>FR997797.1:19946292-21152137 GCA_905475355.2 Clostera curtula | reverse complement strand
ACCATCCGCGCACCCGTGATGGTGTGGCGGAATCGGAGGTCGTCAATCCCCAGCTCCCTGACCTTGATCCGCTTTTGGGCCTCCGTAATTATTGACTCGTACGTGAGGCCCTGATCAACGGCCGCAGGCAGCAGGGACAGAACCACTGCGGCCGTGCGGGGGACGCGGAGTTTTCGGGGCTTCGGCCCTTTCTCCCTCGCTCGCGAGCTTGCCCGGCGGCCCTCAGACTGCGTCTTCTTGGCCGCCTTCCTGGAGCGGACCGTGGTCCACCCCTCCTCGTCCTTATTGATGCTAGGAGGAGCATGCGCCGTGCCACGGTGTTCCGCTGCCGCAGCTTTTCTGGCCGCCATGCTCCTCTTCTTCTGCTCGCGACGCCTTTTGGATTTGCTCGGCCGCTCCGCCAACGCACTGGGCGGAGCGGCGCGAGGCGCCTCAACTTGGCGAGCGGGGGCCGCCTCCACAGGGACCTCCTCCACCTCTACCACTTCCACCACCTCCATGGACTCCTCGTCCGGGACAGCCGGAGGAACCGGCGTCTTGGGGAGGGTGGGAGGCGGTGTCGCCTTTGGCTTGGCGCAGGGCGGACTGACGTGCACCAGCGCCGTCGTCACAACCTTTTTGGGGCCCGACACCTTACCGACCGGTGCGGCCGGCTCTTTGGTCTTCACGGGGGCCCCAGGGACCCTTGTTTTCTTAGTCGGCGCAGCGGTCACCCCCCGCGTAGGAATTGGGCCGCTTCAGCCCAGCAGCCGGAGGCGCCGTGGTCTTCGCCTTAGTGGCAGCCAGGCGCACCGTTTGGGGCGCACCTGCCGCCCGAGTCTTCGCGCCAACTGTAGTCGGGGGACGTGGTCTTTGCGCCGGCACCAGTCGGAGGCGCCTTCTGGCGCGTACCTGCCGTCTGGGTCTTTACGCCGGCTACAGCCGGAGACGCCGTTGGACGCTCACACTCCACCTGCCCCCCCCCCGCCTACCGGCACCGGGAGGTGACTGCGGGTGGGCCCCTTCGCCTTCTGCGCCTTCGCCTTCTGCACTGCCTGTGGGGGGGACAGAACCTCCCCGTGCGGCACTGAAACACCCTCGCGCGCCCTGTCGGCAGCAAGTGGGGGTCGCCTGTCTGGGATTTTGGCGCCCTCCATCCTCGCGTCGACCATGGCGCCCACGCGGATGAACAGGTCCCTCTCGTAGGCATCCCTGTCCGCGAACACGGGGTCACTCCTCATTTCGTTGAGCTGCCCGACGAGCTCTTTGACCTCTCGGCGGGAGTCCGCCAGCTCTTGTGTGACCAGGTCAAGCTCCGTCTGGAGCCTGACCGTCTCCTCCGTGCTGTTTAGGGCCGCCAGCTCTGTGACCGCGTTCGCGATTACAGACGAGGCCGCTTTGATGCCGGCCACAAACACCCCTTTGAGGTTCTTAGATCTAGCGCCAACCTCCCGGAGGTAGCCGACGCTAGTCGTCACCCTTTCCACCAACTCGGCGGCGGATTTCGGCCCGTCCGGGCAGTTAGGATCCGCCACGCACAGGGAGTCCGGCAGACTACACGTGCTCCGGCTGCGGCTCACATCCCGGTAGAAATCCGCTGTGAGCTGCGTGAGCTGTGTGTCCACGATCTCCTTGGCGAGATCCTTCTGTGCTTGGGCCATTTCCAATGCCGCCTTCATCTTCCCGACATATTCCCCCGTCGTGGGAGGTCTCCCTCGGTCTCTGCTGGACCCGGCGGAAGCACCGCGCCCCCTGCTGGAGGACCTCGACCCAGCTCGGGGAATCTTCTTCGGCTCCTCGGGCTCGGAGTCCCCACTGGAACCACCACGTTCCCTACGGCGCTTGCTAGGCCGATCAGGGTCTTCAGGACCCGGCAAGCTAGCCGTCTCCATATCCTCCGTCTCTGACGCGCTGTCCACGACCACGGCAGACTGCAGCGACTCTTTTGAGTCTGCCCGTTTCACTTTAAACCCGTCATTGCTTATGACGACTACCAACTCTTTCGCTAACCCAGCCACGATTTCACCTCCCTGCCGCGGAAACTCCGTTACGGTTTGCTGGACAGGGGGTAACGCTACTGAACACTCGTCATTAGTCTCATTCTTGACTTTACTCAGAATTCTCTGGCTCCTTCTGACTCCTTCTCCATCATCCATGGTGATAAGGCAAGTGGTGCCCCCCCCGTATGACGAGGGGCAGACCGCCTCCCCCGAAGGAGACGCGGTGCGGGATTCCCCAGCAGCCACCGACTGACTGGGACCCGCCCGGGGATTCTTTTCCAATTTGCACTTATTCATCATGTTTTTCCTCCTCTTAACGTCACCCTAAGCTCACCCCCCCTTGCAGACTCCCAGGCGAACCCGAGAGCCGCAGCCCAAGAGACTACAAATGAAATTGGAAATAAACGTAAAGATAGAAAAGAGTAAAGAGAAATAAACAAACGAAAATCAAAATAACAAAGCAAGTAAGAAGTATAACGAAACAAAACAACAGAAAGATAGAATTAAAATGAAGTCAAGGTGGGGACTCGGTTTGGCGGCCAACTAGGTTGAGCGCGAACCCGAGGACCCCATGGTGTGCCACGGCGGTGCGTCATCCGAAGTCAGCTCTGAAGGCAGAGGAGACCCGGAGCCGAACAACCGCAGCACTGTGAAAGGGGAGTGGGAACGACAGGAAACAGGGTAAGGGAAAGGAGGGAAGTGGAGAATTAAGACGGGAAGGCGCATGGCTGTTTCGGCTACGTCTGTCCAGAAGGGCCAGACCAAAAGCAGGCGGCAACCACGAGCAGGATAACAACCACACTTGCCTTGGGTTTCGACGCAACAGTAGTGCTCCACCCAAGACCAACACCCCTCACATTGCCGGGAAAGACAATGGAGTACGGTGAAAGACGAAGTCACCAGGTCTTACCAGTAGCCTCTGTGACTTCCCCTTCCACCCGCCCAACCTAACCTAACCTAACCTAACCTAACCTAACCTAACCTAACCTAACCTAACCTAACCTAACCTAACCTAACCTAACCTAACCTAACCTTTTTTTTTTTTTTTTTTTTTTTTTTTTTTTTTTTTTTGGTCGCCCGGGGTCAAATCCTTTATGGACTATCCCGTCGGCCACGGGGATGGCCGAGGGGGGTGTGTGGGACTCTCCCCCAGAGTGGGGGCATACCCACTAAACATCCCCGGGGTGCTCCAACTCGCGTCTTGCTGCGGCATTGTGGGATCTGTTCTCAGAACCACGCCGCCGCAGACGAAGAGGCCCTCCTCTCTCCTCAGGCTCTTGTGAGCTCTCGACGTCCCGCCGCAAGCACAGACGGCGGGACATCGCTTCCCCTCAGATCCCTCGTGGGGCAAGGCATCCCCGTGCCCTGCCCCGGGATCCCCGCGTCGCCTCGGGACCTAATCTCCCGTGGGTGGGGGGCGATCCACTGTGCCCCCACCCGGAGGCTCCGGTTAAGGGGGTAGATGGCGCTCGTGCGCCAATCTGCGGCGGCCCGTACGAGCCCGCCGCATCGGATGCGCTTCGGGCGCCCTCTCCCGATCACGCTCCGCATCCTCTTTACTACCCATCACTGTCTCTGCAAACGTCCGAACCGCGGCCCAGGCCGCCTCACATGCGGCCATTTTGCGCAGGACCGTTTGCAGAGACAGGTCGACTCCGATTGTGGCGACGAGAGTCGCGCGCTCCTCTTGCCACGCCGGGCAGGCCGTCAAGGTGTGCTCCGCACTGTCCACCGAGGCGGCACAGTGGTGACAATTTGTGTTGGGCTCTCGCCCCGCCCTCTCACACAGATACCTCCCGAAACATCCGTGCCCCGAGAGGATCTGTGTGAGGTGATAAGATAACTCACCGTGCCGCCTCGTTACCCAGCTGTCGAGCATGGGCCCTAGGGCTCCCACCAGCCGATGCCCGGCTCTGGGTTCCCGCAGTATCTCCATCCAATCTATGAGCAGTGTGCTCCTCTCCTCAATCCTCCAGCTCTGAACAACGTCCGCCGTGGGGCGGTCGCCGTTGGCCCGGGCCTCGGTGACTCTGACGTGCAAGGCGGTGAGGACCCGGACTTCAAGCTCCCACGGCGGAGTGCCGGCAAGAGCACACGCCGCCTCGAAGGAGACACTGCGGTAACCCCTTATTATGCGGATCGCCATGAGGCGTTGTGGCCGCCTCAGGAGCGCGCGATTCTTCGGACTGAGGGCGTCCGCCCAAGCGGGCGCAGCGTAAAGGGCCATGGAGCGGATGACCGCCGCGTACAGTTTTCTGCAGGCGGCGGTGGGCCCACCAGTGTTGCTGAGCAGCCCGCTCAGGGCGCCCGCAGTCCTCATCAACCTCGGCACCAGCCGGACGAAGTGCTCGTTGAAATTGAGCCTGGGGTCCAGAGTGACGCCGAGGTACCGCATGGCCTCCCCGACGTCAATCCGCACCCCCCCAACGACAATGTGCGACCCGGCTGGTGGTTTCCTCCTCGGCCCATGAAAGCAGAGGGCCTCCGATTTGTGGAGGGCTACGTCGAGACCCAGCTTCCGAATTCGGTGCACCAGGTGTGCGACTCCCGCCGTAGCCCTCAGTTTCGCCGCGCGGAAGTCGCTGCCACGCGCCGTTACAAGAGTGTCATCCGCGTAGCAGGTGACAGCGACTCCCGCGAGAAGGTGTCCGCGCAGGACCCAATCGAACCCGATGTTCCACAGGAGTGGGCCAAGCACCGACCCCTGTGGAACACCGCGACCTATGGAACGGGTCACCCAGCCCTCCCTGGTGGGGAACCTGATGCTCCTCCCACTCAGGTAAGACCCCAAAAGCCTCCTCAGATACGGAGGAAAACCATGATATCGGAGGCCCTCCCGTATGATCGCCCAGGGGAGAGTGTTAAAGGCGTTGGCGATGTCCAAGGACACCGCCAACACCACGTCACCCTGGGCGATTGCCTCCTCCGCAATACCCCTGACGCGCCCAATCGCGTCGAGCGTGGACCTGTTGCGCCGAAAGCCGAACTGCACGTCGCACAGATCAGGTCCAACGCTCTCCAGGTGCTGGACGAGACGGTTGGCAACGACCCTCTCAAACACCTTCCCGATCTCGTCCAGCAGAACTATGGGGCGATACGCCGAGGGCGCGTCAGGCGGTCGACCCGGCTTCGGTATCAGGACCAGCTTCCCCGTCTTCCACCGACTGGGGAAGTGGCCCTGTTCCAGACAGGCATTCAACAAAGCCCGGACTCTGTCTCCGAGGACGTCGAGGGCGACGACGAGAGCCCGCCCCGGCACGCCATCCAGGCCAGGGGCCCTGCTCTTCTCCCGCGTGCGCTGTAGAGCGAGATCGAGCTCCGACTCGGAAATCGGGGGGATGCCAGCACTGCTGCTGTCCCCCACCGAGGCCACAAACGGCGGCCTTGTGTCGTCCGCGGCGGGGAACAGAGTCCCCACGACCCGCTCGAGTTGGTCAGGATCCAGGGTTATCGTCGCGGCTGGCGCCCACGGCCGCAACTTTTGCCGCACCTGCTTATAGGGGCGGCCCCATGGATCCTGATTCAGGAGCTCGATCCACTCGTCGTAGGCTCTCGCCTTCGCACGCGTGATGGCCAGGGAGAACGCCCCGATCACCTCCCTGTAGGTGGCGTAGAGGCGCGCCTCGTCGTCCTCGTTCCTATGCGCCCGACGGCGCGACCTAGCATATGCCCGTCTGGCGCGATTACTCTGCGCCCGGAGCCGGGCCACCTCGTCGCACCACCAGTACACCCAGCGACGGGGCCTGTTGCCCCGAAGCCTGGGCATGGATGCGTCGCAGACCTGGGTAAGCGTCCGGTGAAGCCACTCTGCCTCCGTCGCCGCGTCAATTATGACGGAGCCGTCCGTCGGCCACGACACTATGAGAGCGGCCTCCCGGAGCAAGTCCTGTCTCAGGAGCCGGACCGACCACCGCGGGGGATCCCCGGGGGTCGGCCCTGTCGACGCTACTGGAGTTATGAAGGCCGAGACATCGTATCGGACGTAGCGATGGTCCGACAGAGTCTCGGCGCCCTCCAGCACTCTCCAGTTGAGCACGCGGTCGGCAAGGACGGGGGTGGCCAGGGTTATGTCCACAATCGAACCCCCGTCGCGCCGTACACACGTGTGCGTCGACCCCCTGTTCAGGACCACCAGGCCCGCTGAGGCGGCCCATTCCTCCATCTCCGCTCCGCGGGCGTCGGTCCTGGGGCAACCCCACATCACCGATTTGGCGTTAAAGTCGCCGGCCAACAGCAGATGCCTCGGTCCCCTCCCGGCGATGAACGCCCCCAGGTCGCTCAAGAAGACACCGAACTCGGCGAGCGACCTGTTCGGGGAGAAATAAACCCCGACGACCAAGGCATCGCGTACGTCGGCGGCGACCCAGCCCGTCCCCCTATGGACATTGCGGAGCGGAGGCGCTCCGATCGCCGTCCTGGCGGTTAACGCCACCAACCCGCTCAGGTCCCCGGCCCAACCGTCGCCGGAGGGAACCCTGTACGGCTCCGACACCACACCCACGTGGATACTGTGCTGTGCCAACGTCTGCATCAGCAGATTCTGCGCGTTGGCACAGCGATTTAGATTTATTTGCAATATGTGGGTGTGGTCCATTATCTGTCGGACTGCGGTTTCTCCTCGGCCGGACCCCTTGCACCTGAGGGTCCGGCGGTTGCAGGCTGCGGCGCTGAGCTGCGAGCCGGCTCGTTTTGCCTGGCTTTAGGGGCCACGCACGTTCTGCGCCCCGACGTGTGATCCGCACTCCTGCCCGCCGCCGCACACACGGTGCAGTGCGGCTTGGCGAGGCAGGTGCTGGCGAGATGGCCGGGCTGACCGCAGCGATAGCACTGATCGCTGCGGTCCCACTCTGAATGGCAGCATGCCCGAGCGTGACCAGATTCCAGGCACTTGAAGCACCGGAACGGCCGCTCGGGCAGCAGCTCTATACGCGCCGAGGACCAGCCGATAAGAAGGCGGTCCTTGGCCGTTACCAACTTGGCCACTGGCAGGGGACACCTGACCCAGATGGACCCCAGACGCCTCGGCGCATCCCGCCGGATATCCCCGCAGACGAAGGCCGACACGTCGCAGTTGCCGGCCTCGGCCAGCGCCTCCGCCACTTGTGCCTTGGTGGCCGCGTCATCCAGGCCCGACACTCTCAGCTCCGCGGTCTTGGCGGGCCTGGAGACCTTGACCAGGGAGGGATTTGTGACCTCCCGTAGCTTGGCCGCGAACCGCTCCGCCCTCTCCTCGCTGTCCTGGCCGGGGATGACCACCATCCGCGCACCTGTGATTGTGTGGCGGAATCGGAGGTCGTCAATCCCCAGCTCCCTGACCTTTATCCGCTTTTGGGCCTCCGTAATTATTGACTCGTACGTGAGGCCCTGATCAACGGCCGCAGGCAGCAGGGACAGAACCACTGCGGCCGTGCGGGGGATGCGTAGTTTTCGGGGCTTCGGCCCTTTTTCCCTCGCTCGCGAGTTTGCCCGGCGGCCCTCAGACTGCGTCTTCTTGGCCGCCTTCTTGGAGCGGACCGTGGTCCACCCCTCCTCGTCCTTGTTCTGGCTAGGAGGAGCATGCGCCGTGCCGCGGTGTTCCGCTGCCGCAGCTTTCCTGGCCGCCATGCTCCTCTTCTTCTGTTCGCGCCGCCTTTTGGATCTGCTCGGCCGCTCCGCCGACACACTGGGCGGAGCGGCGCGAGGCGCCTCGACTTGGCGAGCGGGGGCCGCCTCCGCAGGGACCTCCTCCACCTCTACCACTTCCACCACCTCCATGGACTCCTCGTCCGGGACAGCCAAAGGAACCGGCGTCTTGGGGAGGGTGGGAGGCGGTGTCGCCTTCTTCTGGACACTAGGAGCCGGACTGGCGTGCACCTGTGCCTTCGTAACGACCTTCTTCGTCACGGCCGATTGTGTGGAGGCACGCACCAAAGCCGGTGCGGCCTTCTTGACTGGAGCCGGAGGCTCCACTTTCTTCACGGGGGCCCCGAGGGCCCGTGCCGGCTTCTGCTTGGACGACGCCGCCCGTGCGTAGGTTTTGACCACGGGCTGCGTCACCTCGGGTGTTGTTGAGCGGGTCTTCGCGACGGCACCAGCAGGAGGAACCGCTGGGCGCGCACCCGTGGCCCGGATCCTCTCTAAGACGACGACCGCGCCGGTCCTCACTGGGAGTTTGCTGCCGGCCTTTGCCCCTTGTGCCGGTTTCGGAGAGGGCAGAACCTCCCCGTGCAGCACCGCGTCCCCTCCGCGAGCCCTGTCGGCAGCGAGCGGGGGTCGCTTGTCCGGGATCATGGCGCCCTGAACCTTTGCGTCCATCATGGCGCCGAACTGGACGAGCAGCGACTGCCTGAAGGCGTCCATATCCTCCGGCGGGCGATCCCTTGCCATCTCCGACCTCAGCTTCTGGACCTCCTGTCGGGAGTCCTCAAGCTCCTTCTTCAATAGGTCGAGTTCCCGCTGGAGCCTGACCGTCTCCTCCGTGCTGTTGATGGCGGCCAGCTCCGTGACCGCGTTGGCGATGACCGACGAGGCCGCTTTGATGCCGGCCACAAACACTCCCTTTAGGTTTTTCGACCTAGCGCCAACCTCCCGGATGTAGCCGACGCTAGTCGTCACCTTCTCGACCAGCTCGGCGGCAGTTCTCGGCCCGTCCGGGCAGTTGGGATCCGCCACGCTCAGGGAGTCCGGCAGACTGCACGTGCTCCGGCTGCGGCTCACCTGCCGGTAGAAGTCCGCCGTGAGCTGCGTGAGCTGCGTGTCGGCAATCTCCTTTGCGAGATCCCTCTGGGCCTGGGCCAACGCCAATTGCGCCTTCGCCTTCCCTACGAAGTCCCCCGTCGTGGGGGGTCTCCCTCTCTCTCTACTGCTCCCGGCGGAAGCACCGCGCCCCCTACTCGAAGACCTCGACCCAGCACGGGGGATCTTCGGCTCCTCGGGCTCGGAGTCGCCACTGGAGCCACCATGCTCCCTACGGCGCTTGCTAGGCCGATCAGGGTCTTCAGGACCCGGCAAGCTGACCGTCTCCATCTCCTCCGTCTCAGACGCGCTGTCTACGACCACGGCAGACTGCAGCGACTCTTTTGAGTCTGCCCGTTTCACTCTCGACATGTCGTTCCCACAATTGACGAGAACCAACTCGTTCGCTCTCCCAGCCACGACTTCACCTCCCTGCCGCGGAAACTCCGTTACGGTTTGCTGGACAGGGGGTAACGCTACTGAACACTCTTCGCTCGATTCGCTCTTCACCTTGCTTAGATTTCGCTGGCTCCTTCTGACTCCTTCATTCTTTCCCAAAGTGGAAAGGCAATTGGTGCCCCCCCCGTATGACGAGGGGCAGACCGCCTCCCCCGAGGGAGAAGCGGTGCGGGATTCCCCAGCAGCCACCGACTGACTGGGACCCGCCCGGGGATTCTTTTCCATATTGCACTTTTCCATATTGGTTCCTTTTCTCCTCTTAACGTCATCCTATGCGCACCCCCCCTGCAGACTCCCAGGCGAACCCGAGAGCCGCAACCCAAGAAACGACAAAAGAAAACGAAGCAAAACAAAAGACAGAAAAGAGTAAAGAGAACAAAACTGACGAAAATCAAAATAACAAAATAAATAAGAAGAAGTATAACAAAACAAAATCAACAGAAAGATAGAATTGAAATTAAGGTGGGGACTCGGTTTGGCGGCCAACTGGGTTGAGCGCGAACCCGAGGACCCCATGGTGTGCCACGGCGGTGCGTCATCCGAAGTCAGCTCTGAAGGCAGAGGAGACCCGGAGCCGAACAACCGCAGCACTGTGAAAGGGGAGTGGGAACGACAGGAAACAGGGTAAGGGAAAGGAGGGAAGGGGAGAATTAAGACGGGAAGGCGCATGGCTGTTTCGGCTACGTCTGTCCAGAAGGGCCAGACCAAAAGCAGGCGGCAACCACGAGCAGGATAACAACCACACTTGCCTTGGGTTTCGACGCAACAGTAGTGCTCCACCCAAGACCAACACCCCTCACATTGCCGGGAAAGACAATGGAGTACGGTGAAAGACGAAGTCACCAGGTCTTACCAGTAGCCTCTGTGACTTCCCCTTCCACCCCCCCAACCTAACCTAACCTAACCTAACCTAACCTAACCTAACCTAACCTAACCTAACCTAACCTAACCTAACCTAACCTAACCTAACCTAACCTAACCTAACCTAACCTAACCTAACCTAACCTAACCTAACCTAACCTAACCTAACCTAACCTAACCTAACCTAACCTAACCTAACCTAACCTAACCTAACCTAACCTAACCTAACCTAACCTAACCTAACCTAACCTAACCTAACCTAACCTAACCTAACCTAACCTAACCTAACCTAACCTAACCTAACCTAACCTAACCTAACCTAACCTAACCTAACCTAACCTAACCTAACCTAACCTAACCTAACCTAACCTAACCTAACCTAACCTAACCTAACCTAACCTAACCTAACCTAACCTAACCTAACCTAACCTAACCTAACCTAACCTAACCTAACCTAACCTAACCTAACCTAACCTAACCTAACCTAACCTAACCTAACCTAACCTAACCTAACCTAACCTAACCTAACCTAACCTAACCTAACCTAACCTAACCTAACCTAACCTAACCTAACCTAACCTAACCTAACCTAACCTAACCTAACCTAACCTAACCTAACCTAACCTAACCTAACCTAACCTAACCTAACCTAACCTAACCTAACCTAACCTAACCTAACCTAACCTAACCTAACCTAACCTAACCTAACCTAACCTAACCTAACCTAACCTAACCTAACCTAACCTAACCTAACCTAACCTAACCTTTTTTTTTTTTTTTTTTTTTTTGGTTTCGCTGGGGAAATGCTTTATGCATACCACCGCACCCCGGGGGAAAGGTCGGTGATTATGTGGGACTCCGACAAGGGTCGTCTACCCAAGAGTCGTTTACCCACTAAAACCCCAGCGGCATACCCTCACACGACGCGCTTGGGGCGCCACAAGTTCGCGTAAACGCATTCTACTGTGACGCCCCGGCGTGGTGCCCGCAACGCGGGCAAGCGACTATCAGAGAGGGCGTCCCAGTATACCGGGACGCCCTCAGTCATCGAGGCTTTCGTCGGTGGTGGCTCCCCCGAACCACCACCGGCCTCCTAGGCGAGGGCAGAAGGGGCCCGCATCGTCACGGACCCCCCTCCACCCCCGCCTCCGTCCGCGGCGCGGGTCACCCGGAGCTCCCTCCCTTGTGACCCGCCCCGCTGCCCCCTTCTGCGACATCGGCCCCGCAGAAGGAGGCCCGTCAGCCCTCGGGCCGGCGCCAACCAGAGGACACCGGCGCACCGCAGCCGTCCAGGGCCCGCAGGGAAACCCTTAGGACAGGGTCCACCGTCAACCCAGGTCCCCGGAGCCCCCGTCCAGGGCTCGCAGCGAGACACTGGGGACAGGGTCCCCATCCACCCAAGTCCCCGCAGCCCCAATCTACCGCAGCGCACCGGCGATCCGTCCCGCAGCCCCCTTCTGCGGCATACGGCCCCGCAGAGGAGGTGCGTCAGCCCTCGGCCGGCGCCCACCCGAGGACGTTGAGTGAGGACTCGGTTTGACGGCCAACTAAGTTGAGCGCCAACCCGAGGACCTCATGGTGCGCCGCAGCGGTTTACGACTCCCAAGGCAGCTCTGAGGACAGAGGAGTCCCCGGAGCCGCAACCCGCCACGACGCTGGGTGCCGCTCTTCGTCTCACCTCTCCCCGTGGGCCCGCCCGGCATGGGAGGCCCTGGCCGGTATGGCCCCACGGATCATTGAGGCACTCAAGCCCCCTCACCACAGCAAGGTGGCAGCACAGTCGAGGGGGAACCTAACCTAACCTAACCTAACCTAACCTAACCTAACCTAACCTAACCTTTTTTTTTTTTTTTTTTTTTTTTTTTTTTTTTTTTTTGGTTTCGCTGGGGAAATGCTTTATGCATACCACCGCACCCCGGGGGAAAGGTCGGTGATTATGTGGGACTCCGACAAGGGTCGTCTACCCAAGAGTCGTTTACCCACTAAAACCCCAGCGGCATACCCTCACACGACGCGCTTGGGGCGCCACAAGTTCGCGTAAACGCATTCTACTGTGACGCCCCGGCGTGGTGCCCGCAACGCGGGCAAGCGACTATCAGAGAGGGCGTCCCGGTATACTGGGACGCCCTCAGTCATCGAGGCTTTCGTCGGTGGTGGCTCCCCCGAACCACCACCGGCCTCCTAGGCGAGGGCAGAAGGGGCCCGCATCGTCACGGACCCCCCTCCACCCCCGCCTCCCTCCGCGGCGCGGGTCACCCGGAGCTCCCTCCCTTGTGACCCGCCCCGCTGCCCCCCTCTGCGACATCGGCCCCGCAGAAGGAGGCCCGTCAGCCCTCGGGCCGGCGCCAACCAGAGGACACCGGCGCACCGCAGCCGTCCAGGGCCCGCAGGGAAACCCTTAGGACAGGGTCCACCGTCAACCCAGGTCCCCGGAGCCCCCGTCCAGGGCTCGCAGCGAGACACTGGGGACAGGGTCCCCATCCACCCAAGTCCCCGCAGCCCCAATCTACCGCAGCGCACCGGCGATCCGTCCCGCAGCCCCCTTCTGCGCAGCCCCCTTCTGCGGCATACGGCCCCGCAGAGGAGGTGCGTCAGCCCTCGGCCGGCGCCCACCCGAGGACGTTGAGTGAGGACTCGGTTTGACGGCCAACTAGGTTGAGCGCCAACCCGAGGACCTCATGGTGCGCCGCAGCGGTTTACGACTCCCAAGGCAGCTCTGAGGACAGAGGAGTCCCCGGAGCCGCAACCCGCCACGACGCTGGGTGCCGCTCTTCGTCTCACCTCTCCCCGTGGGCCCGCCCGGCATGGGAGGCCCTGGCCGGTATGGCCCCACGGATCATTGAGGCACTCAAGCCCCCTCACCACAGCAAGGTGGCAGCACAGTCGAGGGGGAACCTAACCTAACCTAACCTTTTTTTTTTTTTTTTTTTTTTTTTTGGGCGGAGGAGAAACCCTTTTTACGGGTCCCCGGTCTGAAGATGGAAGGCGACCGGGGTATGTGGGGCTCCAGGGCGCACAGATGTTCGCGCACCCCGCCTACCCACTAAAACTCCTCCGTTCTCGCGTCCCAGTGGAGAGGCGTTTGGGACCAATTTCTCCAGCTGCCCCTACCACCTGGCTTGGCCAATTCAGGCCTCGACCCTGCGTGCGCGTATGCGCACCTCGGAGAGTGGGCCCGGACAGAACGGGCCCCCACTCAGGTCGCGGACGGACTAAGTGTCCATCCGGACCGCAGCAGCCACCTTCCTGGGCGGCTTGCTTTTCTTTGGGCCGAGACAGCTGACACGACCACAACGGTGGTCGGCGTCTCGGCCCTGCTCCGCGCAGACCACGCAGCGCGCCTTCGCTGCACAGTCAGCGGCCCTATGGCCACCCTCGCCGCATTGGTAGCAAAGGCTACTGCGGTCCTTATCCGAGGTGCAGCAGGCCCCGACGTGACCGGTCTCAAGACACCGGTAACACATCCGGGGCCGCAGCCGCAGGATCTCCACCCTGGCCGAAGACCACCCGATTGACAGACGGCCTCGGGCGATCTTCTTCGCGACCGCCGTCGGGCACCGCACCCACACTGTGCCCAGACCCGAACGGCTTGACCTCCTTATTAGGCCGCACTTGACGGCCGCCGCATCACACCCACCGGCGCTTGCGACGGCCGAGGCGACCTCTTCCTCCACAATGGAGGGATCTAATCCGTGGAGGCGCAGCTCGGTCGACTTGACCGGCCGCGCCACCCGGAGAACCTCCGGCCCGAACGCCTCTTTGAAACGAGAGGCGAGGGCGTCCGCCTTTTCAGCGTCGGGCAGCTCAATGATGAGCGCCCCTGTCACTGCCTCCCTGAACGTGGGCTTGAGCAGCCCGAACTCCTCCAACGGCATCTGAGTCCGAGCTGTACGCAGGACCCCGCCGTAGTTGATATTCTCCTCAGCCGCACCCGGCAGCAGCGTGAGGACCACCGCCGACGTGCGTGGGACCCGCAGCCGCGAGGCTTTGGGCTTTTGCTGCGCCGGAGGCTGTCTGCCGACGAGTTGCGGCCGAGGAGGCTCAACTAGCCTCTTTTTCTTGGCGGCCCCTCTGCGGACCACCACATTCCACCCTTCTCGAGCCGGTGCAGGGGCCGGGGCGGGGGCAGGGGCGATTTCTGCGCGCTCCGCGTCCGGCGCTCGCTGGGCTGCGAGGTTCTTTTTCCGCTCCCTCCTCCGCTTGGACTTGGAGGGGGCCGGGGCCGGGGCCGCAGATGTTGTTGCGGCCGGGGCGGGACCAGTCTTCGGTTTTACCGGCTTGGCCCCCTTCTTCGTCCTCGCGGCAGGAGGCTCGTCCTCTTCGGTCTGCACTGCCGCGCAGGCAGTGCTCTTAGCCGGCGCTACTGGCGCTGGCTGCGACTCTACCTCTGGCGGGAACATCGCCGCCTTGAGGTGCGCGGGAATGCGCGGGAGTCCGCGCAAATCGCGGAACTCATCTGATGTGTTGCCCTCCGTCGCGAACCTGGTGCTGATACGGAGGGCCTTGAGTTCGGCCTCCACAGCAACGGGCAACGGAGTCTTGCACCGTCTGCCATCCGGCCCTAGGTCGGCCGATGCTTTAGAGGAGCTGGAGGATCGCGCCTTCAGCAACTCCTCTTCCAACTTCGCGAGCTTGCCCTTCATATCCCCCAGCTCCCTGCGAACCTCGCAGTACTCCTGTTGGAGTTCGTCCATCTGCCGCTTCTGCCTCCGATTCTCGGCGCGCAGCATGGCCGACTCCTCCGTGGCGGACCGCCTTTGTAGGACGTCCGTTGCCCCCTCCAAGAAGGTGGCCGCGTCCTTGAGCTTGCGGACGAAGCCTCCCTTGAGGTTTTTCGAGCTGGAGGCGACCTTCCGCAGATTATTCACCTCCTCTCTGATCCTCCTCTGTAGATCGTGACCCACCAGCTCTTCCGGGTCGCGATCGTATCGGAAGGAGGGCTCATCCGAGGGGGACTCGTCGCGCGGTTTGCGCTGGTCGCCCTCGGGCACATCCTCCTTCCTCTCCATGGTGGCCTTCCTGGCCTTCCCCTCTTTGGGACGCGCCTCAATCCTGGGGACCTTTTCCGCGGCCTCGACTGCAGCGTCGTCGTCGATGTCCAGACGACGCTTGCTGCCGGCTCTCCGCAGCGGGCCCCCGCCATCCTCCGACCCGGACATGACGTCGTCCGAGTCGAGATACTCCTCGTCGGAGAGACCAAGGTCAACGCCAAAGTCTGTCTCAATTGCCTTGAGGAAGTCAACGCGTGGTGACGCTGGCCGCAGACAATCCTCCAACACAACTACCGGCTGTTTCGCCGTCTCCTCCCTCGGCCTCAAGGCCGGGTATGGCGAGGACGATCGGGACGAGCTGAAACGCCCCTTACCGTCACGCAAGGGGGCAGATGTTTTCGCCACCCTTGACGCCTTTTCCTTAACTCCGCCGTCAGTACCGGCTACTCCGTCTTGTGATTGCGGCACACTGGCCCTACTTCTCTCCACAGCATCCACCGCCGAAGCAGCAGATGAGACGCAGCTTTTGCCCACCCCGTAGTACGGAGGGCAGACCCCCGCGCTGTTAGGCGCAGGGGTGCAGGATTCCCCAGCCGCCACCGGCGAACTGGGACCTGCCCGGGGACCACATTTTGAGCTTGCGTGTTCCATCATACTTTTTTGCTCCACCATAACGTCCAGAAAAAAGAAGGCGAAGAAAATAAATAAGACAGCATAGAATAAAACAATAAAACAAAACAAACGAAGAAAACAACCAAAAGAAACAAACCAAAAGACAGAATATATATCAAAATAAACAAAACAAAACCAAATTAAAATAGACAATATTATACTTTATAAAAGGTAGCGCTGCTCTTAGTCTCACCTCTCCCCGCGGGCCCGCCCGGCATGGGTGACCCTGGCCGGTATGGCCCCGACGGATCCTTGAGGCACTCAAGCCCCCCCACCACGGCAAGGTGGCAGCACAAATCGGGGGGGAACCTAACCTAACCTAACCTAACCTAACCTAACCTAACCTAACCTAACCTTTTTTTTTTTTTTTTTTTTTTTTTTTTTTTTTTTTTTTTTTTTTTTTTTTTGCCCGGGTAAAATCCTTTATGGACCCCCCGCCAGCCGGGGATGGCCGGTGGGGGAGTGTGGGAGTCTCCTCCGCCCTTTGTAAAGAAGAGACGGAGGCATACCCACTAAACATCCCGGGGTGTACCGTCTCGCACTGACTGACCCATGGGCCCAGACTGTTACGCCATGGGGACAGTGTGTGCTTGGGGAATGGTCAGAACCATTCGACCCAATTCATTCATTTGCTCCTTGTGGAGCATCCTCCTCTGGAGCTCTCAGCTCCGTGGTGACAAGTCCGGCACACGTGACATGTCACCATCCACCCCGGGGTCTCCTCTCCCGTGGGCGAGGGATTTCCCCTAATCCCTCACCCGGAGACCCCGATCAGGGCGGTATGTTGCGGTCATGAGCCAACCTTCTACGCCTTGTGCGTGCTCGACGCATCGGGTGCGCGTCAGGGGCTCTTTCTCGCTCGCGCTCATGCTCCTCTTTGGCGCGCATCACCTTGCTCGTGAATGCGGCCACTGCCTTCCATGCTCTCTCGCTTCCGACCATCTTCGCAACCAGGGTCGGAAGCGAGAGGTCAGGCCCCACTTCTGCGACTAATAGAGCGCGATCGTCGCTCCACGCCGTACACTCCGACATGGTGTGGTGGCTATCATCTTCCAAGGCGGCACAGTGGTGGCAGTTTGGAGTCGGTTCTCTCCCTGCCACCAGGTGCAGGTGCCTCCCGAAGCAGCCATGCCTCGAGAGGACCTGCGTAAGATGATAGTCTAAGATGCCGTGCCGCCTGGAGATCCACTCTTCCAATAAGGGTCTAATAGCCCTGATCGTCCTTTCCCCTGCAGAAGGCTCCTGCAGCGTCTCGTTCCATTCCAACACTAGCCCTTCACGCTCTTGTGTTCGCCAACCCTGAATCGTGTCCACCATGGGTGTTTCGCCCCTGGCCCGAGCCTCAGCGACACGGTCATACACCGCTGCGAGCACCCGGGCCTCTAGCTCCCATGGTGGTGTGCCGGCTAACACGCACGCCGCCTCGAACGAGACGCTGCAGTAGCCACGCACTATCCGTAACGCCATGAGCCTTTGTGGGCGCCTTAAAAGCGCCTTAGTCCCCCTCTTAATCCTGTTCGCCCAGACGGGCGCCCCGTAGAGGGCCATCGAACGGATTACCGTGGCATACAGGCGTCTGCATGCCACGTTCGGTCCTCCCACGTTCTTGAGTAGGCCACTCAGGGCGCCCGCTGTCGCCATTAGCCTCGGCGTCAACTGAACGAAATGTTCTTCGAAGGATAGGCGTGAGTCTAGTACGAGGCCAAGATATTTCATTGACGACTTCACGCCTATCGTCTCGCCGCTCACTGTGATGTTGGCGTTGAGCGGCGGTTTCTTCCTCGGCCCATGGAAAAACATGGCCTCCGATTTGGTCAGAGCGACCTCGAGTCCCAGCATGCGTATGCGTCTAACCACATGGGCCACTCCTGCCGTGGCCCGTAGGGCCGCATCCCGGAAGTCGCTGCCACGCGCTGTGACGAGAGTATCATCGGCGTAGCACGTGACAGCGACGCCCCTTATGAGTTGGCCTCGGAGGGCCCAGTCAAACCCGATGTTCCACAAGAGTGGGCCCAACACCGACCCCTGTGGAACACCGCGAGAGATTTCTTTCGTTGCCCAGCCACTTTGAGTCGGGAATTTTATGCGCCGGTTAGAGAGGTAGGCCCTGATAATCTCCCGTAGATATTTAGGGAATTGATGATATTTCAGGGCCTCCAAGATGCAGGGCCAGGGGAGCGTGTTAAAAGCGTTGGCGATGTCTAGTGACACCGCCAGCACCACCTGACCCTGCGCCGACGCCTCCTCAGCCATCCCTACAACCCGCCGAATTGCGTCAATGGTCGATTTTCCTCTCCTAAATCCGAATTGGACTTCGGAGAGGTCCGGTCCCTGCGTCTCCATGTGCTGGACGAGACGGGCGGCGACAATACGCTCAAAGAGCTTGCCCATCTCGTCCAGCAGTACGATCGGCCTGTATGCAGACGGCGAATCTGCGGGTCTGCCCGGCTTTTGAAGGAGGACTAGCTTGCCCGTCTTCCAGTAATCTGGGAAGTAGCCCTCTCTCAGGCACCCATTCAACATGGCGCGCGCCCTGTCGCCCAGGATGTTAAGTGCGACAGCTAGCACGCGACCATGGATCCCATCCAGCCCAGGGGCCTTGTTTCCACTCCGGGCTCTGTCAAGTGCCGACTTGAACTCCCCCTCCGATATGTGTGGGATGTTCTCTTCCACTTCTTGTTGGTCTGAGTGTTGAGTCCCCATCGCCGGCGGGTTTATGACCTGTGCCGCCGGGAATAAGGCGTCAACAACATTGTCCACCTGTTGCGGTTCCATTGTAGCAGTGAGGGGTGGAGCCCAGGGTGCAAGCTTGTGCCGTACAGTTTTGTAGGGCCTACCCCAAGGATCTTCATTTAGGGACTGAATCCACCCCTCATGCGCCGCTTCCTTGGCCCGGTAGATGGTCGCCGTTAAGGCCGCGGTCTCTTCCCGGTAAGCAGCGTACAGCCGATCTTCCTCCTCCCGATCATGCTGTCGCCGACGTCTACACCTTTGAAATCGGCGTCTGGCCGCGAGGCACCGGGCACGCACCCGGGTCACCTCGTCATTCCACCAATATACACAACGACGAGGCGCACCCGGGCGCTGTCTCGGCATGGAGGAATCACACACTCTGTTGAGGGCAGCTCGCAGCCAGTCCGCCTCTTGCGTTACATCCGGTAGTGGGGTCGGGCTGACCCACGTCTCTATTTCAGCCGCTGTCTCGGCTGACTCAATGTTGAGTTTTTTGATGGCCCATCGGGGAGGCTCCCCGGGACCTGGTCTTCCAAAATGTATGTCAGGTAGGAGGGCGGAGACCTCATACCGGATGTATCGGTGATCCGATAAGGTCTCCGCTTCCTCCACCTTCCAGCCGGACACGCGAGATGCAAGCTCAGGTGTCGCGAATGTGACATCAACCACCGACCCACCCTCTCGCCTAACACACGTGTTCTCTGTCCCACTGTTGAGGATTACAAGTCCTACCAACACCAACCAATTCTCCAACATTACTCCCCTCGCATTATTGGCTGAAGACCCCCATGCTACGGATTTCGCATTGAGGTCCCCGGCGAACATTATATGACTTGGCCTCTGATGAGCAATCATAGTTCTCAGGCTCCGCAGGTATTCCTCGAAGTCAGCGATTGGGCTATTGGGAGAAAAATAGCCGCCGACAACGAGGACATTCCTGATGTTTGCGGCCACCCAGCCTTGTCCCTTGACTACATTAGTCAGGAGAGGGGCACCGCTTGCGGGCCTGGTTGTTAAGGCCACAAGGCCAGCCGTGTCCCCTGCCCAGCACCCGTTGCTGGGGATTGTGTACGGCTCTACAACCACTCCTACATGGATATTCCATTCCGCCATGTTTTGGGCGAACAGATCCTGCGCACGGGCGCAGTGATTCACGTTAACTTGCAGGAAACGGGACTTATACATAATTAACGCGAATCACTGATTTCCACCTCGGCCGCACCCCCTGCACCTGGGGGGTTGGTAGTCGGCTGCTTTACATTGTCGCTAGCCGGAGCCCTTGTCTTGGGGGCCACACATGTTTTGCGACCACCGCGGTGGTCAGCCCTTCTGCCCGCCGCCGCACACACAGTGCAGTGCGGCTTGGCGTGACAGTTAAAGGCTATGTGGCCCGTTTCGCCGCAGCGGTAACACTGGGCACTACGATCCTCTGTGGAAGAGCAGCAGGGCCGCACGTGCCCAGCCTCCAAACAACGGTAGCACTGCAGTGGCCGCTCAGGAAGGAGCTCCACTCTGGCTAGTGACCATCCAACAGTTATTTGGCGCGTCTTTGTGACCGCCTTGGCTGCTACGATTGGGCATCGGACCCATGTTGTACCCATTCTTCGTGGGGTATCCCGTTTTACTTCCCCACAGGTGATGTCAGCAGCCCCACAACCTCCCAGGTTAACGATGGCCTGGATGACTTCCTCTCTCGATACAGAGTCGTCGAGTCCTGTGATCCTGATTTCGGCCATTTTAGTTGGTCTTGTCACCCTCACAATAGCCGGATCCAGTGCCTCTCTCAGTTTGGAGGCCAAGGTATCAGCTTTTTCCTGGCTGGCCGCCCCATTGAGCTCCATTTTACAGGCGCCAGTGGCGGCCGTCCGGAAAAGCACGCCCTTGATGCCCAGGGCTTGGATGTCAATGTGCTTCTTGGCCTCCACGATAATGTCTTTGTTGGACATTCCTTTCGCGACTCCCTCAGGCTGGACAGTCAGGATTATCGCTGACGTACGAGGTGGGCGAAGTTTCGTCACTCTCGGTTTTGGACCAGTTTGGTTAGGTCTCCTTTCCTCTCGTCCCTGGGAACGGGGGCGCATCTGGCGAGCCGCCTTACGAGATGTGACACGCGTCCATCCTTCCTCATGATTTTGAGGTATGGCAGCCGTGTCCATGCTTTCTGCATCTGGGACACGGCGAGCAGCCATATTGCCCTTCTTTTTCTTTTTCTTCTTCTTTTTCCCCTTTCCAGAGGCGTTTTGTGCTTCCGTGCCCTGGGCAGATGTGCTAGGCACTGCCTCTGGTTGGGGTACAGCCCGCGAAGGTGGCGGAGAGGTCCCTACCGTCTCCATCTCAACCACTACCTCCATTTCCGTTGGGGCATCGACAGTCGTCCCAACAGCTGGTACGACAGGCCCCTCCCGGATCACCACCTTATTGCTTCCTGCCTTGCGCAGGGGAATCCTTGTCGGTACCCGAGCTGTCACCTTGGTTGGGATGCTGGGTTTAACCGACGAGGTTTTAGCAGTGGCTGCCACTTTGGCGTACGTGTCGACTTTTGACGTCGAGGGGACAGGTGTTCTGGTCCCCTTAGACCTGTTCGTTACGCCAGGTTTGGCGGCCGCTGCCACACTCACTCCTTTCCTATTATTTGTAGCAGTCACCACCGGAATGACTGGCGGTGCTGCTACAGGTGTCGCCGCTTTCGGCTTGACACCTATCTTGGCTCTAGCCCGATCCGCAGCGAGCGGCGGACGCACCGTTGGTGCAGGCGGGAGGCGATCGTCAATGCGGGCAGTGATCATATTGCCGCAGTACAACAAGGCCTCCTTCAGCCACTCCTGCTTTTCCTCATCCTTAGATTTCATCGGCGCTGGGGTTGTAAGTGTGGCTGAGGTCTCTTGAATGAGTAACCTCAGCTTTTCAATGTCCTGCCGCAGGCCGATGACTTCCGCTTTCAGTTGGACATTGACTTCCTGAAGTCGGGCGTTGTCCTCATGCAGACGGGCATTGTCCGCATGGAGGCGGGTGTTGTCCATCTGGAGGCGCCTCGTGTCCTCTGTCGCTGTAAGGGACGCCAGGTCTTGCACGGCGTCAGCGATTGTTTTAGTGGCAACCTTAAGGCCACCAACAAGTTCTCCCTTTAAATTCTTGGACTTTTTCCCCACTTCTGATATGAAGCCCACGCACTCGTTCACCTGCTCCACGAGCTGCGTGGCGGAGGGGGGTAAGTCCTCGTCCTGTCCTATGCTTCGGAGATCCGGGTTGGACTCCGATCGTCCCCGACTTTGGCTGCGTGTGTATCGGCACAGCTTCACCGTACTGGCCGCCAGCTCCTTCTCCGCCTCGAGCCACACGAGCGCCTTCTCCGCTTTAAGGAGATCCTCCTTTTGTTTGGCTAGGCCCGCATATTGTCCCGATGTGATAGGACGGCCTCGTCCTCTTTTCTCCGACAAGCTACTGCATGAAGGGGCCCTCGGAATTTTGACTGGATCCCCTTCGTCAGAATCCGGGTCCGACGAGCCACTCTTCCTTCGCCGCTTTACACCCGATCGGCTTGCAGCGCTGTTGGATCTTGAGGAGTGGGTGGAACTAGCGATCGAGGCACAGTCCTCTCGCTCCTCACCCTCAACCACATCCATTTCTTGAGACCCTATTGAGTCCCGTCCTTTCCTTATGAGCACGTCGTCAAGAATGACGATCGGCTCCTTCACCTTTACGGCGGTCACTCCCTCGGCCTGTGCACAAACCTCCACTCTGTCTACAGCAGGCACATTGCCGACACCCTTCGGTCCAGAGGCCGATCCAAATGTAAGGACCATCCCCGATGCAATTCCTTCGGCTTTTCCAGCCACAATCGCATTGTTCGCATTCGCATTCGCATTCTTCCCTTCCCGCACAGTCTGCGTTACCGACTGTGGGGTTGGGGCCTTATCTACCGATCTCCTCAAGCTCCTACCACGACCTCTAGTGTCAGTAAGGAGCGTTGGAATTCCGCTCCTTGAGGCCTTCTGCACTCCCTCTACTCCCTTCTCTACAACTGCCGAAACAGATTGTGCGCAGGTTTTGCCCCCCCCGTAGTACGAGGGGCAGGACGCCGCACTGTTAGGCGCGACGCCGCGGGATTCCCCAGCCGCCACCGGCTGACTGGGACCCGCCCGGGGACTAATTTTCAACTTGCGACTTTCCATTTTTATATTTGAACTCCACCAAACGTCAAAGGAAAGATAAGGCGAAAGATGTAATATATATGAAAGAAAGAGTAATATACAAGAACCAAAACAAAACGAAGATGACAACAAAATAACAAACAAAACCAAATGACAGAATAGATACGAAATTAATACAGAAACAAAACGAAACAAAACAAAACAATATATACTTTATAAAGTGTAGCGCTGCTCTTAGTCTCACCTCTCCCCGCGGGCCCGCCCGGCATGGGTGGCCCTGGCCGGTATGGCCCCGACGGATCACTGAGGCACTCAAGCCCCCCCACCACGGCAAGGTGGCAGCACAAATCGGGGGGGAACCTAACCTAACCTAACCTAACCTAACCTAACCTTTTTTTTTTTTTTTTTTTTTTTTTTTTTTTTTTTTTTAACGATGGGAAAACCCTACTTACGGGTTCCCGGTCTGAGCTGGAAGGCGACCGGGATATGTGGGACTCCAGGGCGCACTGATGTTCGTGCACCCTGCCTACCCACTAAAAACCCATCGAACATCTCTTCCTAGTGGGGAGCTGTGGGCCCAATAGATCTCCACTGCCTCCACCACCTGGTTTGGCCTTTGAATCGGCCGCGACCCTACGTGCGCGAACTGCGCATCAGCCCTAACTTGACCCGGGCAGAACGGGTCCCTTCTCGGGAGCCGGACAGACTACACGTCCATCCGGTCCCGCGCAGCCACCTGATTGGGCGGCTTGCGTCTCTTAGGCCCGAGACAGCTAATGCGACCACACCTGTGGTTAGCGTCCCGACCCTGGTCCGCGCAGACAGCACAGCGCACCTTCGCACTGCAGTCGGCGGCTTTGTGCCCTCCTTCCCCGCACCTATAGCATAGGTCCCTCCTGTCCTTGTCGGACGTGCAGCAGGCCCCTAAGTGTCCGGTTTCAAGGCACCGGAAGCACATTCGGGGCCGCTGTCGGAGGACCTCCACCCTTACCGCCGACCAGCCGATCATCAGGCGTTCACGACCGATCTTTTTGGCGGCCGCAATCGGGCAGCGCACCCACACAGTGCCCAGGCCCGACCGGCTCGCTCTCCTGATGGCGCCGCATTTGACGGCCGCCGCATCACACGCGCCGGTGCTTGCGATGGCCGCCACGACCTCCTCCTCTGCCACTGATGGGTCCAACCCGTGGAGGCGCAGCTCAGTCGACTTGACTGGCCGCGCCACCCGGAGGATCTCCGGCCCAAACGCCTCCTTAAATTTGGAGGCTAAGTCATCCGCCTTCTCCGCGTCGGGCACCTCAATGACAAGTGCCCCCGTGGCGGCCTCTCTGAATTTCGGCTTCAGCTGCACGAATTCCTCCATCGGGATTAGAGCCCTGGTCTTGCTCAGGACCTTTCCGTAGTGCAGATTCTCCTCGGCTGCGCCCGGCAGCAGTGTGAGGACAACCGCCGATGTGCGTGGGGCCCGCAGCCGCGAGGCTGTGGGCTTTCGCTGTGTCGGTGGCTGTCTGCTGACGGGTTTTGCCTGAGGAGGCTGCGACACCTTCTTCTTGGTGGCCCCTTTCCGGACCACCACATTCCATGCCTCCCGGGCAGGGGCCGGGGCAGGGGCGGGGGCGACCTCCGCGCGCTCTGCGTCCGGCGCTCTCTTCGCCGCGAGGCGGCTCTTCTTTCTCTGCCTCCTCCGCTGGGATTTGGAGAGGGCCGGGGCCGGGGCCGCAGGTGTTGTTGCGACCGGGGCGGAACCAGTCTTCGGTTTTGCCGGCTTGGCCCTTTTCTTCGTCCTCGCGGTAGGAGGCTCGTCTCCCTCTGTTTGCACCTCCACGGAGGCGGTGCTCTTAGCCGGGACCACCGGGGTCGGCTGCGTCTCTCCCTCTAAAGGAGGGAACATGAGGGCTTTGAGCTCCGGGGGCACCCTAGGGAGCCCGATCTTGTCTCGGAACTCATCCGCCGTGTTGTGCTCATTGGCGTACTTGCTGCTGAGGCGGATGGCCTTGAGGGCGGCCTCAGCAGCAGGCTCCAACGGTGTCCTTGCCCTGCGCACCTCCGGCACCTCCAGAACTAGAGGCCGGGTAGACGCTCCGGAGGAGCTGGAGGATCTCTCCCTAAGCTGCTCCTTTAACTTCTCCAACTCACTCTTGACGTCCCCGAGCTCCCTCCGGACGTCACCATACTCTCTTTGGAGATCGGCCATCTGCCGCGCCTGCTTCCGATTTTCGGACCGCAGCCTGGCCGACTCCTCAGTGGCGGACCGTCTTGCAAGCACGTCCGTTGCCCCCTCCAGGAAGGTGGCCGCGTCCTTCAGCATCCGGACGTAGCCTCCCTTCAAATTCTTCGAGGTGGTGGCGACCTTCCGCAGGTTGAACACCTCCTCCTTAATCCGCCTGTCGAGATCGTGACCCACCAGCTCGTCCGGGTCGCGATCATACCGATATGAGGGCTCATCCGAGGGGGACGCAATACGCAGCTCGCGCTGGTCCTCACCCCCGGGAACATCCTCTTTTCTCGCAGTGGCCTTCTTGGCCCTCCCCTCCCTCGGGACCACCTCTATCCTGGCGACCTTTTCTGCGGCCTCGACAGCAGCGTCGTCGTCGACGTCCAGACGACGCTTGCTGCCGGCCCTCCGCAGCGGACCACCTTCAATCTCCGACCCGGACATGTAGTCGTCCGAGTCGACAAACTCCTCCTCCGACATCTCGAGCCCGAGCTCGCGCTCCAGATCCCGCATGCGGCTCACACAGCGTGGTGAAACTGGCCTCATGCAGTCCTCCAGCACAACTACCGGCTGTTTCGCCGTCTCCTCCCTCGGCCTCAAGGCCGGGTATGGCGAGGACGATCGGGACGAACTGAAACGCCCCTTACCGTCACGCAAGGGGGCAGATGTTTTTGCCACCCTTGACGCCTTTTCCTTAACTCCGCCGTCAGTACCGGCTACTCCGTCTTGTGATTGCGGCACGCTGGCCCTACTTCTCTCCACAGCATCCACCGCCGAAGCAGCAGATGAGACGCAGCTTTTGCCCACCCCGTAGTACGGAGGGCAGACCCCCGCGCTGTTAGGCGCAGGGGTGCAGGATTCCCCAGCCGCCACCGGCGAACTGGGACCTGCCCGGGGACCACATTTTGAGCTTGCGTGTTCCATCATACTTTTTTGCTCCACCATAACGTCCGGAAAATAGAAGGCGAAGAAAATAAATAAGACAGGATAGAATAAAACAATAAAACAAAACAAAACGAAGACAACAACCAAAAGAAACAAACCAAAGACAGAATATATATCAAAATAAACAAAACAAAACCAAATTAAAACAAACAATAAATACGATATAAAAGGTAGCGCTGCTCTTAGTCTCACCTCTCCCCGCGGGCCCGCCCGGCATGGGTGACCCTGGCCGGTATGGCCCCGACGGATCCTTGAGGCACTCAAGCCCCCCCACCACGGCAAGGTGGCAGCACAAATCGGGGGAACCTAACCTAACCTAACCTTTTTTTTTTTTTTTTTTTTTTTAACGATGGGAAAACCCTACTTACGGGTTCCCGGTCTGAGCTGGAAGGCGACCGGGATATGTGGTGACTCCAGGGCGCACTGATGTTCGTGCACCCTGCCTACCCACTAAAAACCCATCGAACATCTCTTCCTAGTGGGGAGCTGTGGGCCCAATAGATCTCCACTGCCTCCACCACCTGGTTTGGCCTTTGAATCGGCCGCGACCCTACGTGCGCGAACTGCGCATCAGCCCTAACTTGACCCGGGCAGAACGGGTCCCTACTCGGGAGCCGGACAGACTACACGTCCATCCGGTCCCGCGCAGCCACCTGATTGGGCGGCTTGCGTCTCTTAGGGCCGAGACAGCTAATGCGACCACACCTGTGGTTAGCGTCCCGACCCTGGTCCGCGCAGACAGCGCAGCGCACCTTCGCACTGCAGTCGGCGGCTTTGTGCCCTCCTTCCCCGCACCTATAGCATAGGTCCCTCCTGTCCTTGTCGGACGTGCAGCAGGCCCCTAAGTGTCCGGTTTCAAGGCACCGGAAGCACATTCGGGGCCGCTGTCGGAGGACCTCCACCCTTACCGCCGACCAGCCGATCAACAGGCGTTCACGGCCGATCTTTTTGGCGGCCGCAATCGGGCAACGCACCCACACAGTGCCCAGGCCCGATCGGCTCGCTCTCCTAATGGCGCCGCATTTGACGGCCGCCGCATCACACGCGCCGGTGCTTGCGACGGCCGCCACGACCTCCTCCTCTACCACCGATGGGTCCAACCCGTGGAGGCGCAGCTCAGTCGATTTGACAGGCCGCGCCACCCGCAGTATCTCCGGTCCAAACGCCTCCTTAAATTTGGAGGCTAAGTCATCCGCCTTCTCCGCGTCGGGCACCTCGATGACAAGTGCCCCCGTAGCGGCCTCTCTGAACTTCGGCTTCAATAGCTCGAATTCCTCCATCGGGATTAGGGCCCTGGTCTTGCTCAGGACCTTACCATAGTGCAGGTTCTCCTCGGCTGCGCCCGGCAGCAGAGTGAGGACAACCGCCGATGTGCGTGGGGCCCGCAGCCGCGAGGCTGTGGGCTTTCGCTGTGTCGGTGGCTGTCTGCTGACGGGTTTTGCCTGAGGAGGCTGCGACACCTTCTTCTTGGTGGCCCCTTTCCGGACCACCACATTCCATGCCTCCCGGGCAGGGGCCGGGGCAGGGGCGGGGGCGACCTCCGCGCGCTCTGCGTCCGGCGCTCTCTTCGCCGCGAGGCGGCTTTTCTTTCTCTGCCTCCTCCGCTGGGATTTGGAGAGGGCCGGGGCCGGGGCCGCAGGTGTTGTTGCGACCGGGGCGGAACCAGTCTCCGGTTTTGCCGGCTTGGCCCTTTTCTTCGTCCTCGCGGTAGGAGGCTCGTCTCCCTCTGTTTGCACCTCCACGGAGGCGGTGCTCTTAGCCGAGACCACCGGGGTCGGCTGCGTCTCTCCCTCTAAAGGAGGGAACATGAGGGCTTTGAGCTCCGGGGGCACCCTAGGGAGCCCGATCTTGTCTCGGAACTCATCCGCCGTGTTGTGTTCATTGGCGTACTTGCTGCTGAGGCGGATGGCCTTGAGGGCGGCCTCAGCAGCAGGCTCCAACGGTGTCCTTGCCCTGCGCACCTCCGGCACCTCCAGAACTAGAGGCCGGGTAGACGCTCCGGAGGAGCTGGAGGATCTCTCCCTCAGCTGCTCCTTCAACTTCTCTAGCTCACTTTTGACGTCGCCGAGCTCCCTCCGGACGTCACCATACTCTCTTTGGAGATCGGCCATCTGCCGCGCCTGCTTCCGATTTTCGGACCGCAGCCTGGCCGACTCCTCAGTGGCGGACCGTCTTGCAAGGACGTCCGTTGCCCCCTCCAGGAAGGTGGCCGCGTCCTTCAACATCCGGACGTAGCCTCCCTTCAAATTCTTCGAGGTGGTGGCGACCTTGCGCAGGTTGAACACCTCCTCCTTTATCCTCCTGTCGAGATCGTGACCCACCAGCTCGTCCGGGTCGCGATCATAGCGATATGAGGGCTCATCCGAGGGGGACGCAATACGCAGCTCGCGCTGGTCCTCACCCCCGGGAACATCCTCTTTTCTCGCAGTGGCCTTCTTGGCCCTCCCCTCCCTCGGGACCACCTCTATCCTGGCGACCTTTTCTGCGGCCTCGACAGCAGCGTCGTCGTCGACGTCCAGACGACGCTTGCTGCCGGCCCTCCGCAGCGGACCACCTTCAATCTCCGACCCGGACATGTAGTCGTCCGAGTCGACAAACTCCTCCTCCGACATCTCGAGCTCGCGCTCCAGATCCCTCATGCGGCTCAGACAACGCGGTGACACTGGCCTCATGCAATCCTCCAGCACAACTACCGGCTGTTTCGCCGTCTCCTCCCTCGGCCTCAAGGCCGGGTATGGCGAGGACGATCGGGACGAACTGAAACGCCCCTTACCGTCACGCAAGGGGGCAGATGTTTTCGCCACCCTTGTCGCCTTCTCCTTTACTCCGCCGTCAGTACCGGCTACTCCATCTTGTGATTGCGGCACGCTGGCCCTACTTCTCTCCACAGCATCCACCGCCGAAGCAGCAGATGAGACGCAGCTTTTGCCCACCCCGTAGTACGGAGGGCAGACCCCCGCGCTGTTAGGCGCAGGGGTGCAGGATTCCCCAGCCGCCACCGGCGAACTGGGACCTGCCCGGGGACCACATTTTGAGCTTGCGTGTTCCATCATACTGTTAACCCACCAAAACGTCGTGAAAAACGAAGGCGAAAAGAAGTAAATACGATAGAAAAGAACAATTAAAACAAACCAAAAACAAAACCAAGAAGAAAACCAAAAGTAAACAACCAAAAGACAGAATATATATAACAAAATAAACAAAAACAAATGAAAACAAACAATATATACTTTATAAAGTGTAGCGCTGCTCTTAGTCTCACCTCTCCCCGCGGGCCCGCCCGGCATGGGTGACCCTGGCCGGTATGGCCCCGACGGATCCTTGAGGCACTCAAGCCCCCCCACCACGGCAAGGTGGCAGCACAAATCGGGGGGGAACCTAACCTAACCTAACCTAACCTAACCTAACCCAACCTAACCTAACCTTTTTTTTTTTTTTTTTTTTTTTTTTTTTTTTTTTTTTTTTTTTTATCGTGGGGGAAACCTTTTATAGGTCCCCAGCCAGGGATGGGGCTGGGGTATGTGGGAGTCCCGGCCGCGAGAAGATGGTGAGTTGCGGCCGGTGTACCCACTAAAACCTAACCACGTTTACTGCACGTGCCTGTGCGACTTGCGGGGACAAATTCTTCCACTTGCCGCTCAAGGCGGGTCCGACGACCTCGTTCGCTGATGTGCGCCCTTGAAAGGCGCTTACTTACACGGCTAGAGCCGATGGCGTGCTGCTGCCGCCGCCAACCTGACTACACGGGGAACGGGCCTCCCAAAGCCCGCGTCTGAGCCCCACCGGATGGACACGGAGTGCTATGTGTCCATCCGGTCTACTGCCGTGCTCCTCTGCACGGGGGCATCCATGCCAGGGGCCCGCCGCAGAGTGCGACGAGCTTTGCAGCGACCCCGGCCATGGATGTGGTTCGCCGGTCGCTTTGCCGCCGCACACACGAAACAGTGTGGCTTGGCTCGGCAGTCGGCGGCTATGTGCCCTGCTACTCCGCAACGGTAACAGCCATCGCTGCGGTCTTGGTCCGAGGGGCAGAGGGCCTTGGTGTGCCCCACCTCGTGGCAGCGGAAGCACTGCAGTGCCCTGCCCCCCAGAATCTCCACCTTGGCGGAAGCGCCCCCGATGATCAGCCGTTTGCTCCTGTTAAGGAGCTTGGCCGCGGTCACCGGGCACTTCGCCCACGCCGTACCCATCCCTCTGGGCCTTCGGCGGATATCCCCGCACCTCACGTGCACCGGGTCGCACTTGCCGGTCTCGGCGATTGCGGCCACGAGCTCCTCCCTGGAGACGGAGTCGTCCAGGTTGGTCACGCGCAGCTCAGTACACCTCACTGGCTGGCTGACCATTACCTTCCCTAGGTCCAATACCTCTTTAAGCCTTTCGGCTAAGACACCCGCCTTTGGGCCGCTCTCCTTACCCGGGAGTAGGATTTTACGACCTCCTGATGCCGTGGGCCTGATGTCCACCCACGGCAATTCGATCCCTGGCCAACTCAGCTGCTGTTTGGCCTTGGCGAGCACCTCCTCGTAGGTGACGCCATTCTCCTCGGCAGAGGGCTGCAGCGTCAGCACCACTGCTGCGCAGCGAGGTGCCTGTAGTCTAGGCCCCTTCCGCTTCCTCTTCTTCTTTGTTTTCGCCTTCTTAGGCGCTGGCGTGGGCTTGGGGGCCTTGCGACGCCCAACCACCTGCCATTCTTCTCTTCTCGCGGGGGCAGGGTCAGAACCTGCCCTTGCGCTTGCGGGGGCAGAGCCAAAATCTGCCCTCTCCGCGTCTTCCCCACGCCTTGCGGCTAGGCTCTTCTTGGGCCTTTTGGGGCCCTTTTGGGCCTTCTTACTCTCTTGTGCCGTGGACGGAGCCGCACGAGATGTTGAGGCGGCGACCGGTGCCGTATCTGTTGTTTCGGCCAGAGTCTCAACGTCCACGGTTTCTCTCTCCTCCTCCTCTCTCTGGGCCGCTAGGGACCTGAGGAGGGCAGCCCTCTGCTCCGGTGGAACACGCGGTAGGCCTTGACTGTCCCGCCACTCATCCGACGTGTTCCACGCATTGGCATATTTGGTCAGCCTGAACGTGTGTGCAGGCTGAGCAGGCGCCGTCTCCTTCCGCTTATCCGCCGCTAGGGGCGGGCGCACCCTCTCCTCGGGCAGCAACCGGGTCTGTATCCCCGCGAATAAGGCACTGATTCTCGCCATTATTCGGGACTCCATTTGTTGGAGGTCCGTTGCGCCCGAGGGGGCTCTCTCTACTGGTGCGGCAGGTTGCCGCTGCCTCTCCAGGGCCGTCAGGCGGTCCTTGAGACCCCTAATCTCTGCCTTGAGATCATTATTTTCACGGCGGGTGTCGGCGTACTCGCGCTCGACGTCCCGCTGCTGATGCTCCAGCCTATTGTTCTTGGCCCGGAGCATGGCCACCTCCTCCGATTCGGACCGCCTCGTAAGCACGTCCTTGGCTTCCTCCAGGAAGTTTGCCGCATCCTTGAGGGTCTTTATGCACCCTCCTTTCAGGTTTTTGGAGGTGGCCGCAATCCTCCTGATGTTGGCCACCTCTTCTGCCACTCTCCTGTCGAGCTGGACCCCAGCAAGGTCAACCGCATTCCGATGTAATCTGAGTGCGGGCTCGTTGTAGCCGGCGGCCTCGGCCTCACGCTCCCTGCGTTCGGCCTCGTCCTCCGCCCACCTCTGCTCCGGGGTAAGGGCTGCCCGTCTGGCAGCCTCCTTTGCTTCCTTCTTGGCCTGCCACTTGCCGACATGTTTGCCGGTAGTGGGGGGCCGACCTCGGCCTCTTGGGGCCTCTTCAACTCGCGGGACCTTTTCTACGGCCTCGGCAGTGGCGTCGTCGTCGGCGTCCAGACGACGCTTACTGCCGGCTCTCCGTATAGGCCCTACGCTGCATTCTGACCCCGACATGTAGTCCTCGGAGTCCAGATCCGAAATCTCGCCGCCCATCAACTCCTCGATTTCCTCGATGTTTTCGAGGGACTTCGGCACACGCGGCCGCCGAAAGTCTTCGAGGATAACAACTGGGGCTCTCTCCTTCCCTATCTTTGACCCTGTGCTCTTGTTCGAGCACTCCGAACCGGGTCGGGGCGAACTGAATCGACCCTTGTCATCCCTAAGGGGGGGTGCAGGTGTTCGGCTCCCCTCCTTGTTCCTTACTCCGCCGTCAGTACCGGCCACACATCCCTGTAGTTTCGCCATTTCGGCCTTAACTCCGTCCACTCTACCCTTTGCGGTAGTTTCGCGATTTGTGCCCCCCCCGTAGTACGAGGGGCAGACTGCCACCCCCGAAGGAGCGACAGTACGGGATTCCCCAGCAGAGCTGGGACCCGCCCGGGGACTATTTTCAAATGCGCGACTTGCCATATTTGTTGCTCCCTTCCAAAACGTCGTGAAAAAGAAGGCGAAAAAGAGATATATATGATAGAAAAGGAATAAGACAATGAAACCAAAACAAACGAAGAAGATAACCAAAACAAAACAAAACCAAAAGACAGAAATATATACGAAACCAAAACAAAACAAACAAAACCAAAATAAAACAATATATAAGTTATAAAAGGTAGCGCTGCTCTTCGTCTCACCTCTCCCCGTGGGCCCGCCCGGCATGGGAGGCCCTGGCCGGTATGGCCCCACGGATCCTTGAGGCACTCAAGCCCCCCCACCACGGCAAGGTGGCAGCACAAATCGGGGGGGAACCTAACCTAACCTAACCTAACCTTTTTTTTTTTTTTTTTTTTTTTTTTTTTTTTTTTTTTTTTTTTTTTTTTTTTTTTTTTTTTGTTCGCCCGGGGTAAAAATCCTTTATGGACATCCCGTCGGCCACGGGGATGGCCGAGGGGGGTGTGTGGGAATCTCCCCCAGAGTGGGGGCCTACCCACTAAAACATCCCCGGAGTGCTCCCTACTCGCGTCCTTGTTGCGGCATTGTGGGATCTGTTCTCAGGACCACGCCGCCGCAGACAGGAGGCCCACCTCCTCAACTCGCGCTCGCTGAACGAGCAATCGACGTCCTGTTGTGAGCACCCGCACAGGACGTCGTATCTTCACAGATCCCCTGCGGGGCGAGGGCATCCCCGTGCCCTGCCCCGGGATCTGCGGCCGGACTCGGCCTACGACACGGCGGGAGCGGCCCGGACAATCGGGCCCGCATCCACCGCCATGGGCGCCGCCGTGAAAACAGCGCCTTCCACCTCGCGCCGACCAGGGCGCCTGCTACGGCCGCCCTTGGTTTGGGCGCACGACCCGTTGCCCAGCCGATGCAGATCGGGCAGCCCCAGATCCGCGCACAGCGGGCAACGTCGACCTCGGGCCTGGCACTCGCGTGCCCTATGGCCCGGCTCGCTGCATTTAAAGCAGCGAGCCCCCCTCTCGCTCCCTTTATTGGGACACTGGGCCCCCACGTGGCCGCACTCGAGGCAGCGGAAGCAGTATGCCGCCTTTGCCTCGAGTGCTTCCACCCTCGCCCGTCCCCAGCCCAACACAAAGTGGCCGGAGGACAGCAGCCGCTGGGCTGCGGCCAGGGGACAGCGCACCCAGGCAACTCCCAGGCGCCCCGGCGCGCGGCTTATGCCGCCAACCTTGACGGCGTCCACCGCGCACCCCCCAGCCGAGGCCAGCTGCCTCGCAACGTCCTTGGGGTCCGTGGCATCATCAATGTCCAGGACCCGGATCTCCCTTGCTCTCACGGGCCTCGAGACCCGGACACCGAGAGCGTCCAAGGACGCGCTCAGGCGCTCCGCCAGCCTGTCCGCCTTCTCCTCACAACCTGGGCCCGAGAGCTCGTATAGCGTCCCGCCCGTACGAGTTCTCCGGGCCCGCATCTCCTCTGGAGCGACACCTATCTCCTCGAGCTTAACCGCCCCCTGGGCGGTCATCAGCACCTCGGCATACGTGTGCGGTGACCCCTCAGGAAGAGTGAGGGTCACCGCCTCCGTCACCGCCCTCTTTCTCCTCCGCCGGCACTTCGCCCCTCTGCCCTTCTCCGCCTTGCGTGGCGAAGGGGGGGAGGGACGGCTCCTCGGCTCTCCTAACCCTTTACGCGGGGCCCTCCTGGCCGCCACCGTCGCCCAACTGTCCGTCCTGGGCTCCCTCGCTGGAGCCACACTGGGCATCACACGCGAGGGAACCGCAGGGAGGTCCGCGACCGGCAAAACAGCCGAGGCCCTCTTCCTCCTAGGTCTCCTCCGTCTTGGCGTCTCCGCCGGTTTCGGCGTCATGGTGCGCTCGGGGGCAGCCGACCTATCCGCCGCCAGAGGCGGCCGGAGCCGTATCTCCGGCAGCAGCCGGTCCGCGATACCCGCGATCTTGGCGTCTACCATGGCGCCGATCTCCCGCATGGTCAGCGGGGCAGTGTCTTCCTGTGGGGTAGCGGGTGGGGTTTGGATTCGGGCGGGCCGGCTCGCCATATCAGCTCGCAGCTGATCCAGCTCCGCCCTCATTCCCTCCACCCGTTTCTTCAGACTCTCGGTCTCCGACGCCTTCTGCACCAACCGGTTGGTGGCGTCCAAGAGTGACGCGCTCGCCGTCTGGATGGCCTTAAGAAATAGGCCCTTGGGTCGCCCTGATCGTTTGGTAACCTCCAGGAGGATTGCCAGATCATCTTGGACCATTGTGCCAAGAGTTCCGGCGCTAGACTCCCCTGGAGGTACCTTCGCCCTGCTGTCGACGACCTTGGTGATCACGTCCACCAGCCTCGCCTTTGCGTGGCACATGCGTGCCACGTTCTTGTACCGGACGTCCTCTGGGTACGGCTCCGGCTCCATATCGCCACACTTTATTGCTCGCTTCAGCTTTTCGTACTGCCCGTACGCGTAGCGCGCGTTCTCATGATAGAAGCCGCTACTCAGCTTCAAGTCCTCCGTTATGTCGTCCGGCCCGCTCGAGTCCTTCTCCTCCCACGCACTCGTGGGTGGGGTCTCCGACGGACGAGCCTTCCCCGCATATGCACGCTTCATCATGTGTGTCGACCTTCCTGACGGCGTCATTCCGGCCAAGTCGCTTGACTCGGACTCTTGCCCCCTTCGCCCTAATGAGCTGTCCCGACTCAGCGGAATGTCGCTCTCGCCGGACTGCTCTGTCTGGCCGGGGAGCGGACTGTTTAGCCGCTTCCCAACCGTCGCCCCTTCCTCCATGGCGGACTCCTCAGATGCGCGCTTGCGCATCGCGCGCGTCTCTCTCCCTTCCACTGCCTCGACCGTCAAATCGACGGACGGAACGCCCAAACTGCCCCCCCCGTATACATGGGGCAGACCGCCCCCCCCAGAGGGAGAGACGGTGCGGGATTCGCCTGGGGAGTCTTTTTGTTCGAACGCTTATCCATCATTATACTCCTCCTACAAGTCACCCTAAGCACTTTCCCCCCCGCGGACTCCCGGGAAATCCCGAAAGCCGCACCCCAGGAGCTAAAAGAGAAAACGAAGAAAACGGAAAGATAGAAAAGACAAAAGACAACGAAACAAACAACAACCAAATGAACAAACCAAACGAAGTGTAATTAAACAGAACAACCAAAAACAGAATTAAATTAAATTGGGTAGGGACTCGGTTTGGCGGCCAACCAGTGTTGAGCGCCAACCCGAGGACCCTATGGTGTGCCACGGCGGTGCGTCATCCAAAGTCAACTCTGAGAGCAGAGAAGACCCGGAGCCGAACAACCGCGACACTATGTAGGAAATGGGAAAGACAGGAAACAGGGTAAAGGGAAAGGAGGGAAGGGAGAATTATACGGGAAGGCGCATGGCTGTTTCGGCTACGTCTGTCCAGAAGGGCCAGACCAAAAGCAGGCGGCAACCACGAGCAGGATAACAACCACACTTGCCTTGGGTTTCGACGCAACAGTAGTGCTCCACCCAAGACCAACACCCCTCACATTGCCGGGAAAGACAATGGAGTACGGTGAAAGACGAAGTCACCAGGTCTTACCAGTAGCCTCTGTGACTTCCCCTTCCACCCGCCCAACCTAACCTAACCTTTTTTTTTTTTTTTTTTTTTTTTTTTTTTTTTTTTTTTTTTTTTTTTTTGGTGCCCGGGGTAAAAATCCTTTATGGACTATCCCCGTCAGCCACGGGGATGGCCGACGGGGGGTGTGTGGGAGTCTCCCCCAGAGTGGGGGCCTACCCACTAAAACATCCCCGGGGTGTACCGTCCCGCGCTCGCCGCCCCGTGGGTCCCGACTGTATCTCCACGGGGGCAGTGTGCGCTGGGGGGAACGACTGTTCACCCCCATCTGTCCTTGGCTCCTTTATGGAGCACCCTCCTCTGGAGCTTGGTAGCTCCGTGATGCCATGCCCGGTACACGTGGCATGGCACCAACCGTCACGGGGTCTCCTCTCCTATGAGCGAGGGATTCCCCAAATCCCTCGCCCGGAGGCCCCTGTTAGGGCGGCATGTTGCGCGTGTGCGCATGCCGCCTGCGTCTTGCGCGCGCCCGCCTCATCGGGTGCGCGTCGGGAGCTCTCTCGCGCTCCCTCTCTCCTTCCTCTTTAGCCCGCATCACGGCGTTGGCGAAATCCTCCACGGCCTTCCATGCCCTCTCGTCTCCGACCATCTTCTCAACCAGGGTCGGAAGCGAGAGGTCCGGTCCCACTACAGCCACCAACGCCGAGCGCTCGTCGCGCCACGCCGGGCACTCCGATACGGTGTGGTGGCTGTCGTCCACCAAGGCGGCACAGTGGTGGCAGTTCGGGGTTGGTTCCCTCGCTGCCACCAGGTGCAGGTACCTCCCGAAGCAACCGTGCCTCGAGAGGACCTGCGTGAGGTGGTAATTTAGTACCCCGTGCCGCCTGGAGACCCACTCCTCTAGCAACGGCCTGATGGCCGTTATGGTGCCGACTCCCGCAGTTGGCTCCTGCAGCGCCCCGCTCCACACTGTCATTAGCGTCTCGCGCTCGCGCGTCCGCCAGCCCTGAATCTCGTCCACCATGGGTGTTTCGCCCCTGGCCCGAGCCTCCGCGACACGGTTGTACACCGCTGCGAGCACCCGGGCCTCTAGCTCCCATGGTGGTGTGCCAGCCAACACGCACGCCGCCTCGAACGAGACGCTGCAGTAGCCACGCACCAGCCTTATGGCCATCAGCCGTTGTGGGCGCCTTAAAAGCGCCCTGGTCGGTCCATTGAGCCTGTTGGCCCAGACGGGCGCTCCGTAGAGGGCCATGGACCTTACGACGATGGCATACAATCGTCTGCATGCCACGTTTGGCCCTCCGACGTTCCTAAGAAGGCCGCTTAGGGCGCCCGCCGTCGCCATGAGTTTCGGCGCAAGCTGGAGGAAATGCGAGTGGAAGGACAGGCGCGAATCCAGAATGAGGCCAAGGTATCTCATCGATGAACCCACGCCTATCCCCACACCGCCCACTACGATGCTCGAGTTGAGCGGTGGCTTCCTCCTTGCGCCGTGGAAATACATCGCCTCTGACTTGGTCAGGGCGACGTCCAATCCCAGGAGTCTGATCCGACTGACTACATGGGCCACGCCTGCTGTGGCCCTCAATGCCGCATCCCGGAAGTCGCTGCCACGCGCCGTGACGAGCGTGTCGTCGGCATAGCACGTGACAGCGACGCCTCTCACAAATTGGCCACGGAGGGCCCAATCAAACCCGATGTTCCACAGGAGTGGGCCCAACACCGACCCCTGTGGAACACCGCGCGATATAGATCTGTCCTTCCAACCATTCCGGGTCGGGTATCTGATCAGTCGACCCGACAGATAGACCCTGATCAGTTCCCGAAGATATGTTGGGAACCGGTGATAGACCAGGGCCTCCAGAATGCAGGGCCAGGGGACGGTGTTAAAGGCGTTGGCGATGTCAAGAGACACCGCCAACACCACCTGACCCTGCGCCGACGCCTCATCAGCCATTGCCACAACCCGTTGTATGGCGTCGATCGTGGACTTTCCCCTTCTGAAGCCATACTGCACCTTAGAGAGGTCCGGACCCTGCAATTCCATGTGCTGGACGAGACGGCCAGCCACGATGCGCTCAAATAATTTCCCCATCTCGTCCAGCAGCACAATTGGCCTATATGCGGACGGAGAGTCCGCGGGCCTGCCCGGCTTTTGGAGGAGGACCAGCTTCCCCACTTTCCAGTGCTCGGGGAAGTAGCCCTCCCTCAGGCATCTACTCAGCATGGCTCGGGCTCTGTCGCCCAGGATGTTGAGGGCGACCGCTAACGCCCGGCCATGAATTCCGTCCAAGCCGGGGGCCTTGTTGCCCGTCCGGGTGCGTTCCAACGCCAGTTCGAACTCTCCGTCCGTCACGTCCGGGGAGACCCCTTCCTCCACGTCTCTCAGAGATGCCATCCTCGGCGGTTGTAATTCCTGCGCCGAGGGAAAGAGTACGTCCAGGATTTCCTCGACCTGTGCCGGCTCCAAGGTTGCAGTGAGGGGTGGAGTCCAGGGCGCAAGCTTGTGCCGTACATATTTGTACGGCCTACCCCAAGGGTCTTCATTCAAGGAGTTGATCCACCCCTCATGCGCCGCCTCCTTAGCCCGGCGTATGGTCGCCGACACCTCCGTTGCTAGCGTCCGATAAGCGGCGTACGCCGCGTCCTCCACCTCCAGGTCGCGGCGTCGCCGTCGTCTGATCCTTTGGAAGCGGCGTCTGGCCGCGAGGGACCTGGCACACGCCTGGGACACCTCATCATTCCACCAGTACACATTCCGACGAGGCGTGCCCAGACGCTGCCTAGGCATGGAAGCGTCACACACTCTCGTGAGGGCGCCCCGCAGCCAGGCCGCCTCCTGCGTCAAGTCCGGTGATGGGTCTGGGTTCACCCATGTCTCTGCCTCGGCCTGGGCCTCCGCTAGGTCAACCACGAGCTTTTTAAGGGACCAGCGGGGAGGATCCCCAGGGCCAGATCTTCCCGCCTGTATGCTGGGCAGGAGGGCGGAGACATCATATCGGATATAACGGTGATCCGATAGAGTCTCGACGCCCTCATGCACCCTCCAGCCGGAGACTCGGGAACCCAAACCCGGGGTGGCGAAGGTCACGTCCACTATCGAGCCCCCCTCTCTCCTGACACACGTGAGTGCGCTGCCGCGGTTCAGCACCACCATCCCCTGAGCAGCCAGCCACTCCTCCAGTTTGTCGCCACGCGCATTTCTCGCGGAGGACCCCCACGCCGCGGACTTGGCGTTGAGGTCCCCCGCCAGCAGCACGTGGCGAGGGCTCCTCTGGGCGATTAGTGCCCCGACTCTCCTCAGGAGGTCCTCAAAGTCGACCATGGAGCCGTTAGGGGAAAAATATCCCCCGACAACGAGGACCTCCCTGACGCATGCTGCAACCCAGCCTCGTCCCTTCGTCACGTCCCTTAATGGCGGGGCGCCGCTAGCCGACCTCGACACAATGGCGACCTTCTCTTCCAGATCCGCGACCCATCCTCCACCCGCAGGAATCCAGTACGGTTCCGCAACCAGCCCTATATGTATATTCCACCGCGCCAAGCTCTGCATCAGAAGATCCTGAGCGTTGGCGCAGTGGTTCAGATTAGCCTGTAAAAACCGGGTGTAGTCCATTACAGGGTTGGTTGCGGCTCCGCCCCGGCGCCACCCTCTGTACCTGAGGGCGCGGCTGTCGCGGGCCGGGAGGCGCTCTCCCGAGCCGGCGTCTTCTTCCTGGTGACCACGCATGACTTACGACCACCGCGGTGGTCGGCCTTCTTGCCCGCCGCCGCACAGACGGTACAGTGCGGCTTGGCGTTGCAAGATCGGGCAATGTGGCCTTCCTCGCCACAGCGGTAACACTGGGCGGACCGGTCCTCGGACGAGGCGCAGCACGGCCGGACGTGGCCGCCCTCCAGGCAGCGGAAGCACTGGAGCGGCCGCTCCGGCAGCAGCTGCACACGCGCCAGCGACCAGCCGATCGTGATTCGACTGGTCTTCGTCACCCGCTGCGCTGCCGCGATCGGACAGCGGACCCATACGGTGCCGAGCCTGCGCGGGTTTTCCCGGCGGATCTCTCCACACGCTATGTCGGCCGCCTCGCATTCCCCGACTTCCGCGATCGCGTCCGCCACCTCCACCTTTGTGACGGATGCATCGAGATCCGAGATTCGGATCTCCGCCACCTTCGTTGGCCTGGCCACTCTGACGAGTGCCGGATCCAGCGCCTCCCGTAGTTTAGTCGCCAGGGCATCCGCTTTTTCTGGGCTAGCACCCGGCAGCTCCATCTTACAGGCCCCCGTCACGGCGGTCTTGAAGAGAACCCCCTTTATGTCGAGGGCCTTCAGGTCGACGCGCCGCTTGGCCTCGGCGATGACCTCTTTATGGGTGAGGCCCTTCTGCACCCCCTCGGGCTGGACGGTCAGGATGACGGCAGCCGTCCGTGGCACCCGCAGCTTCTGGGGCCGCGGCTTTGGGCCCGAATTCCGGGGCTGGGGCTGGCCCCTCTCCTCCCTGCCCCGTGATCTGGGGCGCAGAGCTCGGGCCGACCTCTTTGAGGTGACCCTAGTCCATCCGGGTTCCTCTGGGGCAGCCGTGACCATTCCCAGTTCCGCGTCGGGCACCCGACGGGCAGCCATGTTGCTCCTCTTCTTTCTCTTCCTCTTTTTTCCCTTCCCTCCCTTGGGGGTCTGCGCGCCCTCGGCGCCCCCCGCAGAAGTTGAGGGCACCGGCTCCGCAGGCAGAGATGTCGAGGCCTGTGGAGCAGGGGGAGGAGTAGGTTCCACTACCTCGACCACTGCCTCGACCACTTCCATCCGCTCCTCCACAGCAGCCTTTTTGGCCGCCGGAGCTATCTTGGGCCCCGAACTGGCCGGAGGCCTACCGGTACCGGCCCTGATTGGCGTGCTCCTGAACGATATGGGAACTCTCTCAACCAGGGCCTTCCCTTGGGGCTTTTCCCCTACCTTCGCACCGCTCTTTATGGGAGCAGTGCCAGCCGCCTTCTTGGCATACAAAATCTTCTGCTCGCCAGTTTGGGCAGCCACCTTTGGTGCTGTCGTTGCCATGCGCGCCTCCCTTGGTTTTCAAATTCAAATTCAAATTCAAATTTATTCAAAAATTAAATTTACAATAATTATCTCATATGTACAATGATTTCCTTAGGTAAAGATTTTACATAATACTAGGTGCCTGAACTAGGAAAACCTGTGTTTCAGGCATGCAGGGCTACAATTAACTAAAATAATCATAATGTAATTCCTAGTACATATTAGTATATAAGTATAGTTTATTAGGTGTAAAAATCTACGTGTATAAATTAAACAATATCTCTTAAACAAAATCTTAAAATAGCGTAGCATAAAATTATATAAAAGTGTAGAAAAGAATATAAACACAACATTTTATTTTAACACAGTTAATAACTTCTCTGTATCATCGTAGGACAAACTTTGTAAAACATCCTGCAAAGTTTTCTTACATTTAGTATAGTTTAGGGGATATATGTTTATTGTTGCATTTAGTCTATTGTAGAGAAGCGGTCCTAGAAAGATGTAAAATTTGGATATAAATTCATGTTTTAACCCAGTTTTCTGGGGGCAAACTATATCTTTTCGCCTTTTGTTATAATTATCAGTGCTAAAGCGAAGGGATGTGTGCTGCTTTAGTATTATGTTCATTATGAAGAGCTGGCGAACTGTTAGTACTTTACACGATTTATAGAGGGCGATAGTAGGAAAAAGGAAAGGACGAAATGTGGATACCTTGAGGATTGCTCTTTGAGCTCTCTCAACGGCTATTAGCAGCGTTTTACCCGCTCCGCCCCATGTGGTTATACAATAAGTTAATAATGATTGACATAGAGCAAAATAAACCTGCCTCATTATTTTTGCGTCAGCAATATGTCTTAACTTTTTGAAGACAAATATCAACTTGCGAATTCTGCTATTCAAGAGTTCAATGTGTTTTTTGAATGTTAGAGTTTCGTCTAATATGATTCCCAGGTATTTTATTTTGTTAGTGACATTAATTCCAGGGCAAGAACACTGATTAGTGCAGGCTCCACAGTAATGAGCCAAGAGTGTTGGGTTAGTTTGAGATGTTAGCTTGCGCATAGAAAACCTAATATAATGTGTTTTATCAGCATTTAGTGTTAGTAAATTTTGCTGAAGCCATTTATTAACATCATTGAAACCCTGTTGAGCATATTCGAAAGCTTTCTCTCCTGATTCGGCTGAGAAAAGAAGAGCAGTGTCGTCAGCGTATGATACGATTGTGCCATTGCCTAACCTCAGATTACAGAGATCATTTATATAAATCAGAAAAAGGGTAGGACCCAAAAGACTTCCCTGGGGAACTCCAAAGGACGTCGTTTTCTGATCAGTGCTAACGACATTGCCTATCCTAACGCATTGGGAACGTTCTTCCAGATAGCTAGTGAAAAGTTTTAATTGAGTGCCTCTTACACCAATGGAGTAAAGCTTATGCAATAGGATAGGAATGGAAACGGAGTCAAAAGCTTTGGCGAGGTCCAGGAAGATTCCTACGGTATGGTTACCTTTGTCAAGTTCTTGGGCTACATAGTTAGTCAAATGATGTACGGCATCAGCAGTAGATAATTTAGATCTAAATCCAAACTGCGTCTTTGCTAAAATTAATTTATCTTCTAAATATTTAACCAACCGTTTATTCATGATATTTTCTAATATTTTAGATACAGAGGGCAGTAGGGAGATAGGTCTATAATTCGTCACTTGATCTTTACTACCAGATTTATACACGGGAATAACGACGGCTTTTTTTAGACACCTGGGGAAAAGTCCGATAGATAGACATTGTTGAAAAATATAAGTCAGTGGTGGTACTAAAATGTGCCTGAATTGTTTGATGAATTTATTTGATACATTATCCCATCCTACTGCACAGTCGTCTTTTAAGCCCATGATTATGCTTTCTACTTCAGAAACGTCAGTATCTAGCAGCGTAAAGGAGGTTAAATTTGTGCTACTTGTAAAAGGAGTGCTTGTGAATGGTGATTGGCTCTGAACTTTTTCTGCCAAACACCTACCGACGTTAACAAAGAAATCATTAGCAATATTAGCTGATGCTAATGGAGATGTGCGTGCTTGCAATAAACCTGAAGAAGTCTCTTGCTGTTTTGAGGCATATGTGACATTTTTAATATGTTTCCAGATCTTTTTAGTATTGTTTCCCGCTTTTTCTAGTGCATTCTTATCATAGCTAATTTTTACTTTTTTTATGAGATCATTACAAAAGTTTCTATATCTTTTATACGATAATTGCAGTATTAGATTCCCTGGATTTTTTTTAGCTTTCATATGTAGTTTATCTCTATGTCTTATACAACGAAGGATCCCCGACGTAATCCATGGTTTAATGTTATGGTTTTTGTTATTCCGCCGAATAATCAATGTATTTTTCTGAATTGTGTATTGTAATTTTTCTACAAAGTATGACATATTAAACTCTGGGTCAGCGGAATTATAAACTGGGTCAAAATCTATGTTGCGCAAATCGTCTTCAAGTTTGTTTACGTTTAATTTGGACATTGTGCGACTGACGTCTAATTTAGGTAACATGCAATTTAAGGTTATTAGGGCAGCATTGTGATCTGTTATTGTCGAGTTAATAACAAGAGAAAGTGCGGGGAAATTTGTTTTAATGATAATATGGTCCAAACAAGAGCCACTTTGATGTGTAGGAAGCGTGTGCGCGGGAAGTAATCCATGAAAGGAGCATAGGTTAAGATAGTCTTGGGCAGATGAATCCATGTTTTCTTGGAGAATATTGATATTAATATCACCTGTTAGAATTATGTTTTTGAAGGAGGATAGTTTATGCAAAGTATGGTCCAGAGAGTCAACAAAACTGCTTGTATTTCTAAAACAGGGCGGCCTATAAAGTGCTATTATCGCAAACTCGGATCCAAATTTGATTATTAAACTGTTACAGTCTTGCATGTTTGGTTCCTCAACAGACACATTGAGATGATTTTTTGCATATACTACCACTCCGTCGTTTTGGTTATAACTTTCGTGACTGCTGTATGAATTATAGCCCGGTAATTGCGGTATTGCTTGGAGAGCCAGCATTCGGTTAAAACTATTACGTCACAATTTACATTCAGTCTTTGTAGTAAGATACTAAAGTTGTCAAAATTCTTAAAAATACTCCGTATATTTTGTGTTAGTATGGTCAGTGGAGTATTGAACGAGGAAAGGTATTGTTTGCAACTTTCTGCTTCACATACCATAGACTCCGATACAGAGAAATTATCTAAGTCGTTAATTAAATTACTAATCATAATAATTAATAGATGTAGAGTGAACGGTGTAAATAAAGCAATTAAAAATAAAAATAATATGAAAGGTCAGATAAACCCTAATGTACGGCGCTCTTAGGCGCCTCCATAGTCAATTGAGTTTATATACCTGTTTTCGGCCATTGTTTTTGCTGGACAGACAGTGGCACCTGTACTATGGCTGCTTGGCTTTTTGAAGCGTAAGCACGTAGCGCACTTCGGATCGTCAGCCTTCTTCGTACATTCCTTGATTGAATGACCCAGTTCGCCGCAGTGACCGCAGGTATATGTAGTCTCCCTACAGGACTTGGCAGCATGACCATACTGCTGACATTTGTAGCACCGGGTGACCAGAGTGAAGTCTCTAACAGGGCATGACGACCAGTTCACAAAAACTCTTTCACTTGTTATGAGGGCTTTACGTATGTCTGGAGAAACTTCTATGACATAGTTGCAGGTCTCAGCTTCCTTTTTTCCCGATTTATGGCTCAGTTTGGTATTATTTAAAAACGCCTCGAGATTGGAGTTGGGAAGTCTGTCGGCTAAATTCTGGTGGTACAGACACGTAAAGACGTCTTTTTCTTGCATGGAAGTGGGCACTCCAATTACTACTACCCTAGGCTTCCTTTTATGCGATTCGTCGAGTTTGAGGCCAGAGTTCGTCAGTTGCACTGACTGTTTCAGTTTTTCGATGTCATCTTTTGTCTCAGTACTGATAATGACACCGCCGTTTCTTGTTTTGCGCAGACCTCTTACGTGCAGCTTCATTTGTTCTGGGCAGATTATTTTTTGGACAAGAGATTTGGTGTCGTCACTGGTCTTCAACTTGTCATCGGGATAAATCGCTACTGAGCTAACATTTGGTGCTTTAATAAAATTAGTCGACCCTTTTTTAACCATGTCGGCAAATGATGATGCTGCGGTGGGTTTGGCTGTGGCTTCGATACGGTGCGTGAGTTCCTTAAGCTGGTGAGAAAGGTCTAATTGCTCTTCTAGAACTTGGACAGAGCTATGGGTTTGGATGGCTTTCAGCTTGAGCGACTGGTATTGAACTGCCATTTGCGATGAGCCATGGCCCACTTTTCGGCACAATGTGCTAATCCTCAACTTTTGCTCAGAGTTCAGTTTTCCGTCAGCGGCGATAGCGCACACCTCATTTAGACATTGTTCAATGGATGTCATCCAGGTCTGTATCTCTGGCGTCGAAACTGCTTCCAGAGTGTCCAGTATCGGGCGTGGGGGCGGTGCAGGTGCAGGTGAGGGCGTTGGTGGTGGACTTCGAACGGTCCTGCTACTCCGGTTGAATGGACTATCTTCCATTGCAAGGTTTCAGTTATTTATAACTCACTAATCGAACATTAAAATTTTTCACTAAGTCCATATTATTGTACCTAATAAACGACCCAGTTTACGTTACTACCGGTTGATGGTATAACGAGGTCACGATTCAGCATATGATTATTTAAAATGATTTATTGAACACGTCTGTTCTCGACAAAGCGCAATCATTCAAGTTTGGCAACCGCAGCCGTTTTCTCCTGCCTGCCACTTGCTATTGGCAGCTTGGAGGCTTTTGGAGCCTCAACCGCCGGGGCCTTCTTCACCTTGTCCGCCGCGAGCGGAGGGCGAAGTGGCTTCTGGGGAGGAAGCCGTTCCTCGAACGCCTCGAAACGGGCGTTCATCATAGTCCCGACCGAGACTAAGATGTCGTGGCATAACTGCTCCCGATCGGGGACCACGGGCGCCGGAGGCAGCCTCTTCTCGAGCAGCTCCGTAAGTCTATCCACCTGTTGGCGGAGCGCCGCCATCTCCGCCCGTAACTTGGCATTTTCCTCCTGAAGGCGCCTATTCTCCTCTGTGGAGGTCAAGGCCGCCAGGTTCTCTGCAGAGTCCAAAATCCTCTTGGAGGCCACCTTCATCCCCCCTACCAGCTCCCCCTTGAGGTTCTTGGACTTTTTCCCCACGTCCAGGATGTACTCCACACTTCCCCTTATATCCGCCATGCACACCGAGGCAGTGGATTGACTGGACCCCAATCCCCTTAGCTCGGGGAAAGATTCCGACCCTGCTATGCTTCTGGTGGACCGGCAGAGGGCCGTCGTACTGGCAGCGAGTGCCAGTTGCGACTCCAGCCTCACTGTCTCTTTCAGAGCGTCATTCAAATCCTGCCGGGATTTGGCTAAGCCTACGTACTCGCCCGTACTGGGCGGTCTGCCTCTACTACGCCTCCCGTCCGTCAGGTCGCTGCATGACGCCGCCCGCGCTATCTTCTCCTCTCCCTCGTCAGAGTTCAGGGAATTCTGCGATCCTTCCTTCCTGCGTCGCTTAGTCCCAGCTCTGGCGGTGGGACGTGTGGAGTTGGTGGAGCTGGCGACTGAGACGTTATCGTCCCCGCACCCCTCACCCTCACACACGTCCGCCTTGGGAGACCCTGCTGGATCTCCTGTCGTGAGCTCTGGCTCCGACTCGCTGTCCACTAAGTGAACAGTGCTCCCATCCCCGGCAGACTTAAGCGACTCCTTAGAGCCTGCCCTCCTAAACTTGATCTTGTCCTTGCCTTGGACAACGACTATATCCTTAGCTCTCCCCTCGATGATTTTACCTACCTGCCGCGGAAACTCCGTTACGGTTTGCTGGGCCGGTAGTGTAACAACGTTTAACTCCTCCTTCGAATTGGCTTTCGATAGCACTCGAGCACTTCTCCTCACTCCCTCTCTTCCCAATGTGGGACCGCAAGTGGTGCCCCCCCCGTATGACGAGGGGCAGACCGCCTCCCCCGAAGGAGAAGCGGTGCGGGATTCCCCAGCAGCCACCGGCTTGCTGGGACCCGCCCGGGGATTCTTTTCCAGTTTGCGATCTTCCATGTTGGTTTTCCTCTCCTACAATCGTCACCCTATGCGCACCCCCCCCGCGTGCCCCCGGAAAACCCGAGGGCCGCACCCCAGAATCTACAAAGAAGAATAAAGAAGAGGAACAGAAATATAGAACAGAGAAAAGAGAAAAACAAATATACAAAAACCAAATTAACCACAAACCAAACGAAGTATAATAAAATAAACCAACGGAAAGATAGAGTTGAAATTAAGGTGAGGACTCGGTTTGGCGGCCAACTAGGTTGAGCGCGAACCCGAGGACCCCATGGTGTGCCACGGCGGTGCGTCATCCGAAGTCAGCTCTGAAGGCAGAGGAGACCCGGAGCCGAACAACCGCAGCACTGTGAAAGGGGAGTGGGAACGACAGGAAACAGGGTAAGGGAAAGGAGGGAAGGGGAGAATTAAGACGGGAAGGCGCATGGCTGTTTCGGCTACGTCTGTCCAGAAGGGCCAGACCAAAAGCAGGCGGCAACCACGAGCAGGATAACAACCACACTTGCCTTGGGCTTCGACGCAACAGTAGTGCTCCACCCAAGACCAACACCCCTCACATTGCCGGGAAAGACAATGGAGTACGGTGAAAGACGAAGTCACCAGGTCTTACCAGTAGCCTCTGTGACTTCCCCTTCCACCCGCCCAACCTAACCTTTTTTTTTTTTTTTTTTTTTTTTTTAACGTGGGGGAAACCTTTTATAGGTCCCCAGCCCGAGGGACAGGGGGCTGGGGTATGTGGGAGTCCCGGTCGCGAGGAGATGGTAAGATGCGACCGGTGTACCCACTAAAACCTACCACGATATGTTCGTCTCTAGCTTGCTGCCGTACGGGTACTATGTGCATTCCATTTTGGCAGCAGCTTTTGCGGGGAGCTTCGCTCTACCCTTTGATGGGGTTATTCAGTGCCTGCGTGGCACTTTCATTCATTCTCGGAGACTTGTCTGCGGGGGCAAGGTTGTCCCTTCCCTTGTCCCAGTCTCATGCGTGCCATGTATCGGAGACATGCCGCATCTGTGATTAGCTCAGGAGAGCCTCGGTACGGAAACCGTTCGCCTCGGGAACTGTTGTCTCCTACGGGCGGGGGTGTTCCCTATGCCCCCGCCTGGAGGCCGCCGTTAGGGCGGTAGGTTGCGTTGCTGCGCCAGTCGTCTGCGTCCAACGCGGACTCGGCGCAGCGGGTGGGCGTCTGGTGCCCTTTCTCGCAACCTTTCGGCGTCTTCTTTCGCCTTCATTACTCTTTCGCAGAAAGAGCTGAGGGCTGCCCACGCTCTCTTGCTTCTCGTGATTGCCGCAACCACAGCTGGCAGCGACAAGTCTCTGCCGATCTCTGCAACCAGAGTTGCCCTGTTGTCGTCCCATGCCGGGCACTCGCTGAGCGTGTGGTCGGCGGTGTCTTCCACGGCGGCACAGTGGTGGCATCCGGGAAGGGGCTCGCGCCCCGCCACCCTGTGCAGGTACCTCCCGAAGCAGCCATGCCCCGAGAGGACCTGCGTTATATGGTACGAGGGAGTACCGTGCCGCCGTGTGACCCAATGCTCTAAAATAGGTCGGACGGCCTCAATCGTCCTGTGACCTGCGCTCGGCTCTTGGAGGATCTCTATCCAATCTATGAGGAGCGTGCTCCTCTCTTCTTCTCGCCAGCTTTGCACTGTGTCCACCATGGGCGGTTCGCCGAACGCCCGAGCCTCAGTGACGCGAATGTACAAGGCGGTGAGGACTCGGACTTCAAGCTCCCACGGCGGAGTGCCGGCGAGGACGCACGCTGCCTCAAAGGACATGGTGCGATATCCCCTTATTATTCTCGTCGCCATAAGTCGTTGTGGGCGACGGAGAATTGCTCTGTTTTGTGGGGAAAGTGCGTCCGCCCAGATGGGCGCCCCATATAATGCCATCGAGCGTATCACCCCTGCGTAGAGCCTTCGACAGGCGTCGCTGGGTCCGCCTTCATTTCTTAACAACGTGCTAAGGGCTCCCGCTGCTCTCATGAGTTTGGGCACCAGCCGAGTAAAGTGCTCCGTGAAGGTGAGGCGAGAGTCCAGCGTGACGCCGAGGTACTGCATCGCAGACCCGACGTCAATTCTCACCCCACCCACGCTTATGTGTGCGTCGGCTGGTGGCCTCCTACGTGGCCCGTGAAAACACAGGGCCTCGGTCTTCTCCAATGCCACTGTTAACCCCAGCATCTCAATCCTGTGCACCATGTGTGCGACGGCTGCGGTGGCTTTTATTCTGGCTTCGGGGAAGTCGCTGCCGCGTGCCGTAATGAGAGTGTCGTCCGCGTAACATGTGACAGCGACCCCCCTCAGCATTTCCCCTCTTAACGCCCAGTCAAATCCGATGTTCCACAGGAGTGGGCCCAACACCGACCCCTGTGGAACACCGCGCGTTATGTTTTTCGTCACCCACCCGTCCCGGGTGGGGAATTTTATCCTCCTATCGCTCAGGTAGGAACCGATGAGTTCCCTCAGATATTTTGGGAACCCATGGTAACAAAGTCCTTCCAGTATGACCGCCCAGGGGAGTGTGTTGAACGCGTTGGCAATGTCCAATGACACTGCCAACATCACTTCACCCTGGGCGATAGCTTCCTCGGCCATGTGCTTAACTCTCCCGATAGCATCTATGGTTGACCGAGCTCGGCGGAACCCGAATTGCACCTCGCACAGGTTCGGCCCGATCGTCTCCATGTGCTGGACGAGTCGGTTGGCTATGATCCTCTCAAAGAGTTTACCGACCTCGTCCAGCAGAACAATTGGGCGGTAGGCCGATGGAGTCTCGGGCGGCTTGCCCTCCTTGAGCAAGAGGACTAATTTCCCGACCTTCCAATTAGAGGGGAAATGTCCCTGTGCGAGGCACGCGTTCAACAACGCCTTTATGCGGTAGCCCATGATGTTGTATAGGGCCACCAGCACTTGTCCCGACACTCCGTCCAGACCTGGAGCCCTGCGCTTCTCCTTTGTCCGCTGGAGTGCAAGGCTGATTTCCTCCTCTGTCACTTCCGGGATTTCGGTCGTCTCCGAGTTATCCGGGGGATCCGCCATAGACGGATAGTGCCTCTCCTCCGCTGGAGGAAACAGGCCGGCAATTATGGAGTCCAGTTGTTCGGACTCCAGGGTCGTGGTTAGCGGCAGTGTCCACGGCCGTAGTTTTTGCCGGACCTGCTTGTAAGGCTGCCCCCACGGATCTTGATTGAGCGTCTCAAGCCACTCTTCGAATGCTCTCGCTTTAGAGCGCGATATTGCTGCTGAGAGCGCTTGTGCGGTCTCTCTGTATACCGCGTATAGACGCGTCTCCTCATCCTCATCTCTTCGCCAGCGGCGTCGTTGGCGCAAGTACGCCCTGCGCTCTGCGACGCATTGGCGGCGGAGCTGGGCGACCTCATCGCACCACCAATACGCCCAGCGTCGTGGTTTCCCATTCCGCAGCCTCGGCATTGCGGCATCACAGACGCGTTGAAATGCCTTCTGGAGCCACTCCGCCTCGGCTGCGGCGCTCACGATAGGTGAGTCGTCCGTCGGCCATGTGATCACTAGGGCCGCCTCACGAAGACGGTCCACTCTTAGACCCTTTTGTGACCAGCGCGGCGGGTCCCCAGGAGCAGGTCTTGGCAGCTCACTGGGGGTTAGGAAGGCGGCGACCTCGTATCGGACGTATCTGTGGTCCGATAGGGTCTCAATGCCCTCCATAACCCTCCAGTTCAGAACACGGTCTGCCAGCGTGGGGCTGGCAAAGGTTACATCCACTATGGAGCCCCCGTCGCGCCGTATGCAAGTGTGGGCAGAACCACGATTGAGGATCACAAGCCCAACTGAAGCGAGCCAATCCTCTAGATCCTCTCCTCGCGCGTCCGTTGCGGGGCACCCCCACGCGGCAGACTTCGCGTTGAGGTCCCCCGCAACTATGACGTGTTGCGGTTGTCTTCTGGCAATAAACGCCCCCAGTTTTCGCAGATGTTCGGCGAATTCAACCAAAGGTCGGTTTGGGGAGAAGTAGCTGCCGATGACGAGTACATCCCGTACATCGGCAGCGATCCAGCCGTGACCTTGCTCTACTCTTCTCAGTGGGGGAGACCCCAGCGAGAGTCGACTGTGCAGCGCCACATCGCCGCGCAGGTCCACTATCCACCCGTCATTCCGAGGAGGAACCCTGCAGGGCTCCGAAATCACCGCCAGATGTATCTCCATCTGTGCCAAGCTCTGCATAAGCAGGTTTTGCGCATTGGCACAGTGGTTTAAATTACATTGCAGGATCCGGTTGTGGCCCATTATTTGATCTGCATGGGTTCCTCCTCGGCCTGGCCCCCTGTACCGGAGGGGCCGGCGATGGCAGGCTGCGGCGCCGCAGCGCGAGCCTGCTCTTTCCCTTTTGCCCTTTTAGGGACGGCGCATGTGTACCGTCCTGGCAGGTGGTCCGCCTTCTTGCCCGCCGCCGCACATATGGTACAGTGCGGCTTGGCGAAGCAGGCGTAGGCCTTGTGCCCGGGCAGACCGCAGCGGTAGCACTCTTCGCTGCGGTCAATCTCTGCATGACAACACATGCGTGCGTGACCCCGCTCCAGGCACTTAAAGCACCGGAGGGGGCGTTCAGGGAGAACCTCGAGCCGTGCAGAGGACCACCCTATCATTAGCCTCTTGCTCTGCATGACCTTTTTGGCCGCGGTTACGGGGCACCGTACCCACGCAGTTCCCGGTCGTCGTGGGTAGTCCCGACGTATTACCCCGCAGGTGACCGCAGAGACGTCGCAGTCCGCAGCCTCGGCAATTGCAGCAGCCACTTCCGCGCTCGTGACTGAGACCTCTAACTCCGAGACCCTGAGTTCCGCAGTCCTCACTGGTCTTGTGACCTTCACCAGTGAGGGATCGACCACTCCTCTCAGTTTATCAGCAAAAGTGTCTGCTTTCTTGGCGCTATCCGCGCCCGGGAACACCATAATTGGTGCCCCAGTGGCGGCATAGCGGAAGCGAACGTCTGCTATTCCCAGCTCCTTCACACTTATATGCTTTTTCGCCTCCGCTAATACCGCTTCGTACGTAGCCCCTCTTTCCGCAGCCTCCGGATGCAGAGTCAGAACAACTGCATCCGTTCTTGGAGCTCTGAGCTTTTGCGGTCTGGGCTTTGCAGGTCTTTGTGGCCTGTTGCGTCCCTGGGGCTCGCGACCCCTTTGTTGAGACCGGCCCCGTGTTTGAGCGCGTTCCCTCTTCGCAGCGTTCTTTGACCGAACGCGTGTCCAGCCCTCCGAGTCATTGGCAGGGGAGGAGGACATGATGTTGAGTTCTGCGTCCGGAACCCGCCTCGCTGCCATGCTCTTCTTTTTAGGCCTTCGCTTTTTCTTCCCTTTGGTTGCAGGGGCTTGCGGCTGAACTGGGGCCGGGACTGCAACCACCTTCGCCTCATTTACCCTTGGAGGGGCCACTTCGGCACTCGAAGCAGGAGCCCTGGGCTGCCTTTTGGGCTTGGGAGCCGTGACGGCTTTTTCACTCTCCGTGACAGCTGCCGCCTGTGCGTATGACGCTGGTTTGGCGGCGCTTGTTGATGCCACGGGTGTCCTCGTCGAGGCAGAAGCCTCAGGTGGGGAGGTCTGCGCAGTTACCTCCTTTGCTTTCCGCCGGTCTGCTGCAAGTGGCGGGCGCAGGTTCGGCTCTGGGAGAAGTCTCCCCTCTATCCTTGCGTCGACCAGAGTGCCCATTTTTATCATCATCGACCTTTCCCACGCCTGTAGGTCGAATGATTGGGCAGCTGGATTTGGAGGAGGAGGCGGCGGGGCCTGCATCTCCTTGAGCGCTGTCCGAAGCTCCTCGAGGTCCTTGCGCAAGGACGCGATTTCGCTTGCCTGGCGGGCATTGATTGCCTGCAGGTTGCGGGTCTCCTCCGAGGTGTTGTGCGACGCTAGAGTCGCAACAGCCTTTGCGATTGATTGGGTGGCGAGTTTAATGCCCCCTTGTATTTCGCCTTTCAAGTTTTTAGACTTGCCAGTCATCTCGCGTATGTAGTCAACGCTTTTCGTTATCTGTTGCATTATATTGGCAACAGTTGGGTCTTTGTCTCCATCCTTATTTAATGTGGGAGCATCTACATTAATGCCAGAGCTCCGGAGGATGTCTCTGCAGAATCGCGACGTGTCGTTCATGAGCTCCTTTTCGACTTGTCGCTTCTGCGCCTTCCACTCCTCTTCCTTCTTTTTCTTTTTGGCCCTGTGTAACCCAACGTGCTTTCCCGTAGTTGGGGGCCTGCCGCGTCCACGCCTTATTCCCGGGAAGGAGGGGCCGGGTTTGTTTGGACGCTTGTCCTCATCCGAGACAAGCGTTTCATCGCTGCCAGATCCGCTGTCGCGGCGGCGCTTGACGCCTTGGGATGCCATGGAGCATGTGGAGGTAATCGTCTCCATGCTCGCATCCGAGGCATCGCTCTCATCCGAGTTCGGATCCAGGTGGACTGTCTCCTTGGAGTCCGTCCTGTTCCGAGTAACCCTACTCTTATTCGCTTCTTCAGCGATTCCGCTCGTGCGTTCTTTATTAAGAACGATGACCAGTTCTTTGGCCTTGCCCGCGACGACGTTGCCACCCTGCCTCGGAAACTGCGTTACCGTTTGCAGGACAGGGGGCTTAATCTTGGAACAAACTTCTCTAGCTTTATTGACTTTCTTCTTCGCAACTGACTTGTCACCAACCACTTCCACTCCTTTCTTTCCCTTAGGGAAATCACAGTTTGTGCCCCCCCCGTAGTACGAGGGGCAGACTGCCTCCCCCGAAGGGTCGACAGTGCGGGATTCCCCAGCTGAGCTGGGACCCGCCCGGGGACTATTTTTCAAATTGTGACTATCCATATTTGGCTTTATCTCCTCACAAAACGTCAAGAAAGAGAAGGCGAAAAATGTGAATATATATGAAAGGATAGATTATAAGAATGTAACATAAAACAAAACGAAGAAGACAACAAAAGAACAAACAAAACTAAAGGACAGAATATATACGAACAAAACAAAAGCAAAAACCAAAACGAAACAAAACAATATATACTTTATAAAAGGTAGCGCTGCTCTTAGTCTCACCTCTCCCCGCGGGCCCGCCCGGCATGGGTGACCCTGGCCGGTATGGCCCCGACGGATCCTTGAGGCACTGAAGCCCCCCCACCACGGCAAGGTGGCAGCACAAATCGGGGGGGGCCCAACCTAACCTAACCTAACCTTTTTTTTTTTTTTTTTTTGGTCGCCCGGGGTCAAATCCTTTATGGACTATCCCGTCGGCCACGGGGATGGCCGAGGGGGGTGTGTGGGACTCTCCCCCAGAGTGGGGGCATACCCACTAAACATCCCCGGGGTGCTCCAACTCGCGTCTTGCTGCGGCATTGTGGGATCTGTTCTCAGAACCACGCCGCCGCAGACGAAGAGGCCCTCCTCTCTCCTCAGGCTCTTGTGAGCTCTCGACGTCCCGCCGCAAGCACAGACGGCGGGACATCGCTTCCCCTCAGATCCCTCGTGGGGCAAGGCATCCCCGTGCCCTGCCCCGGGATCCCCGCGTCGCCTCGGGACCTAATCTCCCGTGGGTGGGGGGCGATCCACTGTGCCCCCACCCGGAGGCTCCGGTTAAGGGGGTAGATGGCGCTCGTGCGCCAATCTGCGGCGGCCCATGCGAGCGCGCCGCATCGGATGCGCTTCGGGCGCCCTCTCCCGATCACGCTCCGCATCCTCTTTCCTCCCCATTACTGTCTCTGCAAACGTCCGAACCGCGTCCCAGGCCGCTTCAGATGCGGCCATTTCGCGCAGGACCGTTTGCAGAGACAGGTCAGCTCCGATTGTGGCGACGAGAGTCGCGCGCTCCTCTTGCCACGCCGGGCAGGCCGACAAGGTGTGCTCCGTACTGTCCACCGAGGCGGCACAGTGGTGACAATTTGTGTTGGGCTCTCGCCCCGCCCTCTCACACAGATACCTCCCGAAGCATCCGTGCCCCGAGAGGATCTGCGTGAGGTGATAAGTTAACTCACCGTGCCGCCTCGTTACCCAGCTGTCGAGCATGGGTCCTAGGGCCCCCACCAGCCGGTGCCCGGCTCTGGGTTCCCGCAGTATCTCCATCCAGTCTATGAGCAGTGTGCTCCTCTCCTCAATTCTCCAGCTCTGAACAACGTCCGCCGTGGGGCGGTCGCCGTTGGCCCGGGCCTCGGTGACTCTGACGTGCAAGGCGGTGAGGACCCGGACTTCAAGCTCCCACGGCGGAGTGCCGGCAAGAGCACACGCCGCCTCGAAGGAGACACTGCGGTAACCCCTTATTATTCGGATCGCCATGAGGCGTTGCGGCCGCCTCAGGAGCGCGCGATTCTTCGGACTGAGGGCGTCCGCCCAAGCGGGCGCAGCGTAAAGGGCCATGGAACGAATGACCGCCGCGTACAGTTTTCTGCAGGCGGCGGTGGGCCCACCAGTATTGCTGAGCAGCCCGCTCAGGGCGCCCGCAGTCCTCATCAACCTCGGCACCAGCCGGACAAAGTGCTCGTTGAAGCTGAGCCTGGGGTCCAGAGTGACGCCGAGGTACCGCATGGCCTCCCCGACGTCAATCCGCACCCCCCCAACGACAATGTGCGACCCGGCTGGTGGCTTCCTCCTCGGCCCATGAAAGCAGAGGGCCTCCGATTTGTGGAGGGCTACGTCGAGACCCAGCTTCCGAATTCGGTGCACCAGGTGTGCGACTCCCGCCGTAGCCCTCAGTTTCGCCGCGCGGAAGTCGCTGCCACGCGCCGTTACAAGAGTGTCATCCGCGTAGCAGGTGACAGCGACTCCCGCGAGAAGGTGTCCGCGCAGGACCCAATCGAACCCGATGTTCCACAGGAGTGGGCCAAGCACCGACCCCTGTGGAACACCGCGACCTATGGAACGGGTCACCCAGCCCTCCCTGGTGGGGAACCTGATGCTCCTCCCACTCAGGTATGACCCCAAAAGCCTCCTCAGATACGGGGGGAAACCGTGATATCGGAGGCCCTCCCGTATGATCGCCCAGGGGAGAGTGTTAAAGGCGTTGGCGATGTCCAAGGACACCGCCAGCACCACGTCACCCTGGGCGATCGCCTCCTCCGCAATACCCCTGACGCGCCCAATCGCGTCGAGCGTGGACCTGTTGCGCCGAAAGCCAAACTGCACGTCGCACAGATCAGGTCCAACGCTCTCCAGATGCTGGACGAGACGGTTGGCAACGACCCTCTCAAACACCTTCCCGATCTCGTCCAGCAGGACTATGGGGCGATACGCCGAGGGCGCGTCAGGCGGTCGACCCGGCTTCGGAATCAGGACCAGCTTCCCAGTCTTCCACCGACTGGGGAAGTGGCCCTGCTCAAGGCAGGCATTCAGCAATGCCCGCACTCGGTCCCCGAGGACGTCGAGGGCGACGACGAGAGCCCGCCCCGGCACGCCATCCAGGCCAGGGGCCCTGTTCTTTTCCCTCGTGCGTTGGAGAGCGAGATCGAGCTCCGACTCGGAAATCGGGGGGATTCCAGCGCTGCTGCTGCTGTCCCCCACCGAGGCCACGAACGGCGGCCTTGTGTCATCCGCGGCGGGGAACAGAGTCCCCACGACCCGCTCGAGTTGGTCAGGATCCAGGGTTATCGTCGCGGCCGGCGCCCACGGCCGCAACTTTTGCCGCACCTGCTTGTAGGGGCGGCCCCATGGATCCTGATTCAGGAGCTCGATCCACTCGTCGTAGGCCCTCGCCTTCGCACGCGTTATGGCCAGGGAGAACGCCCCAATCACCTCCCTATAGGCGGCGTAGAGGCGCGCCTCGTCGTCCTCGTTCCTATGCGCCCGGCGGCGCGACCTAGTGTACGCCCGCCTGGCGCGATTGCTGTCCGCCCGGAGCTGGGCCACCTCGTCGCACCACCAGTACACCCACCGACGGGGCCTATTGCCCCGAAGCCTGGGCATGGATGCGTCGCAGACCTGGGTGAGCGTCCGGTGAAGCCACTCTGCCTCCGTCGCCGCGTCAATGATGACGGAGCCGTCCGTCGGCCACGACACTATGAGAGCGGCCTCCCGGAGCAAGTCCTGTCTCAGGAGCCGGACCGACCACCGCGGGGGATCCCCGGGGGTCGGCCCTGTCGACGCTACTGGAGTTATGAAGGCCGAGACATCATATCGGACGTAGCGATGGTCCGACAGAGTCTCGGCGCCCTCCAGCACTCTCCAGTTGAGCACGCGGTCGGCAAGGACGGGGGTGGCCAGGGTTATGTCCACAATTGAACCCCCGTCGCGCCGTACACACGTGTGCGTCGACCCCCTATTCAGGACCACCAGGCCCGCTGAGGCGGCCCAGTCCTCCATCTCCGCTCCGCGGGCGTCGGTCCTGGGGCAACCCCACATCACCGATTTGGCGTTGAAGTCGCCGGCCAACAGCAGATGCCTCGGTCCCCTCCCGGCGATGAACGCCCCCAGGTCGCTCAAGAAGACAGCGAACTCGGCGAGCGACCTGTTCGGGGAGAAATACACCCCTACGACCAAGGCATCGCGTACTTCGGCGGCGACCCAGCCCGTCCCCCTGTGGACATTGCGGAGCGGAGGCGCTCCGATCGCTGTCCTGGCGGTCAACGCCACCAACCCACTCAGGTCCCCAGCCCAACCGTCGCCGGAGGGAACCCTGTACGGCTCCGACACCACACCCACGTGGATACTGTGCTGCGCCAACGTCTGCATGAGCAGATTCTGCGCGTTGGCACAGCGATTAAGATTTATTTGCAGTATGTGGGTGTGGTCCATTAACGGTCGGACTGCGGTTTCTCCTCAGCCGGACCCCTTGCACCTGAGGGTCCGGCGGCTGCAGGCTGCGGCGCTGAGCTGCGAGCCGGCTCGTTTTGCCTGGCTTTAGGGGCCACGCACGTTCTGCGCCCCGACGTGTGATCCGCACTCCTGCCCGCCGCCGCACACACGGTGCAGTGCGGCTTGGCGAGGCAGGTGCTGGCGAGATGGCCGGGCTGACCGCAGCGATAGCACTGATCGCTGCGGTCCCACTCTGAATGGCAGCATGCCCGAGCGTGACCAGATTCCAGGCACCTGAAGCACCGGAACGGCCGCTCGGGCAGCAGCTCTATACGCGCCGAGGACCAGCCGATGAGAAGGCGGTCCCTGGCCGTTACCAACTTGGCCACTGGCAGGGGACACCTGACCCAGATGGACCCCAGACGCCTCGGCGCATCCCGCCGGATATCCCCGCAGGCGAAGGCCGACACGTCGCAGTTGCCGGCCTCAGCCAGCGCCTCCGCCACTTGTGCCTTGGTGGCCGCGTCGTCCAGGCCCGACACTCTCAGCTCCGCGGTCTTGGCTGGCCTGGAGACCAACCTAACCTTTTTTTTTTTTTTTTTTTTTTTTTTTTTTTTTGGTTTCGCTGGGGAAATGCTTTATGCATACCACCGCACCCCGGGGGAAAGGTCGGTGGTTATGTGGGACTCCGACAAGGGTCGTCTACCCGAGAGTCGTTTACCCACTAAAACCCCAGCGGCATACCCTCACACGACGCGCTTGGGGCGCCACAAGTTCGCGTAAACGCATTCTACTGTGACGCCCCGGCGTGGTGCCCGCAACGCGGGCAAGCGACTATCAGAGAGGGCGTCCCGGTATACTGGGACGCCCTCAGTCATCGAGGCTTTCGTCGGTGGTGGCTCCCCCGAACCACCACCGGCCTCCTAGGCGAGGGCAGAAGGGGCCCGCATCGTCACGAACCCCCCTCCACCCCCGCCTCCGTCCGCGGCGCGGGTCACCCGGAGCTCCCTCCCTTGCGACCCGCCCCGCTGCCCCCTTCTGCGACATCGGCCCCGCAGAAGGAGGCCCGTCAGCCCTCGGGCCGGCGCCAACCAGAGGACACCGGCGCACCGCAGCCGTCCAGGGCCCGCAGGGAAACCCTTAGGACAGGGTCCACCGTCTACCCAGGTCCCCGGAGCCCCCGTCCAGGGCTCGCAGCGAGACACTGGGGACAGGGTCCCCATCCACCCAAGTCCCCGCAGCCCCAATCTACCGCAGCGCACCGGCGATCCGTCCCGCAGCCCCCTTCTGCGACATACGGCCTCGCAGAGGAGGCGCGTCAGCCCTCGGCCGGCGCCAACCCAAGGACGTTGAGTGAGGACTCGGTTTGACGGCCAACTAAGTTGAGCGCCAACCCGAGGACCTCATGGTGCGCCGCAGCGGTTTACGACTCCCAAGGCAGCTCTGAGGACAGAGGAGTCCCCGGAGCCGCAACCCGCCACGACGCTGGGTGCCGCTCTTCGTCTCACCTCTCCCCGTGGGCCCGCCCGGCATGGGAGGCCCTGGCCGGTATGGCCCCACGGATCATTGAGGCACTCAAGCCCCCTCACCACAGCAAGGTGGCAGCACAGTCGAGGGGGAAGACCAACCTAACCTAACCTTTTTTTTTTTTTTTTTTTTTTTTTTTTTTTGTTCGCCCGGGGTAAAAATCCTTTATGGACATCCCGTCGGCCACGGGGATGGCCGAGGGGGGTGTGTGGGAATCTCCCCCAGAGTGGGGGCCTACCCACTAAAACATCCCCGGGGTGCTCCCTACTCGCGTCCTTGTTGCGGCATTGTGGGATCTGTTCTCAGGACCACGCCGCCGCAGACAGGAGGCCCACCTCCTCAACTCAGGCTCGATGAACGAGCAGACGTCCTGCCGTGAGCACCCGAACAGGACGTCGTATCTTCACAGATCCCCTGCGGGGCGAGGGCATCCCCGTGCCCTGCCCCGGGATCTGCGGCCGGACTCGGCCTACGACCCGGCGGGAGCGGCCCGGACAATCGGGCCCGCATCCACCGCCATGGGCGCCGCCGTGAAAACAGCGCCTTCCACCTCGCGCCGACCAGGGCGCCTGCTACGGCCGCCCTTGGTTTGGGCGCACGACCCGTTGCCCAGCCGATGCAGATCGGGCAGCCCCAGATCCGCGCACAGCGGGCAACGTCTACCTCGGGCCTGGCACTCGCGTGCCCTATGGCCCGGCTCGCTGCATTTGAAGCAGCGAGCCCCCCTCTCGCTCCCTTTATTGGGACACTGGGCCCCCACGTGGCCGCACTCGAGGCAGCGGAAGCAGTATGCCGCCTTTGCCTCGAGTGCTTCCACCCTCGCCCGTCCCCAGCCCAACACAAAGTGGCCGGAGGACAGCAGCCGCTGGGCTGCGGCCAGGGGACAGCGCACCCAGGCAACTCCCAGGCGCCCCGGCGCGCGGCTTATGCCGCCAACCTTGACGGCGTCCACCGCGCACCCCCCAGCCGAGGCCAGCTGCCTCGCAACGTCCTTGGGGTCCGTGGCATCATCAATGTCCAGGACCCGGATCTCCCTTGCTCTCACGGGCCTCGAGACCCGGACACCGAGAGCGTCCAAGGACGCGCTCAGGCGCTCCGCCAGCCTGTCAGCCTTGTCCGCACAGTCAGGGCCCGACAGCTCGTACAGCATTCCGCCAGTACGAGTTTTCCGGGCCCGCATCTCCTCTGGAGAGACTCCTACCTCCTCCAGTTTGACCGCCCGTTGAGCGGTTGCCAGGATCTCGGCATACGTGTGCGGTGACCCCTCGGGAAGAGTGAGGGTCACCGCCTCGGTAATCGCCATCCTCTTCTTCCGCCGGTACTTCGCCCCTGCCTTCGCCTTACGCGGCGAAGGAGAGGGACGGCTCGTCGGCTCCTCTGTTCTGGGCTTGGCCCTCCTAGCCGCCACCGTCGCCCAGCTCCCCCTCACGGGCTCCCTCGCTGGGGCCGAACTCGGCACCGCAGACGAGGGGACCGCCGGGAGTGCCGCGACTGTCGGCGCAACCGGTGCCTTCCTCCTTCTTGGCCTCCTGGGCCGCTTCCTCGCCAGTTTCGGTTTCGGCGCCATGGGTCGCTCGCAGGCAGCCGACCTGTCCGCCGCCAGAGGTGGCCGGAGCCGAATCTCCGGCAGCAGCCGGTCCGCGATGCCCGCGATCTTCGCGTCAACCATGGCGCCAATCTCCCGCATGGTCAGCGCACTCTCCTCTTGTGTGGTGGGTGGGGTTTGGATTTGGGCGGGCCGGCTCGCCATTTCAGCACGCAGCTGATCCAGCTCCGCCCGCATCTCCTCCACCCGCTTCGACAGCTCCTCCGTGCTGGACGCCCTTGACACGAGTTCGCTCGTTGCGCTTAGTAGCGAGGAGGTCGCTACCCTCACGGCGCTGAGGAAAATCCCCTTCGGTCGCCCACATCTCTTAGTCACCTCCAGGAGGATGGCCAGATCGTCCTGGATCATTCTGCCCAGGGTTTTGGCATCTGTCTCTCCTGGAGGCATCTTCGCCCTGCTATCCGTCACCTTGGCGACGACGTCCGCGAGCTTCGCCTTCGCGTTCAGCCTGCGCGCCGTCTCCTTGGCTCGGACGTCCGCCGGGATCTCCTCATAGGACTCCGTTACGCCCGTCCCATCGATCTGCTCACGAAGCTTCCGATACAGTCGGTGTGTGTGGCTGGACTGCTGGTGGTAAATACCAGCCAGCGCTGCGGCCTCCTCATTCAAGTCGTCTGGGCCCTCGGTGTCATCTTCCTCCCACTCGCTGGTGGCAGGGGTCTGCGACCGGGGTGCCCTTCCGTCCTTAGCTCGCTTAGCGAAGCGCCTCCTCCGTTCCTCGGGTTCCAGGGAGTCGGTGTCACATGACCCCGACGCCTCACCCCCTCGTCCCATCGAGCTATCACGGCTCAAACCGTCCTTCGCCCCTTCCTCCGTGGCGTCATCCTTCGTCTTGCGCTTGCGCGCCTCGTTCCTCCACATCTCCTTCACCTTCTCCAGAGATGATGATCCTGGGATGGAATAAACGCCTGATTTGCCCCCCCCGTATACTTGGGGCAGACCGCCCCCCCTTTCGGGAAGAGCGGTGCGGGATTCCCCAGCAGCCACCGGCTTGCTGGGACCCGCCCGGGGAGATTTTTTAGTCCGACGTAGTTCCATACTTTTAATCTCCCTTACACGTCACCCTACGCACCCCCCCCCAGCGAACCCCCGGGAAGACCCGAGAGCCGCGCCCCAGAAACGACAAAGTAAAACGAAAAGAAACGAAAATACAGCAAAGAGAACAGGAAACCAAACAAAACAACAACCAAAAGAACGACAACCAAACGAAGTATAACCAGAAACCAAACAACAACCAAATGATAGAATTAAATTAAATTTGGTAGGGACTCGGTTTGGCGGCCAACCAGTGTTGAGCGCCAACCCGAGGACCCTATGGTGTGCCACGGCGGTGCGTCATCCGAAGTCAGCTCTGAGAGCAGAGAAGACCCGGAGCCGAACAACCGCGGCACTGTGTAGGAAATGGGAAAGACAGGAAACAGGGTAAAGGGAAAGGAGGGAAGGGAGAATTATACGGGAAGGCGCATGGCTGTTTCGGCTACGTCTGTCCAGAAGGGCCAGACCAAAAGCAGGCGGCAACCACGAGCAGGATAACAACCACACTTGCCTTGGGTTTCGACGCAACAGTAGTGCTCCACCCAAGACCAACACCCCTCACATTGCCGGGAAAGACAATGGAGTACGGTGAAAGACGAAGTCACCAGGTCTTACCAGTAGCCTCTGTGACTTCCTCTTCCACCCGCCCAACCTAACCTAACCTTTTTTTTTTTTTTTTTTTTTTTTTAAAGAGGGGGAATCCTTTTTACGGATACCCTGGCGCATCCACTCGCGGAGAAAGTGTCAACGCGAGTGGACGCGACAGGGTTATGTGGGGCTCGAGATCGCCATAGATCTAGGCGTCCCCATACCCACTAAACCTACCTCTGTATCTTCCCTTCCTGGTGGGGAGCGGTTCGGGACCAATTTCTCCGTTTGCTCCACCCACCGTGTGTGATCACAACGACCTCGACCCTATCTCTGCGCACCTTTGCGCACCACCACCATTGTATCTGGACCCGGACAGAACCGGCCAGTCTTCCCGGGCCGACTGAATCGGCTCTTATGTCGGCGGATGGAACTACGTGTCCATCCGTTCCTGCTCAGCCCCCTTGTCGGGCGGCTTCCGCTTCTTCGGGCCGAGACAACTCGCCCGACCACATCTGTGGTTGGCGTCTCGGCCGTAATCGGCGCACACGACGCAGCGCGGCTTGGCGCTGCAGCTGGCGGCCATGTGACCGCCCTCCCCGCACTGGTAGCAGACGCCACCCCGATCCTTCTCTGACTTGCAGCACGCCCCGATGTGCCCGGTCTCCAGACACCGGTAACACATTCGGGGGCGCTGCCGAAGGAGCTCCACTCGGGCCGACGTCCACCCTATGGTCAGCTGACCCCGGGCGATCGTCTTGGCCGCCAGGACCGGGCATCGCACCCACACTGTGCCTATGCCCGATCGGCGCACTCTCGATATAGTGCCGCACTTGACGGCCGTCGCGTCGCACGCACCGGTGCTCGCTACAGCCGCCACGACCTCCTCTTCGGTGACCGAAGGGTCCAATCCGTGAAGGCGCAGCTCGGCCGATTTGACCGGCCGCGCCACCCGAAGAACTTCGGGCTCAAATTCCTCCCTAAATTTCGCGGCAAGCGCGTCCGCCTTTGCCGCGTCCGGGACCTCGACTACGAGCGCTCCCGTCGCTGCTTCCCTAAACTTGGGGCCATTAAGGCCCAGATCCGCCAGTGCGACCCGGCTTTTCATCCTGCGGATCACCTCTGCGTACGTGATCCTATCCTCAGCCGCGTTTGGCAGCAGCGTGAGGACAACCGCCTCCTTGCGCGGGGCCCGCAGCCGCGAGGCATTGGGCTTGCGCTTCGGTGGCGGCGGTCTGCTGTCTACTTGCGGCTGGACTACCTTCTTGGTGGCCCCTCTGCGGACCACCAGACTCCATCCTTCTCTGTCCGGAGCAGGCGCGACATCCGCGTGCTCCGCATCCGGCGCTCTCTGTGCAGCGAGGCTCTTCCTCGGCTTCCTCTTATGTTTGGAGGAGGCCTGAGCCACAGATGACGTGGCGGCTTGGGCAGGGACGGTTGGTGTCGTCGGCCCGACCTCTCTCCTCACGTTGGCAGCCGCTTTGGCGGCGCTCTTCTTCTTCTTTTTCTTCGCCGGCCTTGTCGCCTCGGTCGCGGCAGCCTCGGCCATTGGGGCCAAAGCAGCATCCGACGCGAGAGGCGGGCGTACACTCTTCGCCGGGGGAAGACGGCGTTCTATTTCCGCCAGGCGGGGATTGAGCACATTCCCCATCTGGGTCAAAATGGTCTTGCTCAGGACCTGTATGTCCAGGCCCTCCATTGACGAGGAGGGGAGCACAGACTTCTCTATTCGGGCTGCCTCGGCCTTAGTGAGCCGAGCATGCAGCCCGTCAATCGTGCGCCGCTGTTCAGCGCACTGGATCTCCATTCCCCTCACCTGATCAGTGAGGGTCTTAACCTGCGCCCGCAACAGGGCCACTTCCGAGGACTCTGTGCGGCGCGAGAACACCTCCGTTGCATCTAGGATCGCTGCCAGGCCGTCCTTTACGTCCCGGATACACGTCCCTTTTAAGTTTTTAGAGTGCGTGATCACCTCTCTAATCTTAGCCACTCCATTGCCGATCGTACGGGCCAGCTCAATGCCGTTCATGTCCTCGACGTCGGCTTCCCTAACAGCTTGATATAGCCTGCTGGGTGTCACTCCTTGTTGAGCAGCGCGCTCATCCGCCTCTCGGATCTCCTTTTCCAGGCGATCTTGTTGCTCTTTGGCAGCACGTTCTAGAGCCAGTCGCTCTTGACTGGGAGCAGGAGGCCAACTCGTTCCCCATCGAGCCAGAAACTCCTCCTTTTCCCTCTCTTCCTGTGCGGCCATTTCGGCAGCCTCCTTCTCCTTCTTCTTCCGCCACTGGCCGACGTGTTTGCCGGTGGTGGGCGGTCTTCCGCGCCCTCGTGGGGCGTCCTCAACCCGCGGGACCTTCTCCGCGGCCTCAGCATCAGCGTCGTCTTCGACGTCCAGACGACGCTTGCTGCTGGTTCTCCGCAGAGAACAGTCCGAGTCGGACAGGAATTCGACGTCCTCATCGCCGGACGTCGACATATCCAGGCCGAGTTCCCTCTCTCTTCTCAGTCTTTCAACGCTCCGGGGCGTCCCTGGCCTGAGGCAGTCCTCAAGGACCACCACCGGATTGTTGTCCTCTACGCTGGGCCGAGAAGACGATCTAAATCGCCCCTTCCCGTCCCTCAGGGGGCCTGTTGGGCTGCACCCCTCACTCCTCTCTACTTCGCCGTCAGTACCGGCTTCCTCCTCTTCCAGTAATTTCGCCATCGTGGCCTTCTTTCCTCCCGTCCTACCCTTATTGGCAGTTTCACGGTATGTGCCCCCCCCGTAGTACGAGGGGCAGACCGCCTCCCCCGAGGGAGAAGCGGTGCGGGATTCCCCAGCTGACACAGTCGAGCTGGGACCCGCCCGGGGACTTATTTTCATCTCGCGTCTTTCCATGATTGTTTTCCCTCCAAACGTCGTCCTAAGCACACCCCCCCAAACCCGAAGAAACGAATAGCAAAGAAATAAACAAAAAGATAGAAAAGTTAGGGAAAGAAACAAAACCAAAACAAACAAACAAAACCAAAAACCAAAACAAACAAACAACAAACAAAACGAACAAAACAAAACAACAAAACCAAAACAAACAAACAAAACAAAGTATAACAAAATAAACAAACCAAAAAGATAGAATTGAATTAAATTAAGTGAGGACTCGGTTTGACGGCCAACTGAGTTGAGCGCCAACCCGAGGACCTCATGGTGTGCCACGGCGGTTCGACGTCCCAAGGCAACTCTGAAAACAGAGAAGTCCCCGGAGCCGAACAACCGCGACACTGAAACAGGAAATGGGAGAGAAAGGAAAAGGGGAAAGGGAAAGGAGGGAAGGGGAGAATTAAGACGGGAAGGCGCATGGCTGTTTCGGCTACGTCTGTCCAGAAGGGCCAGACCAAAAGCAGGCGGCAACCACGAGCAGGATAACAACCACACTTGCCTTGGGTTTCGACGCAACAGTAGTGCTCCACCCAAGACCAACACCCCTCACATTGCCGGGAAAGACAATGGAGTACGGTGAAAGACGAAGTCACCAGGTCTTACCAGTAGCCTCTGTGACTTCCCCTTCCACCCGCCCAACCTTTTTTTTTTTTTTTTTTTTTTTTTTTTTTTTTGTGCCCGGGGTAAAAATCCTTTATGGACATCCCCGTCGGTCCCGGGGAGGACCGACGAGGGGCGTGTGGGAGTCTCCCCCAGAGTGGGGGCATACCCACTAAAACATCCCCGGGGTGTACAATCCCGCGCAAAACCTGCCTCGTGGGCCCAGAATCTGCACCACGAGTCAGACGCGCGAGGGGGGGAGCCAAGAACGCGCTCACCCCCGACCAGTCCCAGCTCCGGCTGGAGCGATCCTACGCTGGAGATGAACTCCGTGGTGCCCTGCCAGTACACATGACAGGGCACCCAACGATCCCGTGTGGGGCAGGGCCTCCCCGCGCCCTGCCCCGAGATCCGTAGCCGTCACTACGGCCTACGTCCCGGCGGTGGCGGCTCGGCTGGTCGAACTCGCACGCACCGCCCGCCCAGGCTGCGAGGCATCGGTCTCCATGGGCGCCACCGCAACAGCGGCAGCACCCTGGACCCCCCCGCGGCGCCTGGGAGACCTGTTACGGCCCCCCTTCGCCTTCGCCTGAGCGCATGATCCGCTGCCCAACCGGTGCCCATGGGCTAAACCCAGCTCTGCACACAGTGGACAGCGTCTCTCCTCGGCCCGACACTCACGAGCCGTATGGCCGGGCTCGCTGCACTTGTAGCAGCGAGCCCCTCGCCCTGCAGCCTCCCTGTTGGGGCACTGGGCCCCTACGTGGCCGCACTCGAGGCAGCGGAAACAGAATTCCGCTCTGGCCTCGAGTGCCACCACTCTCGCCCTGGCCCAGCCCACCACGAGGCGGCCGGTCGACAGGAGCCGCTGCGCCGCGGCCAGTGGACAGCGCACGCTGACCACGCCCAGGTAACCGGGCGCACGACGGATACTGCCAGTTTTGACAGCCTCCGCCGCGCACCCCCCGGCCGCGGCGACTGCCTTGGCCACGTCAGCGGCCCCCGTCGAGTCGTCGAGATCCAGGACCTTCAGTCCTCTCGTCCTTACAGGGCGCAGGACCCGAGCGCCCATCGCCCCGAGGGATGCTCCAAGGCTCTCCGCGAGCTTGTCCGCCTTCGCTCCGCAGTCGGAGCCGGACAGCTCGTAGAGCATCCCTCCCGTCCTCGTCCTTCGGGGTCGCATTTCCTCGGGAGCGATCCCCAACTCGTCCAGTTTGACCGCCCCCTTGGCAGCAGTCAACGCCTCAGCGTACGTGACCTGCGACCCCTCAGGGAGGGTAATGGTCACCGCCTCGGTCCTCGCCCTGTCTCTCCTCCGCCGGTACTTCGCCCCTCTGCCCTTTCTCGCCTTGCGTGGCGAAGGGGGGGAGGGACGGCTCTTCGGCACTTCCTTCTTTTTAGGCGGGGCCTTCCTGGCCGCCACCGTCGCCCATGTTTCCGTCCTGGGCTCCCTCGCTGGAGCCACACTGGGCGTCACAGACGGGGGAACCGCAGGGAGGTCCGCGACTGGTGGCACAGCCGCCGCCGCCCTCTTCCGCCTGTTCCGTTTCCGGGGAGGCCGGGGGGACCCATCGCTCTCCGCCCGCCTCTCCCTCACCCTCTGCGCCATGTGGACCCCGCGGGCAACAGACTTGTCTGCCTCCAGAGGCGGTCGAAGCCGCTTCTCCGGCAGCAGACGGTCCGCGATGCCCGCGAGTTTCGCGTCCATCATGGCGCCTATAGCCCTCATGGTCAGTGGGGGCTCCTCCTGTGCGGTCTGCGAGACGTGAGGGGGCCGGCTCTCCATGTCAGCGCGCAGCTGATCCAGCTCCACCCTCATCGCCTCGACCCGCTCCGCCAGTTCGTCCGCTTTATCCGCCCTTGCCACCAGGGTACTGGTGGCTCCTAGAAGCGAGGCGGTCGCCGTCTCGATGGCTTTCAAGAAAAAGCCCCTAGGTCGCCCAGTTCTCTTGGTGACCTCCAGGAGGACGGCCAGATCATCCTGGATAACCGTACCCAGGGTCTTGGCACTCATCTCTCCTGGAGGCAACTTTGCTCGCCCTTGCGCCACCTTTTCCACCACTTCCGCCAGTTTCGCCCTAGCATTCAAGCGGCGGGCACAGTCCTTAAGGCGGACGTCCTTCGGAATATCCTCCTCGGGCTCTTCACTGGCCTCGATCGCCTGACGAAGCTTTAAGTACTTCCCGTACATGTACCGCGACGTCTCATGGCAAGTGCCACTGTACAATTTCCCAGGCCGCACTGGGTCGATCGGCCCGTCAGTGTCATCGGCGTCCCAGTCACTTGTGACTGGGGTCTGCGACCGACGCACTTTACCCGCCGCGGCCCGTTTGCGGAAGTACGCCGTCCTTCCTTGGGGCCCTAGGGTATCGGTGTCACCCGACTCAGGTCCCTCTTCCCTTCTCCCTGTTGAGCCGGCCCGACTCCGCGGAATATCGCTCCCGTCGGACTGCTCTTTCCGGCCGGGGAGCGGACTGTTAGGTCGCTTCCCAGCCGTCGCCCCTTCCTCCATGGCTGACTCCTCCGGCTTGCGCTTGCGCGCCATCGCCCTCCAGATCTCCTTCGTCTCCTCCAGAGACCCCAACTTCTTCTTGGACACAACGGTCGCAACGGCCAAATTGCCCCCCCCGTATACATGGGGCAGACCGCCCCCCCCAGAGGGAGGAGCGGTGCGGGATTCCCCAGCATTGCTGGGACCCGCCCGGGGAGTTTTTTCATTTAGACGTTCAGCCATTATTGCTTACTCCCTAACAACGTCACCCTAAGCATTTTCCCCCCCGCAGACTCCCGGGAAAACCCGAGAGCCGCATCCCAGAAGCTACAAAAGAAAAGAAGAAGAAAACGAAAAGACAGAAAAGATCAAAGAAAACCGAAACAAACAACAACCAAAAGAACCAACCAAACGAAGTAGAACCAAAACAAAACAACCAAAAGACAGAGTTAAATTAAAATTGGGTAGGGACTCGGTTTAGCGGCCAACCAATGTTGAGCGCTAACCCGAGGACCCTATGGTGTGCCACGGTGGTGCGACGTCCGACGTCAACTCTGCAAGCAGAGAAGACCCGGAGCCGAACAACCGCAACACTATGTAGGAAATGGGAAAGACAGGAAACAGGGTAAAGGGAAAGGAGGGAAGGGGAGAATTAAGACGGGAAGGCGCATGGCTGTTTCGGCTACGTCTGTCCAGAAGGGCCAGACCAAAAGCAGGCGGCAACCACGAGCAGGATAACAACCACACTTGCCTTGGGCTTCGACGCAACAGTAGTGCTCCACCCAAGACCAACACCCCTCACATTGCCGGGAAAGACAATGGAGTACGGTGAAAGACGAAGTCACCAGGTCTTACCAGTAGCCTCTGTGACTTCCCCTTCCACCCGCCCCACCCGCCCCACCCGCCCAACCTAACCTAACCTAACCTAACCTTTTTTTTTTTTTTTTTTTTTTTTTTTTTTTTTTTTTTTTTTTTTTTTTTTTTTTTTTTTTTTTTTTTAACGTGGGGGAAACCTTTTATAGGTCCCCAGCCGGTGGGACAGGGCTGGGGTATGTGGGAGTCCCCGGTCGCGTAGAGATGGTGAGTTGCGACCGGTATACCCACTAAAACCTACCACGATAATGTCGTCTCATGTCAGTCTGCCGGACGGGAATTTGCTATGCTTTCCGTGTTTGGCGAGTGACGAAAAGGGGGAGCTTGGCTCAAACCCAATTGATGTTGACCTTGTTGAACGCCTGAAGCGTTCTTATCATCTCCGAGACTTGGCTGTGGGGATAGGGTGTCCCAGCCCCTATCCCAGTCTCCTTGCGCACCGTGTATGAAACACGCCGCAATCTCATTTAGCCCAAGAGGGCTTCGGTACAGAAACCGTTCGGCGCGGGAACTCCTATCCTCTCCTATGGGCAGGGGTGTTCCCTATACCCCCGCCTGGAGGCTGCCGCTAGGGCGGCAGGTTACGTAGCTGCGCCAGCCGTCTGCGTCCAACGCGGACTCGGCGCAGCGGGTGGGCGTCAGGTGCCCTCTCCCTTAGACGCTCGGCGTCTTCTTTTTGCGTCATAACGCTCTCTGCGTACGTCTTAAACGCAGCCCACGCTCTGTCACTATAAGTGATAGCCGCCACCACAGAGGGCAGCGACAGGTCTTGTCCGATTACGGCAACTAAAGTTGCTCGTTCTTCGTCCCACGCCGGGCACTCCCTGAGGGTGTGCGCGGCGGTGTCCTCCACGGCGGCACAGTGGTGGCAGTTGGGAAGGGGCTCTCGCCCCGCCACCCTGTGCAGATACCTCCCGAAGCATCCGTGCCCCGAGAGGATCTGCGTCGCATGGTACGAGAGCGACCCGTGCCGCCGTGTGACCCAATACTCTAGTATCGGCCGAACAGCCTCTACAGTTCTGTGTCCAGCGCTCGGCTCCTGCAGTATCTCCACCCAGTCGATGAGGAGCGTGCTCCTCTCCTCTGTTCGCCAGCTTTGAACGGTCTCCACCGCAGGGGGATTGCCGTTAGCCCGGGCCTCTGCAACTCGGATGTACAGGGCTGTGAGAACCCGGACTTCCAGCTCCCACGGCGGAGTGCCGGCGAGGACGCACGCTGCCTCGAAGGAGACACTGCAGTATCCTCGGATTATCCTGGTTGCCATGATGCGTTGTGGGCGACGAAGGATAGCCCTGTTGTTAGGAGTAAGGGCCTCCGCCCATATAGGCGCTCCATACAACGCCATGGACCTAATCACTGTTGCGTACAGTCTTCTACACGAGTCATTAGGACCTCCTGTGTTTCTCAACAGATTACTGAGTGCACCCGCCGCTCGCATGAGCTTGGGCACCAGCCGTTTGAAATGTTCATTAAAGGTGAGGCGAGAGTCTAGCGTGACGCCGAGGTACCGCATTGCGGACCCGATGTCGACTCTCACCCCACCCACTTCGAGCTGTGCGTCAGCTGGTGGTTTTCTCCGCGGCCCATGGAAACAGAGGACCTCTGTCTTCTCGAGGGCCACCTTCAGGCCCAATATTTGAATCCTGTGGACCATGTGGGCCACAGCTGCGGTGGCCTGGATTTTCGCCTCGTTGAAGTCGCTGCCACGCGCCGTAATTAGTGTGTCGTCAGCGTAACACGTGACAGCGACCCCTCTTATCATTTCCCCCCTTAGAGCCCAGTCAAAGCCGATGTTCCACAGGAGTGGGCCCAGCACCGACCCCTGTGGAACACCGCGCGTGATGGTCTTTGTAACCCACCCTTCCCGAGTTGGGAACATAATCTGTCTATTGCTCAGGTACGATCTAATGAGTTCTCTTAGATATAGTGGGAACCCATGGTAACGTAGTGCCTCGATTATGACTGCCCAGGGGAGTGTGTTGAACGCGTTGGCGATGTCCAATGACACCGCCAACATCACTTCACCCTGAGCAATCGTGTCCTTCGCCATGTCTTTGACTCGCCCGATCGCATCGATAGTCGACCGGGCTCGTCGAAATCCGAATTGCACCTCACACAGGTCCGGCCCAACCGTCTCCATGTGCTGGACGAGTCGATTGGCGATAATCCTCTCAAAGAGTTTTCCGACCTCGTCCAGCAGGACGATCGGGCGGTAGGCCGAAGGTGATTCAGGTGGCCTACCCTCCTTCTGTAACAGAACCAACTTCCCGACCCTCCAGTTGGAAGGGAAGTGTCCCTGTGTGAGGCACGCATTCATCAACGCCTTGATGCGGTCTCCTATGATGTCTACGAGGGCTACGAGTACCTGTCCCGGTACTCCGTCCAGGCCCGGGGCTCTGCGCTTTTGTCGCGTTCTTTGGAGTGCCGTATCAAATTCCTCATCCGTCAGCGTTGGGATAGGAGTCGTCTCTGGATTGTCAGGAGGCGCCATGTTGGGAAATTGCCTTTCCTCCCCTGGGGGGAACAGGCCGGCAATGATCGAGTCCAGTTGGGCGGGCTCTAGGGTCGTGGTCAATGGAAGGGTCCACGGCCTCAACTTTTGCCGGACCTGTTTGTATGGCTGCCCCCATGGGTCCTGATTAAGCGTCTCAAGCCATTCCTCGAAGGCCCTCGCTTTGGACCGAGTTATTGCAGCGGAGAGTGCTTCTATGGCCTGCCTGTGTGCAGCATATATGCGCGCTTCCTCTTCTGCGTCTCTATGTCTTCGTCTGCGATATCGTGTGTACGTCCTTCTGGTGGCAACACTTTGGCGGCGGAGCTGGGCGACTTCGTCGCACCACCAGTATGCCCATCGACGTGGTCTTCCATTGCGCAGCCTTGGCATTGCAGCGTCACAGATGCGTTTAAATGCCTTCTGGAGCCACTCCGCTTCGGCTGCAGCGCTCTCTATAGGGGAGCCGTCCGTCGGCCAGGTAATCACCAGGGCCGCCTCCCTTAAGCGGTCAACGCGGAGATTCTTTTGTGACCAGCGCGGGGGGTCTCCCCGAGCAGGTCTAGGAAGCTCGTTGGGGGTCAGGAAGTCAGACACTTCGTACCGGACGTACCTATGGTCCGATAGTGTTTCAGTGTCTTCCACGACCCTCCAATTAGTCACTCGGTCGGCTAGCGTTGGACTGGCTAGCGTGATGTCCACGATGGAGCCCCCGTCGCGCCGGACACATGTGTGGACGGAGCCACGATTTAAGATCACCAGCCCGATGGAGGTGAGCCAATCCTCCATTTCTTCGCCTCGAGCATCAGTTGCAGGGCACCCCCACGCAGCGGACTTTGCGTTGAGGTCCCCAGCGATCATTATGTGCTGATATCTTCTTCTGGCAATGAACGCCCCCAGCTTACGTAGATGTTCAGTAAAGTCCGAGAGCGGTCTATTCGGAGAGAAGTAGCTGCCGATGACGAGCACGTCCCGAACATCGGCAGCAACCCAGCCGTGACCTTTTGCCACATTTCTTAAGGGGGGAGCCCCCAGTGAGGCGCGGCTATGTAGCGCCACGTCGCCCCGCAGGTCTACCGCCCAGTTATTATTCCGAGGAGGAACCCGATACGGTTCCGACACTACCGCGAGATGTATCTCCCACTGTGCCACGCTCTGCATGAGCAGATTTTGCGCATTGGCACAGTGGTTGAGGTTGCACTGTAGGAAACGGGTGTGGACCATTATCGGGTTTCCATGGGTTCCTCCTCGGCCTTGCCCCCTGTACCTGAGGGGCCGGCAGTCGCAGGTAGCGGCACTTTGGCGCTATCTTGCTCTTTACTTCTGGCCTTTTTTGGGCCAACGCAGGTTCTGCGGCCTGCTGGGTGATCGGCCTTTCTGCCCGCCGCCGCACACACGGTACAGTGCGGCTTGGCGTGGCAGGTATAGGCTTTATGGCCCGGTTGGCCGCAGCGGTAACAGTCTTCGCTGCGGTCTATCTCTGCGTGACAGCAAGGACGGGCGTGGCCGCTCTCCATGCATTTAAAACAACGGAGAGGGCGCTCTGGTAACACCTCGACTCTAGCGGTGGACCACCCTATCATGAATTTTTTGGTTGTCGCGACTTTTTTAGCGACAACCAGGGGGCAGCGCACCCATGCCGTTCCAGGTCTTCGAGGGACGTCTCTACGTATCTGTCCGCACGTGATCGCAGAGACATCGCATTCTCCCACTTCTGCTATTGCAGAGGCCACTTCAGCACTGGTGACCGATGCTTCGAGGCCTGTGACTCGAAGCTCTGCTGATCTCACCGGTCTTGATACTTTGACCAGTGATGGATCTATGACTCCTCTTAGCTTTTCCGCAAAAGAGTCAGCCTTTTGAGCGCAATCCGCCCCCGGGAACACCATGATTGGAGCACCGGTTACGCTGTATCGGAATCGAACATCGGCTATTCCCATCTCTTTTACGTTGATGTGCCTTTTGGCCTCCGCAATGACCGCTTCATAGGTGGCGCCCTTCTCAGCAGCCTCCGGCTGCAGCGTTAGCACGACCGCCTCGGTTTTCGGAGCCCGAAGTTTTTGCGGTCTGGGCTTATGGGGTTGTTTGCCCCTACGCGTCTCTCTACCCCTTGATTGGGTTCGGCCCCTCGTTTGAGCTTGTTCTTTCTTCGCAGCCTTTCTGGACCTTACACGCGTCCAGCCCTCAGATTCATTGGCAGGGGGAGAGGACACAATGTCTCGTTCCGCGTCCGGAACCCGTCTCGCTGCCATGTTCTGCTTTGGCTTTTTCTTTCTCTTCTTCTTTTGAGTCGCAGGGGCCACTGGCTGGACTGTGGCTGGCGCTGCGACTATTCTCACCTCCTCCCTCACAGAGGGAGCCGCTTCTTGTGTGGGAGCAAGAGCCCGGGGCTGCCTTTTGGGTGCCTGGGGTTTAGCGGTTTTATCGCTTGTTGGAGCTGCTGCCACCCGAGCGTAAGTCGCTGGGCTTGCAGAGCTCGTTGATGCCACTGGGGGCATTGTAGGGGCAGGTACTACCGGCGGCGGAATCTGCTGTGTAGTAGATGCCCTGGCTCTTCTCTGGTCCGCTGCGAGCGGCGGACGGAGGTTCGGCTCAGGAAGGAGCCTCCCCTCTATTCTCGCGTCAACTAATGTGCCCATTTTGATCATCATTGACCTTTCCCACATTTCAAGGTCAAATGGCTGAGCTGCTAGGGTTGTAGGAGGAGGCGGCGGAGCCTGTACCTCCTTGAGCACTTTACGAAGTTGCTCAATATCCCTGCGCATAGTCGTAATTTCTGACTGCTGGCGCGCATTTTCTTCCTGCAGCGCTTTTGTCTCGTCCGATATTTTATGTGACGCTAGCACTGAGACTGCGTCAACGATGGCTTGGGTGGCAAGTTTAATACCACCTTGTATCTCCCCTTTTACATTTTTCGATTTGCCAATCATTTCGCGGATGTATTTGACGCTTTTTGATATCTTTTGCGTCATGTTGGCAACTGTCGGGTCGGCTTCGCTTTCCTCGGTTGGAGCGTCTACGGCAACGCCGGAGCTCCGGAGGATTTCCTTACAGAAGCGCGACGTGTTCGTCATAAGGTCCCTTTCGACCTGTCTCTTCTGTGCCTTCCACTCCTCCTCCCTCTTTTTCTTTTTTGCTTTGTGCAGACCAACGTGCTTGCCCGTAGTTGGGGGCCTGCCACGTCCTCGCCTTATACCCGGGAAGGAGGGTCCGGGTCTGCTAGTACGCTTGTCCTCGTTGTCGGAGACGAGCGTTTCGTCACTGCCTGAGCCGCTTTCGCGGCGACGTTTCATGCCCTGGGACGCCATTGAGCAAGTGGAGGTGACAGTCTCCATACTCGCGTCCGAGGCATCGCTCTCATCGGAGTGTATGTCCTGACTGTTAGCAGCCTTGGAGCTTACACTCAAGTTGCGAGTCACTCTGCTCGCTTTCTTATCCTCGCTTGTACTGTCTTTGTTGAGCACAATGATTAGCTCCTTTGCTTTACCAGCAATCACTTTGCCTCCCTGCCGCGGAAACTGCGTTACCGTTTGCAGGACAGGGGGCGCCGTGGCTGAGCTCTCTTCACATATCTCAATAGCATCGTCAACTCTTACTACTTTCGTAGGCGCATCCGCAATCTTTTTCTTCTCACTCCCTCTATCTCCTCCCGTCTTCCCCTTTGCAGAGGAATCGCAAGATGTGCCCCCCCCGTAATACGAGGGGCAGACCGCCTCCCCCGAAGGAGCGACGGTGCGGGATTCCCCAGCAGAGCTGGGACCCGCCCGGGGACTAGTTTTCATTTTGCGACTCGTCATGTTTTTTCCTTTACTTCACCAAACGTCATAGAAGGATAAGGCGAAAGAATATATATGATAGAAAAGATTATAGTAGACAATAACAAAACAGAACGAAGAAATGAACAGAAACAACAAAACCAAAAGACAGAATACATACGACTATAAACAAACCAAACGAAACGAAACAAAACAAAAACAACATACTCGTATACTTAATAACAGATGGTGCCGCTCTTAGTCTCACCTCTCCCCGTGGGCCCGCCCGGCATGGGAGGCCCTGGCCGGTATGGCCCCACGGATCCTTGAGGCACTCAAGCCCCCTCACCACGGCAAGGTGGCAGCACAGTCGAGGGGGAACCTTTTTTTTTTTTTTTTTTTTTTTAGAGAGGGGGAATCCTTTTTACGGATACCCTGGCGCATCCACTTGCGGAGAAAGCCTCCACGCGAGTGGATGCGACAGGGTTATGTGGGACTCGAGAGCGCCCTAGAAATGGACGTCCCCATACCCACTAAACCTACCTCTATATCTTCCCTTCCTGGTGGGGAGCGGTTCGGGACCAATATCTCCGTGTGCTCCACCCACCGTGTGTGATCAAAACGACCTCGACCCTATCTTTGCGCACCTCTGCGCACCACCACCATTGTATCTGGACCCGGACAGAACCGGCCAGTCTTCCCGGGCCGACTGAATCGGCCTTATGTCGGCGGATGGAACTACGTGTCCATCCGTTCCTGCTCGGCCCCCTTGTCGGGCGGCTTTCGCTTTTTCGGGCCGAGACAACTCGCCCGACCACATCTGTGGTTGGCGTCTCGGCCGTAATCGGCGCACACGACGCAGCGCGGCTTGGCGCTGCAGCTGGCGGCCTTGTGACCGCCCTCCCCGCACTGGTAGCAGACGCCACCCCGATCCTTCTCTGACTTGCAGCACGCCCCGATGTGCCCGGTCTCCAGACACCGGTAACACATTCGGGGGCGCTGCCGAAGGAGCTCCACTCGGGCCGACGTCCACCCTATGGTCAGCTGACCCCGGGCGATCGTCTTGGCCGCCAGGACCGGGCACCGCACCCACACTGTGCCTATGCCCGATCGGCGCACTCTCGATATCGTGCCGCACTTGACAGCCGCCGCGTCGCACACACCGGTGCTCGCAACAGCCGCCACGACTTCCTCTTCTGTGACCGAAGGGTCAAGTCCGTGTAGGCGCAGCTCAGCCGATTTGACCGGCCGCGCCACCCGAAGAACATCGGGCTCAAATTCCTCTCTAAATTTCGCGGCAAGCGCGTCCGCTTTTTCCGCGTCCAGGACCTCAACTACGAGCGCTCCTGTCGCTGCCTCTCTGAATTTGGGGCCCTGAAGGCCTAGATCCGCCAGGGCAACCCGGCTTTTCATCCTCCGGATCACCTCCGCGTATGTGATCCTTTCGTCAACCGACTTTGGCAGCAGAGTGACGACAACCGCCTCCTTGCGCGGGGCCCGCAGCCGCGAGGCTTTGGGCTTGCGCTTCGGTGGCGGCGGTCTACTGTCCACTTCCGGCTGGGCTGTCTTCTTAGTGGCCCCTTTACGGACCACCGTACTCCAGTCAGCCTGTGACACGGCGGGTGCGACATCCGCGCTCTCCGCATCCGGTACTCTCCGTGCTGCGAGGCTCTGCCTCGGCTTCCTCTTTTGTTTGGAGGAGGCTTGAGCCGCAGATGACGTGGCGGCTTGGGCAGAGACGGTTGGTGCCGTCGGCCCGACCTCTCTCCTCACAGGCGCAGCCGCTTTGGCGGCTCCCTTCTTCTTTTTCTTCTTTTTCGCCGGCCTGTCGACGTCGGTTCTAACCACCTCAGCCACTGGGGCCAATGCAGCGTCCGACGCGAGAGGCGGGCGTACACTCTTCGCCGGGGGAAGACGGCGCTCTATTTCCTCCAGGCGGGGGTTGAGAACGTTCCCCACCTGGGTCAAAATGACCTTACTCAGGACTTGTATGTCCAGACCCTCCACTGACGAGGAGGGGCGTACCGACTTCTCTGTACGGGCTGCCTCGGCCTTAGAAAGCCGAGCATGCAGCCCGTCAATCGTGCGCCGCTGTTCAGCGCACTGTACCTCCATGCCCGTCACTTGATCAGTGAGGGTCTTCACCTGCGCCCGCAGCAGGGCCACTTCCGAGGACTCTGTGCGGCGCGTAAATACTTCCGTTGCGTCTAGGATCGCTGCCAGGCCGTCTTTCACGTCCCGAATGCACGTTCCCTTCAAATTTTTGGAGTGTGTAATTACCTCCCTAATCTTTGCCACTCCATTGCCGATCGTACGGGACAGCTCAATGCCGTTCATTTCCTCTACGTCGGCTACCCTAACAGCTTGATAAAGCCTGCTGGGTGTCACTCCCTGTTGCGCAGCGCGCTCATCCGCCTCCCTGATCTCCTTTTCTAGGCGTTCTTGCTGCTCCTTGCACGCACGTTCGATTTCCAGCCGTTCTTGACTGGGGGCAGGAGGCCAACTCGTTCCCCATCGAGCAATGTACTCCTCCTTATCCCTCTCTTCTTGTGCGGCCATTTCGGCAGCCTCCTTCTCTTTTTTCTTCCTCCACAGGCCAACGTGTTTTCCTGTGGTGGGCGGTCTGCCCCGACCTCGTGGGGCGTCCTCCACACGGGCGACCTTCTCCGCGGCCTCGGCAGCAGCGTCGTCATCACTGTCAAGACGCCGCTTGCTGCCGGACCTCCGCAGTGAGCCCCCATAGCTGCATTCCGAGTCTGTCAAGAACTCGACGTCCTCCTCGCCGGACGTCGACATTTCAAGACCCAGTTCCGCCTCTCGTCTGAGTTGCTCAACGCTCCGGGGCGTCCCAGGCCTGAGGCAGTCCTCTAGGACCACCACCGGATTGTTGTCTATCTCTACACTGGGCCGGGAAGACGATTTGAATCGCCCCTTCCCGTCCCTCAGGGGGCCTGTTGTGCTGCACCCCTTGCTACTCTCCACTTCGCCGTCAGTACCGGCCTCATCTTCTTCCAGTAGTTGCGCCATTGCGGCCGTCTTTGCTCCCATCCTACCCTTTCTGGTAGTGTCGCGGTTTGTGCCCCCCCCGTAGTACGAGGGGCAGACTGCCTCCCCCGAAGGGTCGACAGTGCGGGATTCCCCAGCAGAGCTGGGACCCGCCCGGGGACTTATTTGCAAACAGCGTCTTTCCATAGTTTTTTCAACTCCTTCCCAAACATCGCCCTAAGCACATTTCCCCCCCTGCGAGCCCCCGGAAAGCCCCGAGAGTCGCACCCCGAAGAGACGAAAAGACAAGGAAACAAACAAAAAGACAGAAAAGTTAGTGAAACAAACAAACAAACAAAACAAAACAAAACCAAAGCAAACAAACAACAAACAAACGAACAAAACAAAACAAAACAAACAAGCAAAACCAAAACAAACAAACAAAACGAAGTATAACAAAATAAATAAACCAAAAAGATAGAATTAAATTAAATGAAGTGAGGACTCGGTTTGACGGCCAACTGAGTTGAGCGCCAACCCGAGGACCTCATAGTGTGCCACGGCGGTTCGACGTCCCAAGGCAACTCTGAAAACAGAGAAGTCCCCGGAGCCGAACAACCGCGACACTGAAACAGGGAAATGGGAGAGAAAGGAAACGGAAAAAGGGAAAGGAGGGAAGGGGAGAATTAAGACGGGAAGGCGCATGGCTGTTTCGGCTACGTCTGTCCAGAAGGGCCAGACCAAAAGCAGGCGGCAACCACGAGCAGGATAACAACCACACTTGCCTTGGGTTTCGACGCAACAGTAGTGCTCCACCCAAGACCAACACCCCTCACATTGCCGGGAAAGACAATGGAGTACGGTGAAAGACGAAGTCACCAGGTCTTACCAGTAGCCTCTGTGACTTCCCCTTCCACCCGCCCGTCGAGGGGGAACCTTTTTTTTTTTTTTTTTTTTTTTTAAAGAGGGGGAATCCTTTTTACGGATACCCTGGCGCATCCACTCGCGGAGAAAGTGTCAACGCGAGTGGACGCGACAGGGTTATGTGGGACTCGAGATCGCCATAGATCTAGGCGTCCCCATACCCACTAAACCTACCTCTGTATCCTCCCTTCCTGGTGGGGAGCGGTTCGGGACCAATATCTCCGTGTGCTCCACCCACCGTGTGTGATCAAACGACCTCGACCCTATCTCTGCGCACCTCTGCGCACCACCACCATCATACCTGGACCCGGACAGAACCGGCCAGTCTTCCCGGGCCGAATGAATCGGCTCTTATGTCGGCGGGTGGACTATGTGTCCATCCGTTCCTGCTCAGCCCTCTTGTCGGGCGGCTTCCGCTTCTTCGGGCCGAGACAACTCGCCCGACCACATCTGTGGTTGGCGTCTCGGCCGTAATCGGCGCACACGACGCAGCGCGGCTTGGCGCTGCAGCTGGCGGCCATGTGACCACCCTCCCCGCACTGGTAGCAGACGCCACCCCGATCCTTCTCAGATTTGCAGCACGCCCCGATGTGCCCGGTCTCTAGACACCGGTAGCACATTCGGGGGCGCTGACGAAGGAGCTCCACTCGGGCCGACGTCCACCCTATGGTCAGCTGACCCCGGGCGATCGTCTTGGCCGCCAAGACCGGGCACCGCACCCACACTGTGCCTATGCCCGATCGGCGCACTCTCGATATCGTGCCGCACTTGACAGCCGCCGCGTCGCACGCACCGGTGCTCGCAACAGCCGCCACGACTTCCTCTTCTGTGACCGAAGGGTCAAGTCCGTGTAGGCGCAGCTCAGCCGATTTGACCGGCCGCGCCACCCGAAGAACATCGGGCTCAAATTCCTCTCTAAATTTCGCGGCAAGCGCGTCCGCTTTTTCCGCGTCCAGGACCTCAACTACGAGCGCTCCTGTCGCTGCCTCTCTGAATTTGGGGCCCTGAAGGCCTAGATCCGCCAGGGCAACCCGGCTTTTCATCCTCCGGATCACCTCCGCGTATGTGATCCTTTCGTCAACCGACTTTGGCAGCAGTGTGACGACAACCGCCTCCTTGCGCGGGGCCCGCAGCCGCGAGGCTTTGGGCTTGCGTTTCGGTGGCGGCGGTCTACTGTCCACTTGCGGCTGGGCTGTCTTCTTAGTGGCCCCTTTACGGACCACCGTACTCCAGTCAGCCTGTGACACGGCGGGTGCGACATCCGCGCTCTCCGCATCCGGTACTCTCCGTGCAGCGAGGCTCTGCCTCGGCTTCCTCTTTTGTTTGGAGGAGGCTTGAGCCGCAGATGACGTGGCGGCTTGGGCAGGGACGGTTGGTGCCGTCGGCCCGACCTCTCTCCTCACAGGCGCAGCCGCTTTGGCGGCTCCCTTCTTCTTTTTCTTCTTTTTCGCCGGCCTGTCGACGTCGGTCCTGACCACCTCAGCCACTGGGGCCAATGCAGCGTCCGACGCGAGAGGCGGGCGTACACTCTTCGCCGGGGGAAGACGGCGTTCTATTTCCGCCAGGCGGGGATTGAGTACATTCCCCATCTGGGTTAAAATCGTCTTGCTCAGGACCTGTATATCCAGACCCTCCACTGACGAGGAGGGGAGCACAGTCTTCTCTATTCGGGCTGCCTCGGCCTTAGTAAGCCGAGCATGCAGCCCGTCAATGGTGCGCCGCTGTTCAGCGCACTGTATCTCCATTCCCCTCACCTGATCAGTGAGGGTTTTCACCTGCGCCCGCAGCAGGGCCACTTCCGAGGACTCTGTGCGGCGCGAAAACACCTCCGTTGCGTCTAGGATCACTGCCAGGCCGTCCTTTACGTCCCGGATACACGTCCCTTTTAAGTTTTTAGAGTGCGTGATCACCTCTCTAATCTTAGCTACTCCATTGCCGATCGTACGGGCCAGCTCAATGCCGTTCATGTCCTCGACGTCGGCTTCCCTAACAGCTTGATATAGCCTGCTGGGCGTCACTCCCTGTTGCGCAGCGCGCTCATCCGCCTCTCGGATCTCCTTTTCCAGGCGATCTTGCTGCTCTTTGGCAGCACGTTCGAGAGCCAGTCGCTCTTGACTGGGAGCAGGAGGCCAGCTCGTTCCCCATCGAGCCACGAACTCCTCCCTATCCCTCTCTTCCTGTGCGGCCATTTCGGCAGCCTCCTTCTCTTTCTTCTTCCGCCACTGACCGACGTGCTTGCCGGTGGTGGGCGGTCTTCCGCGCCCTCGTGGGGCGTCCTCAACCCGCGGGACCTTCTCCGCGGCCTCAGCAGCAGCGTCGTCCTCGACGTCCAGACGACGCTTGCTGCTGGTTCTCCGCAGAGAACAGTCCGAGTCGGAAAGGAATTCGACGTCCTCATCGCCGGACGTCGACATATCCAGGCCGAGTTCCCTCTCTCGTCTCAGTCTTTCAACGCTCCGAGGCGTCCCTGGCCTGAGGCAGTCCTCAAGGACCACCACCGGATTGTTGTCCTCTATGCTGGGCCGAGAAGACGATCTAAATCGCCCCTTCCCGTCCCTCAGGGGGCCTGTTGGGCTGCACCCCTCACTCCTCTCTACTTCGCCGTCAGTACCGGCTTCCTCCTCTTCCAGTAATTTCGCCATCGTGGCCTTCTTTCCTCCCGTCCTACCCTTGTTGGCAGTTTCGCGGTATGTGCCCCCCCCGTAGTACGAGGGGCAGACCGCCTCCCCCGAGGGAGAAGCGGTGCGGGATTCCCCAGCTGACACAGTCGAGCTGGGACCCGCCCGGGGACTTATTTTCATCTCGCGTCTTTCCATTATTGTTTTTCCCTCCAAAACGTCGTCCTAAGCACACCCCCCCTGCGAACCCCCAGGAAACCCCGAGGGCCGCAAACCCGAAGAAACGAATAGCAAAGAAATAAACAAAAAGATAGAAAAGTTAGGGAAAGAAACAAAACCAAAACAAACAAAACAAAACAAAACAAAACAAAACAAAACCAAAACAAACAAACAAAACGAACAAAACAAAACAACAAAACCAAAACAAACAAACAAAACGAAGTATAACAACAACAAAACAACAAAAGAATAGTGTTAAAATAAATTAAGTGAGGACTCGGTTTGACGGCCAACTGAGTTGAGCGCCAACCCGAGGACCTCATGGTGTGCCACGGCGGTTCGACGTCCCAAGGCAACTCTGAAAACAGAGAAGTCCCCGGAGCCGAACAACCGCGACACTGAAACAGGGAAATGGGAGAGAAAGGAAAAGGGAAAAGGGAAAGGAGGGAAGGGGATAATTAAGACGGGAAGGCGCATGGCTGTTTCGGCTACGTCTGTCCAGAAGGGCCAGACCAAAAGCAGGCGGCAACCACGAGCAGGATAACAACCACACTTGCCTTGGGTTTCGACGCAACAGTAGTGCTCCACCCAAGACCAACACCCCTCACATTGCCGGGAAAGACAATGGAGTACGGTGAAAGACGAAGTCACCAGGTCTTACCAGTAGCCTCTGTGACTTCCCCTTCCACCCGCCCGTCGAGGGGGAACCTAACCTAACCTAACCTAACCTTTTTTTTTTTTTTTTTTTTTTTTTTTAAAGAGGGGGAATCCTTTTTACGGATACCCTGGCGCATCCACTCGCGGAGAAAGTGTCAACGCGAGTGGACGCGACAGGGTTATGTGGGGCTCGAGATCGCCATAGATCTAGGCGTCCCCATACCCACTAAACCTACCTCTGTATCTTCCCTTCCTGGTGGGGAGCGGTTCGGGACCGATATCACCGTGTGCTCCACCCACCGTGTGTGATCAAAAGACCTCGACCCTATCTTTGCGCACCTCTGCGCACCACCACCATCGTACCTGGACCCGGACAGAACCGGCCAGTCTTCCCGGGCCGAATGAATCGGCTCTTATGTCGGCGGATGGACTATGTGTCCATCCGTTCCTGCTCGGCCCCCTTGTCGGGCGGCTTTCGCTTCTTCGGGCCGAGACAACTCGCCCGACCACACCTGTGGTTGGCGTCTCGGCCGTAATCGGCGCACACGACGCAGCGCGGCTTGGCGCTGCAGCTGGCGGCCATGTGACCGCCTTCCCCGCACTGGTAGCAGACGCCACCCCGATCCTTCTCTGACTTGCAGCACGCCCCGATGTGCCCGGTCTCCAGACACCGGTAACACATTCGGGGGCGCTGCCGAAGGAGCTCCACTCGGGCCGACGTCCACCCTATGGTCAGCTGACCCCGGGCGATCGTCTTGGCCGCCAGGACCGGGCACCGCACCCACACTGTGCCTATGCCCGATCGGCGCACCCTTGAAATTTTGCCGCATTTGACAGCCGCCGCGTCGCACGCACCGGTGCTCGCAACAGCCGCCACGACCTCCTCCTCGGTGACCGAGGGGTCTAACCCGTGTAGGCGCAGCTCGGCCGATTTGACCGGCCGCGCCACCCGAAGTACTTCGGGCTCAAATGCTTCCCTAAATTTCGCGGCAAGCGCGTCTGCCTTCTCGGCATCCGGGACCTCAACGACGAGCGCTCCCGTAGCCGCCTCCCTGAACTTAGGGACGTAGAGGCCGAGATCGGCCAAAGCGACCCGGCTCTTTATCCTACGGATCACCTCCGCGTAGGTGATCTTTTCCTCAGCCGTGTTCGGCAGTAGAGTGAGGACCACCGCCTCCTTGCGCGGGGCCCGCAGCCGCGAGGCTTTGGGCTTGCGCTTGGGTGGCGGCGGTCTGCTGCTTTCTTGCGACTGGACTGCCTTCTTGGTGGTCCCTCTGCGGACCACCGTACTCCACTCTGTCCGGGACACAGCGGGCACAACATCCCCGTGCTCCGCATCCGGCGCTCTCTGTGCTGCGAGGCTCTTCCTCGGCTTTCTCGTCCGTTTGGAGGAGGTCGGAGCCGCAGATGTTGTGGCGGCCTGGGCAGGGACGGTTGGTGCCGTCGGCCCGACCTCTCTCCTCTCGATGGCAGCCGCTTTGGCGGCTTTCTTCTTCTTCTTCTTTTTTCCTACCGGCCTTTCGGTTTCAGCCACCTCGGCCACGGGGGCCCGGGCGGCGTCCGATGCGAGAGGCGGGCGCATACTCTGCGCCGGGGGAAGCCGGCGCTCAATCTCCTCCAGGCGGGTGTTAAGCATCCCACCCACCTGGGTCATGATTGTCCTGCTAATGAGCTGGACGTCTAGTCCCTCTGTTATTGTAGAGGGGCGCAAACTCTTCTCTATACGGGCTGCCTCGGCCTTGGTTAGCCGAGTGCGCAGCCCGTCTATCGTGCGCCGTTGTTCGGCGCACTGCAGCTCCATGTCCCGCATCTGGTCCTGCAGGATTGTGACTTGCGCCCGCAACAGAGCCACTTCCCCTGACTCTGTGCGGCGCGTCAGCATCTCCGTCGCATCTAAAATTGCGCCCAGGCTGTCTTTGACATCTCGGATCACCGTCCCTTTCAAGTTCTTAGAGCTTTTGACGCCCTCTCTAATCTTGATGACGCTGTTGTGGACGGTACGGGCCAGCTCGATCCCGTTCATATCGTCCACATCAGCGTCGCGCACCGGCTGGTAGAGCCTGCTGGGAGCGACTCCCTGCTCCGCAGCGCGCTCGTCCGCCTCCCGGACCTCGCGGTCCTCGCGCTCCTCCATCTCTAGCCTCTCGGCACTGGGAGTTGGCGGCTGGAGCGGGCCCCACCGGGCCTCGTACTCCTGCCTCTCCCTTTCCTCTTCTAGGGCCGCCTCCCTCTCTTTCTTCTTGCGCCACAGGCCGACGTGTTGGCCAGTGGTGGGCGGTCTACCACGCCCTCTTGGGGCGTCCTCTGAGGGCTCATCCGAGGTGTTACCCTCGGGAACTTCCTCCAATCTGTCGCTGGCCTTCTTGGCCTTCCCCCTTTTGGAGACCACCTCTATCCGGGGCACCTTCTCCGCGGCCTCAGCAGCAGCGTCATCCCCGACGTCCAGACGACGCTTGCTGCTGGCTCTCCGCAGAGAACAGTCCGAATCGGACAGGAACTCGACGTCCTCCTCACCAGACGTTGACATGTCGAGGCCGAGCTCCTGTTCTCGCCTCAATCGCTCAACACTCCGGGGCGTCCCGGGCCTGAGGCAGTCCTTAAGGACCACCACCGGAGTCTTTCCTACGTCCTTCGGCTTTGAAACCGAGCATGGGGAGGCAGACCGGGACGACACAAAGCGTCCCTTGGCGTTCCTTTGGGGGCCAGGTGTTCGGCGCACCCCTTCGCCCAGTCTCTCCCTCTCCTCCACGTCTACCACCTCGTCATCCGTTGATATCGCGTCCGGCACACGATCGCCAGGAAAACGATATATTACGCCGTCTCTTCCGGCTACCTCAATAAATTGTGATTTCGGCTCGCTGGCCCTCCTCCTCTCGACACCTGCCGATGCGGCAGATGGAGTCGCACGTTTACTGCCCCCCCCGTATAACGTGGGGCAGACCTCCGCACTGTTAGGCGCAGGGGTGCGGGATTCCCCAGCCGTCACCGACGAACTGGGACCCGCCCGGGGAGTTGTTTCGTATCCGTGCTTGTCCATATTTGCTTCCCACCAAAACATCGCCCTAAGCTCACCCCCCCTTGCAAACCCCCAGGGAACCCCGAGAGCCGCAACCCGAAGAAACGAAAAGAGAAGAAACAAACAAAAAGACAGAAAAGTTAGGGAAACAAACATAACAAAACAAAACAAAACAAAAACAAAACAACAGAACCAAAACAAACAACAAACAAAACGAAACGAACAAAACAAAACAACAAAACCAAAACAAAACAAACAAACAAAACGAAGTATAACAACAACAAAACAACAAAAAGATAGTGTTAAAATAAATTAAGTGAGGACTCGGAACGACAGGAAACAGGGTAAGGGAAAGGAGGGAAGTGGAGAATTAAGACGGGAAGGCGCATGGCTGTTTCGGCTACGTCTGTCCAGAAGGGCCAGACCAAAAGCAGGCGGCAACCACGAGCAGGATAACAACCACACTTGCCTTGGGTTTCGACGCAACAGTAGTGCTCCACCCAAGACCAACACCCCTCACATTGCCGGGAAAGACAATGGAGTACGGTGAAAGACGAAGTCACCAGGTCTTACCAGTAGCCTCTGTGACTTCCCCTTCCACCCGCCCAACCTAACCTAACCTAACCTAACCTTTTTTTTTTTTTTTTTTTTTTTTTGGGCGGAGGAGAAACCCTTTTTACGGGTCCCCGGTCTGAAGATGGAAGGCGACCGGGGTATGTGGAGACTCGAAGACGCCCTTTAGGGATGAGGGCGCCCCCCTACCCACTAAAACTCCTCCGGTCTCGCGTCCCAGTGGAGGGGCGTTTGGGACCTAATTGCACCAGTTGCCCCTGTGCCCACCTGGCTTGGCCATTGAAGGCCACGACCCTACGAGCGCCTACGCGCTCCGCCGCGAGTTGGCCCGGACAGAACGGGCCCCACTCGGGTCGCGGATGGACTATGTGTCCATCCGGACCTGCGTAGCCGCCTCCCCTGGCGACTTACGCTTTTTGGGCCCGAGACAGCTAATCCGGCCGCACCGATGATTAGCGTCTCGGCCCTCCCCCTCACAGACTACACAGCGCGCAGGCGCACTGCAGTCGACGGCCTTGTGGCCGCTTACCCCGCACTGATAGCAGAGACTGCTTCTGTCCTGCTCAGACTTGCAGCAGGCCCCGACGTGACCGGTCTCGAGACACCGGTAACACATCCGGGGCCGCTGCCGCAGGACCTCAACTCTGGCCGCCGACCACCCGATCGCGAGACGCCCTCGAGCGATCGTCTTTGCGGCCGCCGTCGGGCAACGCACCCACACCGTGCCTAGGCCCGACCGGCTCGACCGTCTTATGGGGCCGCACCTGACGGCCGCCGCATCGCACCCACCGGCGCTCGCGACGGCCGAAACGACCTCCTCCTCCACCACAGAGGGATCCAACGCGTGTAGGCGCAGCTCAGTCGACTTGACCGGCCGCGCCACACGAAGCACCTCTGGCCCAAACGCCTCTCTAAACTTAGAGGCGAGGGCGTCCGCCTTTTGGGCATCGGGGAGCTCTATAATGAGCGCTCCCGTAGCCGCCTCCCTAAACGTGGGCTTCAGCGCCACAAACTCCTCCTCAGGCATCTGGGTCCTGACCTTGCGCAGGACCCCACCAAAGTTGAGATTCTCCTCAGCGGCTCCCGGCAGCAGCGTGAGAGTAACCGCCGACGTGCGTGGTGCCCGCAGCCGCGAGGCTTTGGGCTTCCGCTGTGCCGGCGGCTGCCTGCTGGCGGGTTGCGGCTGAGGAGGCCGAACTGCCTTCTTGGTGGCCCCTCTCCGGACCACCACATTCCAGCCCTCTAGGACTGGGGCGGGCGCGACATCCGCCACAGAAGGCGCGACGTCCGCGTGTTCCGCGTCGGGCGCTCTCTGCGCCGCGAGGCTCTTCCTCTTTAGCCTCCTCTTCTGACCTTTGGAGAGGGTCGGAGCCGCAGATGTTGTGGCGGCTTGGGCAGGGACGGTTGGTGCCGTCGGCCCGATCTCTCTCCTCACCGGGGCAGCCAGTATGGCTCCCTTCTTCTTTTTCTTCGCCGGCCTCTCTATTCCGGCCGCCTCAGCCACTGGGGCCCGGGCAGCGTCCGACGCGAGAGGCGGGCGCATACTCGGCGCCGGGGGAAGTCGGCGCTCGATCTCCTCCAGGCGGGCGTTTAGCATGCCACCCACCTGGGTCATGATCGTCCTACTGACGAGCTGGACGTCTAGCCCCTCTGTTGAAGTAGAGGGGCGCATCGACTTCTCGATACGAGCTGCCTCGGCCTTAGTGAGCCGAGTGCGCAACTCGTCTATCGTGCGCCTCTGTTCGGCGCACTGCAGCTCCATGTCCCGCATTTGGTCTTGCATATTTGTGACTTGCGCCCGCAACAGAGCCACTTCCCCTGACTCCGTGCGGCGCATCAGCACCTCCGTCGCGTCCAAGATTGCACCCAGGCCGTCTTTCACCTCCCGGATCACCGTCCCTTTCAGATTTTTGGAGCTTTTAACTCCCTCTCTAATTTTGATGACGCTGTTGTGGACGGTTCGGGCCAGCTCGACCCCGTTCATGTCATCCACATCAGCGTCGCGCACCGGCTGGTAGAGCCTGCTGGGAGCGACTCCCTGCTCCGCAGCGCGCTCGTCCGCCTCCCGGACCTCGCGGTCCTCGCGCTCCTGCTGCTCCAGCCTCTCGGCACTGGGAGTTGGGGGCTGGAGTGGGCCCCACCGGGCCTCGAACTCCTGCCTCTCCCTTTCCTCCTCGAGGGCCGCCTCCCTCTCCTTTTTCTTACGCCACAGGCCGACGTGTTGGCCCGTGGTGGGCGGTCTTCCACGCCCTCTTGGGGCGTCTTCTGAGGGATCATCCGAGGTATTACCCTCGGGAACCTCCTCTAGCCTGGCGCTGGCCTTCTTTGCCTTACCCCTTTTGGGGACCTTCTCTATCCGAGGCACCTTCTCCGCGGCCTCAGCAGCAGCGTCGTCCTCGGCGTCCAGACGACGCTTGCTGCTGGCTCTCCGCAGAGAACAGTCCGAATCGGACAGGAACTCGACGTCCTCGTCGCCGGACGTCAACATGTCGAGACCTAGCTCCCGTTCTCGTCTCAACCGTTCAACGCTCCGGGGCGTTCCAGGCCTGAGGCAGTCCTGGAGGACCACCACCGGAGCCTTTCCTCCTTCCTTCGGCTTAGAAGCCGAGCATGGGGAGGCAGACCGGGACGACAGAAAACGACCCTTGTCATCCCTTCGGGGGCCAGATGTTCGGCGCACCCCTTTGTCCACCCTCTCCTTCTCCTCCACGACGACCACCTCGTCATCCGTGGATATCGCATCCGGCACGCGGTCTCCCGGGAAGCGATATATTACGCCGTCTCGTCCGGCTACTTCTATATATGGTAATTTCGGCACAGTGGCCCCCCTCCTCTCAACGTCTGTTGCAACAGACGGAGTCACACGGTTACTGCCCCCCCCGTATAACGTGGGGCAGACCCCCGCACTGTTAGGCGCAGGGGTGCGGGATTCCCCAGCCGTCACCGACGAACTGGGACCCGCCCGGGGAGTTGTTTGGTAATCGTGCTTATCCATAGTTTTTACTCCCAACCAAAAACGTCGCCCTAAGCACACCCACCCCTGCGAACCCCCGAGGAACCCCGGGAGCCGCAAACCCGAAGAGACGAAAAGAAAAGAAACAAACAAAAAGACAGAAAAGTTAATGAAACAAACAAAACCAAGACAAACAAACAAACAAACAACAAACAAAACGAACGAAACAAAACAAAACAAACAAACAAAACAAAACAAAACCAAAACAAACAAACAAAACCAAAACAAACAAACAAAACGAAGTATAACAACAACTGAACAAACCAAAAAGATAGTGTTAAAATAAATTAAGTGAGGACTCGGTTTGACGGCCAACAGAGTTGAGCGCCAACCCGAGGACCTCATGGTGTGCCACGGCGGTTCGACGTCCCAAGGCAACTCTGAAAACAGAGAAGTCCCCGGAGCCGAACAACCGCGACACTGAAACAGGAAATGGGAGAGAAAGGAAAAGGGGAAAGGGAAAGGAGGGAAGGGGAGAATTAAGACGGGAAGGCGCATGGCTGTTTCGGCTACGTCTGTCCAGAAGGGCCAGACCAAAAGCAGGCGGCAACCACGAGCAGGATAACAACCACACTTGCCTTGGGTTTCGACGCAACAGTAGTGCTCCACCCAAGACCAACACCCCTCACATTGCCGGGAAAGACAGTGGAGTACGGTGAAAGACGAAGTCACCAGGTCTTACCAGTAGCCTCTGTGACTTCCCCTTCCACCCGCCCAACCTAACCTAACCTTTTTTTTTTTTTTTTTTTTTTGGGCGGAGGAGAAACCCTTTTTACGGGTCCCCGGTCTGAAGATGGAAGGCGACCGGGGTATGTGGAGACTCGAAGACGCCCTTTAGGGATGAGGGCGCCCCCCTACCCACTAAAACTCCTCCGGTCTCGCGTCCCAGTGGAGGGGCGTTTGGGACCTAATTGCACCAGTTGCCCCTGTGCCCACCTGGCTTGGCCATTGAAGGCCACGACCCTACGTGCGCCTGCGCGCACCTCGGCGAGTTGGCCCGGACAGAACGGGCCCCACTCGAGTCTCGGACGGACTATGTGTCCATCCGGACCTGCGTAGCCGCCTCCCTTGGCGGCCTACGCTTTTTGGGCCCGAGACAGCTAATCCGGCCGCACCGATGATTAGCGTCTCGGCCCTCTCCCTCGCAGACCACGCAGCGCGCAGGCGCATTGCAGTCGACGGCCTTGTGGCCGCTTACCCCGCACTGATAGCAGAGACTGCTTCTGTCCTGCTCCGATTTGCAGCAGGCCCCGACGTGACCGGTCTCGAGACACCGGTAACACATCCGGGGCCGCTGCCGCAGGATCTCTACTCTGGCCGCCGACCACCCGATCGCAAGACGCCCTCGAGCGATCGTTTTTGCGGCCGCCGTCGGGCAACGCACCCACACCGTGCCTAGGCCCGACCGGCTCGACCGTCTTATGGGGCCGCACCTGACGGCCGCCGCATCGCACCCACCGGCGCTCGCGACGGCCGAAACGACCTCCTCCTCCACCACAGAGGGATCCAACGCGTGTAGGCGCAGCTCGGTCGACTTGACCGGCCGCGCCACACGGAGTACCTCTGGCCCAAACGCCTCCCTGAATTTGGAGGCGAGAGCATCCGCCTTTTCAGCATCGGGCAGCTCTATGATGAGCGCCCCCGTAGCCGCCTCTCTAAATGTGGGCTTGAGTGCCACGAACTCCTCCTCAGGCATCTGGGTCCTGACCTTGCGCAGGACCCCACCAAAGTTGAGATTCTCCTCAGCGGCTCCCGGCAGCAGCGTGAGAGTAACCGCCGACGTGCGTGGTGCCCGCAGCCGCGAGGCTTTGGGCTTCCGCTGTGCCGGCGGCTGCCTGCTGGCGGGTTGCGGCTGAGGAGGCCGAACTGCCTTCTTGGTGGCCCCTCTCCGGACCACCACATTCCAGCCCTCTCGGACTGGGGCGGATGCAGCGTCCGCGTATGACGCGGCAGGCGTGACGTCCGCGTGTTCCGCGTCGGGCGCTCTCTGCGCCGCGAGGCTCTTCTTCTTTAACCTCTTCTTCTGATTTTTGGAGAGGGTCGGGGCCGCAGATGTCGTAGCGGCTTGGGCAGGGACGGTTGGTGCCGTCGGCCCGACCTCACTCCTCACAGGGGCAGCCAGTTTGGCACCCTTCCTCTTCTTCTTAGCCGGCCTGTCGGTTCCGGCCGCTTCGGCCACTGGGGCCTGGGCAGCATCCGACGCGAGAGGCGGGCGCATACTCCTTGCCGGGGGAAGCCGGCTCTCAAATTCCTCCAGGCGGGCGTTAAGCATCCCACCCACCTGGGTCATTATGTTCCTGCTAAGGAGCTGGACGTCAAGCCCCTCTGTTGCTGTAGAGGGGCGCATTGTCTTCTCTATACGGGCTGCCTCGGCCTTTGTAAGCCGAGTGCGCAGCCCGTCTATCGTGCGCCGCTGTTCAGCGCACTGCAGCTCCATGTCCCTCATCTGATCTGTGAGGGTTGTGACTTGCGCCCGCAACAGAGCCACTTCCCCTGACTCTGTGCGGCGCATCAGCACCTCCGTCGCGTCCAAGATTGCGCCCAGGCCGTCCTTCACCTCCCGGATCACCGTCCCTTTCAGATTTTTTGAGCTTTTGACTCCCTCTCTTATCTTGATGACGCTGTTGTGGACGGTACGGGCCAAACCTTTTTTTTTTTTTTTTTTTAAAGAGGGGGAATCCTTTTTACGGATACCCTGGCGCATCCACTCGCGGAGAAAGTGTCAACGCGAGTGGACGCGACAGGGTTATGTGGGGCTCGAGATCGCCATAGATCTAGGCGTCCCCATACCCACTAAACCTACCTCTGTATCTTCCCTTCCTGGTGGGGAGCGGTTCGGGACCAATTTCTCCGTTTGCTCCACCCACCGTGTGTGATCACAACGACCTCGACCCTATCTCTGCGCACCACTGCGCATCACCACCATCTTACCTGGACCCGGACAGAACCGGCCAGTCTTCCCGGGCCGACTGAATCGGCCTTATGTCGGCGGATGGAACTACGTGTCCATCCGTTCCTGCTCGGCCCCCTTGTCGGGCGGCTTTCGCTTCTTCGGGCCGAGACAACTCGCCCGACCACATCTGTGGTTGGCGTCTCGGCCGTAATCGGCGCACACGACGCAGCGCGGCTTGGCGCTGCAGCTGGCGGCCTTGTGACCGCCCTCCCCGCACTGGTAGCAGACGCCACCCCGATCCTTCTCTGACTTGCAGCACGCCCCGATGTGCCCGGTCTCGAGACACCGGTAACACATTCGGGGGCGCTGCCGAAGGAGCTCCACTCGGGCCGACGTCCACCCTATGGTCAGCTGACCCCGGGCGATCGTCTTGGCCGCCATCACCGGGCACCGCACCCACACTGTGCCTATGCCCGATCTGCGCACTCTCGTTATTTTGCCGCACTTGACGACCGCTGCGTCGCACACGCCGGTGCTCGCTACAGCCGCCACGACTTCCTCTTCCGTGACCGAAGGGTCAAGTCCGTGTAGGCGCAGCTCGGCCGATTTGACCGGCCGCGCCACACGAAGAACTCCTGGTTCGAACGCCTCTCTGAATTTCGCGGCAAGAGCGTCCGCTTTCTCCGCGTCCGGGACCTCCACGACAAGCGCACCCGTCGCTGCCTCCCTGAACTTGGGGACATGTAGGCCCAGATCCGCCAGGGCAACCCGGCTCTTCATTATTCGGATCACCTCCGCGTAGGTGATCCTTTCTTCAGTCGTGTTTGGCAGCAGAGTGAGGACTACCGCCTCTTTGCGCGGGGCCCGCAGCCGCGAGGCTTTGGGCTTGCGCTTCGGTGGCGGTGGTCTACTGCCTTCTTGCGGCTGGATTACTGCCGTCTTGGTGGCCCCTTTACGGACCACCGTACTCCAACTTGCCCGTGACATGGCGGGCGCGACATCCGCGCTCTCCGCATCCGGTACTCTACGCGCCGCGAGGCTCTGCCTCGGCTTCCTCTTTGGTTTGGAGGAGGCCTGAGCCGCAGCTGACGTGGCGGCTTGGGCAGGGACGGTTGGTGCCGTCGGCCCGACCTCTCTCCTTACGTTGGCAGCCGCTTTGGCGGCGCTCTTCTTCTTCTTTTTCACCGGCCTGTCGACATCGGTCCTCACCACCTCAGCCACTGGGGCCAAAGCAGCGTCCGACGCGAGAGGCGGGCGTACACTCTTCGCCGGGGGAAGACGGCGCTCTATTTCCTCCAGGCGGGGGTTGAGAACGTTCCCCACCTGGGTCAAAATTATCTTACTCAGGACTTGTGTGTCCAGACCCTCCACTGACGAGGAGGGGCGTACCGAATTCTCTGTTCGGGCTGCCTCGGCCTTAGTAAGCCGAGCATGTAGCCCGTCAATCGTGCGCCGCTGTTCAGCGCACTGCAACTCCATGCCCGTCACTTGATCAGTGAGGGTCTTCACCTGCGCCCGCAACAGGGCCACTTCCGAGGACTCTGTGCGGCGTGTAAATACCTCCGTTGCGTCGAGGATCGCTGCCAGGCCGTCTTTCACGTCCCGAATGCACGTTCCCTTCAAATTTTTGGAGTGTGTAATCACCTCCCTTATCTTTGTCACTCCATTGCCGATCGTACGGGACAGCTCAATGCCGTTCATTTCCTCTACGTCGGCTACCCTAACAGCTTGATAAAGCCTGCTGGGTGTCACTCCCTGTTGCGCAGCGCGCTCATCCGCCTCTCGGATCTCCTTTTCTAGGCGTTCCTGCTGCTCCCTGCACGCACGTTCGATTTCCAGTCGCTCTTGACTGGGGGCAGGAGGCCAACTCGTTCCCCATCGAGCAATGTATTCCTCCTTATCCCTCTCTTCTTGTGCGGCCATTTCGGCAGCCTCTTTCTCTTTCTTTTTCCGCCACTGACCAACGTGTTTGCCGGTGGTGGGCGGTCTTCCGCGCCCTCGTGGGGCGTCCTCAACCCGTGGGACCTTCTCTGCGGCCTCGGCAGCAGCGTCGTCATCACTGTCAAGACGCCGCTTACTGCCGGACCTCCGCAGTGAGCCCCCATAGCTGCATTCCGAGTCTGTCAAGAACTCGACGTCCTCCTCGCCGGACGTCGACATATCAAGACCCAGCTCCGCCTCTCGTCTGAGTCGCTCAACGCTCCGGGGCGTCCCAGGCCTGAGGCAGTCCTGGAGGACCACCACCGGATTGCTGTCCATCTCTACACTGGGCCGGGATGGCGATTTGAATCGCCCCTTCCCGTCCCTCAGGGGGCCTGTTGTGCTGCACCCCTTGCTCCTCTCTACTTCGCCGTCAGTACCGGCCTCTTCTTCTTCCAGTAGTTGCGCCATTGCGGCCGTCTTTACTCCCATCCTACCCTTTCTGGTAGTTTCGTGCTTTGTGCCCCCCCCGTAGTACGAGGGGCAGACTGCCTCCCCCGAAGGGTCGACAGTGCGGGATTCCCCAGCAGAGCTGGGACCCGCCCGGGGACTTATTTTCAATTCACGACTTGCCATAGTTTTTTCAACTCCTACCCAAACATCGCCCTAAGCACACCCCCCCAAACCCGAAGAAACGAATAGCAAAGAAATAAACAAAAAGATAGAAAAGTTAGGGAAAGAAACAAAACAAAACAAAACAAAAACAAACAAAACCAAAACAAAACAAACAAAACGAACAAAACAAAACAACAAAACCAAAACAAACAAACAAACAAACAAAACAAAACGAAGTATAACAACAACAAAAAACAACAAAAGGATAGTGTTAAATAAATTAAGTGAGGACTCGGAACGACAGGAAACAGGGTAAGGGAAAGGAGGGAAGTGGAGAATTAAGACGGGAAGGCGCATGGCTGTTTCGGCTACGTCTGTCCAGAAGGGCCAGACCAAAAGCAGGCGGCAACCACGAGCAGGATAACAACCACACTTGCCTTGGGTTTCGACGCAACAGTAGTGCTCCACCCAAGACCAACACCCCTCACATTGCCGGGAAAGACAATGGAGTACGGTGAAAGACGAAGTCACCAGGTCTTACCAGTAGCCTCTGTGACTTCCCCTTCCACCCGCCCTACGGGCCAAACCTAACCTAACCTAACCTAACCTTTTTTTTTTTTTTTTTTTTTTTTTTTTTTTTTTTTGGTTTCGCTGGGGAAATGCTTTATGCATACCACCGCACCCCGGGGGAAAGGTCGGTGATTATGTGGGACTCCGACAAGGGTCGTCTACCCAAGCGTCGTTTACCCACTAAAACCCCAGCGGCATACCCTCACACGACGCGCTTGGGGCGCCACAAGTTCGCGTAAACGCATTCTACTGTGACGCCCCGGCGTGGTGCCCGCAACGCGGGCAAGCGACTATCAGAGAGGGCGTCCCGGTACACTGGGACGCCCTCAGTCATCGAGGCTTTCGTCGGTGGTGGCTCTCCCGAACCACCACCGGCCTCCTAGGCGAGGGCAGAAGGGGCCCGCACCGTCACGAACCCCCCTCCACCCCCGCCTCCGTCCGCGGCGCGGGTCAGCCGGAGCTCCCTCCCTTGCGACCCGCCCCGCTGCCCCCTTCTGCGACATCGGCCCCGCAGAAGGAGGCCCGTCAGCCCTCGGGCCGGCGCCAACCAGAGGACACCGGCGCACCGCAGCCGTCCAGGGCCCGCAGGGAAACCCTGGGGACAGGGTCCACCGTCTACCCAGGTCCCCGGAGCCCCCGTCCAGGGCTCGCAGCAAGACACTGGGGACAGGGTCCCCATCTACCCAAGTCCCCGGAGCCCCAATCTACCGCAGTGCACCAGCGATCCGCCCCGCAGCCCCCCTCCGCGACATACGGCCTCGCAGAGGAGGCCCGTCAGCCCTCGGCCGGCGCCAACCCGAGGACGTTGAGTGAGGACTCGGTTTGACGGCCAACTAAGTTGAGCGCCAACCCGAGGACCTCATGGTGCGCCGCAGCGGTTTACGACTCCCAAGGCAGCTCTGAGGACAGAGGAGTCCCCGGAGCCGCAACCCGCCACGACGCTGGGTGCCGCTCTTCGTCTCACCTCTCTCCGTGGGCCCGCCCGGCATGGGAGGCCCTAGCCGGTATGGCCCCACGGATCATTGAGGCACTCAAGCCCCCTCACCACAGCAAGGTGGCAGCACAGTCGAGGGGGAACCTAACCTAACCTAACCTTTTTTTTTTTTTTTTTTTTTTTTTTTTTTTTTTTTTTTTTTTTTTTTTTTTTTTTTTTTTTTTTTTTTTTTTAACGAGGGGAACCCATTATGGGTACCCAGCCGTGTGGGAGACGGCTGGGTTATGTGAGACTCCTACTCACTAAACCCCTCGATTCCGGCCCGGCCTGCTGGGGAGTTGACGTGGGGCCTAGAGTTCACCACTCTCAACCCAGCAGGCGCTGGTCCTTCGCGGGACCTCTCCCACTTGGAGCGGCTTGTGATAGCCGCTCTCTGCCGGAATGTGTGGGGCGCCAGTCAGAATGGCGCCACCACTCTGCCCTAGGGCTTTTACAGGCGGCGGGATCTCCCACGCCCGCCGCCATACCCATGGCTTAGGACGGACTATGACGTGTCCATCCTCCTCCCTCCCCCTTGCTTGGGGGGTCGGGGACAGGCAGGCCGCGGCTTGGGTGCGCTGGCCTTGGTAATCCCTCGTGCCCCGCGACGATTGGCCGCAGGGCACATATACCTGCCTCCTCGATGGTCTGCCTCTTTGCCTGCCGCCGCGCAAGCTACGCAGTGCGGCTGTGCGCGGCACGTAGCCGCAATGTGGCCGGCTTGACCGCAACGATAACAGAGATCGCTGCGGTCCTCTCCTCCCTGGCATAATGCCGCTGTGTGTCCGTATTGCAGACACTTAAAGCACTGCAGGGGCCTCGCCCCCAGCAGCTCCACCCGGGCCGACGACCAACCAACCGCTAAGCGGTCACGACAGACCACTTTGGCCGCCGCCACCGGGCACTGCACCCACACCTTCCCCATGTTCTGGGGACCTTTGCGTATCTCGCCGCACTTGATTTGTGCGGCGTCGCATCTTCCCTTATTGGCAATCGCTGCGGCGATCATCTCCCTGGTGACGGAGTCATCCAGGAGAGTGATGCCCAGCTCTGCCGTCTTCACAGGACGGGAGATCTTCAGGTCCTCCGCGCTGAATACCTCCCGCAGTTTAGCCGCCAGGATGTCGGCCTTCTTTGCATTTTCTTCCCCTGGGGGGAGGGTTAGCACGCGCCCGTCTGTAGCCGTGGGCTTACAGAGTGGGCGCGGGAGCCCCAGTTCCTCCCATTTAATTTGCGCAGCTGCCATATTAATTACCTTGGCGTAGTGGAGCCCTTTCTCCACTGCGCCGGGCTGCAATGTAATGACCACCGCCGGCGTGCGCGGTACCCTCAGCCGAGAGGCCTTGGGCTTCCGCTTGGGTGCCGGCGGGGTCTTGCGCGCCTCCTCCCTTGGTTTTATGCCACTTGCTTGTGTCTTGGGGCGTTTGCGTCGCCCCACAACTTGCCATTCTTCTTGTGGCGCCGGGACCGGTCCGAGGTCTGCCCTCTCGGCATCCGGCGCACGTTGAGCCGCGAGGCTCTTCTTCTTGGCCTTTTTGGCCTTCTTTTTCTTGGCAGGGCCCGGAGCTGCCGGTGATGTGGCGGCTGGGGCACTGCAAGCTGTCATCGTCCTGGTTGGCGCCCGGGGCACTGAAGCCACTGGGGGCGCGACCGGCTCAGAGGAGGGTGCCGGGGGCTCCGGACCTCCAAAGAGGGCTTCCTGTAGTTCCTGGGGCACGCGGGGTAGGTGCCGCATGTCTCGGAAGTCGTCGGAGACGTTGTACGCGGTGGCGTACTTGGGGATGACCCCGAGGGCCTTCAGGGCCGCCTCCACCTCAGGTGTCACCGGGTTTGGCCGTCTCTCGATGATCATCGGCAGCTCGTTGTACGTTGGTGCGCCGGAGGACGCACAGGAACAGCTTGACTTGCCTTTACTCTTCCCTGGCCTTTTCTTGAGCTTTTCGACCTGCTCTTCCAAGGCACCAATCCTTTTTTCGAGCTCCGCGTTTGCACGGCGGTACTCCTTCCTCTCCTCTTGTAGCCTCCTGTTTTGGGCGCGGAGCATGGCGACCTCCTCATCAGCAGACCGCCGAATGAGGACCTCCGCCGCTCCCTCCATAAAGGTGGCCGCTTCCTTCAGGCGCTTAATGAAAGTGCCCTTCAAATTGGCAGAGGACTTCGCAACGTCGCGAATATTGGCGACCTCCTCGGCCATGCGTCTTTCCAGTTCAGACCCGACTAGACCATGTGGGTCCTGGTCGGGCCTGTATACGGGTTTAGCCTTGGGGGGCTTTGCCGCAGGAGGCTCTGCGGGGGGCCTCTCCCTCAGCTCCCGTGTCTCGTCCGGTTCCAGGGCTTTTTTGGCAGCCAACTGCTCCTTCTTGGCCTGCCACTTGCCCACGTGCTGCCCGGTGGTGGGCGGCCGACCCCGACCTCTCGGAGACTCGTCCACCCTGGGGACCTTCTCTGCGGCCTCGGCAGCAAGGTCGTCGTCAGAGTCCAGACGTCTCTTACTGCCGGCTCTCCGCAGCGGGCCCCCGTATTCCGAGTCCGAGTCGTAGACGGACTCACCGTCCGTCGACATCACCAGTCCTAGTTCGCGCGCAGCGCGCTCCATCTCCAGTGTTCTTGGCGATGCGGCCCTGAGGACATCCTCCAAGACCACCACAGGAACCTTCCCTTTCGGCTGTATTGCCGGTAATGGTGAGGCAGACCGGGACGACGCAAAGCGTCCCTTGGTGTCCCTTTGGGGGCCAGATGTTCGGCGCACCCCTCCGTCCGACCTCTCCTTCTCCTCTACGACGATTACGTCGTCCTCTTCCGAAATCGCATCCGGCACTCGATCGCCCGGAAAACGATATACAACGCCGTCTCGTCCGGCTACCTCTATAAATTGTTGTGATTTCGGCTCGCTGGCCTCTCCCTTGCTACCCTTTGCGGCAGTTTCGCGATTTGTGCCCCCCCCGTAGTACGAGGGGCAGACTGCCACCCCCGAAGGAGCGACAGTACGGGATTCCCCAGCTGACAAAGTCGAGCTGGGACCCGCCCGGGGACTATTTTCAAATGCGCGTCTTTCCATGATTTTATTTACTCCTCCCAAAACGTCGTGAAAAAGAAGACGAAAGAACAATATATATGACAGGAAAGATATACAAAAAACAAACAAAACAAAACGAAGAAAAACAACCAAAAACAAAACCAAAAGACAGAATATATACGAACAAAAGCAAAACCAAAACGAAACAAAAACGAAAACAATAAATACTTTATAAAAGGTAGCGCTGCTCTTCGTCTCACCTCTCCCCGTGGGCCCGCCCGGCATGGGTGACCCTGGCCGGTATGGCCCCAACGGATCCTTGAGGCACTCAAGCCCCCCCACCACGGCAAGGTGGCAGCACAAATCGGGGGGGAACCTAACCTAACCTAACCTAACCTTTTTTTTTTTTTTTTTTAAAGAGGGGGAATCCTTTTTACGGATACCCTGGCGCATCCACTCGCGGAGAAGGTGTCAACGCGAGTGGACGCGACAGGGTTATGTGGGGCTCGAGATCGCCATAGATCTAGGCGTCCCCATACCCACTAAACCTACCTCTGTATCTTCCCTTCCTGGTGGGGAGCGGTTCGGGACCAATATCTCCGTTTGCTCCACCCACCGTGTGTGGCCAACGACCTCGACCCTATCTTTGCGCACTATTACTCTACGCACCACCACCATCGTACCTGGACCCGGACAGAACCGGCCAGTCTTCCCGGGCCGACTGAATCGGCCTTATGTCGGCGGATGGACTATGTGTCCATCCGTTCCTGCTCGGCCCCCTTGTCGGGCGGCTTTCGCTTCTTCGGGCCGAGACAACTCGCCCGACCACATCTGTGGTTGGCGTCTCGGCCGTAATCGGCGCACACGACGCAGCGCGGCTTGGCGCTGCAGCTGGCGGCCATGTGACCGCCCTCCCCGCACTGGTAGCAGACGCCACCCCGATCCTTCTCTGACTTGCAGCACGCCCCGATGTGCCCGGTCTCCAGACACCGGTAACACATTCGGGGGCGCTGCCGAAGGAGCTCCACTCGGGCCGACGTCCACCCTATGGTCAGCTGACCCCGGGCGATCGTCTTGGACGCCAGGACCGGGCACCGCACCCACACTGTGCCTATGCCCGATCGGCGCACCCTTGAAATTTTGCCGCATTTGACAGCCGCCGCGTCGCACGCACCGGTGCTCGCAACAGCCGCCACGACCTCCTCCTCGGTGACCGAGGGGTCTAACCCGTGTAGGCGCAGCTCGGCCGATTTGACCGGCCGCGCCACCCGAAGTACATCGGGCTCAAATGCTTCCCTAAATTTCGCGGCAAGCGCGTCTGCCTTCTCGGCATCCGGGACCTCAACGACGAGCGCTCCCGTAGCCGCCTCCCTGAACTTAGGGACGTAGAGGCCGAGATCGGCCAAAGCGACCCGGCTCTTTATCCTACGGATCACCTCCGCGTAGGTGATCTTTTCCTCAGCCGTGTTCGGCAGTAGAGTGAGGACCACCGCCTCCTTGCGCGGGGCCCGCAGCCGCGAGGCTTTGGGCTTGCGCTTGGGTGGCGGCGGTCTGCTGCTTTCTTGCGACTGGACTGCCTTCTTGGTGGTCCCTCTGCGGACCACCGTACTCCACTCTGTCCGGGACACAGCGGGCACAACATCCCCGTGCTCCGCATCCGGCGCTCTCTGTGCTGCGAGGCTCTTCCTCGGCTTTCTCGTCCGTTTGGAGGAGGTCGGAGCCGCAGATATTGTGGCGGCCTGGGCAGGGACGGTTGGTGCCGTCGGCCCGACCTCTCTCCTCTCGATGGCAGCCGCTTTGGCGGCTTTCTTCTTCTTCTTCTTTTTTCCTACCGGCCTTTCGGTTTCAGCCACCTCGGCCACGGGGGCCCGGGCGGCGTCCGATGCGAGAGGCGGGCGCATACTCGGCGCCGGGGGAAGCCGGCGCTCAATCTCCTCCAGGCGGGTGTTAAGCATCCCACCCACCTGGGTCATGATTGTCCTGCTAATGAGCTGGACGTCTAGTCCCTCTGTTATTGTAGAGGGGCGCAAACTCTTCTCTATACGGGCTGCCTCGGCCTTGGTTAGCCGAGTGCGCAGCCCGTCTATCGTGCGCCGTTGTTCGGCGCACTGCAGCTCCATGTCCCGCATCTGGTCCTGCAGGATTGTGACTTGCGCCCGCAACAGAGCCACTTCCCCTGACTCTGTGCGGCGCGTCAGCACCTCCGTCGCATCTAAAATTGCGCCCAGGCTGTCTTTGACATCTCGGATCACCGTCCCTTTCAAGTTCTTAGAGCTTTTGACGCCCTCTCTAATCTTGATGACGCTGTTGTGGACGGTACGGGCCAGCTCGATCCCGTTCATATCGTCCACATCAGCGTCGCGCACCGGCTGGTAGAGCCTGCTGGGAGCGACTCCCTGCTCCGCAGCGCGCTCGTCCGCCTCCCGGACCTCGCGGTCCTCGCGCTCCTCCATCTCTAGCCTCTCGGCACTGGGAGTTGGCGGCTGGAGCGGGCCCCACCGGGCCTCGTACTCCTGCCTCTCCCTTTCCTCTTCTAGGGCCGCCTCCCTCTCTTTCTTCTTGCGCCACAGGCCGACGTGTTGGCCAGTGGTGGGCGGTCTACCACGCCCTCTTGGGGCATCCTCTGAGGGCTCATCCGAGGTGTTACCCTCGGGAACTTCCTCCAATCTAGCGCTGGCCTTCTTGGCCTTCCCCCTTTTGGAGACCACCTCTATCCGGGGCACCTTCTCCGCGGCCTCAGCAGCAGCGTCATCCCCGACGTCCAGACGACGCTTGCTGCTGGCTCTCCGCAGAGAACAGTCCGAATCGGACAGGAACTCGACGTCCTCCTCACCAGACGTTGACATGTCGAGGCCGAGCTCCTGTTCTCGCCTCAATCGCTCAACACTCCGGGGCGTCCCGGGCCTGAGGCAGTCCTTAAGGACCACCACCGGAGTCTTTCCTACGTCCTTCGGCTTTGAAACCGAGCATGGGGATGCAGACCGGGACGACACAAAGCGTCCCTTGGCGTTCCTTTGGGGGCCAGGTGTTCGGCGCACCCCTTCGCCCAGTCTCTCCCTCTCCTCCACGACTACCACCTCGTCATCCGTTGATATCGCGTCCGGCACACGATCGCCAGGAAAACGATATATTACGCCGTCTCTTCCGGCTACCTCAATAAATTGTGATTTCGGCTCGCTGGCCCTCCTCCTCTCGACACCTGCCGATGCGGCAGATGGAGTCGCACGTTTACTGCCCCCCCCGTATAACGTGGGGCAGACCCCCGCACTGTTAGGCGCAGGGGTGCGGGATTCCCCAGCCGTCACCGACGAACTGGGACCCGCCCGGGGAGTTGTTTCGTATCCGTGCTTGTCCATATTTGCTTCCCACCAAAACATCGCCCTAAGCTCACCCCCCCTTGCAAACCCCCAGGGAACCCCGAGAGCCGCAACCCGAAGAAACGAAAAGAGAAGAAACAAACAAAAAGACAGAAAAGTTAGGGAAACAAACATAACAAAACAAAACAACAGAACCAAAACAAACAAACCAAAACAAACAAACAACAAACAAAACGAACAAAACAAAACAAAACAACAAAACCAAAACAACAAACAAAACGAAGTATAACAAAAACAACAAAACGACAGTGTAAATTAAATGAAGTGAGGACTCGGTTTGACGGCCAACTGAGTTGAGCGCCAACCCGAGGACCTCATGGTGTGCCACGGCGGTTCGACGTCCCAAGGCAACTCTGAAAACAGAGAAGTCCCCGGAGCCGAACAGCCGCGACACTGAAACAGGGAAATGGGAGAGAAAGGAAAAGGGGAAAGGGAAAGGAGGGAAGGGGAGAATTAAGACGGGAGGGCGCATGGCTGTTTCGGCTACGTCTGTCCAGAAGGGCCAGACCAAAAGCAGGCGGCAACCACGAGCAGGATAACAACCACACTTGCCTTGGGTTTCGACGCAACAGTAGTGCTCCACCCAAGACCAACACCCCTCACATTGCCGGGAAAGACAATGGAGTACGGTGAAAGACGAAGTCACCAGGTCTTACCAGTAGCCTCTGTGACTTCCCCTTCCACCCGCCCAACCTAACCTAACCTAACCTTTTTTTTTTTTTTTTTTTTTTTTTTTTTGGGCGGAGGAGAAACCCTTTTTACGGGTCCCCGGTCTGAAGATGAAAGGCGACCGGGGTATGTGGAGACTCGAAGACGCCCTTTAGGGATGAGGGCGCCCCCCTACCCACTAAAACTCCTCCGTTCTCGCGTCCCAGTGGAGGGGCGGTTGGGACCTAGTTGCACCAGTTGCCCCTGTGCCCACCTGGCTTGGCCATTGAAGGCCACGACCCTGCTTGCGCCTGCGCGCCCCGCCGCGAGTTGGCCCGGACAGAACGGACCCCACTCTGGTCGCGGACGGACTAAGTGTCCATCCGGACCTGCGTAGCCGCCTCCCCTGGCGGCTTACGCTTCTTGGGCCCGAGACAGCTAATCCGGCCGCACCGATGATTAGCGTCTCGACCCTCTCCCTCGCAGACCACGCAGCGCGCAGGCGCACTGCAGTCGACGGCCTTATGACCGCTTACACCGCACTGGTAGCAGAGACTGCTCCGGTCCTGCTCAGACTTGCAGCAGGCCCCGACGTGACCGGTCTCGAGACACCGGTAACACATCCGGGGCCGCTGCCGCAGGACTTCCACTCTGGCCGCCGACCACCCGATCGCAAGACGCCCTCGAGCGATCGCCTTTGCGGCCGCCGTCGGGCAACGCACCCACACCGTGCCTAGGCCCGACCGGCTCGACCGTCTTATGGGGCCGCACCTGACGGCCGCCGCATCGCACCCACCGGCGCTCGCGACGGCCGAAACGACCTCCTCCTCCACAATGGAAGGATCCAACGCGTGGAGGCGCAGCTCGGTCGTCTTGACCGGCCGCGCCACGCGAAGGACCTCCGGCCCGAACGCCTCCCTAAACTTGGAGGCGAGAGCATCCGCCTTTTGGGCATCTGGGAGCTCTATAATGAGCGCCCCCGTAGCCGCCTCTCTAAATGTGGGCTTAAGCGCCACGAATTCGTCTTCAGGCATCTGGGTCCTGACCCTGCGCAGGACCCCGCCATAGTTGAGACCCTCCTCAGCGGCTCCCGGCAACAGCGTGAGGGTAACCGCCGACGTGCGTGGTGCCCGCAGCCGCGAGGCTTTGGGCTTCCGCTGTGCCGGCGGCTGCCTGCTGGCGGGTTGCGGCTGAGGAGGCCGAACTGCCTTCTTGGTGGCCCCTCTCCGGACCACCACATTCCAGCCCTCTAGGACTGGGGCGGGCGCGACGTCCGCCACAGGAGGCGCGACGTCCGCGTGTTCCACGTCGGGCGCTCTCTGCGCCGCGAGGCTCTTCCTCTTTAGCCTCCTCTTCTGACCTTTGGAGAGGGTCGGAGCCGCAGATGTTGTGGCGGCTTGGGACAGGACGGTTGTTGCCGTCGGCCCGACCTCACTCCTCACAGGGGCGGCCAGTTTGGCACCCTTCCTCTTCTTTTTTGGCCTGTCGGTTCCAGCCGCCTCGGCCACTGGGGCCCGGGCAGCGTCAGAAGCGAGAGGCGGACGCATGCTCTGCGCCGGGGGAAGCCGGCGCTCGATCTCCTCCAGGCGGGTGTTTAGCATACCACCCACCTGGGTCATGATCGTCCTGCTTATAAGCTGGACATCTAGCCCCTCTGCTGTAGTAGAGGGGCGCATACTCTTCTCGATACGGGCTGCCTCGGCCTTAGTAAGCCGAGCGCGCAGCCCGTCTATCGTGCGCCGCTGTTCGGTGCACATCAACTCCATGTCGCGCATCTGATCTTGGAGTGTGTTGACCTGCGCCCGCAACAGAGCCACTTCACCGGACTCCGTGCGACGCGTCAACACCTCCGTCGCATCCATAATTGCGGCCAAGCCGTCTTTGACGTCCCTAATGCTCGTCCCCTTCAAGTTTTTGGAGTGATTGACGACCTCTCTTATTTTAACGACGCCGTTGTGGACGGTACGGGCCAGCTCAACCCCGTTCATGTCGTCGACATCGGCGGCGCGCACCGGCTGGTACAGCCTGCTGGGAGCCACTCCTTGCTCCGCAGCTCGTGCGTCCGCCTCTGTTACCTCCCGCTCTTCGCGCTCCTGCTGCTCTTTTGCAGCCCTTTCTATCTCCAGCCTCTCGGCACTGGGAGTTGGGGGCTGGAGCGGGCCCCACCGGGCCTCGAACTCCTGCCTCTCTCTTTCCTCCTCGAGGGCCGCCTCCCTCTCCTTTTTCTTTCGCCAAAGGCCGACGTGTTGGCCTGTGGTGGGCGGTCTTCCACGCCCTCTTGGGGCGTCTTCTGAGGGCTCATCCGAGGTGTTACCCTCGGGAACATCCTCCATCCTGGCGCTGACCTTCTTGGCCTTCCCTCTTTTGGGGCCCTTCTCTATCCGAGGCACCTTCTCTGCGGCCTCAGCAGCAGCATCGTCTTCGACGTCCAGACGACGCTTGCTGCTGGCTCTCCGCAGAGAACAGTCGGAATCCGACAGGAACTCGACGTCCTCCTCGCCGGACGTCGACATGTCGAGGCCGAGCTCCTGTTCTCGCCTCAATCGTTCCACGCTCCGGGGCGTTCCAGGCCTGAGGCAGTCCTGGAGGACCACCACCGGAGCCTTTCCTCCTTCCTTCAGCTTTGAAGCCGAGTATGGGGAGGCAGACCGGGACGCGACAAAGCGACCTTTGTCGTCCCTTCGGGGGCCAGGTGTTCGGCGCACCCCTTCGTCCATCCTCTCCCTTTCCTCAACAACAACCACCTCATCATCCGTCGATATCGCGTCCGGCACTCGGTCGCCAGGGAAGCGATATACCACGCCGTCTCTTCCGGCTACTTCAACATATTGTAATTTCGGCACGGTGGCCCTCCTCCTCTCAACGTCTGCTGCAGCAGACGGAGTCACACGGTTACTGCCCCCCCCGTATAACGTGGGGCAGACCCCCGCACTGTTAGGCGCAGGGGTGCGGGATTCCCCAGCCGTCACCGACGAACTGGGACCCGCCCGGGGAGTAGTTTCGTAATCGTGTTTGTCCATTTTGCTTTACCATCTCCAAAACGTCGCCCTAAGCACACCCACCCCTGCGAACCCCCACGGGAGCCGCAACCCGAAGAGAGAAAAGAAAAGAAACAAACAAAAAGATAGAAAAGTTAGGGGAACAAACATAACAAAACAAAACAACAAAACCAAAACAAACAAACAAACAAAACAAAACAAAACAACAAAACCAAAACAAACAAACAAAACAAAACAAAACAACAAAACCAAAACAAACAAACAAAACGAAGTATAACAAAATAAACAAACCAAAAAGATAGAATAAAATTAATTGAAGTGAGGACTCGGTTTGACGGCCAACTGAGTTGAGCGCCAACCCGAGGACCTCATGGTGTGCCACGGCGGTTCGACGTCCCAAGGCAACTCTGAAAACAGAGAAGTCCCCGGAGCCGAACAACCGCGACACTGAAACAGGAATTGGGAGAGAAAGGAAAAGGGGAAAGGGAAAGGAGGGAAGGGGAGAATTAAGACGGGAAGGCGCATGGCTGTTTCGGCTACGTCTGTCCAGAAGGGCCAGACCAAAAGCAGGCGGCAACCACGAGCAGGATAACAACCACACTTGCCTTGGGTTTCGACGCAACAGTAGTGCTCCACCCAAGACCAACACCCCTCACATTGCCGGGAAAGACAATGGAGTACGGTGAAAGACGAAGTCACCAGGTCTTACCAGTAGCCTCTGTGACTTCCCCTTCCACCCGCCCAACCTTTTTTTTTTTTTTTTTTTTTTTTTTTTTTTTTTTATCGTGGGGGAAACCTTTTATAGGTCCCCAGCCGTGGGATGGGGCTGGGGTATGTGGGAGTCCCGGCCGCGAGAAGATGGTGAGTTGCGGCCGGTGTACCCACTAAAACCTAACCACGTTTACTGCACTTGCCTGTGCGACTTGCGGGGACAAATCCTTCCACTTGCCGCTGAAGGCGGGTCCGACGACCTCGTTCGCTGATGTGCGCCCTTGAAAGGCGCTTACTACACGGCTAGAGCCGATGGCGTGCTGCTGCCGCCGCCAACCTGACTACACGGGGAACGGGCCTCCCAAAGCCCGCGTCTGAGCCCCACCGGATGGACACGGAGTGCTATGTGTCCATCCGGTCTTCTGCCGTGCTCCTCTGCACGGGGGCATCCATGCCAGGGGCCCGCCGCAGAGTGCGACGAGCTTTGCAGCGACCCCGGCCATGGATGTGGTTCGCCGGTCGCTTTGCCGCCGCCGCCGTACCCGCCCAACCTTTTTTTTTTTTTTTTTTTTTTCTGCACCACGAGCCAGACGCGCGAGGGGGGGAGCCAAGAACACGCTCACCCCGGACCAGTCCCAGCTCCGACTGGAGCAACCCGTCTCTGGAGATGAACTCCGTGGTGCCCTGCCAGTACACATGACAGGGCACCCATCATGATCCCATGTGGGGCGAGGGCTTCCCCGCGCCCTGCCCCGAGATCCGTAGCCGCGACTACGGCCTACGTCCCGGCGGTGGCGGCTCGGTTGGTCGAGCTCGCGCGCACCGCCCGCCCAGGCTGCGAGGCATCGGTCTCCATGGGCGCCACCGTAGCAACGGCAGCACCCTGGACCACCCCGCGGCGCCTGGGAGACCTGTTACGGCCCCCCTTCGCCTTCGCCTGGGCGCATGATCCACTGCCCAACCGGTGCCCATGGGCTAAACCCAGCTCTGCACACAGTGGGCAGCGTCTCACCTCGGCCCGGCACTCACGCGCCGTGTGGCCGGGCTCGCTGCACTTGTAGCAGCGAGCCCCTCGCCCTGCAGCCTCCCTGTTGGGGCACTGGGCCCCTACGTGGCCGCACTCGAGGCAGCGGAAACAGAATTCCGCTCTGGCCTCGAGTGCCACCACTCTCGCCCTGGCCCAGCCCACCACAATGCGGCCGGTCGACAGGAGCCGCTGCGCCGCGGCCAGTGGACAGCGCACGCTGACCACGCCCAGGTAACCGGGCGCACGACGGATACTGCCAATTTTGACAGCCTCCGCCGCGCACCCCCCGGCTGCGGCGACTGCCTTGGCCACGTCAGCGGCCCCCGTCGAGTCGTCCAGATCCAGGACCTCCAGCCCTCTCATCCTTACAGGGCGCAGGACCCGAGCGCCCATCGCCCCGAGGGATGCTCCAAGGCTCTCCGCGAGCTTGTCCGCCTTCGCTCCGCAGTCGGAGCCGGACAGCTCGTAGAGCATCCCTCCCGTCCTCGTCCTTCGGGGTCGCATTTCCTCGGGGGCGATCCCCAGCTCATCCAGTTTGACCGCCCCCTTGGCAGCAGTCAACGCCTCGGCGTACGTGACCTGCGACCCCTCAGGTAGGGTAATCGTCACCGCCTCGGTCCTCGCCCTGTCTCTCCTTCGCCGGCCCTTCGCCCCTCGACCCTTCTTCGCCTTGCGCGGCGAAGGGGGGGAGGGACGGCTCCTCGGCTCGTCACTCTTCTTCGGTGGGGCCTTCCTGGCCGCAGCCGTCGCCCAACTCGTCCGGGGCTTACCCGCCTCAGCCACTCCTGCTGCAGGGGGTGCAGGGACGGCGGGGAGTTCCGCGACCGGCGGCACGTCCGCAGTTCTCCTCCTCCGCTTCCTTCTCCTTCCCTTTCGGGGAGGTCCCTCGACCTCATCCCGCCTCTCCTTGATCTTTGACGCCATGGCGCGCTCGCGGGCAGCAGACCGGTCTGCCTCCAGAGGCGGTCGAAGCCGCTTCTCCGGCAGCAGCCGGTCCGCTATGCCAGCGATTTTCGCGTCGACCATGGCGCCTATTGCCCTCATAGTGAGAGGGGGCTCTTTGTCCTCTTGTGAGGTTGTCGGGACTGAAGGGGGCTGCTTGCCTACTGCCTCCCGCAGCTGAGCCAGCTCCTCTCTCAGGGTCGAAACCTGTTCAGCCAGACTCTCCGTTACTGACGCTTTCGCCACCAGCTTCCTCGTCGCCTCTAAGAGCGAGGATGTCGCCGTACTCAGGGCTCTAAAGAAGAAGCCCCTGGGTTTGCCTGACCTTTTGGTAAGCTCCAGGAGCACCGCCAGGTCATCTTGGATGACAGTGCCCAGGTTCTGGGCACTGGGCTCTCCCGGGGGCAACTTTTCCCGGCTCTCCGTCACCTTGGTTATTATGTCAAGGAGTTTACCCTTGACATTAAATTTGCGCGCCATGTGCATGAGCCGTACGCCTTTCGGTTGCTCAAAATCCTCGTCATCCTCGTCCTTCTTCGCAGATTCCCGCAGCGCTTTGTATCGCCTGTACATGTGACGGGACATTTCATGCATGACACCAGCGTCCCTCTTCGCGTCATAGGCCTCCTCGTCATCGTCCAACTTGTCCTCCCAGTCGCTCGTGACGGGGGTTTTTGACCGGCAAGCCGTGCCGTCCCTCGCCCGCCTGCTGTAGCGCTCAGACATCTCGACCTCGTCCATATTATCAGAGTCGAAGGACTCTGTGTCATTCGCCCTTCTCAGCCTTGAGCTGGCTCTGCTCTCAACCTCGCTCGTATCGCTCGGCACCTGCTGCTCTCTGCAGCCAGGGAGCGGACTGCTCAAGCGCTTTGGTTCCCCCGCCCCTTCCTCCGTGGCGGGCTCCTCCTGCTTCCGCTTTCGCGCCATCGCCTTCCATAACTCCTTCGTCTCCTCCAGAGACCCCATCGTCTTTTTCGTCACAATGGACGAAACGGCCAAATTGCCCCCCCCGTATACTTGGGGCAGACCGCCCCCCCCTGAGGGAGTAGCGGTGCGGGATTCCCCAGCAGCCACCGGCTTGCTGGGACCCGCCCGGGGAGTATTTTTATTCAGACGTTCTTCCATTTTGTTTATCGTCCAACATACATCACCCTATGCACATATCCCCAGGCCCCCGGGAAAACCCGAGAGCCGCCCCCCAGAGACTACAAAAGAAGAAGAAAAGAAACTAAAAGACAGAACAGATTAAAGAAACTTAGACAACAACAACCAAAAGAACAACAACCAAACGAAGTATAAGAAAAACCAAAACAACCAAATGACAGAATTAAGATGAAATTAGGTAGGGACTCGGTTTGGCGGCCAACCAATGTTGAGCGCCAACCCGAGGACCCTATGGTGTGCCACGGCGGTGCGACGTCCGGGGTCATCTCTGAAAACAGAGAAGACCCGGAGCCGAACAACCGCAACACTATGTAGGAGAAAGGAAAGACGGGAGACAGGGTAAAGGGAAAGGAAGGAAGGGAGAATTATACGGGAATGCGCATGGCTGTTTCGGCTACGTCTGTCCAGAAGGGCCAGACCAAAAGCAGGCGGCAACCACGAGCAGGATAACAACCACACTTGCCTTGGGTTTCGACGCAACAGTAGTGCTCCACCCAAGACCAACACCCCTCACATTGCCGGGAAAGACAATGGAGTACGGTGAAAGACGAAGTCACCAGGTCTTACCAGTAGCCTCTGTGACTTCCCCTTCCACCCGCCCGTACCCTCCCAACCTTTTTTTTTTTTTTTTTTTTTTGTGCCCGGGGTAAAAATCCTTTATGGACTATCCCCGTCGGTCCCGGGGAGGACCGACGAGGGGTGTGTGGGAATCTCCCCCAGAGTGGGGGCATACCCACTAAAACATCCCCGGGGTGCTCTCTACTCGCGTCCTTGTTGCGGCATTGTGGGAACGATGGTCCTGAACCACGCTGCCGCAGACAGGGAGGCACTCCTCCACACCTCTGGCTCGTTACGAGCACTTGACGTCCTGCCGTGAGCACCCAGCAGGACGTCGTATCTGTCAGAATCCCTTGTGGGGCGAGGGCCTCCCCGTGCCCTGCCCCGGGATTCGTGGTCTGTCAAATCCGGGAAGAAAGTCGTGTCCGGTACATTTCTCCTCGGGACCTATACTCCATTGGGTGGGGGGCGATCCGTTGTGCCCCCACCCGGAGGCCCCGGTTAGGGAGGCAGATGGCGCACGTGCGCCAATCTGCGGCGACCCGTGCGAGCGCGCCGCATCGGGTGCGCTTCGGGTGCCCTCTCCCTGTCTCGCTCCGCGTTTTCCTTTCTCTTTAAAACTGTCTCCGCAAACGTCCGAACCGCGGCCCAGGCTGCTTCAGACGCAGCCATTCTACGCAGGACCGTTTGCAGAGACAGGTCTCCTCCGATGGTGGCGACAAGAGTCGCGCGCTCCTCCTGCCACGCCGGGCAGGCCGTGAAGGTATGCTCAGCACTGTCCACCAAGGCGGCACAGTGGTGGCAGTTAGTGTTTGGCTCTCGCCCCGCCCTCTCACACAGATACCTCCCGAAGCATCCATGCCCCGAGAGGATCTGCGTGAGGTGGTAAGTTAGGTCACCGTGCCGCCTCGTGACCCAGCTGTCCAGCATGGGTCCAATGGCGCCCACCAGCTGATGCCCGGCTCTGGGATCCCGCAGCATCTCCATCCAGTCGATCAGCAGTGTGCTTCTCTCCTCTGTTCTCCAAATTCGGACGACTTCCGCCGTGGGGGGATCGCCGCCAGCCCGGGCCTCGGAGACTCGGACGTGCAGAGCGGCGAGAACCCGGACCTCTAGCTCCCACGGCGGAGTGCCAGCGAGAGCACACGCCGCCTCGAAGGAGATACTGCGGTATCCCCTAACGATCCTTATCGCCATGAGGCGTTGTGGCCGCCTCAGGAGCACACGACTCCTCCGACTGAGGGTGTCCGCCCAAGCAGGCGCAGCATAAAGGGCCATCGAGCGAATCACCGCCGCATACAGTTTCCTGCAGGCGGCGGTGGGCCCACCAGTGTTTTTGAGCAGGCTGCTTAGGGCGCCCGCAGTCCCCATCAGCTTAGGCACCAGCCGGGTGAAGTGCTCAATGAAATTGAGCCTGGGGTCCAGAGTGACACCGAGGTACCTCATGGCCTCCCCGACGTCAATCCGCACCCCACCCACAACGATGTTGGACCCGGCTGGTGGTTTGCGCCTCGGCCCGTGTAGGAACAGGGCCTCCGACTTATGGAGGGCTACGTCGAGGCCCAGCCTCCTGATTCGGTGCACAATATGTGCCACCCCCGCCGTAGCCCTCATTTTCGCCTCCCGGAAGTCGCTGCCACGTGCCGTTACGAGGGTATCGTCCGCATAGCACGTGACAGCGACGCCCCGCAGAAGGTGTCCACGCAGGACCCAGTCATACCCGATGTTCCACAGGAGTGGGCCCAGAACCGACCCCTGTGGAACACCGCGGCTTACAGATCGTGAGACCCAGCCCTCCCTGGTTGGGAACCTTATGCTCCTCCCGTTCAGGTAGGACCCTACTAGTCGCCTCAAGTACAGAGGGAAACCGTGAAAGCGGAGGCCTTCCAGTATGATCGCCCAGGGGAGGGAATTAAAGGCGTTGGCGATGTCCAAAGACACCGCCAACACCACGTCACCCTGGGCGATTGCCTCCTCAGCCATTTTGCGGACTCGACAAATTGCATCGACGGTGGATCTGTTTCGCCGAAAGCCGAACTGCACGTGGCTCAGATCCGGTCCATCACTCTCAAGGTGCTGGACGAGACGGTTGGCGACAATCCTTTCAAACACCTTCCCGATCTCGTCCAGCAGCACTATCGGACGGTATGCGGACGGGGCGTCCGGTGGTCTCCCCGGCTTCTGTATGAGGACCAACTTCCCAGTCTTCCATTGACTGGGGAAGTGGCCCTGTTCGAGGCAGGCATTAAACAGTGCCTCCACCCGGCCGCCGAGCACCTCGAGGGCAACAAAGAGGGCCCGCCCCGGCACGCCGTCCAGTCCTGGGGCCCTTGTCTTCTCTCTGGTCCGCTGAAGCGCAAAGTAGAGCTCAGCCTCCGTGATTGGAGGGATGACGTCACTGCCGCTGGCCGTCAGCGGGGCCCTGAACGGCAGATTTAACTCTTCCGCAGCGGGAAACAGCGCTCCCACTATTGTCTCGAGCTGCTCAGGATCCAGGGTTAGGGTGACAGCTGGGGCCCATGGCCTCAGTTTTTGCCGCACCTGTTTATAGGGGCGGCCCCATGGATCCTGGTTGAGCAGCTCGACCCACTCTTCATAGGCCCTAGCCTTTGAACGCGTGATCGCCAGGGAGAGAGCGGCTGCGACCTCCCTGTAGGCGGCGTAAAGTTGGGCCTCGTTGGCTTCATCCCGGTGTCTGCGACGGCGTGACCTGGTGTACGCGCGCCTGGCCCGCACGCATTGCGCCCGCAGTTGGGCGACCTCCTCACACCACCAGTACACCCAACGACGGGGCCTGTTGCCGCGGAGCCGGGGCATGGACGCGTCGCAGACCTGCGTGAGCGTCCGGTGGAGCCAATCCGCCTCCATGGCCGCGTCGACAACAACGGAGCCGTCCGTGGGCCACGAGACTATGAGGGCGGCTTCCCGGAGCAGATCCGCCCTCAAGTGTTTGACCGCCCACCTCGGGGGATCCCCCAGGGTCGGTCTCATCGACGCAACGGGTGTTAGGAAGGCGGAGACATCATATCGGATATACCGATGGTCCGATAGAGTCTCTTCGCCTTCCAACACCCGCCAATTCTGCACGCGGTCGGCCAGGATGGGGGTGGCCAGAGTGATATCCACAATGGAGCCCCCGTTACGCCTAACACACGTTGGTGTCGTACCCTGGTTGAGCACCACCAGGCCCACCGTGATCGCCCAGTCCTCCAGTTCCCCTCCGCGCGCATCGGTGCGTGGGCAGCCCCACAGCACCGATTTGGCATTAAAGTCGCCCGCTAGCAGCAGATGCCTTGGTCTTCTCCCGGCGATGAAGGTGCCTAGGTCGCTCAAGAAACTGCCGAATTCAGCGAGCGACCTATTTGGAGAGAAATACACTCCAATGACCAAGGCATCGCGTACGTCAGCGGCGACCCAGCCAACCCCCCTGCGGACGTTGCGCAGCGGAGGCGCCCCGATTGCCACCCTGGCGGTCAGAGCCACTAGCCCGCTCAAGTCCCCAGCCCAACTGTCCCCGTGGGGAACCCGGTACGGCTCTGAGACCACACCCACATGAATACTTTGCTGTGCCAGTGTCTGCATAAGCAGATTCTGGGCATTGGCACAGCGATTTAAATTCGTTTGCAGTATATGGGTGTGGTCCATAACTAGTCGCGCCTGGGTTTCTTCTCGGCCGGGCCCTCTGCACCTGAGGGTCCGGCGGTGGCGGGCTGCAGCGTGGAGCTGCCAACCGGCTCTTTCGACTTGGCCTTGGGGGCCACGCAAGACTTGCGTCCCGGCTTATGGTCGGCGTCTCTGCCCGCCGCCGCACACACGGTGCAGTGCGGCTTGGCGAGGCAGACGGAGGCCTTATGTCCGGGTTGACCGCAGCGGTAGCACTGGTCGCTGCGGTCGTGCTCCGAATGGCAGCATGCCCGAGCGTGCCCATTTTCCAGGCACCGGAAGCACCGGAACGGGCGCTCGGGCAGCAGCTCAATGCGGGCCGAGGACCAGCCGATGAGAAGGCGGTCACTCGCCGTAATTTGTTTCGCCGCTGGCAGGGGACACCTGGCCCAGACGGTCCCCAGACGTTTCGGCGAGTCCCGCCTTATGTCCCCGCATGTAATATCGGCTGGGCTGCAGCCTCCCGCTTCAGCCAGCGCATCCAACACTTGCGACTTGGATGTCGCATCGTCCAGGCCCGTCAGCCGTATGTCGGCTGTCTTGACGGGCCTGGTGATCTTCACAAGGGAGGGGTTGGTCGCCTCCCGCAGTTTGGTGGCAAACCTCTCCGCACTCTCCTCACTCCCTGCACCAGGGATGACCACCATTCGCGCCCCAGTTATGGTGTGCCGGAAGCGGAGGTCAACTATGCCCAGATCCTTGACCTTAATCCGCTTCTGTGCCTCGGCGATAACCTCCTCGTACGTGACCCCCTGCTCCGTTGCCTCAGGCAGCAGGGTCAGAACCACTGCAGCCGAGGTTGGCACACGGAGTTTTTGGGACTTGGGCTTGTCGCTCTTCCTTCTCGTCTTGTCCCGTTGTGCCGGACGGCCTGCAGATTGCGCCCGGGACTGTTTGGCCGCCTTCCTGGAGCGGACCCTTGTCCAGCCTTCGTCCGCACTGTTGGGAATGGCGGCCCTGTCAAGATGCTCGGCATCTTCGACCCTTCTGGCCGCCATGCTCTTATTCTTCCGGCGTCGTCTTTTAGACTTCGCCGGGGGAGGGACCTGCGTGCTGGTCGGAACAGCACGAGGCAGGTCAACTCGGTCACCGGAGGACTTGGTGGGGGCTGTTTCCACAGTCCCCTCGTCAACCTCGATTATCTCCATTATCTCCTCTTGTGGGGCACTTGTGGGAGCAGGTGCCTTGGGGAGAGTGGGAGGTGTCATGGCCTTGGTTTTGGTGCTCGTCGGACGCGGGTGCACCTGGGCCGTCGTCGTCACCTTTCTCTTGGCACCCGCCTGGCTCGGCGCGCGTGCCGGGGTCAGGACTACCGGTGCCGGTGCCGCCGGCTGGCGAATCCTCTCGGGAGCCCTGGCGGCCGCTTTCGGCTTCACCAACGCCTCCTTGTAGGAAGTAACCCAGGGGGGCTTGGACGCAGGCTTCGTCGCCTTGGTCACAGGGGGCGCCGTGGGGCGCGCGCTTGCCACTCCAGGGCCAGTGCTGGACTTCACTGGGATGGAACTGCGGGTGGGCGTTTTCGCCTTTGATGGTGTCGTCGGGGGGGGCGGAACCTCCCCGCGCAACGTTGCACCTCTCTCGCGAGCTCCGTCAGCGGCTAACGGGGGACGCCTGTCAGGAATTCTGGCGCCCTCCCACCTCGCGTCGATCATCGCACCCAGGCGGACGAACAAATCCCGTTCGTAGGCCTCTCTGTCTTCTTTAGTGGTGCGCCTCAGCTCATCGAGCTTCTCAACGAGCCCCTGGACCTCCCGACGAGAGTCCGCCAACTCTTTGGTTACAAGGTCAAGCTCCTTTTGGAGCCTGACCGTCTCCTCGGTGCTTTTTATGGACGCCAGCTCAGTGACCGCATCGGAAATCACTGTGGTTGCGTTCTTTATACCGGCCACAAAAGTGCCCTTAAGGTTCTTGGACTTGGCGCCAATGTCCTTTAGGAGCTTGACGCCAGTCCGCACCTGATACACCAGATGGGCAGTAGTGGCCGGCTCAGACGATTCCGCCACCTTGAACGTGTCGGGCAGACTGCAGGAGCTCCTGCTGCGGGTCATCGACCGGTAGAATTGCGCGGTGGCTTCCACCAGCTCCGCGTCCGCCATCTCCCTAGCCAAGTCGTTCGCAGATTTGCGCAACTCCTCCTTAGCCTTACTCTCCCCGCCGTGTTTTCCCGCCGTAGGGGACTTCCCGGGCCCTCGGCCTGCGGTTGCAGCACCTCGCCCCCCCCCACGTGAGGTTGACTTTGAGCGGGGGATCTTCGTCGCCTCCGCCTCCGACTCCTCGCTGGAGCCACCTGGCTCCCAGCCGCGCTTGCTAGGCCGGTCTCCGAAATCTGGCAGGCCATCCGTGTCCATCTTAACGAGCGGCCCAGAGTTACTCTCCGGCTCCGACTCGCTGTCGACCATCACGGCAGACTGCAGCGACTCCCTAGAGTCCGCCCGCTTCACCACATGTTTATCTTTACTCAGGACAACTATCAATTCCTTTGGTTTCCCAACAACTACATCGCCTCCCTGCCGCTGAAACTCCGTTACGGTTTGCGGGACAGGGGGTGACACGACAGAACGTTCGTCTTTGGTCTCCTTCTTATTCTTTAGCATACGCTCGCTCCTCCTAACTACCTCCTTCTTGTCCACAATGGCAAGGCAAGTGGTGCCCCCCCCGTATGACGAGGGGCAGACCGCCTCCCCCGAAGGAGAAGCGGTGCGGGATTCCCCAGCAGCCAACGGCTTGCTGGGACCCGCCCGGGGATTCTTTTCCAGTTTGCGCTTATCCATTATGAAACTTTTCTCCTCTTAACGTCGCCCTATGCACACCCCCCCCTGCAGACTCCCAGGCGAACCCGAGAGCCGCAACCCAAGAAACGACAAAAGAAAAACGAAGTAAAACAAAAGACAGAAAAGAGTAAAGAGAAACAAAACAGAAGGAAATCAAATAACAAAGTAAATAAGAAGAAGTATAACAAAACAAAATCAACAGAAAGATAGAATTGAAATGAAGTGAAGGTGGGGACTCGGTTTGGCGGCCAACTAGGTTGAGCGCGAACCCGAGGACCCCATGGTGTGCCACGGCGGTGCGTCATCCGAAGTCAGCTCTGAAGGCAGAGGAGACCCGGAGCCGAACAACCGCAGCACTGTGAAAGGGGGGAGTGGGAACGACAGGAAACAGGGTAAGGGAAAGGAGGGAAGGGGTGAATTAAGACGGGAAGGCGCATGGCTGTTTCGGCTACGTCTGTCCAGAAGGGCCAGACCAAAAGCAGGCGGCAACCACGAGCAGGATAACAACCACACTTGCCTTGGGTTTCGACGCAACAGTAGTGCTCCACCCAAGACCAACACCCCTCACATTGCCGGGAAAGACAATGGAGTACGGTGAAAGACGAAGTCACCAGGTCTTACCAGTAGCCTCTGTGACTTCCCCTTCCACCCGCCCTACCCTCCCAACCTAACCTAACCTTTTTTTTTTTTTTTTTTTTTTTTTTTTTTTTTTTTTTTTTTTTTTTTTTTTTTTTTTTTTTTTTTTTTTTTTTATCGTGGGGGAAACCTTTTATAGGTCCCCAGCCTGGGATGGGGCTGGGGTATGTGGGAGTCCCGGCCGCGAGAAGATGGTGAGTTGCGGCCGGTGTACCCACTAAAACCTAACCACGTTTACTGCACGTGCCTGTGCGACTTGCGGGGACAAGTCCTTCCACTTGCCGCTGAAGGCGGGTCCGACGACCTCGTTCGCTGATGTGCGCCCTTGAAAGGCGCTTACTAACACGGCTAGAGCCGATGGCGTGCTGCTGCCGCCGCCATCCTAACTACACAGGGGAACGGGCCTCCCAAAGCCCGCGTCTGAGCCCCACCGGATGGACACGGAGTGCTATGTGTCCATCCGGTCTACTGCCGTGCTCCTCTGCACGGGGGCATCCATGCCAGGGGCCCGCCGCAGAGTGCGACGAGCTTTGCAGCGACCCCGGCCATGGATGTGGTTCGCCGGTCGCTTTGCCGCCGCACACACGAAACAGTGTGGCTTGGCTCGGCAGTCGGCGGCTATGTGCCCTGCTACTCCGCAACGGTAACAGCCGTCGCTGCGGTCTTGGTCCGAGGGGCAGAGGGCCTTTGTGTGCCCCACCTCGTGGCAGCGGAAGCACTGCAGTGCCCTGCCCCCCAGAATCTCCACCTTGGCGGAAGCGCCCCCGATGATCAGCCGTTTGCTCCTGTTAAGGAGCTTGGCCGCGGTCACCGGGCACTTCGCCCACGCCGTACCCATCCCTCTGGGCCTTCGGCGGATATCTCCGCACCTCACGTGCACCGGGTCGCACTTGCCGGACTCGGCAATGGCGGCCACGAGCTCCTCCCTGGAGACGGAGTCGTCCAAGTTGGTCACGCGCAGCTCAGTGGACCTCACTGGCTGGCTGACCATTACTCCTCCCGGGTCCAGTACCTCCTTGAGCCTTTGGGCAAGGATACCCGCCTTAGGGCCGCTCTCCTTGCCCGGGAGCAAGATTTTGCGACCACCAGATGCCGTGGGCCTGATGTCCACCCACGGCAATTCAATTCCCGGCCAGCTCAGCTGCGTTTTGGCCTTGGCGAGCACCTCCTCGAAAGTTACGCCATTCTCCTCTGCAGAGGGGTGCAACGTCAGCACCACTGCTGCGCAGCGAGGTGCCTGCAGTCGAGGCCCCTTCCGCTTCCGCTTCTTCTTTTTCGCCTTCTTGGGCGATGGCGTGGGCTTGGGGGCCTTGCGACGCCCAACCACCTGCCATTCCTCTCTGCTTGCGGGGGCAGGGTCAGAACCTGCCCTTGCGCTTGCGGGGGCAGAGCCAAAATCTGCCCTCTCCGCGTCCTCTACTCGCCTTGCGGCCAGGCTTATCTTGGGCCTTTTGGGGCCCTTTTTGGCCTTTGGTCTACTCTGTACCGTTGACGGAGCCGCATGGGATGTTGTGGCGGCGACTGGTGCCGTTGCTGGTGTTTCGGCCAAAGTCTCAACGTCAACGGTTTCTCTTTCTTCCTCCTCTCTCTGGGTCGCGAGGGACCTCAGGAGGGCAGCCCTCTGCTCTGGTGGAACACGCGGTAGGCCTTGACTGTCCCGCCACTCATCCGACGTGTTCCACGCGTTAGCATACTTGGTCAGCCTGAATGTTGCTGCAGGCTGAGCAGGCGCCGTCTTCTTCCGTTTGTCCGCCGCTAGGGGCGGGCGCACCCTCTCCTCAGGCAGCAACCGGGTCTGTATCCCCGCGAATAAGGCACTGATCCTCGCCATTATTCGGGACTCCATTTGTTGGAGGTCCGTTGCGCCCGAGGGGGCTCTCTCCACCTGTGCGGCGGGCTGCCGCTGACTTTCCAAGGCTGTGAGGCGGTCCTTGAGCGCCCTGATCTCGCCTTTGAGGTCATTATTCTCGCGGCGGGTATCGGCGTACTCGCGCTCGACGTCCCGCTGCTGATGCTCCAGCCTGTTGTTCTTGGCCCGGAGCATGGCCACCTCCTCCGATTCGGACCGCCTCGTGAGCACGTCCGTGGCTTCCTCTAAGAAGCTTGCCGCATCCTTGAGGGTTTTGATGCACCCTCCTTTCAGATTTTTGGAGGTGGCCGCAATCCTCCTGATATTGGCCACCTCTTCTGCCACTCTCCTATCGAGCTGGGCCCCAGCAAGGTCAACCGCATTCCGGTGTAGCCTGAGCGCGGGCTCGTTGTAGCCGGCGGCCTCGGCCTCACGCTCCCTGCGTTCGGCCTCGTCCTCCGCCCACCTCTGCTCCGGGGTAAGGGCCGCCCGTCTGGCAGCCTCCTTTGCTTCCTTCTTGGCCTGCCACTTACCGACATGTTTGCCGGTAGTGGGGGGCCGTCCTCGGCCTCTTGGGGCCTCTTCCACTCGCGGGACCTTTTCAACGGCCTCGGCAGCAGCGTCGTCGTCGGCGTCCAGACGACGCTTACTGCCGGCTCTCCGTATAGGCCCTACGCTACACTCTGACCCCGACATATAGTCGTCGGAGTCCAGATCGGAAATCTCTCCGCCCATCAATTCCTCTATCTCCTCGATGTTATCGAGGGTCCTGGGCGCAAGCGGCCGCCGAAAGTCCTCGAGGACAACAACCGGGGCTCTCTCCTTCCCTTTTACAGACCCTGTGCTCTTGTTCGAGCACTCCGAACCGGGTCGGGGCGAACTGAATCGACCCTTATCATCCCTAAGGGGGGGTGCAGGTGTTCGGCTCCCCTCCTTGTTCCTTACTCCGCCGTCAGTACCGGCCACACATCCCTGTAGTTTCGCCATTTCGGCCTTAACTCCGTCCACTCTACCCTTTGCGGTAGTTTCGCGATTTGTGCCCCCCCCGTAGTACGAGGGGCAGACTGCCACCCCCGAAGGAGCGACAGTACGGGATTCCCCAGCAGAGCTGGGACCCGCCCGGGGACTATTTTCAAATGCGCGACTTGCCATATTTGTTACTCCCAACCGAAACGTCGTGAAAAAGAAGACGAAAGATAATATATATGAAAGAAAAGAATAAGACAATAAAACCAAAACAAACGAAGAAGAAAACCAAAACAAAACGAAACTAAAAGACAGAATATATATAACAAAATAAACAAAACAAAACCCAACCTAACCTAACCTTTTTTTTTTTTTTTTTTAACGAGGGGAACCCATCATGGGTACCCGGCCGCGTGGGATACAGCCGGGTTATGTGAGACTCTTACTCACTAAACCCCTCGATTCCGGCCCGGCCTGCTGGGGAGTCGACGTGGGGCCTAAGGTACACCACTCTCAACCCAGCAGGCGCTGGTCCCTCGCGGGACCTCTTCCCACTTGGAGCGGCGCGTGATAGCCGCTCTCTGCCGGAATTTGTGACGCGCCAGTCAGAATGGCGCTGCCACTTCTACCCTAGGGCTTTTACAGGCGACGGGAATTCCCACGCCCGCCGCCTTACCCATGGCTTTAGGATGGACAATCCGTGTCCATCCTCCTCCCGGCCCTCTTCTTGGAGGGCTGAGGACGGGGGGGCCGCGGCTTGGCTGCGCTGGCCCCTGTAGCCTCTCGCGCCCCACGGCGCTTAGCCGCAAGGCACAGGCTCCTGCCCCCGCGGTGATCTGCCGCTTTGCCGGCCGCCGCACATGCCACACAGTGCGGCTTCTCGCTGCACGTCGCTGCGATATGGCCGGCTTGACCGCAGCGATAACATAGACCGCTGCCGTCTCCTCCCTCCTGACATAGAGCCAGGGTGTGCCCATACTTAAGGCACTTAAAGCACTGTAGGGGCCTTGCCCCCAGCAGCTCGACCCGGGCCGACGACCAGCCCACAGCCAGGCGATCGCGCGCAACCACCTTGGCCGCCGACACCGGGCACCGCACCCACACTTTGCCCATGTTCTGCGGGCCCTTTTTGATCTCGCCGCACTTGACTTGTGCGGCGTCACACCTGCCCTTTTCGGCTATAGCTTCGGCGATCATCTCCCTGGTGACAGAGTCATCCAGGAGAGAGATGCCGAGCTCCGCCGTCTTCACCGGTCGAGAGACCTTCAGCTCCTCCGCGCTGAAGATCTCCCGCAACTTGGAGGCCAGTAAGTCGGCCTTCGCCTCGCTGCCCTCCCCAGGTGGGATGAGCAGCTTGCGCCCATCCGCTACCGTCGGCTTGCATAGGGGGCGCGGAAGCCCCAGTTCTGCCCATTGTATCTGCGCCGCAGCCGTATTTATCACCTTGGCGTAGTGGAGGCCCTTTTCCACTCCGCCAGGCTGCAACGTGATTACGATAGCCGATGTCCGTGGGACCCGGAGCTGTTGAGCCCGGATCTTCGGCTTGGCCGGCGTTGCCTTATGTGCCTCTTCCCTCGGCTTCGGCAGAGCCGCAGCCTTTTTCTTGGAGCCCTTTCGTGGGCCCACCGTCTGCCAATCTCCCCGCGCCGGGATGGACTCCATGTCCAGTCGTTCGGCGTCGGGGACGCGCTGAGCCGCGAGACTCTTCTTCTTTCCTTTCTTCTTTTTCTTCTTGGCAGGGCCCTCCGCCGCCGGTGATGTGGCGGCTGGGGCACTGCCAGCAGTCGTCTTCCGTGTGGGCGCGGGCGCTTCTTTGGGCACTGGGGCCTCTCTGGACACTGGGGCCTCTGAGGGCGCGGCGGGCTCCGCAGACGGCGCCGGTGGCTCTGGGCCTCCGAAGAGAGCCTCCTGGAGCTCCGGGGGCACACGGGGGAGTTGCCGCATGTCCCGGAATTCGTCTGACACATTGTACTCGGTGGCGTACTTGGCGATTATCCCAAGGGCCTTCAGGGCCGCCTCCACCTCAGCCGTCACCGGGTTCGGTCTTCTTACAATGATCATTGGCTCTTCGGTGATTCTTCGTGCGCCGGAGGACGCACAGGAACAGCCCGAACTGCCTTTTCCCTTCCCTGGCCTCTTTTTGAGCCTCTCCACTTGCTCTTCTATCCTTTTCACGAGCTCCGCATTCGCTCGGCGGTACTCCTTCCTGTCCTCTTGGAGTCTCCTATTCTGAGATCGGAGCATGGCGACCTCCTCATCAGCAGACCGCCGAATGAGGACTTCCGCCGCTCCCTCAATGAAGGTGGCTGCTTCCTTAAGGCGCTTTATGAAAGTGCCCTTCAAATTTGCGGAGGCCTTCGCAACGTCGCGGATGTTAGCGATCTCCTCGGCCATTCGTCTTTCCAGGTCAGACCCGACTAGACCATGTGGGTCCTGGTCGGGCCTGTATACGGGTTTTGCTTTGGGGGGCTTCGCCGCAGGAGGCTCTGCGGGGGGCCTCTCCCTCAGCACCCGTGCGTCTTCTATTTCAAGGGCTCGTTTGGCAGCCAACATCTCTTTCTTGGCCTGCCATTTGCCCACGTGCTGCCCGGTGGTGGGCGGCCGACCCCGCCCTCGCGGGGACTCCTCCACCCTGGGGACCTTCTCTGCGGCCTCAGCAGCAGGGGGGTCGTCGTCGGAGTCGAGACGCCTCTTACTGCCGGCTCTCCGCAGCGGGCCCCCGTATTCTGAGTCCGAGTCACAGACGGACTCTCCGTCTGTGGACATCTCCAACCCGAGTTCGTGCGAAATGCGCTCTACCTCCAAACTCCGTGGCGTCGTGGGCCTGAGAATGTCCTCGAGGACCACCACCGGAGTCTTCTTCGTCCCTTTCGGCTGCGCAGCCGGTAATGGGGAGGCAGACCGAGACGACGCAAAGCGCCCTTTGGTGTCCCTTTGGGGGCCTGATGTTCGGCGTACCCATACGTCATTCCTCTCCTTCTCTTCCAATACGATTACATCGTCCTCTTCCGATATCGCGTCCGGCACTCGGTCGCCAGGGAAGCGATATATCACGCCGTCTCTTCCGGCAACTTCGACAAATGGTAATTTGCCCTTTGCTCCGCCGTCAGTTCCGGCTACCTCTACTTGTGATTGCGGCACGGTGGCCTCTCCCTTCCTACCCTTAGTGGTAGTTTCACGTCTTGTGCCCCCCCCGTAGTACGAGGGGCAGACTGCCTCCCCCGAAGGGTCGACAGTGCGGGATTCCCCAGCTGACATAGTCGAGCTGGGACCCGCCCGGGGACTATTTTGCAATCCGTGACTTTCCATGTTTTTATTAACTCCTCCCAAAACGTCGTGAAAAATGAAGACGAAAGATAACATACATGACAGGAAAGATATACAAAACAAAACCAAAACCAAGAAGATAACCAAACACAAAAACGAAACCAAAAGATAGAAACAACAAAACAAACGAATAACAAAAACCAAATAAAACAAAACCAAAAGACAGAATATATACGAACAAAAGCAAAACCAAAACAAAACAAAACCAAAAGACAGAAATATATACGAAACCAAAACAAAACAAACAAAACCAAAATAAAACAATATATAACTTATAAAAGGTAGCGCTGCTCTTCGTCTCACCTCTCCCCGTGGGCCCGCCCGGCATGGGAGGCCCTGGCCGGTATGGCCCCACGGATCATTGAGGCACTCAAGCCCCCCCACCACGGCAAGGTGGCAGCACAAATCGGGGGGGAACCTAACCTAACCTAACCTAACCTTTTTTTTTTTTTTTTTTTTTTTTTTTTTTTTTAACGAGGGGAACCCATCATGGGTACCCGGCCGCGTGGGATACAGCCGGGTTATGTGAGACTCTTACTCACTAAACCCCTCGATTCCGGCCCGGCCTGCTGGGGAGTCGACGTGGGGCCTAAGGTACACCACTCTCAACCCAGCAGGCGCTGGTCCCTCGCGGGACCTCTTCCCACTTGGAGCGGCGCGTGATAGCCGCTCTCTGCCGGAATTTGTGACGCGCCAGTCAGAATGGCGCTGCCACTTCTACCCTAGGGCTTTTACAGGCGACGGGAATTCCCACGCCCGCCGCCTTACCCATGGCTTTAGGATGGACAATCCGTGTCCATCCTCCTCCCGGCCCTCTTCTTGGAGGGCTGAGGACGGGGGGGCCGCGGCTTGGCTGCGCTGGCCCCTGTAGCCTCTCGCGCCCCACGGCGCTTAGCCGCAAGGCACAGGCTCCTGCCCCCGCGGTGATCTGCCGCTTTGCCGGCCGCCGCACATGCCACACAGTGCGGCTTCTCGCTGCACGTCGCTGCGATATGGCCGGCTTGACCGCAGCGATAACATAGACCGCTGCCGTCTCCTCCCTCCTGACATAGAGCCAGGGTGTGCCCATACTTAAGGCACTTAAAGCACTGTAGGGGCCTTGCCCCCAGCAGCTCGACCCGGGCCGACGACCAGCCCACAGCCAGGCGATCGCGCGCAACCACCTTGGCCGCCGACACCGGGCACCGCACACACACTTTGCCCATGTTCTGCGGGCCCTTTTTGATCTCGCCGCACTTGACTTGTGCGGCGTCACACCTGCCCTTTTCGGCTATAGCTTCGGCGATCATCTCCCTGGTGACAGAGTCATCCAGGAGAGAGATGCCGAGCTCCGCCGTCTTCACCGGTCGAGAGACCTTCAGCTCCTCCGCGCTGAAGATCTCCCGCAACTTGGAGGCCAGTAAGTCGGCCTTCGCCTCGCTGCCCTCCCCAGGTGGGATGAGCAGCTTGCGCCCATCCGCTACCGTCGGCTTGCATAGGGGGCGCGGAAGCCCCAGTTCTGCCCATTGTATCTGCGCCGCAGCCGTATTTATCACCTTGGCGTAGTGGAGGCCCTTTTCCACTCCGCCAGGCTGCAACGTGATTACGATAGCCGATGTCCGTGGGACCCGGAGCTGTTGAGCCCGGATCTTCGGCTTGGCCGGCGTTGCCTTATGTGCCTCTTCCCTCGGCTTCGGCAGAGCCGCAGCCTTTTTCTTGGAGCCCTTTCGTGGGCCCACCGTCTGCCAATCTCCCCGCGCCGGGATGGACTCCATGTCCAGTCGTTCGGCGTCGGGGACGCGCTGAGCCGCGAGACTCTTCTTCTTTCCTTTCTTCTTTTTCTTCTTGGCAGGGCCCTCCGCCGCCGGTGATGTGGCGGCTGGGGCACTGCCAGCAGTCGTCTTCCGTGTGGGCGCGGGCGCTTCTTTGGGCACTGGGGCCTCTCTGGACACTGGGGCCTCTGAGGGCGCGGCGGGCTCCGCAGACGGCGCCGGTGGCTCTGGGCCTCCGAAGAGAGCCTCCTGGAGCTCCGGGGGCACACGGGGGAGTTGCCGCATGTCCCGGAATTCGTCTGACACATTGTACTCGGTGGCGTACTTGGCGATTATCCCGAGGGCCTTCAGGGCCGCCTCCACCTCAGCCGTCACCGGGTTCGGTCTTCTTACAATGATCATTGGCTCTTCGGTGATTCTTCGTGCGCCGGAGGACGCACAGGAACAGCCCGAACTGCCTTTTCCCTTCCCTGGCCTCTTTTTGAGCCTCTCCACTTGCTCTTCTAAGGCGTCTATCCTTTTCACGAGCTCCGCATTCGCTCGGCGGTACTCCTTCCTGTCCTCTTGGAGTCTCCTATTCTGAGATCGGAGCATGGCGACCTCCTCATCAGCAGACCGCCGAATGAGGACTTCCGCCGCTCCCTCAATGAAGGTGGCTGCTTCCTTAAGGCGCTTTATGAAAGTGCCCTTCAAATTTGCGGAGGCCTTCGCAACGTCGCGGATGTTAGCGATCTCCTCGGCCATTCGTCTTTCCAGGTCAGACCCGACTAGACCATGTGGGTCCTGGTCGGGCCTGTATACGGGTTTTGCTTTGGGGGGCTTCGCCGCAGGAGGCTCTGCGGGGGGCCTCTCCCTCAGCACCCGTGCGTCTTCCATTTCAAGGGCTCGTTTGGCAGCCAACATCTCTTTCTTGGCCTGCCATTTGCCCACGTGCTGCCCGGTGGTGGGCGGCCGACCCCGCCCTCGCGGGGACTCCTCCACCCTGGGGACCTTCTCTGCGGCCTCAGCAGCAGGGGGGTCGTCGTCGGAGTCGAGACGCCTCTTACTGCCGGCTCTCCGCAGCGGGCCCCCGTATTCTGAGTCCGAGTCACAGACGGACTCTCCGTCTGTGGACATCTCCAACCCGAGTTCGTGCGAAATGCGCTCTACCTCCAAACTCCGTGGCGTCGTGGGCCTGAGAATGTCCTCGAGGACCACCACCGGAGTCTTCTTCGTCCCTTTCGGCTGCGCAGCCGGTAATGGGGAGGCAGACCGAGACGACGCAAAGCGCCCTTTGGTGTCCCTTTGGGGGCCTGATGTTCGGCGTACCCATACGTCATTCCTCTCCTTCTCTTCCAATACGATTACATCGTCCTCTTCCGATATCGCGTCCGGCACTCGGTCGCCAGGGAAGCGATATATCACGCCGTCTCTTCCGGCAACTTCGACAAATGGTAATTTGCCCTTTGCTCCGCCGTCAGTTCCGGCTACCTCTACTTGTGATTGCGGCACGGTGGCCTCTCCCTTCCTACCCTTAGTGGTAGTTTCACGTCTTGTGCCCCCCCCGTAGTACGAGGGGCAGACTGCCTCCCCCGAAGGGTCGACAGTGCGGGATTCCCCAGCTGACATAGTCGAGCTGGGACCCGCCCGGGGACTATTTTGCAATCCGTGACTTTCCATGTTTTTATTAACTCCTCCCAAAACGTCGTGAAAAATGAAGACGAAAGATAACATACATGACAGGAAAGATATACAAAACAAAACCAAAACCAAGAAGATAACCAAACACAAAAACGAAACCAAAAGATAGAAACAACAAAACAAACGAATAACAAAAACCAAATAAAACAAAACCAAAAGACAGAATATATACGAACAAAAGCAAAACCAAAACAAAACAAAACCAAAAGACAGAAATATATACGAAACCAAAACAAAACAAACAAAACCAAAATAAAACAATATATAACTTATAAAAGGTAGCGCTGCTCTTCGTCTCACCTCTCCCCGTGGGCCCGCCCGGCATGGGAGGCCCTGGCCGGTATGGCCCCACGGATCATTGAGGCACTCAAGCCCCCCCACCACGGCAAGGTGGCAGCACAAATCGGGGGGGAACCTAACCTAACCTTTTTTTTTTTTTTTTTTTTTTTTTTAGCGATGGGAAAACCCTACTTACGGGTTCCCGGTCTGAGTTGGAAGGCGACCGGGATATGTGGGACTCCAGGGCGCACTGATGTTCGTGCACCCTACCTACCCACTAAAAACCCATCGAACGTCTCTTCCTAGTGGGGAGCTGTGGGCCCAATAGATCTCCACTGCCTCCGCCACCTGGTTTGGCCTTTGAATCGGCCGCGACCCTACGTGCGCGAACTGCGCATCAGCCCTAACTTGACCCGGGCAGAACGGGTCCCTTCTCGGGAGCCGGACAGACTACACGTCCATCCGGTCCCGCGCAGCCACCTGATTGGGCGGCTTGCGTCTCTTAGGGCCGAGACAGCTAATGCGACCACACCTGTGGTTAGCGTCCCGACCCTGGTCCGCGCAGACAGCACAGCGCACCTTCGCACTGCAGTCGGCGGCTTTGTGCCCTCCTTCCCCGCACCTATAGCATAGGTCCCTCCTGTCCTTGTCGGACGTGCAGCAGGCCCCTAAGTGTCCGGTTTCAAGGCACCGGAAGCACATTCGGGGCCGCTGTCGGAGGACCTCCACCCTTACCGCCGACCAGCCGATAAACAGGCGTTCACGGCCGATCTTTTTGGCGGCCGCAATCGGGCAGCGCACCCACACAGTGCCCAGGCCCGACCGGCTCGCTCTCCTGATGGCGCCGCATTTGACGGCCGCCGCATCACACGCGCCGGTGCTTGCGACGGCCGCCACGACCTCCTCCTCTACCACCGATGGGTCCAACCCGTGGAGGCGCAGCTCAGTCGATTTGACAGGCCGCGCCACCCGCAGTATCTCCGGCCCAAACGCCTCCTTAAATTTGGAGGCTAAGTCATCCGCCTTCTCCGCGTCGGGCACCTCAATGACAAGTGCCCCCGTGGCGGCCTCTCTGAATTTCGGCTTCAGCTGCACGAATTCCTCCATCGGGATTAGAGCCCTGGTCTTGCTCAGGACCTTTCCGTAGTGCAGATTCTCCTCGGCTGCGCCCGGCAGCAGTGTGAGGACAACCGCCGATGTGCGTGGGGCCCGCAGCCGCGAGGCTGTGGGCTTTCGCTGTGTCGGTGGCTGTCTGCTGACGGGTTTTGCCTGAGGAGGCTGCGACACCTTCTTCTTGGTGGCCCCTTTCCGGACCACCACATTCCATGCCTCCCGGGCAGGGGCCGGGGCAGGGGCGGGGGCGACCTCCGCGCGCTCTGCGTCCGGCGCTCTCTTCGCCGCGAGGCGGCTCTTCTTTCTCTGCCTCCTCCGCTGGGATTTGGAGAGGGCCGGGGCCGGGGCCGCAGGTGTTGTTGCGACCGGGGCGGGACCAGTCTTCGGTTTTGCCGGCTTGGCCCTTTTCTCCGTCTTCGCGTTAGGAGGCTCGTCTCCCTCTGTTTGCACCTCCACGGAGGCGGTGCTCTTAGCCGGGACCACCGGGGTCGGCTGCGTCTCTCCCTCTAAAGGAGGGAACATGAGGGCTTTGAGCTCCGGGGGCACCCTAGGGAGCCCGATCTTGTCTCGGAACTCATCCGCCGTGTTGTGTTCATTGGCGTACTTGCTGCTGAGGCGGATGGCCTTGAGGGCGGCCTCAGCAGCAGGCTCCAACGGTGTCCTTGCCCTGCGCACCTCCGGCACCTCCAGAACTAGAGGCCGGGTAGACGCTCCGGAGGAGCTGGAGGATCTCTCCCTCAGCTGCTCCTTCAACTTCTCTAGCTCACTTTTGACGTCGCCGAGCTCCCTCCGGACGTCACCATACTCTCTTTGGAGTTCGGCCATCTGCCGCGCCTGCTTCCGATTTTCGGACCGCAGCCTGGCCGACTCCTCAGTGGCGGACCGTCTTGCAAGGACGTCCGTTGCCCCCTCCAGGAAGGTGGCCGCGTCCTTCAGCATCCGGACGTAGCCTCCCTTCAAATTCTTCGAGGTGGTGGCGACCTTCCGCAGGTTGAACACCTCCTCCTTAATCCGCCTGTCGAGATCGTGACCCACCAGCTCGTCCGGGTCGCGATCGTACCGATACGAGGGCTCATCCGAGGGGGACGCAATACGCAGCTCGCGCTGGTCCTCACCCCCGGGAACATCCTCTTTGCCTTTGCTGGCCTTTCCGGCCTTCCCCCCTTTGGGGCACACCTCGATCCTGGGGACTTTTTCCACGGCCTCGACAGCAACGTCGTCATCGATGTCCAGACGACGTTTGCTGCCGGCTCTCCGCAGCGGACCCCCACCATCTTCAGACCCCGACATGTAGTCGTCGGAGTCGATTTCCGACCCAAAGAGACCAAGCTCTTGGTCACGCCTCATCTCCATCAGTCGTGGTGACTGCGACCGCAGGCAGTCCTCCAGCACCACTACTGGTTTCTTCTCCTTCGATTTTGACACCGGGCACGGAGACGATGACCGGGACGAGGAAAACCGTCCCTTGTCGTCCCGCAGGGGGGCAGATACTCGGCCCGCTCCTGCCACCTTTCCTACTCCGCCGTCTGTACCGGCTACACCATCTCGTAATTTCGGCACGCTGGCCCGTCCACTCTCCACAACATCCACCGCCGAAGCAGCAGATGAGACGCTCTGTTTGCCCCCCCCGTAGTACGAGGGGCAGGACGCCGCACTGTTAGGCGCGACGCCGCGGGATTCCCCAGCCGCCACCGGCGAACTGGGACCCGCCCGGGGACCACATTTTACAGGGCGTTGTTCCATCATGCTTTCTTTGTTAGGAAAAATTAAGGCGAAAGTGATAGATACGACAGAAAAGATATAATTAAAATAGATACGACAGAACAAGAAGACAAACAAAAACAAAACAACCAAAAGACAGAAATATATACGAAACCAAAAACAAAAACGAACAGAACCAAATAAAACAAACAATAAATACTTTATAAAGGGTAGCGCTGCTCTTCGTCTCACCTCTCCCCGTGGGCCCGCCCGGCATGGGAGGCCCTGGCCGGTATGGCCCCACGGATCATTGAGGCACTCAAGCCCCCCCACCACGGCAAGGTGGCAGCACAAATCGGGGGGGAACCTAACCTAACCTTTTTTTTTTTTTTTTTTTTTTTTTAAAGAGGGGGAATCCTTTTTACGGATACCCTGGCGCATCCACTCGCGGAGAAGGTGTCAACGCGAGTGGACGCGACAGGGTTATGTGGGGCTCGAGATCGCCATAGATCTAGGCGTCCCCATACCCACTAAACCTACCTCTGTATCTTCCCTTCCTGGTGGGGAGCGGTTCGGGACCAATATCTCCGTTTGCTCCACCCACCGTGTGTGGCCAACGACCTCGACCCTATCTTTGCGCACTATTACTCTACGCACCACCACCATCGTACCTGGACCCGGACAGAACCGGCCAGTCTTCCCGGGCCGACTGAATCGGCCTTATGTCGGCGGATGGACTATGTGTCCATCCGTTCCTGCTCGGCCCCCTTGTCGGGCGGCTTTCGCTTCTTCGGGCCGAGACAACTCGCCCGACCACATCTGTGGTTGGCGTCTCGGCCGTAATCGGCGCACACGACGCAGCGCGGCTTGGCGCTGCAGCTGGCGGCCATGTGACCGCCCTCCCCGCACTGGTAGCAGACGCCACCCCGATCCTTCTCTGATTTGCAGCACGCCCCGATGTGCCCGGTCTCCAGACACCGGTAACACATTCGGGGGCGCTGCCGAAGGAGCTCCACTCGGGCCGACGTCCACCCTATGGTCAGCTGACCCCGGGCGATCGTCTTGGCCGCCAGGACCGGGCACCGCACCCACACTGTGCCTATGCCCGATCGGCGCACCCTTGAAATTTTGCCGCATTTGACAGCCGCCGCGTCGCACGCACCGGTGCTCGCAACAGCCGCCACGACCTCCTCCTCGGTGACCGAGGGGTCTAACCCGTGTAGGCGCAGCTCGGCCGATTTGACCGGCCGCGCCACCCGAAGTACTTCGGGCTCAAATGCTTCCCTAAATTTCGCGGCAAGCGCGTCCGCCTTCTCGGCATCCGGGACCTCAACGACGAGCGCTCCCGTAGCCGCCTCCCTGAACTTAGGGACGTAGAGGCCGAGATCGGCCAAAGCGACCCGGCTCTTTATCCTACGGATCACCTCCGCGTAGGTGATCTTTTCCTCAGCCGTGTTCGGCAGTAGAGTGAGGACCACCGCCTCCTTGCGCGGGGCCCGCAGCCGCGAGGCTTTGGGCTTGCGCTTGGGTGGCGGCGGTCTGCTGCTTTCCTGCGACTGGACTGCCTTCTTGGTGGTCCCTCTGCGGACCACCGTACTCCACTCTGTCCGGGACACAGCGGGCACAACATCCCCGTGCTCCGCATCCGGCGCTCTCTGTGCTGCGAGGCTCTTCCTCGGCTTTCTCGTCCGTTTGGAGGAGGTCGGAGCCGCAGATGTTGTGGCGGCCTGGGCAGGGACGGTTGGTGCCGTCGGCCCGACCTCTCTCCTCTCGATGGCAGCCGCTTTGGCGGCTTTCTTCTTCTTCTTCTTTTTTCCTACCGGCCTTTCGGTTTCAGCCACCTCGGCCACGGGGGCCCGGGCGGCGTCCGATGCGAGAGGCGGGCGCATACTCGGCGCCGGGGGAAGCCGGCGCTCAATCTCCTCCAGGCGGGTGTTAAGCATCCCACCCACCTGGGTCATGATTGTCCTGCTAATGAGCTGGACGTCTAGTCCCTCTGTTATTGTAGAGGGGCGCAAACTCTTCTCTATACGGGCTGCCTCGGCCTTGGTTAGCCGAGTGCGCAGCCCGTCTATCGTGCGCCGTTGTTCGGCGCACTGCAGCTCCATGTCCCGCATCTGGTCCTGCAGGATTGTGACTTGCGCCCGCAACAGAGCCACTTCCCCTGACTCTGTGCGGCGCGTCAGCACCTCCGTCGCATCTAAAATTGCGCCCAGGCTGTCTTTGACATCTCGGATCACCGTCCCTTTCAAGTTCTTAGAGCTTTTGACGCCCTCTCTAATCTTGATGACGCTGTTGTGGACGGTACGGGCCAGCTCGATCCCGTTCATATCGTCCACATCAGCGTCGCGCACTGGCTGGTAGAGCCTGCTGGGAGCGACTCCCTGCTCCGCAGCGCGCTCGTCCGCCTCCCGGACCTCGCGGTCCTCGCGCTCCTCCATCTCTAGCCTCTCGGCACTGGGAGTTGGCGGCTGGAGCGGGCCCCACCGGGCCTCGTACTCCTGCCTCTCCCTTTCCTCTTCTAGGGCCGCCTCCCTCTCTTTCTTCTTGCGCCACAGGCCGACGTGTTGGCCAGTGGTGGGCGGTCTACCACGCCCTCTTGGGGCGTCCTCTGAGGGCTCATCCGAGGTGTTACCCTCGGGAACTTCCTCCAATCTGTCGCTGGCCTTCTTGGCCTTCCCCCTTTTGGAGACCACCTCTATCCGGGGCACCTTCTCCGCGGCCTCAGCAGCAGCGTCATCCCCGACGTCCAGACGACGCTTGCTGCTGGCTCTCCGCAGAGAACAGTCCGAATCGGACAGGAACTCGACGTCCTCCTCACCAGACGTTGACATGTCGAGGCCGAGCTCCTGTTCTCGCCTCAATCGCTCAACACTCCGGGGCGTCCCGGGCCTGAGGCAGTCCTTAAGGACCACCACCGGAGTCTTTCCTACGTCCTTCGGCTTTGAAACCGAGCATGGGGAGGCAGACCGGGACGACACAAAGCGTCCCTTGGCGTTCCTTTGGGGGCCAGGTGTTCGGCGCACCCCTTCGCCCAGTCTCTCCCTCTCCTCCACGACTACCACCTCGTCATCCGTTGATATCGCGTCCGGCACACGATCGCCAGGAAAACGATATATTACGCCGTCTCTTCCGGCTACCTCAATAAATTGTGATTTCGGCTCGCTGGCCCTCCTCCTCTCGACACCTGCCGATGCGGCAGATGGAGTCGCACGTTTACTGCCCCCCCCGTATAACGTGGGGCAGACCTCCGCACTGTTAGGCGCAGGGGTGCGGGATTCCCCAGCCGTCACCGACGAACTGGGACCCGCCCGGGGAGTTGTTTCGTATCCGTGCTTGTCCATATTTGCTTCCCACCAAAACATCGCCCTAAGCTCACCCCCCCTTGCAAACCCCCAGGGAACCCCGAGAGCCGCAACCCGAAGAAACGAAAAGAGAAGAAACAAACAAAAAGACAGAAAAGTTAGGGAAACAAACATAACAAAACAAAACAACAGAACCAAAACAAACAAACCAAAACAAACAAAACGAACAAAAACAAACAAAACAACAAAACCAAAACAACAAACAAAACGAAGTATAACAAAAACAACAAAACGACAGTGTAAATTAAATGAAGTGAGGACTCGGTTTGACGGCCAACTGAGTTGAGCGCCAACCCGAGGACCTCATGGTGTGCCACGGCGGTTCGACGTCCCAAGGCAACTCTGAAAACAGAGAAGTCCCCGGAGCCGAACAACCGCGACACTCAAACAGGAAATGGGAGAGAAAGGAAAAGGGGAAAGGGAAAGGAGGGAAGGGGAGAATTAAGACGGGAAGGCGCATGGCTGTTTCGGCTACGTCTGTCCAGAAGGGCCAGACCAAAAGCAGGCGGCAACCACGAGCAGGATAACAACCACACTTGCCTTGGGTTTCGACGCAACAGTAGTGCTCCACCCAAGACCAACACCCCTCACATTGCCGGGAAAGACAATGGAGTACGGTGAAAGACGAAGTCACCAGGTCTTACCAGTAGCCTCTGTGACTTCCCCTTCCACCCGCCCAACCTAACCTAACCTTTTTTTTTTTTTTTTTTTTTTTTTTTTTGGGCGGAGGAGAAACCCTTTTTACGGGTCCCCGGTCTGAAGATGGAAGGCGACCGGGGTATGTGGAGACTCGAAGACGCCCTTTCGGGATGAGGGCGCCCCCCTACCCACTAAAACTCCTCCGGTCTCGCGTCCCAGTGGAGGGGCGTTTGGGACCTAATTGCACCAGTTGCCCCTGTGCCCACCTGGCTTGGCCATTGAAGGCCACGACCCTACGTGCGCCTGCGCGCACCTCAGCGAGTTGGCCCGGACAGAACGGGCCCCACTCGAGTCTCGGACGGACTAAAGATAGTGTTAAAATAAATTAAATGAGGACTCGGAACGACAGGAAACAGGGTAAGGGAAAGGAGGGAAGTGGAGAATTAAGACGGGAAGGCGCATGGCTGTTTCGGCTACGTCTGTCCAGAAGGGCCAGACCAAAAGCAGGCGGCAACCACGAGCAGGATAACAACCACACTTGCCTTGGGTTTCGACGCAACAGTAGTGCTCCACCCAAGACCAACACCCCTCACATTGCCGGGAAAGACAATGGAGTACGGTGAAAGACGAAGTCACCAGGTCTTACCAGTAGCCTCTGTGACTTCCCCTTCCACCCGCCCAACCTAACCTAACCTTTTTTTTTTTTTTTTTTTTTTTGGGCGGAGGAGAAACCCTTTTTACGGGTCCCCGGTCTGAAGATGGAAGGCGACCGGGGTATGTGGAGACTCGAAGACGCCCTTTAGGGATGAGGGCGCCCCCCTACCCACTAAAACTCCTCCGTTCTCGCGTCCCAGTGGAGGGGCGGTTGGGACCTAGTTGCACCAGTTGCCCCTGTGCCCACCTGGCTTGGCCATTGAAGGCCACGACCCTGCTTGCGCCTGCGCGCCCCGCTGCGAGTTGGCCCGGACAGAACGGACCCCACTCTGGTCGCGGACGGACTATGTGTCCATCCGGACCTGCGTAGCCGCCTCCCTTGGCGGCCTACGCTTTTTGGGCCCGAGACAGCTAATCCGGCCGCACCGATGATTAGCGTCTCGGCCCTCTCCCTCGCAGACCACGCAGCGCGCAGGCGCATTGCAGTCGACGGCCTTGTGGCCGCTTACCCCGCACTGATAGCAGAGACTGCTTCTGTCCTGCTCCGATTTGCAGCAGGCCCCGACGTGACCGGTCTCGAGACACCGGTAACACATCCGGGGCCGCTGCCGCAGGATCTCTACTCTGGCCGCCGACCACCCGATCGCAAGACGCCCTCGAGCGATCGTTTTTGCGGCCGCCGTCGGGCAACGCACCCACACCGTGCCTAGGCCCGACCGGCTCGACCGTCTTATGGGGCCGCACCTGACGGCCGCCGCATCGCACCCACCGGCGCTCGCGACGGCCGAAACGACCTCCTCCTCCACCACAGAGGGATCCAACGCGTGTAGGCGCAGCTCGGTCGACTTGACCGGCCGCGCCACACGAAGCACCTCTGGCCCAAACGCCTCTCTAAACTTAGAGGCGAGGGCGTCCGCCTTTTGGGCATCGGGGAGCTCTATAATGAGCGCTCCCGTAGCCGCCTCCCTAAACGTGGGCTTCAGCGCCACAAACTCCTCCTCAGGCATCTGGGTCCTGATCTTGCGCAGGACCCCACCAAAGTTGAGATTCTCCTCAGCGGCTCCCGGCAGCAGCGTGAGAGTAACCGCCGACGTGCGTGGTGCCCGCAGCCGCGAGGCTTTGGGCTTCCGCTGTGCCGGCGGCTGCCTGCTGGCGGGTTGCGGCTGAGGAGGCCGAACTGCCTTCTTGGTGGCCCCTCTCCGGACCACCACATTCCAGCCCTCTAGGACTGGGGCGGGCGCGACGTCCGCCACAGAAGGCGCGACGTCCGCGTGTTCCGCGTCGGGCGCTCTCTGCGCCGCGAGGCTCTTCCTCTTTAGCCTCCTCTTCTGACCTTTGGAGAGGGTCGGAGCCGCAGATGTTGTGGCGGCTTGGGCAGGGACGGTTGGTGCCGTCGGCCCGACCTCTCTCCTCACCGGGGCAGCCAGTATGGCTCCCTTCTTCTTTTTCTTCGCCGGCCTCTCGATTCCGGCCGCCTCAGCCACTGGGGCCCGGGCAGCGTCCGACGCGAGAGGCGGGCGCATACTCGGCGCCGGGGGAAGTCGGCGCTCGATCTCCTCCAGGCGGGCGTTTAGCATGCCACCCACCTGGGTCATGATCGTCCTACTGACGAGCTGGACGTCTAGCCCCTCTGTTGTAGTAGAGGGGCGTATGCTCTTCTCGATACGGGCTGCCTCGGCCTTAGTGAGCCGAGTGCGCAGCCCGTCTATCGTGCGCCTCTGTTCGGCGCACTGCAGCTCCATGTCCCTCATCTGGTCTGCGAGGGTTGTGACTTGCGCCCGCAACAGAGCCACTTCCCCTGACTCCGTGCGGCGCATCAGCACCTCCGTTGCGTCCAAAATTGCGCCCAGGCTGTCCTTAACCTCCCGGATCACCGTCCCTTTCAAATTCTTTGAGCTTTTAATGCCCTCTCTGATATTGACGACGCTGTTGTGGACGGTACGGGCCAGCTCAACCCCGTTCATGTCATCCACATCAGCATCGCGCACCGGCTGGTACAGCCTGCTGGGAGCGACTCCCTGCTCCGCAGCGCGCTCGTCCGCCTCCCGGACCTCGCGGTCCTCGCGCTCCTGCTGCTCCAGCCTCTCAGCACTGGGAGCTTGGGGCTGGAGCGGGCCCCACCGGGCCTCGAACTCCTGCCTCTCCCGTTCCTCCTCGAGGGCCGCCTCCCTCTCCTTCTTCTTACGCCACAGGCCGACGTGTTGACCTGTGGTGGGCGGTCTTCCGCGCCCTCTTGGGGCGTCTTCTGAGGGCTCATCCGAGGTGTTACCCTCGGGAACATCCTCCAAACTGGCGCTGGCCTTCTTGGCCTTACTCCTTTTGGGCACCTTCTCAATCCGGGGCACCTTCTCTGCGGCCTCGGCAGCAGCGTCGTCTTCGACGTCCAGACGACGCTTGCTGCTGGCTCTCCGCAGAGAACAGTCCGAATCGGACAGGAACTCGACGTCCTCGTCGCCGGACGTCAACATGTCGAGACCTAGCTCCCGTTCTCGTCTCAACCGTTCTACGCTCCGGGGCGTTCCAGGCCTGAGGCAGTCCTGGAGGACCACCACCGGAGCCTTTCCTCCTTCCTTCGGCTTAGAAGCCGAGCATGGGGAGGCAGACCGGGACGACAGAAAGCGACCCTTGTCATCCCTTCGGGGGCCAGGTGTTCGGCGCACCCCTTTGTCCACCCTCTCCTTCTCCTCCACGACGACCACCTCGTCATCCGTGGATATTGCATCCGGCACTCGATCTCCAGGGAAGCGATATATTACGCCGTCCCTTCCGGCTACTTCTATGAATGGTAATTTCGGCACGGTGGCCCTCCTCCTCTCAACGTCTGCTGCAGCAGACGGAGTCACGCGGTTACTGCCCCCCCCGTATAACGTGGGGCAGACCCCCGCACTGTTAGGCGCAGGGGTGCGGGATTCCCCAGCCGCCACCGGCGAACTGGGACCCGCCCGGGGAATAGTTTCATAATCGCGCTTGTCCATATTGCTATTCCTTCTCCGAAACGTCGCCCTAAACACACCCACCCCTGCGGACCCTCGAGGAACCCCGGGAGCCGCAAACCCGAAGAGACGAAAAGACAAAGAAACAAACAAAAAGACAGAAAAGTTAATGAAACAAACAAAACAAAACCAAGACAAACAAACAAACAACAAACAAAACGAACGAAACAAAACAAAACAAACAAACAAAACCAAAACAAACAAACAAAACCAAAACAAACAAACAAAACGAAGTATAACAACAACAAAACAACAAAAAGATAGTGTTAAAATAAATTAAGTGAGGACTCGGAACGACAGGAAACAGGGTAAGGGAAAGGAGGGAAGTGGAGAATTAAGACGGGAAGGCGCATGGCTGTTTCGGCTACGTCTGTCCAGAAGGGCCAGACCAAAAGCAGGCGGCAACCACGAGCAGGATAACAACCACACTTGCCTTGGGTTTCGACGCAACAGTAGTGCTCCACCCAAGACCAACACCCCTCACATTGCCGGGAAAGACAATGGAGTACGGTGAAAGACGAAGTCACCAGGTCTTACCAGTAGCCTCTGTGACTTCCCCTTCCACCCGCCCAACCTAACCTAACCTTTTTTTTTTTTTTTTTGGGCGGAGGAGAAACCCTTTTTACGGGTCCCCGGTCTGAAGATGGAAGGCGACCGGGGTATGTGGAGACTCGAAGACGCCCTTTAGGGATGAGGGCGCCCCCCTACCCACTAAAACTCCTCCGGTCTCGCGTCCCAGTGGAGGGGCGTTTGGGACCTAATTGCACCAGTTGCCCCTGTGCCCACCTGGCTTGGCCATTGAAGGCCACGACCCTACGTGCGCCTGCGCGCACCTCAGCGAGTTGGCCCGGACAGAACGGGCCCCACTCGAGTCTCGGACGGACTATGTGTCCATCCGGACCTGCGTAGCCGCCTCCCTTGGCGGCCTACGCTTTTTGGGCCCGAGACAGCTAATCCGGCCGCACCGATGATTAGCGTCTCGGCCCTCTCCCTCGCAGACCACGCAGCGCGCAGGCGCATTGCAGTCGACGGCCTTGTGGCCGCTTACCCCGCACTGATAGCAGAGACTGCTTCTGTCCTGCTCCGATTTGCAGCAGGCCCCGACGTGACCGGTCTCGAGACACCGGTAACACATCCGGGGCCGCTGCCGCAGGATCTCTACTCTGGCCGCCGACCACCCGATCGCAAGACGCCCTCGAGCGATCGTTTTTGCGGCCGCCGTCGGGCAACGCACCCACACCGTGCCTAGGCCCGACCGGCTCGACCGTCTTATGGGGCCGCACCTGACGGCCGCCGCATCGCACCCACCGGCGCTCGCGACGGCCGAAACGACCTCCTCCTCCACCACAGAGGGATCCAACGCGTGTAGGCGCAGCTCGGTCGACTTGACCGGCCGCGCCACACGGAGTACCTCTGGCCCAAACGCCTCCCTGAATTTGGAGGCGAGAGCATCCGCCTTTTGGGCATCGGGGAGCTCTATGATGAGCGCCCCCGTAGCCGCCTCTCTAAATGTGGGCTTGAGTGCCACGAACTCCTCCTCAGGCATCTGGGTCCTGACCTTGCGCAGGACCCCACCAAAGTTGAGATTCTCCTCAGCGGCTCCCGGCAGCAGCGTGAGAGTAACCGCCGACGTGCGTGGTGCCCGCAGCCGCGAGGCTTTGGGCTTCCGCTGTGCCGGCGGCTGCCTGCTGGCGGGTTGCGGCTGAGGAGGCCGAACTGCCTTCTTGGTGGCCCCTCTCCGGACCACCACATTCCAGCCCTCCCGGACTGGGGCGGATGCAGCGTCCGCGTATGACGCGGCAGGCGCAACGTCCGCGTGTTCCGCGTCGGGCGCTCTCTGCGCCGCGAGGCTCTTCTTCTTTAACCTCTTCTTCTGGTTTTTGGAGAGGGTCGGAGCCGCAGATGTCGTGGCGGCTTGGGCAGGGACGGTTGGTGCCGTCGGCCCGACCTCACTCCTCACAGGGGCAGCCAGTTTGGCACCCTTCCTCTTCTTCTTAGCCGGCCTGTCGGTTCCGGCCGCTTCGGCCACTGGGGCCTGGGCAGCATCCGACGCGAGAGGCGGGCGCATACTCCTTGCCGGGGGAAGCCGGCTCTCAAATTCCTCCAGGCGGGCGTTAAGCATCCCACCCACCTGGGTCATTATGTTCCTGCTAAGGAGCTGGACGTCAAGCCCCTCTGTTGTTGTAGAGGGGCGCAAACTCTTCTCTATACGGGCTGCCTCGGCCTTGGTTAGCCGAGTGCGCAGCCCGTCTATCGTGCGCCGTTGTTCGACGCACATTAACTCCATATCACGCATCTGATCTTGGAGTGTGTTGACCTGCGCCCGCAACAGAGCCACTTCACCGGACTCCGTGCGGCGCGTCAACACCTCCGCTGCATCCATAATCGCGGCCAGGCCGTCTTTTACCTCTCGTATGCTCGTCCCTTTCAAATTCTTTGAGTGATTGATCACCTCTCTTATTTTAACGACGCCGTTGTGGACGGTACGGGCCAGCTCGATCCCGTTCATGTCGTCCACATCGGCGTCGCGCACTGGCTGGTACAGCCTGCTGGGAGCTACCCCTTGCTCCGCAGCGCGTGCGTCCGCCTCACGAGTTTCCCGCTCTTCGCGCTCTTGCTGCGCTCTAGCGTTCTTCTCCAATTCCAACCGCTCCGGGTTGGGAGTTGGGGGCTGGAGTGGGCCCCACCGGGCCTCGAACTCCTGCCTCTCCCTTTCCTCCTCGAGGGCCGCCTCCCTCTCCTTTTTCTTACGCCACAGGCCGACGTGTTGGCCCGTGGTGGGCGGTCTTCCACGCCCTCTTGGGGCGTCTTCTGAGGGATCATCCGAGGTATTACCCTCGGGAACATCCTCTAGCCTGGCGCTGGCCTTCTTTGCCTTACCCCTTTTGGGGATCTTCTCTATCCGAGGCACCTTCTCTGCGGCCTCAGCAGCAGCATCGTCTTCGACGTCCAGACGACGCTTGCTGCTGGCTCTCCGCAGAGAACAGTCCGAATCGGACAGGAACTCGACGTCCTCATCACCGGACGTCGACATGTCGAGGCCGAGCTCTTGTTCTCGCCTCAGTTGTTCGACGCTCCGGGGCGTTCCAGGCCTGAGGCAGTCCTGGAGGACCACCACCGGAGCCTTTCCTCCTTCCTTCGGCTTAGAAACCGAGCATGGGGAGGCAGACCGGGACGACAGAAAGCGACCCTTGTCGTCCCTTCGGGGGCCAGGTGTTCGGCGCACCCCTTTGTCCACCCTCTCCCTCTCCTCCACAACGACCACCTCGTCATCCGTGGATATCGCATCCGGCACGCGGTCTCCCGGAAAGCGATATATAACGCCGTCTCGTCCGGCTACTTCTATAAATGGTGATTTCGGCACGGTGGCCCCCCTCCTCTCAACGTCTGTTGCAACAGACGGAGTCACGCGGTTACTGCCCCCCCCGTATAACGTGGGGCAGACCCCCGCACTGTTAGGCGCAGGGGTGCGGGATTCCCCAGCCGTCACCGACGAACTGGGACCCGCCCGGGGAATAGTTTCATAATCGCGCTTGTCCATGTTTTTTACTCCCAACCAAAACGTCGCCCTAAGCACACCCACCCCTGCGAACCCCCGAGGAACCCCGGGAGCCGCAACCCGAAGAGAGAATAGAAAAGAAACAAACAAAAAGATAGAAAAGTTAGGGAAACAAACATAACAAAACAAAAACAAAACAACAAAACCAAAATAAACAAACCAAAACAAACAACAAACAAAATGAACAAAACAAAACAACAAAACCAAAATAACAAACAAAACGAAGTATAACAACAACAACAAAACGACAGTGTAAATTAAATGAAGTGAGGACTCGGTTTGACGGCCAACTGAGTTGAGCGCCAACCCGAGGACCTCATGGTGTGCCACGGCGGTTCGACGTCCCAAGGCAACTCTGAAAACAGAGAAGTCCCCGGAGCCGAACAACCGCGACACTGAAACAGGAAATGGGAGAGAAAGGAAAAGGGGAAAGGGAAAGGAGGGAAGGGGAGAATTAAGACGGGAAGGCGCATGGCTGTTTCGGCTACGTCTGTCCAGAAGGGCCAGACCAAAAGCAGGCGGCAACCACGAGCAGGATAACAACCACACTTGCCTTGGGTTTCGACGCAACAGTAGTGCTCCACCCAAGACCAACACCCCTCACATTGCCGGGAAAGACAATGGAGTACGGTGAAAGACGAAGTCACCAGGTCTTACCAGTAGCCTCTGTGACTTCCCCTTCCACCCGCCCAACCTAACCTAACCTTTTTTTTTTTTTTTTTTTTTTTTTTTTTTTTTTTTTTTTTTTTTTGGTTTCGCTGGGGAAATGCTTTATGCATACCACCGCACCCCGGGGGAAAGGTCGGTGATTATGTGGGACTCCGACAAGGGTCGTCTACCCAAGAGTCGTTTACCCACTAAAACCCCAGCGGCATACCCTCACACGACGCGCTTGGGGCGCCACAAGTTCGCGTAAACGCATTCTACTGTGACGCCCCGGCGTGGTGCCCGCAACGCGGGCAAGCGACTATCAGAGAGGGCGTCCCGGTATACTGGGACGCCCTCAGTCATCGAGGCTTTCGTCGGTGGTGGCTCCCCCGAACCACCACCGGCCTCCTAGGCGAGGGCAGAAGGGGCCCGCATCGTCACGGACCCCCCTCCACCCCCGCCTCCGTCCGCGGCGCGGGTCACCCGGAGCTCCCTCCCTTGCGACCCGCCCCGCTGCCCCCTTCTGCGACATCGGCCCCGCAGAAGGAGGCCCGTCAGCCCTCGGGCCGGCGCCAACCAGAGGACACCGGCGCACCGCAGCCGTCCAGGGCCCGCAGGGAAACCCTTAGGACAGGGTCCACCGTCAACCCAGGTCCCCGGAGCCCCCGTCCAGGGCTCACAGCGAGACACTGGGGACAGGGTCCCCATCCACCCAAGTCCCCGCAGCCCCAATCTACCGCAGCGCACCAGCGATCCGTCCCGGAGCCCCCTTCTGCGACATACGGCCTCGCAGAGGAGGCCCGTCAGCCCTCGGCCGGCGCCAACCCGAGGACGTTTAGTGAGGACTCGGTTTGACGGCCAACCAAGTTGAGCGCCAACCCGAGGACCTCATGATGCGCCGCAGCGGTTTACGACTCGCAAGGCAGCTCTGAGAACAGAGGAGTCCCTGGAGCCGCAACCCGCCACGACGCTGGGTGCCGCTCTTCGTCTCACCTCTCCCCGTGGGCCCGCCCGGCATGGGAGGCCCTGGCCGGTATGGCCCCACGGATCATTGAGGCACTCAAGCCCCCTCACCACAGCAAGGTGACAGCACAGTCGAGGGGGCCAAAACCTTTTTTTTTTTTTTTTTTTGTTTTCGCTGGGGAAATGCTTTATGCATACCACCGCACCCCGGGGGAAAGGTCGGTGATTATGTGGGACTCCGACAAGGGTCGTCTACCCAAGCGTCGTTTACCCACTAAAACCCCAGCGGCATACCCTCACACGACGCGCTTGGGGCGCCACAAGTTCGCGTAAACGCATTCTACTGTGACGCCCCGGCGTGGTGCCCGCAACGCGGGCAAGCGACTTTCCGAGAGGGCGTCCCGGTATACTGGGACGCCCTCAGTCATCGAGGCTTTCGTCGGTGGTGGCTCCCCCGAACCACCACCGGCCTCCTAGGCGAGGGCAGAAGGGGCCCGCACCGTCACGAACCCCCCTCCACCCCCGCCTCCGTCCGCGGCGCGGGTCACCCGGAGCTCCCTCCCTTGCGACCCGCCCCGCTGCCCCCTTCTGCGACATCGGCCCCGCAGAAGGAGGCCCGTCAGCCCTCGGGCCGGCGCCAACCAGAGGACACCGGCGCACCGCAGCCGTCCAGGGCCCGCAGGGAAACCCTTAGGACAGGGTCCACCGTCTACCCAGGTCCCCGGAGCCCACCAGGGCTCGCAGCGAGACACTGGGGACAGGGTCCCCATCCACCCAAGTCCCCGCAGCCCCAATCTACCGCAGCGCACCGGCGATCCGTCCCGCAGCCCCCTTCTGCGACATACGGCCTCGCAGAGGAGGCGCGTCAGCCCTCGGCCGGCGCCAACCCGAGGACGTTGAGTGAGGACTCGGTTTGACGGCCAACTAAGTTGAGCGCCAACCCGAGGACCTCAAGGTGCGCCGCAGCGGTTTACGACTCCCAAGGCAGCTCTGAGGACAGAGGAGTCCCCGGAGCCGCAACCCGCCACGACACTGGGTGCCGCTCTTCGTCTCACCTCTCCCCGTGGGCCCGCCCGGCATGGGAGGCCCTGGCCGGTATGGCCCCACGGATCATTGAGGCACTCAAGCCCCCTCACCACAGCAAGGTGGCAGCACAGTTGAGGGGGAGGGGGGGGGGCCAAAACCTTTTTTTTTTTTTTTTTTTTTTTTTTGTTTTCGCTGGGGAAATGCTTTATGCATACCACCGCACCCCGGGGGAAAGGTCGGTGATTATGTGGGACTCCGACAAGGGTCGTCTACCCAGTCGTTTACCCACTAAAACCCCAGCGGCATACCCACACACGACGCGCTTGGGGCGCCACAAGTTCGCGTAGACGCATTCTACTGTGACGCCCCAGCGTGGTGCCCGCAACGCGGGCAAGCGACTATCAGGGAGGGCGTCCCGGTACACTGGGACGCCCTCAGTCATCGAGGCTTTCGTCGGTGGTGGCTCCCCCGAACCACCACCGGCCTCCTAGGCGAGGGCAGAAGGGGCCCGCACCGTCACGAACCACCCTCCACCCCTGCCTCCGTCCGCGGCGCGGGTCACCCGGAGCTCCCTCCCTGGCGACCCGCCCCGCTGCCCCCTTCTGCGACATCGGCCCCGCAGAAGGAGGCCCGTCAGCCCTCGGGTTTTCGACAACCCAAGGGCGTTGGGGGGGCCAAAACCTTTTTTTTTTTTTTTTTTTTTTTTGGTTTCGCTGGGGAAATGCTTTATGCATACCACCGCACCCCGGGGGAAAGGTCGGTGATTATGTGGGACTCCGACAAGGGTCGTCTACCCAAGAGTCGTTTACCCACTAAAACCCCAGCGGCATACCCTCACACGACGCGCTTGGGGCGCCACAAGTTCGCGTAAACGCATTCTACTGTGACGCCCCGGCGTGGTGCCCGCAACGCGGGCAAGCGACTATCAGAGAGGGCGTCCCGGTATACTGGGACGCCCTCAGTCATCGAGGCTTTCGTCGGTGGTGGCTCCCCCGAACCACCACCGGCCTCCTAGGCGAGGGCAGAAGGGGCCCGCATCGTCACGGACCCCCCTCCACCCCCGCCTCCGTCCGCGGCGCGGGTCACCCGGAGCTCCCTCCCTTGTGACCCGCCCCGCTGCCCCCTTCTGCGACATCGGCCCCGCAGAAGGAGGCCCGTCAGCCCTCGGGCCGGCGCCAACCAGAGGACACCGGCGCACCGCAGCCGTCCAGGGCCCGCAGGGAAACCCTTAGGACAGGGTCCACCGTCAACCCAGGTCGGGGGGGGGCCAAAACCTTTTTTTTTTTTTTTGGTTTCGCTGGGGAAATGCTTTATGCATACCACCGCACCCCGGGGGAAAGGTCGGTGATTATGTGGGACTCCGACAAGGGTCGTCTACCCAAGAGTCGTTTACCCACTAAAACCCCAGCGGCATACCCTCACACGACGCGCTTGGGGCGCCACAAGTTCGCGTAAACGCATTCTACTGTGACGCCCCGGCGTGGTGCCCGCAACGCGGGCAAGCGACTATCAGAGAGGGCGTCCCGGTATACTGGGACGCCCTCAGTCATCGAGGCTTTCGTCGGTGGTGGCTCCCCCGAACCACCACCGGCCTCCTAGGCGAGGGCAGAAGGGGCCCGCATCGTCACGGACCCCCCTCCACCCCCGCCTCCGTCCGCGGCGCGGGTCACCCGGAGCTCCCTCCCTTGTGACCCGCCCCGCTGCCCCCTTCTGCGACATCGGCCCCGCAGAAGGAGGCCCGTCAGCCCTCGGGCCGGCGCCAACCAGAGGACACCGGCGCACCGCAGCCGTCCAGGGCCCGCAGGGAAACCCTTAGGACAGGGTCCACCGTCAACCCAGGTCCCCGGAGCCCCCGTCCAGGGCTCGCAGCGAGACACTGGGGACAGGGTCCCCATCCACCCAAGTCCCCGCAGCCCCAATCTACCGCAGCGCACCGGCGATCCGTCCCGCAGCCCCCTTCTGCGGCATACGGCCCCGCAGAGGAGGTGCGTCAGCCCTCGGCCGGCGCCAACCCGAGGACGTTGAGTGAGGACTCGGTTTGACGGCCAACTAAGTTGAGCGCCAACCCGAGGACCTCATGGTGCGCCGCAGCGGTTTACGACTCCCAAGGCAGCTCTGAGGACAGAGGAGTCCCCGGAGCCGCAACCCGCCACGACGCTGGGTGCCGCTCTTCGTCTCACCTCTCCCCGTGGGCCCGCCCGGCATGGGAGGCCCTGGCCGGTATGGCCCCACGGATCATTGAGGCACTCAAGCCCCCTCACCACAGCAAGGTGGCAGCACAGTCGAGGGGGGGGGGGGGGCTCCAAAACCTAACCTTTTTTTTTTTTTTTTTTTTTTTTTTGGTTTCGCTGGGGAAATGCATTACGCATACCACCGCCCCCCGGGGGGTGAGGTCGGTGATTATGTGGGACTCCCGGGACAGAACCCGTATACCCACTAAAACCCCAGCGGTATACCCTCACACGGCACGCTTGGGGCGCCAACGGTTCGCGCGAGCGCAGTCGACGTTGACGCCCCGACGAGGTGCCCGCTACGCGGGCAAGCGACTATCGGAGAGGGCGTCCCGGTACACTGGGACGCCCTCAGTCATCGAGGCTTTCGTCGGTGGCGGGTCCCCCGGCCCACCACCGGCCTCTATGGCGGGGGAAGGAGGTGGGCGTACAGTCGCCTCCTCCTCCCCGGCCTCCGTCTGCGGCGCGGGTCGGCCAGGACGTCCTCCTCCCTGACCCGCTCCGCGGCCTCCTTCTGCGACATGACGTCCTCGCAGAAGGAGGCCATTGCTTCCCACCCCTCCTCGCTGTCGAGCATCCGTCCGATAAGGCTCGACAGCGAGAGGTCTCCTCCGACCTGTGCCGCCAGGGCCCGCCTCTCGGTCACCCAGGCGGCACACTCCTCCACCGTGTGGCGCGCCGTGTCGACTGGCGCACCACACTCGTGGCAGACCGGCGTCGGCTCCCGGCCCGCGATTTGATGCAGGTACTTACCGAAGCAGCCATGCCCGGTAAGCACCTGCACCAACCTGTAGGTTAGGGTCCCGTGCCGCCGAGACAGCCAGCGATCTAGGTGGGGGCGGACCGCCTCCACCGTCGCCAGCCCGGCGGCTGGGGACCCCAAATCCTCCTCCCAGTGGCGGATCAGGGCCTCTCGCGCTCTGTCCCTGACCCGCCTTGCACCACCACCGTCGAGGAGGGGCAGCGCTCCCTCCTCCCTCCGTGCCGCACGGTACCTGTAGACGGCCGCCAGCACCTCCGCCTGGAGCTCCCAGGGTGGGTCCCCGGCGAGCAGCGTGGCAGCCGTCCACGACACCGTGCGGTAAGCCCGGATCGCCCTCACCGCTATGACCCTCTGCGGCCTCCGCAGAAGGGCCCTGTTGCGAGCGGTGAGGGCTCCGACCCAGACGGGGGCTCCGTACAGGGCCATACTCCGGATGATGCCGGAGTACAGGCGCCTGCAGACGGAGCCCGGGCCGCCGACGTTGGGCAGCAGCCTGCCCAGGGCGGCGGCCGACCGTATGAGCCTCGGGGCCATCTGTTGGAAGTGGGCCCCGAAGCTCCACCGACCGTCCAGGTGCAGGCCCAGATACTTCATCTGGGCCCGCAGCTCTATCACCGTCCCCCCCACGGTGATGCTCGCACCGCGAGGGGGACCCCGGCGTGGCCCGTGGAGGAGGAGGGCCTCCGTCTTCGGGAGGGAGACCCTCAGGCCCAGCAGGCCGATCCGGTCCGCAGCCAGCGACGTCGCGACCGTTGCTCTCCTCGCCGCCTCGGCGAAGGTGCCGCCCCTGGCCGTGATGAGGGTGTCGTCTGCGTAGCAGAGCAGCCCCACCCCGGGCAGTAGCGGCATCCTGAGCAACCAGTCGTATCCGATGTTCCACAGGACAGGGCCTAGAACCGAGCCCTGCGGAACACCGCAATTTACCGTCCGCCGCTGAATGCGGCCGTCCGCTCCCTCCCACAGGACCTCGCGGTCCCGGAGGTATGCGCTCAGCAGCCTCCCGAGATAAGGAGGCACCTCATGGTACCGAAGTGCCTCCTCGAGCGTCTCGAAGGGGAGGCTGTTGAACGCATTGGCGATGTCGAGCGACACCGCCAGGACCACTTCCCCCTCCTCCACCGCCTCCTCGCGGAGGCGCCTCAGGGCGTCGAGCGCGTCGATCGTCGACCGCCCCGCCCTGAAGCCGAACTGGACCGGGCTGAGCCCCGGTCCCACTCCCTCAAGGTGCTGGACGAGACGGGCAGCGAGGACCCTCTCGAACAGTTTGCCCGCCTCGTCCAGAAGCACGATGGGCCGGTACGCGGAGGGGGAGTCCTCCGGCCGGCCTTCCTTCTTGAGGAGGCATAGCCTCCCCTCCCTCCAGAGCTTCGGGAACCGTCCGGACAGAAGGCACCTGTCGAACAGTCCCCGAAGCCCCCCCCCAAGGAACTCCGAGGCCACGCACACCACGCGGCCCGGGACACCGTCAGGCCCGGGGGCCGTCTTCTTGGCTCGCAGTCGGGCCAGCGCCGTCTCCATCTCCGACTCGGTGACCAGCGGGACATCGTCGTCCCCGCCAGCCACCTGGCGAGACGGCGGCGACATCACCGGCGGAGAGTGATGGGCCGCGGCTGGGAACAGCTCCCCGACCACCCTCTCGAGGAGGTCGGGAGGCAGAGTCTCCAGGACGGGGGCTCCCCGCGCGCACAGCTTGTCACGCGCTGCGCGGTAGGGTCGCCCCCAGGGATCCCTAGCCAAAACCTTTTTTTTTTTTTTTTTTGGTTTCGCTGGGGAAATGCTTTATGCATACCACCGCACCCCGGGGGAAAGGTCGGTGATTATGTGGGACTCCGACAAGGGTCGTCTACCCAAGAGTCGTTTACCCACTAAAACCCCAGCGGCATACCCTCACACGACGCGCTTGGGGCGCCACAAGTTCGCGTAAACGCATTCTACTGTGACGCCCCGGCGTGGTGCCCGCAACGCGGGCAAGCGACTATCAGAGAGGGCGTCCCGGTATACTGGGACGCCCTCAGTCATCGAGGCTTTCGTCGGTGGTGGCTCCCCCGAACCACCACCGGCCTCCTAGGCGAGGGCAGAAGGGGCCCGCATCGTCACGGACCCCCCTCCACCCCCGCCTCCGTCCGCGGCGCGGGTCACCCGGAGCTCCCTCCCTTGTGACCCGCCCCGCTGCCCCCTTCTGCGACATCGGCCCCGCAGAAGGAGGCCCGTCAGCCCTCGGGCCGGCGCCAACCAGAGGACACCGGCGCACCGCAGCCGTCCAGGGCCCGCAGGGAAACCCTTAGGACAGGGTCCACCGTCAACCCAGGTCCCCGGAGCCCCCGTCCAGGGCTCGCAGCGAGACACTGGGGACAGGGTCCCCATCCACCCAAGTCCCCGCAGCCCCAATCTACCGCAGCGCACCGGCGATCCGTCCCGCAGCCCCCTTCTGCGGCATACGGCCCCGCAGAGGAGGTGCGTCAGCCCTCGGCCGGCGCCAACCCGAGGACGTTGAGTGAGGACTCGGTTTGACGGCCAACTAAGTTGAGCGCCAACCCGAGGACCTCATGGTGCGCCGCAGCGGTTTACGACTCCCAAGGCAGCTCTGAGGACAGAGGAGTCCCCGGAGCCGCAACCCGCCACGACGCTGGGTGCCGCTCTTCGTCTCACCTCTCCCCGTGGGCCCGCCCGGCATGGGAGGCCCTGGCCGGTATGGCCCCACGGATCATTGAGGCACTCAAGCCCCCTCACCACAGCAAGGTGGCAGCACAGTCGAGGGGGATCCCTAGCCAAAACCTAACCTAACCTAACCTAACCTAACTACTTTAGAGTTAGGTCAGAAACGGTAAGGTTTTCTACCCCTCTTTTCCCCCTTTTCGGTGATTCTGAATTTTTGGAAGATCTCCTTCGCGTGCGATCTATCAGGCGACCCTTTTAAAATTCATTTCTAAGCAAAAATTAAAAGTCTAACCTAACCTAACTTTCTTAGAGTTAGGTCAGGAACAGTTAGGTTTACGAGCACCCATCCCCTCCTTTCCTCTTCTTTTTTGTTCATTTTGAATACTGACACCATCGCCATCGCGTGTAATCCATCAGGCGACCCTTTCTGGATTTAATTTTAGCGAAAAATCGATTTTTGCCCCGCCGCACCCACCCTTCGTCGATGACCGGTGTCGTCAACACTGTGCCCAGAATCATGGACTTATAAAAAAAGTCGGACAGAGTCTCGCTAACTAAAAACTGTGACATCATAGTCGGCCAGTCTATATGGCCAGTCGTCCATGGCCCAGAATATATAAAAAAAAATTTTTTGTGGCTAACTCAGATTTTTGTTACCGACGTCTATTGAGAATGGCTTTGAGTGAATTTTGTTAAATTTTAAGTACCGGTTTCTGGTCCAAATCACACAGAAAAGGCTAACCTAACTATTTTAGAGTTAGGTCAGAATAGGTTAGGTTTTCTACCCCTCTTTTCCCCCTTTTCGGTGATTCTGAATTTTTGGAAGATCTCCTTCGCGTGCGATCTATCAGGCGACCCTTTTAAAATTCATTTCTTTTTCTTTCATTTCAAAAATTAAAAGTCTAACCTAACCTAACTTTCTTAGAGTTAGGTCAGGAACAGTTAGGTTTACGAGCACCCATCCCCTCCTTTCCTCTTCTTTTTTGTTCATTTTGAATACTGACACCATCTCCATCGCGTGTAATCCATCAGGCGACCCTTTCTGGATTTAATTTTAGCGAAAAATCGATTTTTGCCCCGCCGCACCCACCCGTCGTCGATGACCGGTGTCGTCAACTCTGTGCCCAGAATATATAAAAAAAATTTTTTTGTGGCAAACTCAGATTTTTGTTACCGACGTCTATTGAGAATGGCTTTGAGTGAATTTTGTTTAATTTTAAGTACCGGTTTCTGGTCCAAATCACACAGAAAAGGCTAACCTAACTATTTTAGAGTTAGGTCAGAAACGGTTAGGTTTACGAGCACCCATCCCCTCCTTTCCTCTTCTTTTTTGGTCATCTTGAATACTGACACCACCGCCATCGCGAGTAATCCATCAGGCGATCCTTTCTGGATTTAATTTTAGCGAAAAATCGATTTTTACCCCGCCGCACCCACCCGTCGTCGATGACCGGTGTCGTCAACTCTGTGCCCAGAATATATAAAAAAAAATTTTTTGTGGCAAACTCAGATTTTTGTTACCGACGTCTATTGAGAATGGCTTTGAGTGAATTTTGTTTAATTTTAAGTACCGGTTTCTGGTCCAAATCACACAGAAAAGGCTAACCTAACTATTTTAGAGTTAGGTCAGAAACGGTTAGGTTTTCTACCCCTCTTTTCCCCCTTTTCGGTGATTCTGAATTTTCGGAAGATCTCCTTCGCGTGCGATCTATCAGGCGACCCTTTTAAAATTCATTTCTAAGCAAAAATTAAAAGTCTAACCTAACCTAACTATTTTAGAGTTAGGTCAGAAACGGTTAGGTTTACGAGCACCCATCCCCTCCTTTCCTCTTCTTTTTTGGTCATCTTGAATACTGACACCATCGCCATCGCGTGTAATCCATCAGGCGACCCTTTCTGGATTTAATTTTAGCGAAAAATCGATTTTTGCCCAGCCGCACCCACCCGTCGTCGATGACCGGTGTCGTCAACTCTGTGCCCAGAATATATAAAAAAAATTTTTTTGTGGCAAACTCAGATTTTTGTTACCGACGTCGATTGAGAATGGCTTTGAGTGAATTTTGTTAAATTTTAAGTACCGGTTTCTGGTCCAAATCACACAGAAAAGGCTAACCTAACTATTTTAGAGTTAGGTCAGAATAGGTTAGGTTTTCTACCCCTCTTTTCCCCCTTTTCGGTGATTCTGAATTTTTGGAAGATCTCCTTCGCGTGCGATCTATCAGGCGACCCTTTTAAAATTCATTTCTAAGCAAAAATTAAAAGTCTAACCTAACCTAACTTTCTTAGAGTTAGGTCAGGAACAGTTAGGTTTACGAGCACCCATCCCCTCCTTTCCTCTTCTTTTTTGTTCATTTTGAATACTGACACCATCGCCATCGCGTGTAATCCATCAGGCGACCCTTTCTGGATTTAATTTTAGCGAAAAATCGATTTTTGCCCCGCCGCACCCACCCTTCGTCGATGACCGGTGTCGTCAACACTGTGCCCAGAATCATGGACTTATAAAAAAAGTCGGACAGAGTCTCGCTAACTAAAAACTGTGACATCATAGTCGGCCAGTCTATATGGCCAGTAGTCCATGGCCCAGAATATATAAAAAAAAATTTTTTGTGGCTAACTCAGATTTTTGTTACCGACGTCTATTGAGAATGGCTTTGAGTGAATTTTGTTAAATTTTAAGTACCGGTTTCTGGTCCAAATCACACAGAAAAGGCTAACCTAACTATTTTAGAGTTAGGTCAGAAACGGTAAGGTTTTCTACCCCTCTTTTCCCCCTTTTCGGTGATTCTGAATTTTTGGAAGATCTCCTTCGCGTGCGATCTATCAGGCGACCCTTTTAAAATTCATTTCTAAGCAAAAATTAAAAGTCTAACCTAACCTAACTATTTTAGAGTTAGGTCAGAAACGGTTAGGTTTACGAGCACCCATCCCCTCCTTTCCTCTTCTTTTTTGGTCATCTTGAATACTGACACCATCGCCATCGCGTGTAATCCATCAGGCGACCCTTTCTGGATTTAATTTTAGCGAAAAATCGATTTTTGCCCAGCCGCACCCACCCGTCGTCGATGACCGGTGTCGTCAACTCTGTGCCCAGAATATATAAAAAAATTTTTTTTGTGGCAAACTCAGATTTTTGTTACCGACGTCTATTGAGAATGGCTTTGAGTGAATTTTGTTAAATTTTAAGTACCGGTTTCTGGTCCAAATCACACAGAAAAGGCTAACCTAACTATTTTAGAGTTAGGTCAGAATAGGTTAGGTTTTCTACCCCTCTTTTCCCCCTTTTCGGTGATTCTGAATTTTTGGAAGATCTCCTTCGCGTGCGATCTATCAGGCGACCCTTTTAAAATTCATTTCTTTTTCTTTCATTTCAAAAATTAAAAGTCTAACCTAACCTAACTTTCTTAGAGTTAGGTCAGGAACAGTTAGGTTTACGAGCACCAATCCCCTCCTTTCCTCTTCTTTTTTGTTCATTTTGAATACTGACACCATCGCCATCGCGTGTAATCCATCAGGCGACCCTTTCTGGATTTAATTTTAGCGAAAAATCGATTTTTACCCCGCCGCACCCACCCGTCGTCGATGACCGGTGTCGTCAACTCTGTGCCCAGAATATATAAAAAAAATTTTTTTGTGGCAAACTCAGATTTTTGTTACCGACGTCTATTGAGAATGGCTTTGAGTGAATTTTGTTTAATTTTAAGTACCGGTTTCTGGTCCAAATCACACAGAAAAGGCTAACCTAACTATTTTAGAGTTAGGTCAGAATAGATAAGGTTTTCTACCCCTCTTTTCCCCCTTTTCGGTGATTCTGAATTTTTGGAAGATCTCCTTCGCGTGCGATCTATCAGGCGACCCTTTTAAAATTCATTTCTTTTTCTTTCATTTCAAAAATTAAAAGTCTAACCTAACCTAACTTTCTTAGAGTTAGGTCAGGAACAGTTAGGTTTACGAGCACCCATCCCCTCCTTTCCTCTTCTTTTTTGTTCATTTTGAATACTGACACCATCTCCATCGCGTGTAATCCATCAGGCGACCCTTTCTGGATTTAATTTTAGCGAAAAATCGATTTTTGCCCCGCCGCACCCACCCGTCGTCGATGACCGGTGTCGTCAACTCTGTGCCCAGAATATATAAAAAAAATTTTTTTGTGGCAAACTCAGATTTTTGTTACCGACGTCTATTGAGAATGGCTTTGAGTGAATTTTGTTTAATTTTAAGTACCGGTTTCTGGTCCAAATCACACAGAAAAGGCTAACCTAACTATTTTAGAGTTAGGTCAGAAACGGTTAGGTTTACGAGCACCCATCCCCTCCTTTCCTCTTCTTTTTTGGTCATCTTGAATACTGACACCACCGCCATCGCGAGTAATCCATCAGGCGATCCTTTCTGGATTTAATTTTAGCGAAAAATCGATTTTTACCCCGCCGCACCCACCCGTCGTCGATGACCGGTGTCGTCAACTCTGTGCCCAGAATATATAAAAAAAAATTTTTTGTGGCAAACTCAGATTTTTGTTACCGACGTCTATTGAGAATGGCTTTGAGTGAATTTTGTTTAATTTTAAGTACCGGTTTCTGGTCCAAATCACACAGAAAAGGCTAACCTAACTATTTTAGAGTTAGGTCAGAAACGGTTAGGTTTTCTACCCCTCTTTTCCCCCTTTTCGGTGATTCTGAATTTTCGGAAGATCTCCTTCGCGTGCGATCTATCAGGCGACCCTTTTAAAATTCATTTCTAAGCAAAAATTAAAAGTCTAACCTAACCTAACTATTTTAGAGTTAGGTCAGAAACGGTTAGGTTTACGAGCACCCATCCCCTCCTTTCCTCTTCTTTTTTGGTCATCTTGAATACTGACACCATCGCCATCGCGTGTAATCCATCAGGCGACCCTTTCTGGATTTAATTTTAGCGAAAAATCGATTTTTGCCCAGCCGCACCCACCCGTCGTCGATGACCGGTGTCGTCAACTCTGTGCCCAGAATATATAAAAAAAATTTTTTTGTGGCAAACTCAGATTTTTGTTACCGACGTCTATTGAGAATGGCTTTGAGTGAATTTTGTTAAATTTTAAGTACCGGTTTCTGGTCCAAATCACACAGAAAAGGCTAACCTAACTATTTTAGAGTTAGGTCAGAATAGGTTAGGTTTTCTACCCCTCTTTTCCCCCTTTTCGGTGATTCTGAATTTTTGGAAGATCTCCTTCGCGTGCGATCTATCAGGCGACCCTTTTAAAATTCATTTCTAAGCAAAAATTAAAAGTCTAACCTAACCTAACTTTCTTAGAGTTAGGTCAGGAACAGTTAGGTTTACGAGCACCCATCCCCTCCTTTCCTCTTCTTTTTTGTTCATTTTGAATACTGACACCATCGCCATCGCGTGTAATCCATCAGGCGACCCTTTCTGGATTTAATTTTAGCGAAAAATCGATTTTTGCCCCGCCGCACCCACCCTTCGTCGATGACCGGTGTCGTCAACACTGTGCCCAGAATCATGGACTTATAAAAAAAGTCGGACAGAGTCTCGCTAACTAAAAACTGTGACATCATAGTCGGCCAGTCTATATGGCCAGTAGTCCATGGCCCAGAATATATAAAAAAAAATTTTTTGTGGCTAACTCAGATTTTTGTTACCGACGTCTATTGAGAATGGCTTTGAGTGAATTTTGTTAAATTTTAAGTACCGGTTTCTGGTCCAAATCACACAGAAAAGGCTAACCTAACTATTTTAGAGTTAGGTCAGAAACGGTAAGGTTTTCTACCCCTCTTTTCCCCCTTTTCGGTGATTCTGAATTTTTGGAAGATCTCCTTCGCGTGCGATCTATCAGGCGACCCTTTTAAAATTCATTTCTAAGCAAAAATTAAAAGTCTAACCTAACCTAACTATTTTAGAGTTAGGTCAGAAACGGTTAGGTTTACGAGCACCCATCCCCTCCTTTCCTCTTCTTTTTTGGTCATCTTGAATACTGACACCATCGCCATCGCGTGTAATCCATCAGGCGACCCTTTCTGGATTTAATTTTAGCGAAAAATCGATTTTTGCCCAGCCGCACCCACCCGTCGTCGATGACCGGTGTCGTCAACTCTGTGCCCAGAATATATAAAAAAATTTTTTTTGTGGCAAACTCAGATTTTTGTTACCGACGTCTATTGAGAATGGCTTTGAGTGAATTTTGTTAAATTTTAAGTACCGGTTTCTGGTCCAAATCACACAGAAAAGGCTAACCTAACTATTTTAGAGTTAGGTCAGAATAGGTTAGGTTTTCTACCCCTCTTTTCCCCCTTTTCGGTGATTCTGAATTTTTGGAAGATCTCCTTCGCGTGCGATCTATCAGGCGACCCTTTTAAAATTCATTTCTTTTTCTTTCATTTCAAAAATTAAAAGTCTAACCTAACCTAACTTTCTTAGAGTTAGGTCAGGAACAGTTAGGTTTACGAGCACCAATCCCCTCCTTTCCTCTTCTTTTTTGTTCATTTTGAATACTGACACCATCGCCATCGCGTGTAATCCATCAGGCGACCCTTTCTGGATTTAATTTTAGCGAAAAATCGATTTTTACCCCGCCGCACCCACCCGTCGTCGATGACCGGTGTCGTCAACTCTGTGCCCAGAATATATAAAAAAAATTTTTTTGTGGCAAACTCAGATTTTTGTTACCGACGTCTATTGAGAATGGCTTTGAGTGAATTTTGTTTAATTTTAAGTACCGGTTTCTGGTCCAAATCACACAGAAAAGGCTAACCTAACTATTTTAGAGTTAGGTCAGAATAGATAAGGTTTTCTACCCCTCTTTTCCCCCTTTTCGGTGATTCTGAATTTTTGGAAGATCTCCTTCGCGTGCGATCTATCAGGCGACCCTTTTAAAATTCATTTCTTTTTCTTTCATTTCAAAAATTAAAAGTCTAACCTAACCTAACTTTCTTAGAGTTAGGTCAGGAACAGTTAGGTTTACGAGCACCCATCCCCTCCTTTCCTCTTCTTTTTTGTTCATTTTGAATACTGACACCATCGCCATCGCGTGTAATCCATCAGGCGACCCTTTCTGGATTTAATTTTAGCGAAAAATCGATTTTTACCCCGCCGCACCCACCCGTCGTCGATGACCGGTGTCGTCAACTCTGTGCCCAGAATATATAAAAAAATTTTTTTTGTGGCAAACTCAGATTTTTGTTACCGACGTCTATTGAGAATGGCTTTGAGTGAATTTTGTTTAATTTTAAGTACCGGTGTCTGGTCCAAATCACACAGAAAAGGCTAACCTAACTATTTTAGAGTTAGGTCAGAAACGGTTAGGTTTACGAGCACCCATCCCCTCCTTTCCTCTTCTTTTTTGGTCATCTTGAATACTGACACCACCGCCATCGCGAGTAATCCATCAGGCGATCCTTTCTGGATTTAATTTTAGCGAAAAATCGATTTTTACCCCGCCGCACCCACCCGTCGTCGATGACCGGTGTCGTCAACTCTGTGCCCAGAATATATAAAAAAAAATTTTTTGTGGCAAACTCAGATTTTTGTTACCGACGTCTATTGAGAAAGGCTTTGAGTGAATTTTGTTTAATTTTAAGTACCGGTTTCTGGTCCAAATCACACAGAAAAGGCTAACCTAACTATTTTAGAGTTAGGTCAGAAACGGTTAGGTTTTCTACCCCTCTTTTCCCCCTTTTCGGTGATTCTGAATTTTCGGAAGATCTCCTTCGCGTGCGATCTATCAGGCGACCCTTTTAAAATTCATTTCTAAGCAAAAATTAAAAGTCTAACCTAACCTAACTATTTTAGAGTTAGGTCAGAAACGGTTAGGTTTACGAGCACCCATCCCCTCCTTTCCTCTTCTTTTTTGGTCATCTTGAATACTGACACCATCGCCATCGCGTGTAATCCATCAGGCGACCCTTTCTGGATTTAATTTTAGCGAAAAATCGATTTTTGCCCAGCCGCACCCACCCGTCGTCGATGACCGGTGTCGTCAACTCTGTGCCCAGAATATATAAAAAAAATTTTTTTGTGGCAAACTCAGATTTTTGTTACCGACGTCTATTGAGAATGGCTTTGAGTGAATTTTGTTAAATTTTAAGTACCGGTTTCTGGTCCAAATCACACAGAAAAGGCTAACCTAACTATTTTAGAGTTAGGTCAGAATAGGTTAGGTTTTCTACCCCTCTTTTCCCCCTTTTCGGTGATTCTGAATTTTTGGAAGATCTCCTTCGCGTGCGATCTATCAGGCGACCCTTTTAAAATTCATTTCTTTTTCTTTCATTTCAAAAATTAAAAGTCTAACCTAACCTAACTTTCTTAGAGTTAGGTCAGGAACAGTTAGGTTTACGAGCACCCATCCCCTCCTTTCCTCTTCTTTTTTGTTCATTTTGAATACTGACACCATCGCCATCGCGTGTAATCCATCAGGCGACCCTTTCTGGATTTAATTTTAGCGAAAAATCGATTTTTGCCCCGCCGCACCCACCCGTCGTCGATGACCGGTGTCGTCAACTCTGTGCCCAGAATATATAAAAAAAATTTTTTTGTGGCAAACTCAGATTTTTGTTACCGACGTCTATTGAGAATGGCTTTGAGTGAATTTTGTTTAATTTTAAGTACCGGTTTCTGGTCCAAATCACACAGAAAAGGCTAACCTAACTATTTTAGAGTTAGGTCAGAAACGGTTAGGTTTACGAGCACCCATCCCCTCCTTTCCTCTTCTTTTTTGGTCATCTTGAATACTGACACCATCGCCATCGCGTGTAATCGATCAGGCGACCCTTTCTGGATTTAATTTTAGCGAAAAATCGATTTTTGCCCAGCCGCACCCACCCGTCGTCGATGACCGGTGTCGTCAACTCTGTGCCCAGAATATATAAAAAATTTTTTTTTGTGGCAAACTCAGATTTTTGTTACCGACGTCTATTGAGAATGGCTTTGAGTGAATTTTGTTTAATTTTAAGTACCGGTTTCTGGTCCAAATCACACAGAAAAGGCTAACCTAACTACTTTAGAGTTAGGTCAGAAACGGTAAGGTTTTCTACCCCTCTTTTCCCCCTTTTCGGTGATTCTGAATTTTTGGAAGATCTCCTTCGCGTGCGATCTATCAGGCGACCCTTTTAAAATTCATTTCTAAGCAAAAATTAAAAGTCTAACCTAACCTAACTTTCTTAGAGTTAGGTCAGGAACAGTTAGGTTTACGAGCACCCATCCCCTCCTTTCCTCTTCTTTTTTGTTCATTTTGAATACTGACACCATCGCCATCGCGTGTAATCCATCAGGCGACCCTTTCTGGATTTAATTTTAGCGAAAAATCGATTTTTGCCCCGCCGCACCCACCCTTCGTCGATGACCGGTGTCGTCAACACTGTGCCCAGAATCATGGACTTATAAAAAAAGTCGGACAGAGTCTCGCTAACTAAAAACTGTGACATCATAGTCGGCCAGTCTATATGGCCAGTCGTCCATGGCCCAGAATATATAAAAAAAAATTTTTTGTGGCTAACTCAGATTTTTGTTACCGACGTCTATTGAGAATGGCTTTGAGTGAATTTTGTTAAATTTTAAGTACCGGTTTCTGGTCCAAATCACACAGAAAAGGCTAACCTAACTATTTTAGAGTTAGGTCAGAAACGGTAAGGTTTTCTACCCCTCTTTTCCCCCTTTTCGGTGATTCTGAATTTTTGGAAGATCTCCTTCGCGTGCGATCTATCAGGCGACCCTTTTAAAATTCATTTCTAAGCAAAAATTAAAAGTCTAACCTAACTTAACTTTCTTAGAGTTAGGTCAGGAACAGTTAGGTTTACGAGCACCCAGGAAAGGAGGGGTTTCCTCTTCTTTTTTGGTCATTTTGAATACTGACACCATCGCCATCGCGTGTAATCCATCAGGCGACCCTTTCTGGATTTAATTTTAGCGAAAAATCGATTTTTGCCCCGCCGCACCCACCCTTCGTCGATGACCGGTGTCGTCAACACTGTGCCCAGAATCATGGACTTATAAAAAAAGTCGGACAGAGTCTCGCTAACTAAAAACTGTGACATCATAGTCGGCCAGTCTATATGGACAGTCGTCCATGGCCCAGAATATATAAAAAATTTTTTTTTGTGGCAAACTCAGATTTTTGTTACCGACGTCTATTGAGAATGGCTTTGAGTGAATTTTGTTTAATTTTAAGTACCGGTTTCTGGTCCAAATCACACAGAAAAGGCTAACCTAACTATTTTAGTGTTAGGTCAGAAACGGTTTCTAACTTACTCCAGGGCATTTATTAATAGGAGAACCTTTGGTCATCATCCCTGAGAATAGTTACGAAAATTCCAAGGTCTTGTGGCGATGGCATCTAATTCAACGCCTGGTTCAGGATTTTTGGCGCAAATGGTCGGGTGTATACTTGACGCAATACTATCAGCGGCACAAGTGGTCGCATCATACCCCGAGCCCAAGGTGGGTGATGTCGTTTTGGTTAAGGAAGACCATCTTCCACCCGGTAGGTGGCTCTTCGGGTTGATAGAACAAAAGCATTCGGGTTCGGACGGCGTCACAAGAGTCGTGTCGTTGCGCTGTAAGGACACTTTAATTACAAGACCCGTTTCAACATTAATAATTTTACCAGTCGCCAAGGATTAGGCATAGATTATTACATTATTTTATTCTTTGTGTTAGATAAAGCAACGACTGAATTTTAAGTTTGGTCGCATTCATGATAGTCTGCATTAAATTAAGTTTCAATTTATTAGTGACTAGCGACCCGCCCCGCCCTTCGCACGGGTACAATTAAAGATGGTGCAACCTTCCTTTTGAATAACTCTATCTATTAAAACAAGCCGCGTCAAAATCCGTTGCGTAGTTTTAAAGATTTAAGCATACATAGGGACGGACAGACGACAGCGACTTTGTTTTATACTATGACTAGCGACCCGCCCCGGCTTCGCACGGGTGCAATTATATTATGCCTATAAACCTTCCCCTTGAATTACTCTATCTATTAAAAAAACCGCTTCAAAATGCGTTGCGTAGTTTTAAAGATTTATGCATACATAGGGACGGACAGAATGCGACTTTGTTTTATACTATGTAGTGATTTATTAATAAGATAGTAGATAGCATTGTATTTTATTAGATACTAGTGGCCCGCCCCGGCTTCGCCCGTGCCAAGCGGGGGTGGGTTATACATATAAACCATCCTCTTGAATCACTCTATCTATTAAAAAAAACCGTATCAAAATCCGTTGCGTAGTTTTAAAGATTTAAGCATACATAGGGACGGACAGACGACAACGACTTTGTTTTATACTATGTAAAGATAAAGAAGATAAGTTTGGATTACGTTAGTTATTGTTCGTTATGCCAAATGTTTGTTATTTTGTTTATATTTTATACAGTCCGTTTTTCTTTTTTTTTCGAAGTTGTGTAACAAACAATGTCGCCGTTCTTGAGTTGACGATGGTCATTCTGTCCATGGCGGGCGGCATGTCGAACGTCAAGTCAAACTAGATGTCGCTACTAGCGTTGTTAGAAGTCGGTGTTAGATTTTACGTCATAACTTAAGTATACTTTCAGACCTTCAATAAGTTTTGAATATATTTTCCACCTCGCTTCACATGTGTTTTATTTAATACTAGCTTTTGCGCGCGGCTTCGCCCGCGTGGGCTTCGAACCCGTGCATATTTTTTATGAACATAAAATCGGTTATTGTGACTAAACTATGATAGTTAGATATACTAGGACTTTTTTGTAGATCTTTATAAGACCTACAAATCCGTAGTACATCATTTTGTTCTATTGGCAATAGTTTTTGCAGCGCACGCATAAATAGGTTTTCGATTTTACACCTTGGTTTACAAAATCGCAATTTTCATACGGATCCCTAATTCTTTTGAAAATAAAATATAGCCTATAACCTTCCTCGATAAATGGATTATCTAATACTGAAAGATTTTTTAAAATCGGACCTGTAGTTCCTGAGATTAGCGCGTTCAAACAAACAAACAAACAAACTCTGCAGCTTTATATATTAGTATAGATAAACAAACAAACAAACTCTGCAGCTTTATATATTAGTATAGATTAAAACCTTATGTCATTTTCTGGGACACTCGAACAATAGTATTTACTATACATACATACCATTATGTCCAGAGCTTTTTCTGTATTATTATAATCTATCTAGTGTCTAGAGTTAACAGCCATTTAGAAACATTATTTTTGCATTTGTTTTTACAATAATATATTATTTTTAATATTTTGTTTACTTTATTAAACAATAGGACGCTCCGAAAAATGTAAAAGCAAAGAATAAATTTAAAAAAAAAAAAATTCTGAATGAGCTTTGTGTCTCGAAACTGCATCGAAAGGGTGTCCAGCTCAGCGTATGTCAAGGGCAGTACCTGACGCTGTTATTCTGCTGAATCCCAGTAGTGACATACGGATACCAAGCTGCAAACACTTGAGTTATAAATTAAATCTAAATATGGTGTCTGTGCATTTGCTTCGAACATTCGTGTGACGAGTAGTAGTTATCTAATTAAATAGACCATAAAAAATTCAAATACAACAAATTCATTAAAAATAAAAAAACTTAAAAATTGCGCACAATAAAAAAGAAAAAATTGCAGATAATACTTAAAAAAATTATAATTACATTTGTATTAAAATACAAATAATATCTAATAAATTAATATGAATATTGACTTATGTAATGAAAAATCCCGACTGCATGCAATTAATAACTTAAAATAAATTTTTTTTTTTGTTATTGGTATATGGTTATTGGTATAATAAGGTATTGTTTTAATTGATTCATAAATGTATTAATAGTGCTTAGATTTCTAATTGGTGGTGGAATGTTATTCCAGCACTAGGATGCTGCATACCTAAAGCTACCCCTGAAAGCTGTCGTCCTATGCGATTCAATAGACAATTTTCGCGAGCATTGCCTGCTCGCACACTCTCGCAGATTTCATTTTAAGCACAGAATTCTTGTTGAAATATGGCGTTACATGACTTCTGCGACGCAAAAACGAGCACAAGCGTTCTGTACTTTATTTCAAATAATTTCAATCCTACAGTTTCTATTCAGCAAAAGACTGTGTTGCCAATATAAATTTAAGATATCAATGAATCTCGAGCACAAATGCAGTTACATTAAATGAAGAAATATGATTCAATAACACCCTGTCATTTTGTCAGGACTTGCCGAAATTTTTAAAAGAAATGTAAGGGCTTCTATTAGGGGGGTTTTAAAGAATAAGTCCAAGGAAAAAGATTTATTCAGGCACAGATAAATCAAGTCACAGCTTGTGACACTTAAAGTTTTCAGGATCCCGTGTGGGTCCGGCCAGCCGTCCGGCCAGCCGTAATGTGGTCAATGCGGGCACATGGCGGGGAGCGCGACGTCGGGGAGGGCCCTGACGAGGCGCGGCCGGGAGGCGCTGGCCAGCCGCAGCACGCGCCTGTCCTCCGAGTCCTCCGCGACCGACGCGGCTCTCCGGCACTCCGCCCGCGGCCGGCGGCGGCGCACTCTTCTTCGCCGAGGCCCGCGCTCCGGCGGCGGCGGCGTCGATGCCGGGGGCGACGAGGTCTCGCACAGTCTCTCTAACGCCCGAAGGGCGCGGCGTTTGGACTCGCTCAGTTGGGCGTCGTCGAGCGTGGCCTCGGCAGAGGTGTCGGGTCCCGCGTCGGGCAGTACCTCGTCGAGGTCCGCCGTCCGGGGCAGCACTTCGTCGAGGTCCGCAGTCCGGGGCGGCACTTCGTCGAGGTCCGCCGTCCGGGGCAGCACTTCGTCGAGGTCCGCAGTCCGGGGCGGCACTTCGTCCAGAGCCGCAGTCCGGGGCGGCAACTCGTCCAGGTGCACCGTCCGGGGCAGCCCTTCGTCGAAGTCCGCAATCCGGGGCGGCGGCACCTCGTCCAGGTCCGCAGTCCGGGGCGGCACCTCTTCCAGGTCCGCCATACTGGGCAGCACTTCGTCGAGGTCCGCAGTCCGGGGCGAAGCCTCGTCCAGGTCCGCCATCCGGGGCAGCACTCGGACGTGGTCCGGGGACCGGGGCAGCACCTCGACGAGGTCGTCCCGCTCGAGCAGCGCCAGCGGCTCGTCGGCGGGCAGCAGAAGGCCCCCTGTGACGAGCGCCAGGCGCGCGGGCAGCGCGGGGAAGAGCGCGCGCAGCCGCCGCGCCAGCCAGCGCACGCGCCGCCGCGGGGGCACGCCCACCAGCACCCTCGCTCGCTCGTCGCCGAAGAACCGGCGCAGGCACACGCGCACGCGGACCCTCTCGGCGCCCTCCTCGGAGGCCATGGTGTCCTTGCGGCGACGCACGCACCTGGAGGAGGTGGAGGAGGAGAGGAGCCGGTAAGAAACTCTATGGTTGCACTTTTAAATAAAGGTTCCAATGAGGGTGATGAAACTGATGACGTTTCGTATCTCTGTGTATGAAACGCTAGTGATATACTGGATTCCACCTCTAGGTGATTAAACCGTTTGAGGTGGATATAGAAAGCCGGGTTATAAATAGAGAACTAAAAATTTTAACACAATAATAAGTTCATACTGAGTATGATTATAATGTATAGCAACAGACTTAAACATTATTTTAGTATCAGTTTAAATTCGAACATCAGAGATCATGGACATCTCTGCTATCGATTAGCAAAAAACTAATTGGTATTGCCCCATAGAAATTTTATCGGTCAGTTCCAGTTTGTTAGACTCCATGCATGTATAATGTTAACCATATTATTTATTTGAAGTCTGTGCCAACTTAAATTAACAACATTGTTAATATGTTTAAACCCATCCACCAACTTCAATTGGCAATTATTAAATTAATGTGTGCCACATAAAAGCGTGACCAGGTCAGCTAGTACATAATAATGGATATTGTTGTATATGTGCGGTACTTGTTTTCTTACTTATAATAATAAGATTATCAAAGTAGGGTATGTGAAGAACAACTGTCAAAGCTACCTAGCATAAAACATGTGAAATCAAATATTGTTTTCTTAAAGCTAATAATGGCGACGAAATAACACAAAAATGGAACGTTTTAGCAGTTTAAATTCTGTGAATTTAATCCACAAACAGATAACTGGGATAATTACGTAACGTTTGGTGAAATAGAAGTCATTTTAACAAAACATTACAGTCCCAAACCCAATGAGATATCAATGTCATACAAATTTTATAAGCGTGATCCATGGACGTATAAAAAAAAATTTTTATACGTCCATGGCGTGATCAGAAATATGGTGAATCAGTGTCAGAATACGTAGCGCAATTGCGAAAATGGCTGTAATTTTGCAAATTTAGAACGCGTGCTTCGCGACAGATTAGTATGCGGGATGGCGGATCAAAAGTTGCAATATGAGTTGCTGAAACGAGATAATCTGAGCTACGAGAACGTTGTCGACGCGATGCTTTCAGCGGAGAGCGCCGGACGAGACGTGCAGATGATCGCAGATAGCAGCGGTGCCAGCTCGCGCGCTGTGGCTGCGCATTCCTGAACCGATGGACATCAACGCCATGCAGACAAGGAATAATTACAATATGCGATTATGTTATCGTTGTGGTGATAGACATAATAACGAGTGTCGTTTTTTAAATGCTGTTTGTAGGTTCTGTATTAATGTATTGTCCCATGTGATGGACGATGGTACCGAACGCCCAGTTGCCATGGGTTCTAGAACTCTTCACACACATGAAAGACGATACTCGCAATTAGACAAAGAGGCCCCTGCGATTATGTTCGGCATATAAAAATTCCATAACTATTTGATGGGAAAGTCTTTCACCATAATTACGGATCATAAACCATTACTAGGTATGTTCGACCCCAAAAGACCGATACCCAACATCTTGTCACCAAGGTTGACAAGAATAGCATTGGCACTGACAGCCCATGATTACAATATTATTTACCGGCCAGGTACGCAAATCGGCAACGCCGACGGGCTTAGCCGTTGGCCACAACCTGTTGATGATGAACCTGAGCAACAAACGGGTGATATATTATTAATGGCGGAAACGACGGAAGATTTCGCAGTAGACATTCATGTGTTAATCACGGCTACCAGAAAAGATAAAACGTTAAATAGAGTTAAACATCACATACTGAATGGCTGGCCGAACAAAGTCACGGATGAGGACTTGCGTGCATACTGGCTCCATCGGTCTGAACTGACTGTGCAAGATGATTGCATTCTTCTAGGTTGTCGAGTAGTTGTACCAACATCTATTCATGAAAATATTTTGAATATTCTGCATAGGACACATAGTGGGATAGTACAAACGAAGGCGTTGGCTAGAAGCTATGTTTGGTGGCCAAACCTCAACGAGGACATAGAGGCATTAGTGCGAGGATGCACCACATGTCTAGAGAACCGGCACATGCCGCCTAAGTCCACTCACGAGTGGATAACCCCTACAAAACCTTGGTCACGTTTAAATATAGATTTCGCGGGGCCATGTTTAAACAAAAACTTTTTGATCATCGTAGATGCGTATTCTCGATGGCCGGAAGTATTCATTGTCCTTATCATGACTTCTGAAATAGTTATTCGGCATCTTAGAAATTTATTTGCAACACATGGCATATGTGAAACAATTGTTTCAGATAATGGAACGCCATTTGTATCATCGCAGATGAAGCAATTTATTATCCAACAAAATTACGACACATCACGACGGCACCTCACCATCCTGCTACCAATAGACGACTAGCAGAGAGGATAGTTCAAACGGTCAAAGATAAATTACGCACGATGGAAAACATACCTTGGGACGTTAAAATACCTAATATGTTACTGAGGTTACGAACAGCTCCGTGTGCTGCTATGCAAAAAAATCCAGCTGAACTGTTGATGAACCAAAGCTTGAGAACATTGCTTAGCACAATACATCCAGATAATATAAGGAGAAGAAATACGGAATGTCAAATTGAAAGGAATCAAGAAATAAAGCATAAAGAAACTAACATTGGCCAATCTGTAATGTTTAGAAACTTCAGTAGGGGAGCTAGATGGTTACCAGGTGTAGTTATTAATAAAGATGGGCCTTCCAGTTACAAAATTGGAACTGAAGATGGAGAAGTCATGAACAGGCACATTGATCAGATAATAAAGGTTAAGAATAATGAGCAAGACCTTAGGCAAAATAGCGATGAGGCTCAAATATAAGTGGAATATTATTGTGAAATGCCGGTGGAAAAGGATGATGAAGATAGTGGTAAAGGAAATATTTCAGATACCCAGGACATTATAGAAATTCCATCTTCAGAAAAATGGGAGGAAATGTTAGGGATTCCCAGTACATCTCGGTCCGAATTTAATTACCCAAGTTGCAGATTTAAAAATAGACTTCATAGGTGGGCTAGGTCACCTTACCAAAGACCAAAAAATATAGAAAATAGTACCAGTGATTAATTATGTTATTATGTAGTCTTTATGTTACCTTAATATTAAAAATGTTACATTAAGTTGTCAATCATATTTACATTTGTTTATGTTATTAAGAAATGGATCAGAATATTATCTTGGGGGAAAGGTATGTTGTATATGTGGGGGTACTTGTTTTCTTACCCTTTATGTGAAGAACAACTGTCAAATCAATACTTAATATGTAAGCTACCTAGCATTAAACATGTGAATGTGATAAACAACAATATTCAATATAAACAAAGATTTACATACCTTTTAGTGATACTTATAGCTTCAAGACTAAATTACAGTAATAGAGTAAATTAATGTAATTTACTATCTGCCAAGCTGTGTAATGTGTGCCATATAACTTCAACTTAATTTTTATCCTTGCTGGTCCATTAGGTATATTTAATGCTCATTTAATTCTGCATCCATTTATGGTCTAGACAAATGTTACAATAATATCCTCAATAGATTATACGTTCCGTTAAATTTGTAATTGTGCTTTATGATATGATACTTTCTGTTGCTGCAAATAATTCCATTTGGGGTTATTTTATTATGATAAGTTAGTTATGTTCAACCAATCAACCAAAGTCAGAGCAGAGTTAAAATAAAAAGTTAGGTTATGTTTTTTTTGAGTGGTTTTTTTTTAATGTTAATGACTTCTAGTGATTTTTGTTGTGGATGTAGACCCAATTGTCTACCCTTTCCTTACGATATGATTTTATGAATTTGGCTAATTACATTTATTAAACAAAAGTATAAAAGATATAGTTATATAGGAGGTTATTTTAGTCTTTTTTATTCATTTTATGGCTCATTCATGCTCATTAAAGTTAGCCTCCCAAAAAAAGGTTTTTTTAAATTTTCGACTTTCTTTTCTATTAAGTCGTTTGTTAATCGTTTGTTATTATTTGTTAGCTGTTAATAATTGTTTGTTCTCCATTTATTAATTTAAAAAATAATAATTAAAAATATACCTTCAAGTTAGCCCCCCACTTGCTATATTCACGCTATATTCAAGTATTGAAAGTTGACTTGACGTAGCATTTCGATTGTAGCAGAATGGAAATTTATCGACTCATGTTATGTTCACATAACTTTACTTTAATATGATACTTGGTAAGTTAATGTCATTTTGATATAAATATATCACTATCACTATCACTATCACTACATAGTATAAAACAAAGTCGCATTCTTCTGTCCGTCCCTATGTATGCATAAATCTTTAAAACTACGCAACGGATTTTGAAGCGGTTTTTTTTAATAGATAGAGTGATTCAAGGGGAAGGTTTATATGTATAACCCAACCAATTTATAATGTTATCTTTTCACGATTTAAACCGCGTTGAAAGTTTAAGCGTTTAGTTGACGCATGCGCAGTAAATATAAATTTCATACATATATTCAGCTAATTCAAATATTTAATTAAAAAAAAAACTGAGTAATTTCGATAGAGAACAAACGTATGTTATGTACGAACATCAACAATCGAAAATAAATACTTACGAGTCATTATTGTCGGAAAAATATTATAAATTGCAACTGGGGGGCTAACTCCAAGGTATATATATATATGTATTTAATTAATAAATGGCGTACAAACAATTATTAATAGCTAACAAATAATAACAAATGATTAACAAACGACTTAATAGAAAAAAAAATAGTATAATAACATTTTTTGGGGGGCTAACTTTAATGAGCCGGATTTTATCATTCATTATTAGCCTTATTTTTCTGAGCTAAAACATCATACTACATCCAAACTAATCCAAAGTTCCAAACCAAAGCCAGTACAAGCAGCAGTAATTACTTTTTATCTGTGGTTTTCGCCAAAAACCTCTAGCTCAATCCAACCAAAGAGAATAAATTAATTTAAAAAACTACCTACAGATCAAGCACGAACGAGTCAACGAACAAATTTGTCATAATTACTTTAAACTTATTATTAGTCAATTCGGTTGTGTTGTGAAGTTTTTAGGATGGTTGGAATAACTCGATATCATTATCCTTAATTAGACCTTTATCGCAGAAGGAACTAGCGCGAGGCTTGTTGTAATCGTAAGGGTAGGAGTGCAGTGCAGCAGGGCAGCAATAGTGTGGAAATATCGCGATTCGAGACAGAATGTCGAATGTCGAGAACGTGTGCCCGCAGACGCTGCGCAGCGTGGCTCGCGAGCTGCGCGAATTAGCTGCGGCGCCGCCCGCTGGAATCAAGTTGCTGCCTTGTGACGACCTAACGGACGTGCTGGCGCTCATTGAAGGACCCGGTGCGTACCCTACGTTCTCTATCTATGAGGTCGTAAGAGAATTAGGAGAACCTGACCTGACTGTCCTGCATAACATTCCTAAAAGCAAATCATATTGAGTTTCTAGTATGAGATTTGTTTTATCATATCTTGAAATGGTAGTGGTAGCCGGGACTGATGGCTTCATATTCTATCTGAAGCATGAAGTAGGTCAGATATTACACACAAATTACGGTCTTCCATCCAACATCCAGCCGAGCCAGATGTTGCTACACCTGCTGATAAATTGTGTTACACTTAGTCCACATGAAATTGTATATTCCACATGGAATGCCTACTTTTGGTGCTGTGCATAATTCTGTCTGGATCATGTGTAGGTTTAGACAACTGCAATTGGATTAACATTTGTACAAAATTAGTTATCTAAAACCTGTTCTGTTTGTAGTCAAAATCTTGGTGTACAATAATGAGTATTTCTATTTATGTATGTTGTCAATAACAACTATCTGTTGTAAGGGTGTTTGTTACCTATTGGTCATATGTTAGTTCCAATATGATCCTGGTCCTTTATACATTTTGTCAAAATTGGTTAACCAGACTAGTTTTAGAAATGAAACAACTAATGCTGGCTGTTCGCGCGGCGATTCATCTTCCCTATTTGCATGCAGTATTTATGTGCACCACCCTTGTTTGTGATTTTTAATAAGACTTGACAACTCTTCCATCCACACAAATACAAATAGCAAAGTGTAGTGCCCCATGGCAGATAAAACAATACTGACATCAAAGGGAGAACTTTTAAATATAGGTATAAATGCAGGGGAGGCTATAAATGCACATAGCCAAAACTTGACATTCAAATGTTCCCAGCCTGATTTTTATCATCATCATTGGATCTCATATTTGCAGAATAAGTAACTCATTCATGGGTCAATGTATACACTTTTATAACAAATTGCCCATGCAACTTAGAAAATTGCCTCGCAATGCCTTTAAAAAGACTGTTGAATGACAAGCCCTCTGAGTTTCTTGCCAGTTCTTCTCAGCAGTGGTCGCATTCCGAACTGGTGGTAGACAGTCGAATTTTTTTATTGTATAATATGACAATGTGTTGACTATTTGTAAGTGTCCATCGTGACCCACACAAAATAAATGATTTGAATTAGAATCTCAATTGAATTTTTAAAAATCCATTACATATAGTCAGGAATTGAATCTGACTATTTTTTAGATTAAATTGTTCCATGTGGAGGTATGTCACCAACATATATTATCCTGAGAGTGTTGTAAGAGGCAACTAGAGAAATCTCAAGATGGCTTCCATGAATTTGGAGGGGAGCGCAACAGGCTGCCCCGATTCGGGCACTTGAGGAATGCCATGGGATTTAGTGGGTAGGTATATTTACTGGGGCGCTAATTATCATCCTGGAGTCCCACAAACCCCGACTAGTCCCGGGACACCCGGGTCCATGAGGACTTTTGAATGGTGTTTAATTCAGGGCACGTTTTTGTGAATCACCGTGAGTGCGGACGGTTAAAGTAGAAGGGAACGCTTGTCGGCAGCGGGCACGCCGTACGCGGGCGGCGCGTTCCGCGTGCGCCTGGCGCTGGGCCGCGAGTACCCGCAGAGCGCGCCGCGCGCCTTCTTCGCCACCAAGGTGTTCCACCCCAACGTGGCCGCGGACTCGGGCCAGGTGTGCGTGGACACGCTGGCGCGCGACTGGCGGCCCGAGCGCGGCCTGGCGCACGCGCTGCTGGCGCTGCGCTGCCTCCTCATCGCGCCCAACGCCGACTCCGCGCTCAACGCCGACGCCGCCGCCATGATGCGCGACCGCTACGACGACTACTTCGCGCGCGCGCGCCTGCTCACCGACATCCACGCCACGGGCCAGGCCGACGCCAAAGGCCCCCACGCCCGCCCCCGCCGCAGCGACAAGCGCCGCGTGCTCAAGCGGTTATGAGCCCCGCCTGAGCCGGCTCGGGGTCGGAGCCCCCGCGAGTGTGTCGCGGGTGGACTCTGTGGAAGGATTCAAGTGGAAACACGCGTGGGCAGTAGTTGTTTATTGGGGGCTCGCTCAGGGCTCGGCGTCGTCCCGCAGCGGCAGCTCCTCGGCCGGCGGGGCTGGCTGCGGCGGCAACGGAGCCTCCGCCTCGGCCAGCACGTGGCGGTGCAGCATCGCGGCCACGGCGGCGCCCAGCAGCGGCCCCACCCAGTACACCTGCCGACCGCGTGGACGATTAAAACCCTTGTGTGCACAATTTGCTCGTCTATCATTTTAATTCCCCAGCTTGTGTCTCCCGTTGGCACAGACAGATAAATTGTAACATACAGGAGGTTGCATTCGATTACGTACTCGCTGTTAAATGTTTGAGGCGCCGCCTTTCGGTCATATATTTTTGTATGGACCTCCCAAGACCTGTACCGTACCTAATACATAGTCCTCTTTGAAAAATCGTGAAAACAAAATATTATACTATACATTATATTCCCGAATTTAATAAAACAAAATACTTTAAATATCTCGTTTCGATCAGGATTGAAATGTACAGTCGCTCTCCACTCTGGACACAAAAACACACCGCGCAATTCCAAGAATAACAAATAGCTGCCGATTGAACCGATCACGTGACTAAAACGATCATGTGACTTAGGTGAATTCTACGAATAGTGGCGAAGAAGGTCCGCACTCACCCAATGGTACGCCCAGTAGTTGCGAAGCAGCGCGGGCCCGAAGCTGCGCGCCGGGTTGAGGCTGGCCCCCGTGGTGCCGCCCTGCGGACAAGGCGCACTCGCCATTAGTGTCACCTTATTATCAACAACAACTAGGGCAATCCTAGAACAAAGAAGTCCAAAAGAATCCTCACCCCGGCGAAGACGAGGCCGGCGACGACGAAGCCCACGCGCAGAGGCACGCCCGGGTCCGGGCGGCGCTCGGCCCACGCCGCGCACAGCGCCAGCACCAGCGCCGCCGTGAGCGACGCCTCCACGGCCACGGCCCAGGCCGCGCCCACGCCCGCGGCGGGCAGCGTGCAGCCGCCGTGCGCGGCGTGGGCGGCCAGGCCCGGGGCCGCGCCCAGCGCCGCCGCCGCGCCCAGCACGGCGCCCAGCAGCTGCGCCGGCACCAGCGCCAGCGCGCGCAGCGGCGGCAGCTGCCCCGCCAGCGCCGCGGCCAGCGACACGGCGGGGTTGAGGTGCGCGCCCGAGGCGGGCCCGCAGGCCGCGGCCAGCGCCGCCACGGCCCCGCCGAAGGCCAGCGCGGGCGCCACGAGCGGCGGCGCGGCCTCGGCCAGCAGCGAGCCCAGCCCCAGCCACACCAGCAGCGCCGTGCCCAGCGCCTCCGCGGCCAGCGCGCGCGCCCAGCGGCCCCGCGTCCAGCGCTCTGCCCGGGCACAAGGACGTTTCATGCCTGTCGTTTTTATCATTGCTACTTTACTTTACTCTTGACGTCTGGCATTTTTGTATTGTTTTGTAATTTCGACATATTTTTATTAATTATTTAGAAAGTTTCATGCCGATCAGATTTATATGAAAGAGAAAAAATGAGAAAAAGGAAAACATAAAAATGGCCTTAGCAAGGCCATTTTTATGTTTTCCTTTTTCTCATGTTCGTCAAGATTTTACCCAATCTAGTGTAAACTATAATATTTAATCATATGTGTTCCATCGCTCTACATTGGCTCTAAACGAATGCTTGATTTATTTCCAGCCAGCAAATATTTTATGGCGGTGTATGATGCGTGAATATGTCTAAGAAAACAATAATAGTCCCAACTTTTATCACCTGGCTCCAATGCCATTCCATCCCATGAGTAACTTTCTTTTTCACCAAGATTTGTTTAATTATATAATTTTCCACATTGACTTACTATTTAACTTACAATTTATCTCTTAGAATGCCAACCGTTTTTCTAAAGGCTTATATTTTTTAAGCGCAAAGGGATGATCATCCAACCAGACGAGGTGTCATGTCTGGCTAGGGGTCGCAGCGCCTATCCCCCCGATAGTTGTTGTAGTCGGGGAATTCTTAACTTGCGAATTGCTCTTGAAATTTCGCTATCGCGGTGTAGGACTTTTTTTTGGTAATTCTCGCATTTGCAGGCGATATTTCTAGATGTAATTAGTTCAGATTTTTCGGGTAAACTGTGTAAAGTATGTAGCATGTGGTGGCTGCATATTCATAAAATTTTCAAAATAAAAAACTAGTATGAAGTACATACAATGCACATCTTTATTTAGACCAAGTAATGTAACTGTTGTAGCACAGTTGTACGTAGTTTATAAATGATAATCATGATACGTAATCTGTAGTTTTAAAGCAAAACCAGATCGTTTACAATAAGTGACACTGTAACTATCAACAACGGTTGTTATATATAGAGATGTGTCACCGCCGTAGTGATGTGATACTACATATTGCCCCCTTGCTCTATAAAAACCAAAGAAACCAAAACGCTCTGGTGGTTTCTTTTGTCTCCCAGATCTTCGAGGTGACTCGGGAGCAGATGTAGGTAAACGTGAGCCAACGAAATCTGTGTGTGTTTTTTTTTATATTTTCTGGTGTAACCGCCTCATTTGGACGTCCACTGCGTTCTGCATCATCGGTGTATCTACGACCACGTTTGAAGTCAGCAAACCAACGTTTTATTGTTGTTTATGATGGAGCGGAGTCCCCATAACACTTTTCAAGCCATTGCTTCGCTTGAACGGTATTTTTCCCCATCAAGAAGCATGTACAATTAAAACACGAAATTGTTTTTGATCCATTGTTTTGAAAATAACAAAAGTAACGTCACTCTTAGCACAATAACTCGCAAACTAATGAGAAGAATAAAACATGAAATTTTAACAGCTGTCTTTTGAAGGTTAGTATTATCTGAAAAAAAAAGGTGACAGCAATAATACTACCGCCATCTATGTGTTAGGCCCGGGACTTTTCAGCCCATGTAGAAGATAAGTTTTATTGAATAATAATTATCACTGCATACCATGATGATGATGGGGTGCATGGTATCAATAGTTCTAAATATTTTTTGAACAAATATGACTAGAAGGGTTATTTTGATAATATCCTGAAAAACACCTCACGCTTTTTACAATAAAATCATTTTTTCTGACACTATTTTTAATTCAAATTTATTTTCTATTTTTTTAGTTCGATTTTCTATAAAAGCGGATTTTAGTTCGATTTTCTTTAAAAGTAGTTTTTAAACTATTTTTTATTTTTTAGTTGAAATATCATAAAGCTTTTGCTAAATAATCACAAAAAAATATAGCAATAGCTTTATTATATTTACATCTATAATAGCTATTGCATCGAAGAGCGGTGTTCCACCTTGATCACCGTTATTATTATTATTATATTAATGATAACGGGTCAAAATTTTAAAAGGTTTATAATATTGAATTGTCATCGGTCCCTAATAAGTATGCCAAATGTCGTGTTAATCCGACGTTTTTAACTGGGTCAAAATCATATTCAAATATTCCGTTACATACGTAGATACATACATAGCGTATTAAAAACTAGCGACCCGCCCCGGCTTCGCAGCGGGTGCAATGATGAACATCTAAATTTATCAGTGTTTCTCTACAATATTTTGCATCTATTATACATATAAACCTTCCTCTTGAATCACTCTATCTATTAAAACCGCTTCAAAATCAGTTGCGTAGTTTGAAAGATTTAAGCATACGGGGAGATGGGGTACATTGATAAATGGGGCACAGAGATACAGTCAATGGCCCACGGGGAGAGGCCAGACGAAGAGCGGCACACGGAGTCGTGGTGGGTGTTGGCTCTGGGGACTCCTCTATCCTCAGAGTTGCCTCGGAAACCTTAACCTGTCGCGACACACGGAGGCCAGGGCTGCCACCACTAGCAGCGGAGGGGCGGCCAGGCAGGCGTGCCACGGCTGCCGCCGCAACCGCGTGGGTCGGGCGCCAGTTCATCCGGCGCCTGACGGGGGCACGTGCAATGTCCCGCACGGGCCCTCGGTGGGTTGGTGAGCTCTGGACGCTCCCCATCAAAGCGTGGCGCCCGTTTTTACAAGCGGGTCAAGGCTCATCAGGGTCACGGAGCATGCTCCCCCATCGGGACGAGTGAAACCCGTGGCCCTGTCTCGGGCAGTTAAGGGACACCGTTGGTTTTAGTGGGTAGGTTGGGGCGCAGCTACCAGCTTTCCGCGCCCTGGAGTCCCACATAACCCGGCTGGCGTTTAGCGATCAGGTATCCATGAGGATTTCCAACGTAAAAAAAGGCTAGTAATTCTTGTTGCCAGTATTTATTACCAATAATTGATCTCGATCGTTATCAAATGTTTTGCCAAAATCACAGTATCCTTCAACAGTCAGATGTCCGGCCTTTGGCTCAACGGGTCCCGGGCACTTGCTCTGAGCCTGGGTGTCATTTGTGCTATACAATGACCTGTTTGTAAACTGTCCCGCGATACAGGTTATACCTAGAGCAGGGGTTTCTTTTTATAAAAAGGTACGTAATTCGAGGACGAATTCGGAAATTGTTGTAACGACGTCCCGTATTTCAGATGAAAATGATAGGTAGTTAGTCTAGTAAAAATCTTGTTCTGTACCGGAATTGGACGAAAATAATCCACGAGAATTTTGAAAGGTGTAGGATCCAATCCGCGATAGTAAAAGTTGCTTATGTTTTTGTTCGGCGTCATCCAGTACCGGATTTTGTGCCGCCCTGGGGCACTGAAGAAAATGCCGCCCTATGACTTAAATTTTATGTTAATAGTTTTGATATCTTATTTTTAAGAATTAAAATAACTAATTGATTACATGAACATTTATGAGGTATTATATATTATTTATTATACATTATGTTTTATTTATATTTATTTACTCATATATTGTTTAATATAATAGTAGTAATATAAAAAAATATTTGTATTTTTCTTAGAATTATAAATTTTGCAATAAGAACGACTTAAATTAGTATTGCATTATTTTTTCCACAGACAAACTCGCCTAACTTTTTTAATTGAAAACTGGTCGATTAAATCTTCACAATCTAAACGTTGAAGCACATCTGATTCTATGCATAGAATAGCTAAGCTATTGAGTCTATTTGCAACCATTGTAAAACGTAAGTAATTTTTAACTCGTATAAAACAAGAAAACGATCGGTCCGCGCTACAGTTTGTTACGGCTAAAGTTCTCTTTCTTTGTCTGGAAACTGTTGTTTTATAATAATAATAATATAAATAATATTTTTTTCTCCCTTTCCAAATGTTGTCGCCCTAGAAAATGTGCCGCCCTGGGCACTAGCCCCGACTGTCCCTAGTGTAAATCCACCACTGGCGTCATCATCGAACCCGTACAGTTTTAATGCGTTGTCAAAGCGTTGTTTAAAGTTTTCTCGTATTATAATTGTTCGGCTCAAAAATTTCATAATAAAATCGTTCTTTAAATGATTTGTTTTATCCTCGTCGCCAAATATGTAGAATCATGTTATGTAACTATAAATTTAAATAATATACGTTATGGCTTGTTAGGGTGAACATTTGTATAGTTAGATACATTCAAGAGCACATCATGGCTTCCAAAATTGTAATAATTTTTATTCGATTGCAATTTAATCTCTAAGCAATAATTTAATAAATGTAATTTGTGTATCTACTATCTAGTGTGCTGTTTTTCCACCCATTCTAAACTGCCTTGCCTACGCGCCAAAATGTTTGAAAAAACTTTGTAAATAACTCATTATTTTTAAATACTGCTTATGATAAAAATGATTTCTGTTGTCAGATAACCCACACTGTATATAATTGTAAACAATTCTGTTGACCTTTGGAAGATAATATCTTATATGCTACGTTAATATTTGTAGGTAAGTACATTATATTATAATGTACCTACAAATATTAACGTAGCATATTCTGAGTTACAAACGTGAACGATCACGAAACGTGTTTTTAAAGACATTATTATTTATTACAAATCGTTGACATTCTGGCGTTTCGACTGTAATATACTTATGGAATAAATATGAAATTATTATTAATTCAATCACAATGAGCCAACGGAGCTCTTTTCACAGGTCTAAATTAATTGATATTATAATTTTTTTATTATTTATGATTATTAAAATTTTATTACATAAATATTATTTCAAAATCGAAAATGTACATATTAAAAACCTTCGGGAAATAACTTCTAATTATTAGTGATAGTAAAAATCCTTACTACTGTTTTCCAGTGTTCGCGGACTGACAGACATGTAAATTACTCATAGGAATCTTATTTTCTATCCTCAAAACATAAAGTCAAATATTGTATAATTTTATTTTATTTATTGAGAATGCCAAAGACAATAACGGATGAGATACAAAGTTTTTAATTTACTTGTCTAATTTTATTTATGTAGAGAGTACGGCTAACAGGAGTCGAGCTAGGGATGCCAACTATTTTACGCAACAAAAGGTATACAATGGTTTGGATATGAAAATTATTAAGTATTCCGCAGAAAAAGAAAGTATTTCCCTTATCAAATGTTTTCTTTTTTGTGCTTTTAGCTGAAGCAAAAATTGTTTTGTTATATATAAATTATTCAAAACTGACATCTCTATCTCTATATATAGAAATGAATAGCTGTTCGTTAGTCTCGCTAAAACTCGAAAACGGCTGGAGCGATTTGGCTAATTTTGGTCTTGAAATATTCGTGTGAGTCCAGGGAAGGTTTAAGAGTCTAGAGAAAACATTGATATTGTAAGTAAAATAATAAAAACAACAATTTTATTTTCCCATACAAACTGTTACCTGTCAAACATTTGACGTTCGTCCCGACGGTTCGCTATTTTTGGCATAATTACTTTTTTTCTTTTTTAATTACATTAAATAAGGGATTGGAATCGATAAGAAAAGGCGGTATATTATTTTATTATTAATTATTCCAATTCGAATTCAATATTCATAGTTCAGACAGGACAACGTCTGTCGGGTCAGCTAGTATTTAAATAAATAAACAATTTGTTCGGAAAAAGTATTTTTACATACTTTTTTGGTATGCCAAAGTATTATTACCAAAAATAAAGTAGGATACTTTATTATTAAGTATGGTTGGCAACCCTAAGTCCAGCTGATTGAGACCGTTCCGAAGGGTATGGTCATCGGAACCCCAGGAATAAATTAATGATGTGCTACGATTATTGGCTCTGAATTGCATATCCGGCCAGAGAGGAGCGAGTGAGTCCAAGGCGAGCGGCGCGGCGGACACTTGAATATTTCCTCGTTGAAGGGCCACAGTATACGGCGACGGTGCGATCTAGACGCCGAGCCACCCGAAGCCGCTCCGATTGCCGATTGGAGCAGTGGTGCCGCCCGGCGCCCGGGGCGATTGTGTCGGGCCGGGGCTAGGACTTTGCCTCGAGTCTCGACAGGCGTCGCGGCGACCTTGCGGCGCGGTATTTACATGGGTGACGTAGCAACAACCGCGCTAACCAGTCAATTCGTCAAATATTTATGAGGATTAATGTCGAATTCGGCGTCGGTAATTATTTACTTATACGCTTAAAGGTGATAACGGCCGCCGGGCCGGGAGCGTGGTCGCGCCTATCGGCAGGCAGGTCACCCTGGCCGCCACTCGCGATAACCCCAGAATTCAGATACAGATCGTTTTACACAAAATGATCTTTAAGCGTCCCATTAGCCTATAGATCGGTATGAAATCGACGATATGCGTAATTAAGTATTCACATCGATCGATGAATATCGAGTAGGTCAATGAGTGGGTATTTTTGTTTCATTTCCTGTGCGGCTTTGCGGTTTGCGTGTCCTTGCAGCCCGCGCACATATTGCACTAGGTTCCACTGGTGACATATGCGAACAAGTTCATTTACGAGAACACGGACAAGAGCGACATCCCGCAAGAGCCACCGCGGGAGAGCGCGGGATAAAACTGGCGTCGCACAGAAATAGCCATTCGCCACCCCCGCGGTGCTCGTTTTCGGGTTGCAAGGGAGCGTCGGGAGCAGGGACATGGGACGTTCCGCGCGGTATCACATGAGATTGGGTTCGGTGGTACTGACCGTCTTGTGCCATGTGTGCACGTGCGCGTGTGTCGGGTGTCGTGCGGCGAATGGCGCGTGCGTCGCAGCCCACTGTCGCCGATGGACTGATCACTGACTGGTCACTCGCCACACCGCCTGTCCACTTGGGCTTGGAGCTTCGCTGCTCATGGCCCGCGGCTGCGCCTGCGGTTCCCAGCCGCTGGGCACAGTCACCTGTCTTGACGTCGACGTAACCTGCTCGCTATCTATTGAATCGAGTCGCAACTATAACTTCCAAGATTTCTAGAGAAAGATTCCACTTCTCGATTCCCCTCTTGAGCCGACCAGATTGAGATGGTACTTTAGTGACTTATAATGTGGCATAAAAAAGCATCTTAAACCTGTTGGTACTTGTTCACCTCTAAGTATTTATCTACACGTTTTCCTTGAGGGTACTTGGTAAAGGTCCCCACTTACATAAGTGCAGAGACTTCCTTCTATTTATTTTAAGGCCGTCGTCTCGCTTTGCTCAACTTCTATCCCAGCCGTTTCAGGTGGCGCTCCCCCCCCTGCATAAATACGTTCAAGATTACGATGGAAGGTTGCTCTACTTAATTAAATTTATATATTTTTTTTGTTTTCAAGAATAATCCTTTTACTTTTTTCGTGATATGATAATTTTATCTATTTGTATTTCATAATAACAAAAGTTGCAATTTTTAACCGACTTCAAAAAGAGGTTCTTATGAAAGAAGCTGTATTCTTAATAAGAAATTTTGCAATTAAATAAGTTTTGATAAATATGTTTGCCATTAAGAACGTTGTCAAAAAAAAAATGTTGTACATAGGTTAACGGCAGTGGTTAGAGCGCTAGCCAGTCACGTTATAGGTCACGCGTTCAAATTTTAGTCGAACACAGATCAATGAGATTTTTCAAGACCATATTTTATCCAAGTTTAAGTAAGTTTGACATGACTTGTGATATCAATCAAACATATATCGCGTAGAGGTGACCTTTTTTGGGATTGTTGTTGTTTTTTCTATTCTATTGCTGCCATTATGTATGGTGGGTCTTTTATTGGCATAGAGCGTTCAATGCGCGAATCAATTAACTCTGGTAGCAGACAATTGTAAAAAAACTTCGTCAACGGGGGCAGCATTTTTGTTTTCCAAAATTGTTCGTGTCTTTCTATATATTCTACTTTCATAGGTTGATTTTTACCGGTCCACACTGCAAACACGCAAATATTTTGTTCAGTTACTTCCAACTGACCTTGACTTTGGTAATAGTAGTTATGATTTTTATCTACTATGAATTTTTTTTTTGTCATATTTCTAAAATGTATTTTTTTTCTTTAATTGCATTTTCAGGGTTCATATCTTTTGCAGCATGGGGACATTTAACTTCCACGACACCTGTTTTCTCTTCCTTATCCTTAAAAATACCATCAGGTGTAGCTGCCAAAAAACAGTATGTCTTGTGAACAAAAAGTCCACATTTAGAAATTTTTATATTTTCCTGATGGGCCAGCTGCTGTAATGCTTGTTCTTCATTTTCTTTTCCATATGCAATTGATGGTATGTGGGATAAGTCTTAAGATGTAACTATCGATTTCACTAATGGGGCACAGCTGATATAATTTTTTCTTTTACAAATTTTTCCAAATATTGATGCTGTTAACCTCTTTTTTCTTTGCTCTATCCAGTCCTGGCTATGGCTCTGTTGCAAAGTATTTCTCTGAATTTTCTCCCGCTCTTCTGAGGTGACTTCTAATTCTCTTAAAAAGTGTTGCTTTGACACTTCAAATACTTCTTCGCTCATATCCGGGCGTTGAGCGTTAACTTTAGAAGCAGTACGAAACTTTTTCGAAACTGCCTAGTACATTTTTTTTGTTTGGTTTTGTTTGTCTCGAATATTTTTACATATTTACCAGATGGTTTCTTAAATCTGAACCTGTTAACTGCAGTGATTGGTATTTTGGTATTAAACGAAATGGCAGCAGCTGAGCACCTCTCTTGATAAGAGTTTCTTAAAGTAAAATTTATCCTTTTACCACCAACATATTTTGCTATAAGTGAGTTAAATGTTTCAGCTATGTTGCTTTTCATCACTTCAACTTTTGCCATATTTTTCTTTTTACTGACACAAGGATATTTCTTCTTTTTTCTGTTCATCTTTTTCTATTTATTTCTTTTGGTAATAAATTTACCAAATGTAAAAATCAAATTCATATAATACACTTATTTTAATACACACTACAAGGAAAACGTAAACAAAATTTAATTCGGCAAATATAAAAGTCAATTAATCTAATACACTAAAACTAATAAATAATAAATAAATATCCTTGGACATTTCACACAACGCCATCTCGTCCCAAGTTAAGTAACTTAATGCTTGTGTTATGGTAACGAGATGGATGATAAACTACTTAGATACATTTTTTTTTGTAAATACATACTTATAATAGATAGAAATGACACCCAGACTCCGAGCCAGTGCCTCTGGTTTAGCTAAAGACACTTGCCCGACCCCGGGACCCGTTGATCCAAAACTAGAATCAATAAATACAAGTAAATGAAAATAAATTCAAGTAGAGCAACGTTCAGCACAAACTACGCTCAGTCCATAAGAGCTGCGCGAGGGAAAGAGAGTGACTGTGCGAGCGAGAGGTCAAATAACGTTGAGCTACAGAGCACACGTCCGAGCGCTGAGAAACCTCAGCGAAACTAGAGATGAGTCGGATTTATTAGAACAGATCCGGGTATTAGGTATTTTACGAGATTAGGTAGCACCTAATCCCATTTTGTCAATGTGTATAATCCACCTGTTCCACCTAATCTTCGTATTCTTAAAACATAAAATCGAATGTTCAGCATTCGCTCCCATCTGTTCTTGCGCTATCTCACTCACTTACACGTTGCAACGTATCTTTCAATCCCGCTACACATCTAGAGCCGTATAAAGCGAGACAGCGCTATACAATGGATACCATATTGATCCATCTTTCTTGCTCACTCGCAGCGCGTGGCATTTTGTTTATCAGATTTGCGCGGGAGAACATGGTCACACAACAGTTAAGAGACAGAAGATCAAATTAGGGATTTTACTAATACACTCGTAAATACATCTCGAGACTAGCCTAATTGTGATTAAATTATTCTATTTCATTTAATAAGAGTTACTGTAAGTGCAGACATTTCCTATTCTAAATTTAAAAAAACCCAAATTTTTATCACAATAGAAGATTTTCAATACAAAAAGATATGAGTATGAAAAGCGAAGATACCAATTGAATACTAATTGTATTAATGAACAATTAAGGTAATTTATTGGTCTATTAAACTGTGTTAATTCAAAAATATCACAAACAAAACTTCACAGTTTGCTAAATGTCCAATCCTAATCATTCAAATAATTATCCAACGATGACATTAATCAAATCCTAACAACGAACTCGGAACTTGAGATTAGGAATAGGCAGATTGAGATTGCTTGCTAAGTATTGGTTGTGAATGAGATTAGGAAGATTATGTGGATTAGGTATTTGGATTAGGTATTTCTTGAGATTAGGAACAGGTGGATCTAGTATCAGATTTACCTAGTACGACCCATCTCTAAGCGAAACTGAAGGAATTACAGGCGTCCTTCTGTTTATAAATGGGCATATAAGTTACAAAAGGTAAAAAGTACGTAAAAATGATGATTTTTTTTTAAATATATTTTTTTTTTACTCAAGTATAGTTCATTTACATGTGGTTTTAAGTACGACCTTGTTACACTTTTACTTATAATAGAAAAAAATAATTATATTCAGTGGTAAAATTCATGAAATCACAACTTCATAGACCCGTCAAATAAGAAAATAGAATCATTTCTATAAAAAATGGCCAGATAAGATTATTCTAGACAATGTGGCAATAGATGTTATCTGAATACTTTTCTTGATTTTGTTATAGTTCTTAAGTTGCAAGGGCGTCAATAAGATCCTTTGGCGCGCGTCACCTAAACATAGGCATGTTTAGCGCCTAATAGAGGTATTAATTTAAACACTAATATTAAATTAAAATCACTTAACGATAAGCTCAAATCATGCACTTTAAAGAAATGTAAAATGTGTTTCACTTATTGCTTTTTAAATAACTATAAAACAATATTTGTTTGCTGTAAATTTTGCGAAATACGAGACGTGGCCCTTAAGTAAGTAATTAGTGCGCCAATACTGCAAATATGTATGTAGGACTGCAATCGGAAATGCAACGGGTGCGCGCCGATTTTCGTGATATAATACATCATAAGTAATCATAGGTTTATTAATTAAATGTTAATTATTCGCAATAAATATAATCCTACTTAGGCGGTTAGTTAATTTTGGTATTGTGTTACTAATCTGTGCCGAACTTCGGAGCACTAGCTATAAAATTATTTTAGAATGTTTGTTCCACTGACGTAGCAAGTGAAAACTCTTCCCAAATTTACTTTGTTTAATTGGTCCAGGACTTACTTATAGCTATCTGAAATCCACAAGTTTCATCGTACCTAAATACATACTTTCAAACCAAAGTGAGCGGGTCATCGGAACCTCGAACTAAAATGAAGCTAATAAATAATGTTATATGCACCATTTGAAACAAAATTATCAAGGAGCTAAGATCTTAAAAACCGACTAGAGAGGAAGGGGACAGCGGACCACCCTGAAGGCGCCCGACTGGGGCGAGGCCACTCACTTTTCGGTGGTAAGTTCTGCCAAAGCTCAAGGCTAAGCTCTGCAGTTACAAACTACATTTATGCGACGACGGGTTCCGCTTACCTACCATCGGCCATAACCCACTCTGGTGGTATGAATAAAGCAAAGTTAGCGAGGCGTCTAATTACCTTGAAGCCGTTATAAGTGGCGCACAACCAGTGGAATTCACAAGGTAGTCCGTCCACTTTGCCGTCGCCACGTGCTGCGCTTGCACAACGTTTACGCAGCTGCCTCGGCGGCAGTCGGCGCCCTATATCCACGAGAAGAGTGCGCACCCGCCTGCAGTAATGAAAGGCGGTGACTAGCTTCGCACCCACGGCCCACCCGCCCTTGGACATCTTTTTCGTTCGCACCACCGACCCTTTATGTGTATGTTTGTTGTATTGTTGGAGTGTTCTTTTTATTTTAAGTCATATTTCACCAACCGTTGGGAGTATCAAACAGATTAATTGGACAAGAATCAAATTATCAAAAATATTTCCTAAGGTTCGGGAACATTCCTCCACTTTGCGTTATTTTGAAAATTACATATTTTCAAAATAATACACACCCCTTATAATTTGAGTAACATATTTAAATGCTTTCAATTGTACAAGCGTAGTTTAGGGGAATAGTTGGAAAGAATGACACGTTGTTCATATTTATGAGCAGTAGTTGGACTAGGCCAGCAAAGCACCCCCCTCGACTGTGCTGCCACCTTGCTGTGGTGAGGGGGCTTGAGTGCCTCAATGATCCGTGGGGCCATACCGGCCAGGGCCTCCCATGCCGGGCGGGCCCACGGGGAGAGGTGAGGCGAAGAGCGGCACCCAGCGTCGTGGCGGGTTGCGGCTCCGGGGACTCCTCTGTCCTCAGAGCTGCCTTGGGAGTCGTAAACCGCTGCGGCGCACCATGAGGTCCTCGGGTTGGCGCTCAACTTAGTTGGCCGTCAAACCGAGTCCTCACTCAACGTCCTCGGGTTGGCGCCGGCGAGGGCTGACGCGCCTCCTCTGCGAGGCCGTATGTCGCAGAAGGGGGCTGCGGGACGGATCGCCGGTGCGCTGCGGTAGATTGGGGCTGCGGGGACTTGGGTGGATGGGGACCCTGTCCCCAGTGTCTCGCTGCGAGCCCTGGTGGGCTCCGGGGACCTGGGTAGACGGTGGACCCTGTCCTAAGGGTTTCCCTGCGGGCCCTGGACGGCTGCGGTGCGCCGGTGTCCTCTGGTTGGCGCCGGCCCGAGGGCTGACGGGCCTCCTTCTGCGGGGCCGATGTCGCAGAAGGGGGCAGCGGGGCGGGTCGCAAGGGAGGGAGCTCCGGGTGACCCGCGCCGCGGACGGAGGCGGGGGTGGAGGGGGGTTCGTGACGATGCGGGCCCCTTCTGCCCTCGCCTAGGAGGCCGGTGGTGGTTCGGGGGAGCCACCACCGACGAAAGCCTCGATGACTGAGGGCGTCCCAGTATACCGGGACGCCCTCTCTGATAGTCGCTTGCCCGCGTTGCGGGCACCACGCCGGGGCGTCACAGTAGAATGCGTTTACGCGAACTTGTGGCGCCCCAAGCGCGTCGTGTGAGGGTATGCCGCTGGGGTTTTAGTGGGTAAACGACGCTTGGGTAGACGACCCTTGTCGGAGTCCCACATAATCACCGACCTTTCCCCCGGGGTGCGGTGGTATGCATAAAGCATTTCCCCAGCGAAACCAAAAAAAAAAAAAAAAAAAAAGGCCAGCAAAGCACACACATACATGCGGACATCGAGATGTACCTATTGACCAGGATTTTGTTATCTTATATCTTTATATGAGCAATTGGAATCTCGGAATCGGCTCCAACGATTATCATGAAATTTAGTATATAGGGGGTTTCGGGGGCGACAAGTCGATCTAGCTAGGAATCATTTTTAGAAAATGTCATTTTTAACGGGTTTCGGGGGCGATAAATCGATCTAGCTAGGAATCCTGACATCTATTGGCGAATAATAATACTACTTTTATGTGAGCACAACAGCAGATGGCGTTGTTAAGTAACACGAAGTCAATGAGTGTTTGCGTAATTCGTACTTAAATATAATTTCCAAAAAACACAATTTATAAAAAAAAACCATCCAGATACCAGATATTATACATTTAGTTAAAGAATCTTTCCGATTTTCTCTGTGGAGGCATTCCGAACCGGTGGGAATTGGTAACTTGTAATTTATTCTACATATTACCTAAGCAAGTCAAAGTCGAATCATTTATTTTAAGTATTTTAGTGAGCATGACAACTCACAAACCAAAGCCCGATCACAGGTAAAGCAACAAAAGCTCGACAAATTAAGTTCCAGCGAATTAATCCCAAGAAAGAAGATACATTTGTTCGTATCGTAAGTATATTTATAGTGTTTGAGCTCAAGCAGCTGTAATCTGTAATACCATAGTAGCCTTTCTTACAAAGTTGAAATTTAATAAGCTTTTTGAATTTTAATAATTGGAATTTCCCTTAACTTCGTGGGGATTTTATTGTAGTAGCGAATATATTAACCTACGAATGAGTAGGTAACTACTAATTCTATGGAGACGAGTAGCATTTAGAACAAGATTAGGTTCTTTTATTCCTAGTATTAATGCCTGTTTTGATGAAACTTAGTAAAATTACACCATTATTCAAAGCTGGCAACAAAAAAGAGCCCGGCAATTACCGTCCAATTTCTATTCTGCCAGTTCTAAGTAAAATCTTTAAAACTGATTCTAAAACAATTACTTCATCATTTCGATATACATAAATTATTGCATAGTGATCAATACGGTTTTACTAAAGGTCGTTCTACGACCAATGCAGGTGCTGCGCTCTTAAAACATATTTATGATGCTTGGGAGAACGCGCAAGATGCTATAGGTATTTTTTGTGACCTATCGAAAGCTTTCGACTGTGTGCATCACGAAACCATGATTAGAAAGCTTCAACACTATGGCGTTAAAAACAATGTTCTCAATCTATTAGCATTGTACCTGAGTGATAGAATTCAGTTCGTCGACATTAACGGAGTTAAGTCTGCTGGATCGCCTGTGTCAATGGGCGTGCCACAAGGGTCCATCCTTGGTCCCTTCTTATTTCTTGTATACAGAGTCGTCAAAAAGTCGTGGATCAAACGAAAGCAGCGGTTAGATGGGGCCATCAGCAGCAAAAAATTGTTAAACGGGAGGTCCTTAGGGTCAATCCCTGCAGAGTTTCAATTGATTTTGTGTTTTTAAGAGAAATTGACTTTTTTTTACTAAAACTTGATAAAATTCGATAAAATCTACATCCTGTATCGTTTTTATAATTTTTACTAGATTGGTACTGATGAGTCCTTTCGCTAGACATGCTATTTATGGTAGTTTATTGGGTCTGTTGAAGATAATATTAAGTTTTACGGAAGCAATAATTCTTAAATCAAAACTTGTTATTTACTTCGGACCCCACTGTGAAAAAAAAATACTCTACAGAAAAGTGCCCCTGTATCACAATTTTTGGCGCATTTAATAGGGATTCTAAAAAGGTATTACACATGGCTATGCGTGGCTTCGATATCTTTCGAGGACGATCATTCATAGCAAGGCCAGAGTTAATTCATACATAAAACTCGGTTAGGCATTTTTTTTTTTTTTTTTCGTCGGAAATCCTCATGGATACCCGGCCGTTTGGGAACTGGCCGGGTTATGTGGGACTCCGGAGCGCGTGGAGATGGTAAGTTGCGCCCCAACCTACCCACTAAAACCGACGGCGATCCTCAACTGCCCGAAACAGGGCCACGGGTTTCGCTCCCCCGCTGTGCTCCGCGACCCTGGGGGCCTCGGCCCACCCCGTTTAGTCGAGCCCCATGCTCCGAGGCGGGCCCCTCCGATCATGGGGGGCTATACAGCCCCCCTTTTCCGCCGCTGAGAGGCGCGCGCGGAACGCAGCGCGCCTTCCTCCTGGGGCGGTTAGGCCTACTAACCTAACCTTACCTAAGCGTGATCGTTTTCCGGACTACAGGGTCTTTATCGAAGCCACGCATAGCCATGTGTAATACCTTTTTAGAATCCCTATTAAATGCGCCAAAAATTGTGATACAGCGGCACTTTTCTGTAGAGTTTTTTTTTCACAGTGGGGTCCGAACCGAAGTAAATAACAAGTTTTGATTTAAGAATTATTGCTTTCGTAAAACTTAATATTATCTTCAACACACCCAATAAACTACCATAAATAGCATGTCTAACGAAAGGACTCATCAGTACCAATCTAGTGAAAATTATAAAAAAGATACAGGGTGTAGATTTTTTCGAATTTTATCAAGTTTTAGTAAAAATAAAGTAAATTTCTCATAAAACACAAAATCAATTGTAACTCTGCAGGGGTTGACCCTAAGGACCTCCCGTAGAACAATTTTTTGCTGCTGATGGCCCCATCTAACCGCTGGTTTCGTTTGATCCACGACTTTTTGACCAACCTGTATATTAATGACCTTGCATTTTTTATTAATGACATCTGTGATATCGTGCTTTTCGCTGATGATACATCTCTTGTGTTTAAAGTTGACCGAAAAAACGTTAATTACGGCGACGTGAATAGCGCGCTTAGTCAGGTATCATACTGGTTCACAACAAACAATCTGCTACTAAATTCTGTGAAAACTAAATGTATTCGATTTGTAACACCGAATACCAAGATAACAGATACAAAACTAGTTTTTGATGATAAACAAGTTGACCTAGTAGATTCAACCAAGTTTCTAGGCATCACTCTAGATCGTAAGCTGCAGTGGAAGCCTCACATTGCCACTCTTACGGGAAAGCTTAGTTCAGCCGCCTATTATGCTGTTAGACAGGTTAGGAGACTCACTGACGAAGATACGGCAAGACTAGTTTACTTTGGTTACTTCCATAGCGTTATGTCGTATGGGATCTTACTCTGGGGTAATGCTGCCGATATACAAAACATATTTATTCTACAGAAGCGCGCGTTACGTTCAATTTATAATTTAGGACCTAGGGAATCGCTGAGAGAACGTTTTAAAGAGATAGGCATTTTAACTGTAGCGTCACAGTACATTTTTTCAAATCTCATTTTTGTTAAACAAAATTATAATAGCTTTAAAAAAATAGTGACGTCTCTTCCTCCAATATCCAGACCAGAAATAGGCGTAAGCTAGTTACACCATTCCACCGGCTACAAAAATCACATGGTTATTTTGTAGGTTTCGGAATTCGCCTGTTCAATAAATTACCGGAAACTGTCTTGGATTGGTCGTTCGAGAAATTTAAAAGTTACATTAAGTCCCGTCTAATTAAAAAAGCGTACTATCAAGTTAATGATTATACACGGGAGTAACTTCGGCTGTGTTATGGTCTAGCTCTGATCTTTCAGCCATTTTATTAGTGAAGTTTGTAAACAGTGTGAGTGCAGTTTCAGCACGCACCATGTAATTTGTGTGTAATTTCACTGATTTTTATTTTTAAATTTTTAATAGGCTACATGATTATGCGTGTTATTGCTTTCACAAATCTGTAAGACTTGTTTGTACCACCAACATTGTAACCCTTTTATTTAAAAGAGCAACCACAGAGTTTCTTGCCGGCTCTTCTCTGTGGAATGGCGTTCCGAACCGGTGGTAAAAACTAAATGATTAGTTATTTTTATATTTCTTTTAAATTTAATACATTTTTTTTTGACTATTTGAAAGCATTCGCTAGAATTTATTCGAATAAAAAACATTTTGATTTGATTTGATTTAACAAAGTGAGTATCGCTTAATTTATCGAATTGTACGTCTTTTTACGAATATCACTTCATTATGTTTTCGTAGATATATAACATATTGTGCAGCTACAGTCAAATGCCTATCTCTTTAAACTTGTATACTAAAAGGGTTACAATCCTCAATTAATCAAGATATCGTTTATTTGTCACTGTTGTATAGTTGTATGTTGTACCTATATGTTAAATACTTATATCATTCAAACGCGTCTTACATAAGTATCATAAAGACAAATTTAGAATCGTGTTTGTAGAATTCATAAATAACACTAACGTGTTGTTTTCTCTCGCGACCAGTGATTATCTAATAATCATTTAATAATGATATGTCGAACCGCAACCAAACTGGCTGCCATTGAGACAGTTGGAATGATATAATTAGCTATTTGTATTCACGATCGCAAGCAGCGTCCGGCTACGGGTCCCCGTCTACCACTGCGCATACCTATTAGCCCACTGTAGGTGGTACGGAAACAAATTCAAAAGGAACTACATACTCGTATATTCATTTAGGTTTTATCACAAATCGTTGCAAAACCTTCATCGTCTTTTGCCCTTGCCCCCGCTAGGTGCTATTATATATTATTTTTATTCTTCCTTGCACTCAGATAGATAATCGACGAGGTGGTGTCCTTTATTTATTAATTATGTAATTATAAGAACATTTTTAACTTAATTTTTACAACTGCGTCAGGAATTTTATTAGGATTAAGAGCCATTGTGGGACACACCATTCAAATGACTCGGCAGGGACCACGGCCCCATGGCGTTGTCGACGTACCTACTGGTCTGAGCCCAATTTATCTTCTCGCACCCATGATTTCGTTCGTGTGCTCGCTCAGTCATTTGTAGAGTTGTGATAGAACTACCGCTCTATTGATACTTCGACTAATAACGAAAGTAACCCCCAACCAACCATAGGGCGAATTGCAAATACTCCACTATTAAACCAATTTCCAGACTTGTGACGCCAACACCGCACCGCCAGGTTTCATGAGAAATTATTCATCATCATCATCATCATCATTTCAGCCAAAAGACGTCCACTGCTGGACATAGGCCTCCCCCAAGGATTTCCACAAAGGCCGGTCCTGGGCCGCCCGCATCCACTGCTTTCCGGCGATCTTAACCAGGTCGTCGGTCCACCGTGTGGGAGGCCTACCAGCACTGCGCCTTCCGGAACGCGGTCGCCACTCGAGGACTTTTCTGCCCCATCGGACGTCGGTCCTGCGAGCTATGTGCCCTGCCCACTGCCACTTAAGTTTGACAATCCGGTGGGCTATGTCGGTGACCCTGGTTTTCCTGCGTATCTCCTCATTTCTGATTCGATCTCGCAGGGAAACTCCGAGCATAGCCCTCTCCATTGCCCTTTGGGTGACTTTGAGCCTTCTGATGGAGCCCATAGTGAGCGACCACGTCTCAGTTCCATATGTCATCACTGGCAACACACATTGGTTGAAGACTTTTGTCTTCAGACACTGCGGTATTGTGGACGAGAAGATCTTTCGCAGCTTCCCGAACGCTGCCCAGCCGAGTTGGATCCGACGATTGACCTCTTTCTCGAAGTTGGACTTACCTAACTGGACAGTGTGTCCCAGGTAAATGTAATGGTCAACAACTTCGAGGGTAGAACCTCCGATGTTAACAGGAGTGGCTTGAACATGGATATTAGACATGATCTTCGTCTTCTCCATGTTCATCTTAAGGCCGACTCGTTCGGAGGCTCCACAGAGGCCATCGAGCATCGTAGTGAGGCCCTCCATGGTCTCAGCCATTACGACTATGTCGTCAGCGAATCGAAGGTGAGTGATGTACTCGCCGTTCACATTAATGCCCAGCCCTTTCCAGTCCAGAACCTTGAAAACATCTTCCAGTGCAGCGGAGAACAGTTTCGGAGAGATAACGTCTCCCTGTCTAACACCTCGCTGCAACTGGATCGGTTTCGAGGTCTGGTCCTGGAGTCGGACTGACATGGTGGCGTTTTCATACAAGCACTTCAACACTTCGATATACCGATAGTCGATTTGGCACCTCTGGAGAGCCTGCAATACTGCCCACGTCTCGATCGAATCGAAGGCTTTCTCGTAGTCCACGAACGCCAGACAAAGGGGCAGGTTATACTCCTCGGTCTTCTGTATAACCTGCCGTAGCGTTAAAATATGGTCTAAGGTACTGAAGCCTTTTCGGAAACCGGCTTGTTCGGGAGGCTGGGAATCGTCAAGCCTGCACGCGAGTCGATTTGTGATGACCCTCGAGAACAACTTGTAGACATGGCTCAGAAGTGAGATGGGTCTGTAGTTCTTCAATAAGGTGTTATCTCCCTTCTTGAAGAACAGCACCACCACACTTCTGTTCCATGCCTTTGGCGTTCGTCCTTCGAGTATGACGGAATTGAATAACTTCTGAAGGGCCCTAAGGATCGGTTCTCCACCCGCCTTCAGAAGTTCTGCGGTAATTCCGTCATCACCCGCCGCCTTGTTGTTTTTAAGTTGCTCGAGAGCCATCCCGATCTCACACAGGCTGACGTCCGGGAGGTCTTCTGTGTAGTGCCGGGTTAATCTAGCTCGTGGGTCGTCTGCTAGATTTATGACGGGTTCCTGTGTAGACGTGTACAGTTGTCCATAGAAACTCTCGACCTCACCCAAAATCTCGGACTTCGACGTGACGATCCTGCCGTCATCAGTCTTCAGCCTGACGAGCTGGCTTTGCCCAATAGACAGATCCCTGGCAAAAACCTTGGAGCCCCTGTTGCGTTCAATAGCCTCTTCAACACGATTCGTGTTGAATCGGCGTATATCACGCTTCAGGGACTTTGATATCTGTCTATTGAGCATCCGAAGCTGCGTCGCATCATCTGTAGACTGCAGAACCATTTTCCGTCGCTCGTCCATGAGATTTAGGGTGAGGTCCGAGAGCTTTTTGGCCGTTTTCAGGCGTTGGGTCTCACAGAACTTCGACCCAACTTTGCGGACAGTCTCCACGAACCCGTCATTATAATCGTCCACGTCAACGCCTAGGCTTATAAAGCGGTTTTGCAGTTCGAGCTGAAAGCTCTCCGGGTTTTGAATTTGAACTGGCACGGGACGCAGCGTAGACCTCACCAGGCGCGACCTTTCAAGCTTAACGTCGATATTCAATGTGCCTCGTACTAAGCGGTGATCGCTTCCGGTTTTGACCATATTGATCACGGAGACATCATTGAATATGTGCTTTTCCGTCGACATGATGAAGTCTATCTCGTTTTTTGTGGTGCCATCCGGACTCAACCAGGTCCATTTCCTCTGTTCTGGTTTTTTGTAAAAGGAATTCATCATATAGAGTCCCTCCTTCTCCAGGAAACCAGCCAAAGTCTGGCCCCGTTGGTTCCGGTGTCCAAACCCAAATTGCCCCACTTGCAGCTCATCTCCACTCCGCTTGCCCAGTTTCGCGTTAAAATCCCCCATAACAACGGTGTAGTGCGTTCTAGAGCCATGTATGGCCGAGGAAATGTCCTCATACATTGTCTCCACCTCTTCGTCGGGGTGTGCCGAGGTCGGTGCGTATACCTGTATGACCTTCAGCGAATAACGCTTGGTTATTCTGAGTATAAGGTACGCCACCCTGGTCGACACACTCTCGATTTTAACAACGTTGTTCACAAGGGACTTGTGGACGATAAACCCAACACCACCTTGGGACTGTTGGTCGCCCTCCCGGAAGTAGAGCAAATTGCCGGATTTGAGGGTTATCGTGTCCTCTCCCTCTCTTCGGACTTCAGACAACCCCACTATATCCCATCGCAACTTGCTCAACTCTTCCTCGAGTTCTACGATCTTCTCGTCAGTCCGCAGTGTCCGTGTGTTATATGTTGCCAGGTGCAGCCGTCGTTTTTTGTGGTAGCCGGATCTCTGCCGGAGATTGTTCGCACCCCCTGCCCCACCGTTACCTTGGCTGCTACCGTGGCCGAAGGAATAGTGGGGCTGCCGGGGACTGGGGGCCGTTTTCCTAGTTGTATCCATTCATTCATGGGGGGGGTTTGCCATAATCGCCACGCTTGGCAGGCGGGTTGGCGATCGCAGTGATGGATGGTGTGTTTTTAACAGAGCGTCGCTGCTGCCCAACGTCTGTTGTCCCTTAGTCGCCTTCTACGACACCCACGGGAAGATATGGGGTGGTAGTATTCTTACTCCGCTACCACACGGAAATTATTGGTTGTTTAAAATTGAAATAAACATCCCAAATTTCTCTATGCCGCTATTTTTTAACCCCCGACGCAAAAAGAGGGGTGTTATAAGTTTGACGTGTCTGTCTGTGGCGAACGGATGAAGCGATTTCAATATAGTTTTTTTTTGTATGAAAGGTGAGTTACGGGCGAGTGTTCCTAAACAAGTTTGATGAAAATCGGTTGAGCCGTTTAAAAGGGGTGAAAGTGGGGAAGAATAACCGAATGTCTGCAAATACAATCGAGTGGGGTCTCAAATGAAAGCGCATCACTTGCAATTTAACAAAATCTACATTATAATAAGTGTGTGTGTGTATAAATAGTATAAAATAAAAATTAAATTAAAATTTTTAAAAAACCCCCGACACAGTAACCTTTAAAAAGTAAAAAATAAATACATCGCGTTGGGGGACCAGGGGTCAGGTAATAAATAAGTGGGAGCGGTCCCCCAACGCGATGTATTTATTCCTTTCGTTCCACAATATAACGGTGTATAAGCCGCGGGGCCATCTCGTGTACAATTCAAAACTCATTTAATCAAGTTGGCTCATTAGAGCTCTTTTGACAAGTCAAACAAGAAAATAAAATTTAAAATTTACCATCTACCACCGGTTCGGAATGCAGTTCTACAGAGAAGAGCCGGCAAGAAACTCTGTAGTTACGGTTAAAGAACTTTATTGATCTCAAAAGAATTACATAAATTCACTTCATGAGATATTAATAAAAGTTGCTCTTTTTAGATCGCTGTTTTCGCCGGTCGCTCGTTTTTAGGTACAAGGCCGTGATAAGACAGTTTGTGAGAGCAAACGCGTGCAATAGTCGCAAAGGGCCATACAACAGCCAGATCTAATCAACAATACTAACCTTCTAACGCCCAAACCAACCGACCCCCAGCAACGGCACCTGTTCACAAGCATGACGCATGCGGCAGCCATCGCCCTCCCCAACCATATTGCAGGGAAGAGAACGACCTGTCGCACCGTATTGCACCGGGACATAAACAAATTACATTTTCATTATTAATAGTATATTGAAAAGTGTTTACAGGCAAATGTTTCCCCTACCACCAAAATCACCATTCAAATAGAATGATGATTGTGAATACTTTCCAAATTTAAGGGAAAATACCAAATGACAAGGATTGAATATTTGAAAGAACGTAATACTTAGGGATGAAGAGCATTTTGATATAAAATCCCTTATCCTCCCTCTCCTTTCCTTTGCCGTAATACGCGTGCGGGACTTCGGTGCCACCGATACACTAGCCGCCATTCCATCGCGAACGAAGAAATTCGGCAACTCGTTCCTTTGTCGCACCTTAAAAGCATGGAACTCCCTCCCTGCGCACGTATTTCCACCTACCTACAATATGGGGTCTTTCAAACGAAGCGTGAAGAGGCATCTTGCGGGCCGGCAGGGTGAGGATGGCTAATGCTATTCGTATAGTTTAGCACTAGGTATCCCCGCTTCTGGACTGCATTTCCCCTTAACATCAGGCGGAATGTAGTCATCTGACTGCTCTTACATAATAAAAATAAAAAAAATCTGTCCGCTAGTCCATCAGGAGACGCTCTCATGTGGTAGATATATAACTTAGTTAAGATAATATGGTTGAAAGTCAAATCGTCCGCAGTTTAATTACTTTGGGAATAATTGTTGTAATGCTATCTCAGTTACACATACCTGTTCCATCTGACACCCTATTGCCAATTACAAACATGGTTTGTGGAAACTATTTACGCGGCATAATATTTACGCGCTTGGCTTTATGGAGTGAATAATAGTAGATTGTATCACAAGGGAGCAAAGTAATATATTTTTACTGCTAGGGCGCTTTTTTTAATCAAGAGCGTAGTGAGGGATTCTTTACTAGAATCCTGAACATAGCGAGGGCAATGGATAGTTATTTATTCGCGGATTTGTATTTGATTGGCCCATCTAATCCAAGACTAATGATTTGAAAAAAGCAACTACAGAGTTTCTTGCCGGCTCTTCTATGTAGAGCAGCATTCCGATCCGGTGCTAGTTTCAGCATGAATGTGGGTGGACGCAAGGAGTGTAGGAGATCTAATGAGATGGATGAATTGTAAGAATGAGGAATTGTTTATGAAAGGTGTGACTGTAAATATGACAACCGATAGGTGTGTATGGAGACTACCACCTAGCGTGAGACAAGGGTTGTGATAAAACCTACGTAAATATAGTTTACGTAGGTTTTATCACGTAAATATAGTTTACGTAGGTTTTATCACAAAGCTCTTATCTCCTTTTGTGTTTTTTTTTAATACTTTAGGCGCAAAGGGATGATCATCCAACTAAATTGACGAAAATTGGACAGAGTATAAAATCAAGTCCTGTTTTCTTGTGGCTACATGTTCTGCCCGTCTAGTCACATCGGTTGACTTGTCACCCGCAGCGTGGAATGAGTTGGACTATGAATCATGCAGCTATTACCACACTTTCATTTCAACTAAAAGGATGTTTCACATTTTATAAAAAAGAATGCCATAGAACATTGCTACCCATAATTTGATTTGTTTGTTTTCCATATCATCGGGTTCAATTGCACAGGTACACATGAAATAGTCACTTGCCCGGATAAACTTGACGCTAAATAAATACACATACGTATGGAGACGAAGTCATTTAATAAAAGATAATTTAATAATATAAAACGTTCTAAACTTAAAAGCGTAGAGGCTCACGACATGATTTAGACGGAGCGGTGCAGCTTGTGGGGCGCCGAAGCAGGCAGGGGCGCCTTATTCTCGGGCGGGGCGTCGTGCCGGGGGCGCCAGTCGCGGGGGCGCCACATCAGCACGTACATGCCCGTGAACAGGGCCGAGCCGCTCAGAGGACCCACCCAGTACACCTGCGCAACGGAGGGGCATTCTCGATTAAAACTGTTCCTAGATCTCGCCACTGCTGGACATAGGCCTCTGCCAAGGTGCGCCACAGGGCCCGGTCTGCTGGTTTGTGCATCCAGTCGCCGCCCTCTGTTGCAAGTCGTATCGATCTCGCCACAAAGTGTGCAAATCGCGGAAATTGAATGTCTTGGCACCAAAAACATTTCAAACTAATTCAAGCAACCGTTGGACAATGAACACTGGACAAAACCTTACAGTAACCTAACAATAGTTAGTCAATAGTCGTCACACATACTCAAAACTCTGTGTCAAATTTAATGTTACGGTATTAATTAGCAATGGGATTAAACGTCCAAAAATACCGTTTTGTGCTTTAAAAATATTTGTGTCGGTATATGGTTACTATCGTTATTAAATTTAATATATTGTTTTAGCGACTAACTTGAAACCGAATAAATAGTATTTTAACGGACAATCGAGTGTCGAAGCATGTCTGAAGATTTAAAAGAGTTTTTATGTGGTTTATCACTTTTAATTCGGATTAATTAAAAACAAATACAGCAACCTGAATTAATGTCGTATTTAACCGAAAATAACACTTAAAACCTTGAAGCTAATTTTATTATCCAACCGACATCTACGAAGTAACTGCAATAATATTCATAAAATTCTACCTGGGGTACACTAAAAGTTTTGCACTTCTATTAATAATAAATATCCTTCGACATTTCACACAGCGCCATCTCGTCCCAAGATAAGCAACTTAATGCTTGTGTTATGGTAACGAGATGGATGATAAACTACTTATACTTATCTACAGACCGCCGAGTTTCAAATCTGTTGATAATTTTCTTAATTCACTTCATACATTATTAGAAGGCCTGGCTTCATACAAAAATATTGTTATTGTAGGTGATATCAACATTGACTTATTAGGAATCCATAAGGATACTACATTTTACTTAGATATCGTTGCTTTCCATGGCCTTCTGCCTGCTATTAACACCGCAACTAGGGGTAAGGCATGCTTGGATCATGTGGTACTGCGGACGAAATTAGATGCTATGACTATTATTTTACAAACAACTATTACTGATCATAGCACTGTTCTATTTTGCCTTAAAACTGGACGTGCCAAAAGTCAATCCTATAGTTTTAGAACCCATAATAAACTAGATGTAGAAAAACTAAAGAGTGAAACCCTTTCTTATAACTTTGGAAACGTTTATAATGAGAGCGATTTAAATATTGCTACAGACATATTTATTAGTAATATATCACAGTTAATTGCAAATAATTCTATTAAATTGTTAGTCCCTAGAAGCAAAGTTATCATTAAACCTTGGATTACTAGTGGCTTGCTTCGATGTATTCGTAATAGAGATAGAATGCACAAAACTCTTAGAAATAATATACATAATACTACACTTAAATTGACTTATGTAAGATACAGGAACTTCTGCAATAATCTATTAAAAAAACTAAAAAATAAATATGAAAAAGATCAATTATTTAATTCTAAAAAGGATACAAAAAAGCTATGGAATACTGTTAAAACGATCACAAATAACAACTCTAAAAATAATAACGCCTCTCAACAACTTCTAAATCTTGAAAACTGTAAAGACTCTATCAATAAAGTAAATGAATATTTTTCTAATATAGGCAAGCAACTGGCGGAAATGGTGCCAACATCTTTTCCTCGATTCGAGCAAATTGTAGACCCACCACTTCACTCTTTTGTTCTTATGCCCACTGATAACGAAGAAGTCGAAACAACAATTCAACTCTTAAAAAGTGATTGCTCACCAGGTTCGGATATGATTAGTGCCAAAGCCCTAAAAACAATATCCTCATCAATAGCACCTATTCTAGCGGATCTCATAAATCGTTGTCTATCAGCTGGGGTATTTCCTAACGCACTTAAAACAGCAATAGTACATCCTATACATAAGATGGGTGACAGAGGTTGCATCACTAATTACAGACCTATATCAATATTAACATCATTATCCAAATTATTTGAAAAGATTATAAACAAAAGACTAACCAAATATCTTGAAGAACGCAAACTTTTATCTAACTCGCAATATGGCTTTCGCTGTGGAAAATCAACTGATAATGCAGTACTTGATTTTACTAATTTCCTTGTTGACAAACTGGACAATAAAAAGAAATGTCTGACTATATTTCTTGACCTTGCAAAGGCATTTGACACAGTCTCTGTCCCCCATCTTATACAAAAGCTAGAAAACTTTGGAATTAGAGGGACTGCTTTGTCTCTACTAACTGATTATTTAAAAAACCGAACACAGCGCATTAAAATAGGAGAGCTTATCAGCGATGAACTTCAAATAGAATACGGAGTTCCGCAAGGCAGTGTTATGGGTCCGACACTTTTCCTTTGCTATATAAACCAGTTGTGTATGCTTAATATTGACAACTGCCGTGTTTCAGCATATGCTGACGATACTGCTCTAACCTTCTATGCAGACTCTTGGAATGAACTTTTCGATGTTGCACAACTAGGATTTAATAAAGTGTGTCACTGGCTCTCATCTAATCTTCTTACACTAAATGAAGATAAAACAAAATACGTTATATTTTCAATTCGTAATCTAGCTGACTTACCAATTCTATCTACACATATCTATGCGCACAAATGTAATTTTCCTCCAAATACATACTGTAACTGTCCCATTATTAATAAAACACAATGTATTAAATACCTTGGGATTGAAATAGATGCCAATCTAACTTTTGAAAACCATATAAATTCTGTATCAAAAAGAATACGTAAGTTAGCCTATATCTTCAAAGACCTTCGAGATATAGCTGATATAAAATCTATAAAAATGGTATATGAGGCTTTTGTGCATTCTGTCTTAAGCTATTGCATCACATCATGGGGTGGTGTACCTAAAACTAAACTGTTGGTCCTGGAAAGAGCACAGAGAATGATCCTGAAAGTCAGCTTGCGTAAACCACGTTTATATCCCACTAAAAAACTCTATGAAGAAGCTGGAATTCTTTCCGTGCGCCAGCAGTACATACTTTTAACGATTTTATATAAACATTCAAATATACCTATAGATAACATAAATAGGATAGACCTCTACAGAAGGAATCATACAGTGTGTAATCCATATGTAGTAAAGACCTCATTTGCTCAAAACTTTTTCATTTTTCGGAGCGTCCTATTGTATAATAAAGTAAACAAAATATTAAAAATAATATATGATTGTAAATACAAATGCAAATATAAAGTTTCTAAATGGCTGTTAACTCTAGATTATAATGATACAGAAAATGCGCTGGAAATAATGGTATAGTGAATACTTTATAGATAATTTCTGATAGTACTCTTATACATCACACACACACACACACACACACACGCGCACATACACACACTCACACATATATTTCTCCATCTTAAATAATTTAATTGCAATAATTATGCGAGGGGGGCCTGGTGTTCTAAAATACAGGCCTAGGCTTAGTTTAGACTCCAGATCTCCCACAGATTACATTCTGCTGTCTTGATAGTTTTTAGAAAAAGTAACAAATGTTTCTTATCTGTTTGTAATTTTTGTGGGGATGAAATAAAATATATTTTATTTATTTTTTTATATAATTTTTTTTGTAAATACATATGTCAACGGAAAACAACAAGAACCGGAAATTTATAAATTTCCTAGGAAATTTATAAACGTCCGTAGGATTCCAAACGAGAGATAAATTGGATTATTTTACGCCCACATTTTCGGAAATTTATAAACTTACTGAACTCACGCGTAAAATAATATGTAGCAATAACCAAACGCCATGGGCGCTCTGATTGGTTGAATAAGTCACGTGTTCCTTCTCCGTCCTCTCCGCCGCCATTGTTCGATATTGTCTACTTGTGGTAACCTAGACCTGACACTGCTGCATCATCAGGAATCTATACCTTACCAAATTACAGTAAATGTATCGTGTTTGAACTCATTGTAACGGTATCAATAAAAGTTAGGTACCCGACATTTATGGCTGAGAAGACTCTCAATGTAGTGAACATTGAGAGTGTACTGGCCATATTGCAGTCCGATGTCAGGGGTTTTTTAAGTTAATTATTTTATTTTTTAATTTGTTACATGTTTTTAAGCATTTTTTTTTTATTAAGTACTTAGCGCCTGTTTGACAATTCGCCTGAGGCCAACGGATTTTTTTTTAATTAAACTTCATATTTTTTTTTGGCAGAAGGTCTGTTTTATTGTTTTATGATTGTTTTTTTTAAATAAACCTCTTTAACTTCACACGATTTCTATTGTTTTATTTTGGTAGAGTGAAGTAGGGGTTTTTAGCATATTATGTAAAACAGTAACCCTGTATTATAGGTACTTACCTAGTTTTAAAGTAAAAATACTGTTAGGTACTGATAAATTTATAGTTTGGCAAGTCTAATTGTACCTATGTCTATGGACACAAGCATGCCACTATCAACATCGACCAATCAGAGAACAGTGTGATATTTGCCGTATCTTAAAGAAGCGTAAAATTAAAAGCTCTACTGTGATTGGTCGAACCTTTTAGAATCTTACGAATGGATATCCGTTAGTTTATAAATTTACGACGAGACGTCGACGACGAGAAGTACCTATAATACAGGGTTACTGTTTTACATAATATGCTAAAAACCCCTACTTCACTCTACCAAAATAAAACAATAGAAATCGTGTGAAGTTAAAGAGGTTTATTTAAAAAAAACAATCATAAAACAATAAAACCGACCTTCTGCCAAAAAAAAAAAGAAGTTTAATTAAAAAAAAATCCGTTGGCCTCAGGCGAATTGCCAGACAGGCGCTAAGTACTTAATAAAAAAAATGCTTAAAAACATGTAACAAATTAAACATAATAAAATAATTCACTTAAAAATCCCCTGACATCGGACTGCAATATGGCCGAGTACACTCTCAATGTTCACTACATTGAGAGTCTTCTCAGCCATAAATGTCGGGTACCTAACTTTTATTGATACCGTTACAATGAGTTCAAACACGATACATTTACTGTAATTTGGTAAGGTATAGATTCCTGATGATGCAGCAGTGTCAGGTCTAGGTTACCACAAGTAGACAATATCGAACAATGGCGGCGGAGAGGACGGAGAAGGAACACGTGACTTATTCAACCAATCAGAGCGCCCATGGCGTTTGGTTATTGCTACATATTATTTTACGCGTGAGTTCAGTAAGTTTATAAATTTCCGAAAATGTGGCCGTAAAATAATCCAATTTATCTCTCGTTTGGAATCCTACGGACGTTTATAAATTTCCTAGGAAATTTATAAATTTCCGGTTCTTGTTGTTTTCCGTTGACATATACATTTTTTTTGTAAATACATACATATTATAGATAGAAAAACACCCAGACCCGGAACAAATACTTGTAGGTCGGTCGTACAAATATTTCTTCCGTGCGGGGATCGAACCTACCTACCATCAGAACTGTGGTCCTCCTGTTTAAAAAAATGGTTCGATCGCATGAACAAATGTTTAAAATGTAAAGGAGAGTATTTTGTAAAGCAATAAACATAATATTTTGGTTATAACATGTTTTTTTTTAAGTTATGCAAAACTTATAGTGTGATAGACTAAGAGCCCGTGAACCCCAGACCTACGGTATTTTATAAAAGCTGAAAGTTTGTCAGCGCATGCTCCCAACACAGGTAAGAACGATGGACCATTTATGAAGTTTGGGTTACAGTGGCTATGGCAGGTACACCTCACTAAAGGTGTGTAAAATACCGATCTAATTACGTCAAATAATAAAGTGCGATTTTTTGGTATTACCTTTAGATTATTATAAAAAAATCATGTTATTCATTGACAGACACTTAACGTCGTGGAAACCCTTTGCCAGACACCCTTAATGTTCATGGCAGTATGCATATGGGTGGGTGCGCGTGAGATAGCGAGTTAAGTCTACCGCGGTCCCTCACTGCGCAGTTGTTATTTCTACTGATAAAATCAAAATCAAAACTCATTTAATCAAGTTGGCTCATTAGAGCTCTTTTGACAGGTCAAACAAAATGATAAAAGTTATAATTTACCATTTAAAATTTATTTACCATCTACCACCGGTTCGGAATGCACCTCTACAGAGAAAGAGCCGGCAAGAAACTCTGTAGTTGTTCTTTTTAGATCGCCATTTGGGTTTGTACCCTGGTTATAAGACAGATTTGTGAGAGCAAACTCGCGCAATAGTTCCAAAGGGCCAAACATCAGCCAGATCTAGTCGACAATAGTAACCTTGTAATGCCCAAGCCAACTGACCCCCAGCAACGGTACCTGTTCACAAGCATGACGCATGCGGCAGCCATCGCCCTCCTCAACCATATTGCAGGGAAGGGAACGACCCGCCGCACGATGCCACCACTGCGAGTCTTAAAGTGAGCATGATAACTCGAGCGCCAAGGAATTGAACATTTCAAAAGTTATACTAATAACGCGTTAGGATGCTCTCACATACTGTGTATACATATCACATTAGAAGAACACTATTTCTTATTACTTTGTCATTATTCTAAAAGTATTTAAATAAGAGCATCGGACTAGCAACAACACCGATCAGTTATTCCCAAGCATTTTTAGATATAGATATAGTCGTTAACTTTATAGCACCCCTTAAAGATTAGCCGACTTTTAATTTGACACTTAAAGTGTTCTAAAGGCAATGCCTTTAGGAATTTTATTAAATAATCGAATACCAAGACCTGCAAAAGTTTTGTGAACTTTTTGCAGCATGTAATAAGTAGTAAAGTCTATGTAATAAAGTAATAGTCTATTTTACGTACATTTAAAAAAATAATTAATAAAAAATTCGATGCCAAAACTACCTTAAATTGTTCATTTTTTTAATTTATTCTGTCAATATCAGGTTTAAAAAAAGCCAAATAAAATATTCCTCAAAAATTTAACGAAAAACTGGATAATGATATTACATGTTATTAAAAAGGATAAAAAATTGATTGATGACATTGCATACTATTATAGAGTATAAGGACAATATTATTTCATTCAATAACATTATCATCACCAATGTTATCATTTTCTTCGTCACTGTTACTCCATTCGATATCGAATCTTCGTCAGTTTCTGTATGAATATAAAACAGATAATGGGATTATTAAAAGAGATTATTATTATATTAAAAGTATAAAAAAAATGAAAAATAGATTGAAGTATTTATACCTGAGACAGTTTTTAGTGAATCTATAACGAAATTTGGTAACTGATCACCTTCGAACCATTTAAAATGGTACTGATTTTGAACTGCAATAATTGTTATCGAAATTATTTGCGATTATATTTTGTGAATTAAGACCGCATTTTAATCTCCACGCCTGATTACGTCTGCAGATAGTTATAGTAGCGAATGGAGCCTCAGAATAAATATAAAGTAACAATATAGGGGGCGCTTTATTATTTTAGCTGATGTAAACACGTACTAAGTACTAAACAATACATGCGCAGTAGAAATAAAAACTGCACAGTGAGGGACCGCGGTAGACTTAACTCGCTATCTCACGCGTACCCACCCATATGCATACTGCCATGAACATTAAGGGTGTCTGGCAAAGGGTTTCCACGACGTTAAGTGTCTGTCAATGAATAACATGATTTTTTATAATAATCTAAAGGTAATACCAAAAAATCGCACTTTATTATTTGACGTAATTAGATCGGTATTTTACACACCTTTAGTGAGGTGTACCTGCCAAAGCCACTGTAACCCAAACTTCATAAATGGTCCATCGTTCTTACCTGTGTTGGGAGCATGCGCTGACAAACTTTCAGCTTTTATAAAATACCGTAGGTCTGGGGTTCACGGGCTCTTACTCTATGACCTACGTATACCTACACTAAAGTGACTTATTATGCAGCAAAGCGATTTTGATCAACTTTTAGAGTTCGAGTGATGGGAATTAAATTGACGCGCTGTCCATTTAACGGTCGACATTAACGCCCTCTGTGAATATACTGTGGTACATTTTATTGTTCAGCATTTCGATACCCGAGGGCACTGTGTAATATATTATCATTATACCCTGTTCACGATAGCTTGATCGATTTGACACATGTAAATTTATCTGGTCGACATAAAGGTATGATTCCGAACTACGCTGCACGCAGCAGTGCTGCTGCAGCAGTACTGTTGCGGTACAACTGGTTCCCATACAACCGGTCATTGCTGCCTGGCTCGAAATGTAATCTCATATAAGCTTTTAGAAATATTGTATGGGGACCAGCAGTGCCGTGACAGCACTGCTGCGGTAGCACTGCTGCATGCAGCGTAGTTCGGAATGATGGGAAACAGATAATATGTACTAGTCCAAAAAATAACGTTTTAAAATACTTGTAACTGCGACGAGATGGTGTGTAAAATTCTTTATAACTTTTTCTTGACTTTAAAAGACAATATTCGAATAAAAAATCTTTATTATTTTGATATAAAATTTTGAAATAAAATTAACACTTACAATTATTATTTTCTTTTCTTTTTTGTTTACTTTCATGGTCTGAACCACCTATTTAAATTTGGCGGGAGATTAAAAAATAACCCTGTAATATTAAATAGGAACTTATTATTAATATTGACCCACCATCGCTAATCTACCCAATGTTTTATTATGTCTAGTGCAATAAAGAATTTCACACATAATACACCCACGCCAACTTGTCACAGTTACAAGTATTTTATAACGTAATTTTTTGGACTACTAGATATTTGCCGTTTCCCATCACTAGCCCGTCTGTCAACTCGATCAAGCTATGTTGTACAGGGTATATAACAACAATCAAAAACATCAGCTGTTAACTGAACTGGGTGACTGGTCGCGGAGGGTAGCGGGATCCTAAGCACGGTCTTCCTCTGGCCGACCGCAGGTAGTAGGGGGCCCAACTAGTAGGATAGCCACCTATGAAAGGCTAGCCCGCCAACTAGCGAAAAATCCCAGGATGCGTCACCGTGCCGGTTGGCGACCGGATGCGAGGGCCCGGTGAACATCTCTGGGGGGGTTAGGGCGTCCCCGCGCGCTCCAGATCAGTCTCCCGTCAGTGCAGCACCATTTTTGTGCCGCTTGGTACTCGTTTCTGCCGCGCCTCGCCTATGTGTACCCTTTCTCTCTGTCTGTTCACCAAAATGAAGAAACATAAAAATAATAAACTGGTTAAACAGTTAAACAGTCCAATCTCATCGCAGTCCACCACCTAGAGACTGAAAAACCACACCTGCTGTTCCTCACGGAGACGCAAATTAGATGTCCAGCTGATGCAGCATACTTGTACTACCCAGGTTACACCCTGGAGCACAATTTTATGCCTCACGCTGGCACATGCGTGTTTGCTCGCGATGACATCTGCTGTCGACGTCTCCGTAACCTAGAGGATTCCAGTTTTTCCGTATTGAGGGTTCTGGGGAACACTGGCTTGGAGCAGATACTCTATGCCTGTGTTTACCGGTCGCATACCGATAACTTGGAGACAACCAGGCTCTTTCAGTATCTAACTGATTAGGTACCCATCGGCGCAGCTTGTTTTTCTGGGGGACTTCAACGCCCACCACCGGGAGTGGCTGTACCCATACCAGAACACGGACCATGCCGGGAGATTAGCATACGCATTTGCTGTACCGCTCGGTCTCTCCCAACTGGTAGCTGGCGCTACGCGCATACCTGATGTTGATGGCCACACGGCTAATTGCTTGGACCTTCTGCTGACAACTGATCCAGACTGGTATCAAGTTACAGTTTCCTCTCCGTTAGGTAGCTCTGACCACTGTCTGGTGAAATCTGTGTCTGCCTACTCACCACCTGAACACGAACGCACTGGGACTAGGCGTGTATGGCGATACAAGTCAGCTGATTGGGATGAGATGCGGCATTTCTTTGCATCCTATCCTTGGCAACACATGTGCTTCTCCTCAGATGACCCGTCATGCTGCGCGGATGCTATTTCTGAAGTGATATATCAGGCTATGGAATATTTTGTTCCATATTCTGATGTCTCACTCCATGAGAAAACCCGCCCATGGTTCAACTCTGAGTGTGTTAGTGCCGAAGCATTTAAGCACTTAGCCTACCAGGAGTGGGCGGCTGCTCGAGCCCGCAAAGCGCCCAACGACCGGAAACTGAAAAAAGGCCTTTAATAGTGCTGCCAAGTCCTGCAAACGTGCCCTTCGCAAGGCCCGCTTCGACCATATTGGCCGTATCGGAGCCAGACTAGCATCTTACCCATCTGGGAGTAAAGCTTTCTGGTCTCTTGCCAAATCGGTCGAAGCCAATTTCTGCCGATCGTCTTATCCGCCACTGCAGAAGTCGGATGGCTCATGAGCTCACACCGCGAAAGAGAAAGCAGACTTGTTTGCCTCTCTATTTGTGAAAAATTCACAACTTGATGCTGCTGGTAACTGCCCACCTGTACTACCTCAATGTGACTCTGCTATGCCTGAGATACACATTCGGCAAAAAGAGGTACTTAAAATACTCAGCACTCTGGATGTGAATAAGGCTAATGGGCCTGATGGCATTCCTGCCATTGTCTTGCGGTCATGTGCGCCTGAGTTGTCTCCGGTTCTGACTCGCCTGTATCGCTTATCCCTGAGGTCTGGTCAAGTTCCGAAATCCTGGAAGATTGCCAATGTTCAACCTGTCCCCAAGAAAGGAAGTCGTGCTGACCCTGCTAACTACCGACCTATCGCCATCGCCTCCATACTCTGTAAGACTTTGGAGCGTGTCTTAAACAACCGTCTCCTCGCATACCTGGAAGACAACGACCTCCTCAGTGACCGTCAATTCGGGTTCCGTCGGGGCCGGTCTACTGGGGATCTTCTTGTGTATGCTACTCACCTCTGGAGCGAAGCCATTGAGAGGCACGGTGAGGCTCTTGCCGTGTCCCTCGATATATCTAAGGCTTTTGACAAGGTATGGCACGCGAGTCTCATTGGCAAGCTTCCAGCATATGGTGTTGCTCCCGGGCTTTGCACCTGGATCGAGGATTTCCTGAGGAACCGATCGATTCGGGTCGTCGTTAATGGCGCCTCGTCCGATCTTCTTGGTATTGATGCCGGTGTCCCTCAGGGGTCTGTGCTCTCCACGACTCTGTTTTTGCTGCACATCAACGATCTGCTGATAACCCACGGTATCTTTGGGTATGCGGATGACAGCACAGTCTCAGTGAGATACTTGTCCGATGCGAAGTCTGAGTCCAAAGTCCAGTCTCTCGGGGAGTCGATGATTGAGCGGGTGAACTCCACTTTGGAGGCTGTTTCCCAATGGGGTGATGGCAATTTGGTCGAGGTTAACCACTCAAAAACACAGGCTTGTCTATTTTCGGCAAAACGAAGTCCATTCCAACTGACTCAGACTTTCCGGAATGTCTCCGTTCCAGTTAACGACCATCTTAAGCTCTTAGGCTTAGATCTCTCTTCCGATCTAAATTTCGGTCGTTACATCGAGTCCATAGCAAACACTGCGGCAAAAAAACTCAGTATCCTTTCCAGGGTGACACGGTACTTCACGTCGGAGCAGCTCTTAATTCTATACAGAGCTCAAGTTCGCTCCTGCATGGAATACTCTTCCCATCTCTGGGATGGGTCTGCTAGAAAACAGCTGGATGCTCTGGACTCGTTGGAACGCCGAGCGAAGAGGATCATAGGTACTAACTGTCTCGTAGAGGCAAACCTTCCGAACCTCGAACACCGCAGACGAGTTGCCTGTCTATCGGTTTTTTAACGGCTACATTTCGGCGAGTGTGCAGAGGTTTTGCATAACCTAATACCCCCCTTTCCATCACCGAACGACTAGACACGGCGCGCAGTTTCACCCTTACGTTGTAGACATCCCACCATAACGCACGAAGCGGTTTGCGTCTTCATACATTATGCGAACAGCTAAGGAGTGGAACTCTCTGCCGAGGTCTGTTTTTCCGGATAGATATAATCTGGACCTCTTTAAGGCCATAGTGAACAGACACCTTCTAGGCAAACGTGTACCATCTTAGGCCTCATCTTCGCCTTCCATCAAGCGAGATCGAGGTCAAACGTAAGCCTATTTTTACAGAAAAAAAAGTTAAACAACAGCCATCTAGTATTTATACTTAAAACTAATTGGATAATTATAATAATAATGTTATTTTCATCTTGTTCCCAACTCAAAATAAAGGCAAAATCACGAGGCACCAATGATTTACTTTTCATAGACATGGCCATTAGTCAACATATTCGAAGAAACAAGAGAAATGTTTTTATGGCCTGGATCGACGTCGGGTTTGCCACCGTCCAGGTGAATCTACCAGACATATCGTTTCCGGTTGTTGTCGTCTTGCTAACGGGAGTACTTGCATAGAGTACTTGCATCCAAGTTACAATGGAAGCCCCACATTCTTAAACTTGCCGATAAACTTAGTTCAGCAGCCTACGCTGTGAGACAGGTAAGACGGCTCACCGACGTGGACACGGCGAGACTCGTCTACTTTGGTTACTTCCATAGCGTCATGTCATATGGTATTCTGCTTTGGGGCAACGCCGCAGACATTGAAACAGTATTTGTATTACAAAAGCGTGCTGTGCGTTCCATTTACAATCTAGGACCCAAATAATCACTTAGGAATAATTTATTTATTTATTAAACCACACATACAGCTATTTTCACAGGTTAAGGTACCTAATAAAATAGCGTAGTTATATTTATGTTACAAAAGTTCACTAAAATTAATTATATGATGATGATGATGAATTATATTGAGCAGATAGTGCAATTGTGCAAAATGCAGCCCGTGTGAATTCACTCAGTGTACAATTGAAGAAGTCAATCTGTTGTGACACCATATTGAGTGCTGCAGCAGGTTGGTGCGAGCGGGCGGCACCCACAGCAGCGGCGCGGCGGCCGCCTCCGTCGCCCCACGTACCAATCAGGTACACGTAACCCGTTCGCTTGTTTAATAAAATTCCTGACGCTATCGTCAGCCAACTTTTCGTAATGTTTAAAAATGTTGTTAAATCTACTTTAATCTAATCAATGACTATCTGTGTGACATTGATGCCTGGAAGTAACTGTCATTTTGTGCCTGTGCTCTGTTCCTTGCCTCTTGAATAATATATCTCACTACGTAGCATTTAGACAATGTCATATATTGTACACTGTATGTGTGAGCAACGACGCAATGGATAGCTATTAATTCGCGGACTTGTATTTGATTGGTTCTGACCCAAGGCCTAGTTGTCATTCATGCGTTAACGTGTTGTGTGTTTCTCTCATCTGGCGAACTTGCTCTCACTATGCTGTTTAGTGCTTTTTGTAAACAAACCCATTGATTTGAAAAAAGAAACTACAGAGTTTCTTGCATACTCTTCTCTGTAGAGCAGCATTCCGAACCGGTGGTAGTTTCAGCATGAATGTGGATGGACGTAAGGGTTGTGGAAGATCAAGAGAGATGGATGGATTGTAAACATGAGAAATTGTGTATGAAAGGTGCGACTGTAGATATGACGACTGAAAGGTGTGTATGGAGACTACCACCTAGCGTGGGACAGGGATCGTAAGATGATGATAATGGTAACTGTAAATATGACGATTTATAAGAGTTTTGTGATAAAACCTACGTAAATAAAGTTAATTTTGAGTTTGAGTTTGAGAGACAACCAAGTAGCCAAGACTATTCATCAACAACCTAACTCAGCCTAACTTACTACCTACGGAAAAATATGTGTGTGGTGCGCAAAAAGAAGTTTTATATTATAAAATGTTTTGTCTTTTTATGAATATTACATAAATGGTTGTATTCAAATTTGGTTGTGGTTGGCGGAGACATTCCATGCAAATCTCCTGTTTCATTTTGAATATAAATAAAATCTTAATATGCTAGTAGGCTTGGATATTGCAACGATGATGAATGAAGATACACCGTTTTAATTGTAAAGGTCACAGCCCATTAGAGCCACCCGGCACCCTCCCAGCATCGCCTCGGCGTGTGCGGTTAGTACTCGCTGCTCGCAAGCTCACCTTGCGTTAACAACGCGACTCCGCATTAACAACGCGCGGGTCCCGAGTGGACCTGAATGATCCGCGCTGCCCGCGAATCATTCACGAGAGGACTATACGTTGGTTGGTCTATGAGTGCCAATTCACGGTTAGTAAAATTTGACATACGAAACACACCTAGTGCCAATTGTTAACAGATTACTCGAAAATTCGTGGACCACGCGGCGTTCACTCGTTGACCGCGGGGGTTCATTGGTTGACGGCGCGAGGGCCAATGGTTGACCGCGCAACGTTTATTGGCGTTAAGGCGGCGTCCATCCGTGAACCGCCTGTCGACAACGAGTGGACGCCGTGCGTCGAGGCGGTGCAGGGTGGCTCTAATGAGTTGTGATCTTAAACGATAATTAAAACAGTGGAACAAGACGGAAACAAACACATCCACTTTACATCGAGTCCAGTTTCCAAAATGCACCTCGAGCGTCGTCTGATCAATTACCTCTCTAGCATGCATGCTTTGCAGAGGAGTCGAACTACAACTGAAATTGTCTAAACAAAGTCAAAGCTCTGCTACACATACGTCGTTAAGGGTGTTATGGTGGATAAGGGGGTGTGCAAACATGTCGAAGGTGCTTTAAATTTGTGCTGCAAAATGTTTTACATCCGCTTCGAAGCAGCGTCTGATGTCATCGAGACAATAGGAATTCATTTTATTTTGGCTTTTTATCCAATTATTTTGCAAATCGATTTATTTCGAGAGGTTCACACAAACGTTTGCCCGCTTTTATCTATAATATAAAAATGAATAGCAAAATGTGTTGATAAGCGCAGAACTCAACAACGCCTGGACCAATTTGGCCAATTATTTTTTTAAATGTTCATTGAAGTTCATTTACGGGAAAAACCAAACAACGTTTGAATACGAATTTTAATTCGGTTTATCTTTTTAAATTCTTACGTACAAATTGTAGGTCAATTCGAAGAAGCCAGACGCGTCGACGTTCGGCGACGTCGAGCGCCTCGCTTCAAAAGCCGAGATTCAAAAGGCGAATACAGACCCAGTGGTGCGCCCAGTCGCCGGCGCACAGCGCGGGCCCGAAGCTGCGCGCCGGGTTCATGCTGGCGCCGGTCAGGTCCCCGCCCGCCAGCGTGAGGCCCGCCACCGACAGGCCCACGCGCAGCGGCCACGAGTCGCGCAGCGAGGCCACGCGCGGGTCCCACGACGCGCAGTTGAGCAGCGCCAGGCAGCCGCCCAGCAGCGCCTCCACGGCCGCGGCGGCGGCGGGCCGCAGCGAGGGCGCGCGCGTCACGCAGCCGCCCAGCGCCTCCGCGCCCGCCCCCGCGCGCAGCAGCCCCGCGCCCAGCGCCGCGCCCGCCAGCTGCGCCGCGCCCATGGCGGCCAGGCGCGCGCGCCCCGAGCGGCCCCACAGCGCCGCGGCCAGCGACACCGTCGGGTTCAGGTGCGCGCCCGACACGTGGTCCAGCGCCTGCACCAGCACGGCCACCGCGAGCCCGCCGGCCAAGGCGCGCTGCAGCGGCGGCTGCCCAGGCTCGGCCCCCAGGCACGTGAGCAGCACGAGCAGCGCCGTGCCCGCCAGCTCGGCCGCGGCCACTCGCCACAGCGCGCGCTCGTCGCCCCCTCCCCCGCCCCCTCCCCCCGCCGCGCACCTCGCGCAGCCGCAGCGCCCGTCTGCGGCTGCAGTCAATGCAGTTGGACGAGAGCGTCACGAAGTACGACAGAAAGAACATGTAGTCACAAACATTGAGAGAGGTGTGGCGATATGGTTTGGGCGTGTCGGGACTTCTAAACAAACTTGTAATCCTTCGTTTCGTTCTGTATTTGCTTTATTTATGACTTATCGTAAGCGGATAAGTGTAATCCCTAACCTTCTTTTAGTGTCGGTTTCCCGTTGACGAGTACGAGGATAAACCCTACGTTGAGGCGCGTTACACCGCTGGAAATCCTCCTGCAGTACGTCAGCCTCTGGGACGTCCTGCATTAACGGACGACGATTGCGAAAAAATATTGCAGCCATTCTTTTTAAATAATCGATCACACCCCTCGTGACTACTCCGACTAAAAAATACACATGAAAAACTAGACAATATAAATATTTTGTCTCGCGTCTCATCAAATCTTAACTGATAAATTGTTCAAAATCATGGCCTCCATCTTGTTTGATTAGCTGATAAATTGGATGTCCCAGGGATTATACCACATCTACGTTAAAGTATTGTCGATTCCATTTGTAATATTTGCCAGAGACCGATTATGCACCGTAGATATATCTTGTTAAATTCAAGAAGGACCAAAACTAATTGGGAAAATATCGCGACACGCAATTTTAGGTTTTACGTGTTTCTAAACTTACAGTTTGATGACATTTATTAATCGTATCGTAAATATACATATTTACGTCTATCTTTAACTTCCTAGTACAATTAGAGGCACCAATCGCGTTTTTAACAGCGTGAGACTGCGATGTAACCTACGACATCGCAGCTAATTGATTAATCTTTTTGAAATTAAGGAAAGGACATAGTGATCCACAACTCTTCCGTTAAAAACAACGTGCGTAACATAGAAGCGTGACGCAATGCGCCATCCATCAAGCTGTTTGCACTCACCGACGGCGAAGTCCGCGGCGTCCAGTGCGCCGTGGTCGCGGGTGGCCATGGTCCGCTGCCCGAGGTGCTCCCGCGGCTGCGTCGCGCGGCGAGTGGTGCAGACTCGTTCGCCGCCGCGTTATCGCGTGAATTACGACTTGTTTGCCGACGAACGCGCACTGTTTGCTTCGCGCGATGACTAAAGCCAAACTGTGCGCGCTCCGTCGGCTGGACCCTAATTTTCACACCCGCTGCATAAGGCTCGATGGCGATGATCTCATTCAGCGTTGTCGCAAATATCTTTGCTCGAAGTATTTGTCTCGTGTCCGCCGACTATTGACCACTGAAGATCGCTCATCATCTCGGGCTACGTCTACTCTCCATTGACGCGCTCAGGCGATAAAATGGACAAGCTGCCCATTTCAAGGTCTCGCCTCAAAGTCGCAGCAGAGAGGCTAGAACGGTGCCATTGCCGCAAAGACGTTAGCAGTAGCAGCGAAGTCTGCATAAGCCAAACTTCAGTGATCAATATTGTTATAGACTATTCATTTATGTTAAAAGTATTGGCACATGAGTAAATAAACGTACAGAGACAAAGATTCAAACAACCGCGCCACGGTAGGTACATAACTACAGTACCTTTGGGTTATTGTACTGTGTGCATGAAAATTAAAAACATATCTTTATAAGTAACATTTATTCATTAGAGCCCGCCTAATAGGCAACGAGAGGTCAGGGCGCGCGGGGCGGCGCCAGCAGGGCCAGGTCCAGGTCGCGGCGGCGCGCGTGCAGCTTGGCGTGCAGGTACCGCGCCACGCCCTCGGGGGCCCAGGGCCCCGCGTAGAAGGGCCCCGCGCGCTCCTCCTCGGGGCTGCCGGCCGCGCCCGTCAGGCTCTTGAGGTCGCGCGACTGGCTCACCAGCCACTTGTGCGTGAACTGCTGCGGGTCCGTGCTGAAGCTGAGGAAGAACTCGCGGTTGGTCTTGAGCTGGTTGATGGTGTCCACGGTCTCGTGGATCTTGGCGTCCAGCCCCTGGATGTCGTGCTGGTTGGCCGTGCTGAGCAGGAAGCCGTTCATCTGCGCCTTGAGCGTGTCGTCCACCTCCACGTCGATGTCGTAGCAGGCCGTCTGCTTGGCGTCGTGCGGCGGCTCCACGGCGATGACGTGGTTGATGACGATGGGGTCCGGCGGGTGCAGCAGCGCGGCCAGGCGGCCCGGCACCTCGGCCAGCTTCATGCGCGCGCAGCCGAAGATCTGCTCCAGGTACTTGTCGCAGCGCACGAACTCGCGCTCGTGCGCGTCCTGCAGCCGGTGCGTCTTCACGTACTGCCACAGCGCGTTGACGATGACGGGCCGCGCCTGCGTGTGCACGCCCAGCAGGCGCGCCAGGCGCTGGTCCAGCTTGAACTGCAGCGGCTGGTAGTCCAGCAGCAGCAGGATGGTGCACCGCACGTTCTTGTAGCCCGGCCGCTTCACCTGGAAGCCGTCCGTCTCCTGCGTGGTGAGCGTGCGGTGCCACTCCACCAGGTGGTTGTCGGGCCCGTACAGCTCCTTGTCCAGCTCGATCACCAGCGACTTGAAGAACGACGAGAACTTGCGCTTCACCTGCCGAGCGGAAATGTCTGTAGCGGGAGGGGCCTTTGGCGATGGCGTGGTGAGCGAGCGCGTACCTTGTTCGGGTCGTTCTTGGAGTCGTCCAGCAGGCGGCCCTCGACGCGCAGCTCCCACGAGGGCACGCCGCCGTCGCCCTGCCCGGGGTAGAAGGTGTTGGAGATGAAGATGCGCAGCTTGCGCTTCTGCTTCATGGGCCGCTTGAGCGCCTCCTGGATGTCCAGCCGCTTGCGCATGATGGTGGCGTCCAGCTTGCGCTCGAAGGCCAGCAGGTCCATGTAGGCCTGCGACTCGGGCACCAGGTCGCGCACCTTCTGCGGCAGGATCTTGTCCGCCAGCCGCTTCTTGCGCTTGCCGCCCGGGGCCGCCCCGCCGCCGTACGCGTCCCTGCCACAGGCGCACGTCACACCGGGTCCCTCCCTCTCGGGAACGAGCTCCGGCCGAAGTGGGTACTCAGTACTTACGGCGTGTACAGCGCCGGCTTGTGCTGCGGCGGCAGCGGCGCCCGCTGCTCGGCGGCGCGCTTGCCGGGGGCCGGGGCGGGGGCCCCGCCGCCGGGGGCCGAGGGGGCCGCGGGGCCTCGCGGCGGTGCCCCCGCCCCCGCCCCGGCGGGCCCCACGCCGCCCGCGCGCGGGCCCCCTGCCGGCGGTGGCGTGAAGCCGCTGCGAGCCTGCAACCCCTCTCAGTTATTACCACACTGAAGCTTCTCAACATGGTCACTACCCAAGTCACCTATGTTGTCTGGCTGAGTCGGAGTCGCTACTCAACTAGGCCTCTGCCCGCATGGATTTCTGTAGTGTAATTATTTAGTACAATATTTTTATTAGACTACAAACATATTTGGTGCTCACTACTATTACAAACATTAAGAACAACAAAAGTTAATACTCACATACAAATTTGCATTATTATAAAACATGAGATGCCGTTTCCAAAAAGCAATAAATATGTTTCATTTATATTAAATGCCTTTTATTTTGAAAATGCCACTGAGTATCAGTCTTGGTGTGAACATATTTTAATGTAAATAGATTTTTATTACTGTACTATAGCAAATTCAATCAACATGACAGTTTGTGCAGATATGTCAATTCAGTAAAAATATCTAAGCTGTAAGCTTTGCAGAGTTCAGACGTAAATACAATCATGTGCAATTCAAGCACATATAATGTGCATGTTTTATATGAGTTCAATTAAAATAACATAACTACATACATTAAAATAACTTTCCTATATTTTTCACTAATGTTGAGGCTAAAGGGCCACTGAAGACTAAAAAAAATAATTTGGCAATTGGATTACAAATGGGAAGATAAATGTCATCTTTTGTCCGCAATATCTGTACATGTGTCACTTACTGCTGCCTGTTGCCATATATAGATGTTGCCACTGCTGAGTTGGGCCTGACTTGGCTCTCCAGTTACATGCACGGTAATTGCCAGACGGGTTGGCACAGGATTTTATATCAAATTTTCCTTGTCCTGCAGCTAGTATTATTCAAAAATTATTATATTCTAAAAGCAAGCTAGACAGAAAGTGAAAAAACCATATTGCCACTATAAAACAAATATAACCATAGGAATAAGCAATTAGATAAAGTGATCAGATTGATTTACATTTATCTCTTAGAACTAATTCAAAATGTTGGTGCCTAGTAGTCTACTATTAAATGGATGTACTTTACGGAATTGGTTTACCATTGGTTTGTTAGCACATATTCTTGTTTAGGTAGACTGACTTCATCATTATAGGTACGCGAGTCCTGCATAACAATTATCATCAACAAAGTGAAGATGTAGTTGCACTCACTGGAAATGTGGGGCCTGGATACGGTCTTGGGGGCATGGATGAGGGCTGCTGCGGAGCGGCACCGGGATACCGCTGTTGAGGCTGCATGGCACCAGGCGGCGGAGCAGGGCTGCCAGGCGCGCCAGGCCCTTGTGGAAAGCGCTGCGCCATGGGACTAAATACTGTTACTTCTTAAGTTAGATATTATCACTGCCAGTATAACAGTCGTACAAACTTGTATGAATTCAGTAATGCGTCAGGTAAACTTTATGTTTTGTAAACTCCATGTATGTATTGTATTCTCACTCTGTAGTCTATGTACAATGTACAATCCCACAGATTACGAAGAAAAATCAAAGACAATAATCAGGCTCATTAATGTTAGCACCCCAAAAAAATGTTTTTTTACTATTTTCGACTTTTTTTTATATTAAATCGTTTGTTATTGTTTGTTAGCTGTTAATAATTGTTTGTTTGCGATTCATTAATTTTTTTAAAAATAATTTAAAATATACCTTCAAGTTAGCCCCCCCCCCACTAGCAATTTATAATATTTTTCCGTCAATAATGACTCGTAAATAATTATTTTCGATTGTTCGTACATAAAATACGTTTGTTCTCTTTCGAAATTACTCAGTTTTTACTGAAGACATAGATCCTGCTTAGACTATGACGTACGAAATTTAAACTGATAGAAAAATAATGTTAATGTCGGTTCTCTTTCTATCTGTCATGTACATATGTCTGTTGCTAAAATATTATATTTGGTATGAACGTATTTCTGTGTTTATCATTTATAGTACTCTAGAAGCCTAGCTCTCTATATCCACCTTAAAGGGTTTAACCACCTTGGTGGATTCCACTCGCAAATAGTGTTTCTGTATACAAAGATACGAAATTTCATTAGTTTTTGTTTAATTAACTTAGCTGAATATTCATGTTTTTTTTCTTTTATGGCAAATATTGCTTTTTTGCATTGCCAGTGTCAAGATGTTATGTAGCGATTTTTACATTTTTTAAAGATAGAGAAACCAAACTTTGAAAAAAAATCCCTACAGATCGGAATTTAGGAAAATATTATTAGAATATATTTGTCATAGACCAGGCACAAAAGAAATAAATTCGAAGGTGTTTAATTATTGACTATTGTGTTACAATGGTAATTATTTGTGGGCGATGAAAATGGCGATCTAAAAAGAGCAACTACAGATTTTCTTGCCGGCTCTTCTCTGTAGAGGTGCATTTCGAACCGGTGGTAGATGGTTAATTTTTTTTTTTTTTTTTTTGATCGACTTGTCAAAAGTTCTATAATGAGGCAACTTGATTAAATGAGATTTGAATTTAAATAGATAATAAATAAATATGTATTACCCACTTAAACATATCGACCCACCCACGACTGCTGCAATGAATTCGAAATAATGTAATAAACGCGATAAATCCGTTAAAAAGTGTTTAATTTCCTTGTACATATTAACTGTTTCATCAAATTTTGTTTCTTACCTACTTCCTATCGAAATATCCTTCTGTTCAACAAAATCGTAACTTAAGGTTCGACATATCACTTGAAGTGCAATCGTTCCATTATAGCTATCTTTTTTACTCACGTGCTTAGCCCATCTTTTGTACTTTTCATTAATGCTATGTATTTATGGCGGGATCAGATTTGAAGAGTCGGTTAGTATGAAGGTAACATATCTTGTAATATAAAATCCTTGATAAAGGCAATTATATTATATCTCTGTTGTCTTGTCAAGTACTGTAAACTGAACGACGACGATGAAAACAATTGTCATTTGTCTATCAGTATAAACAACGGCATAAAGAAACAATATTTATGGACGAACACAGCTGTGTATTTTTAAAATATAGACGTTTATTTATTTATATATATAGATATATGTGTAACATTTAAAATTAATGACATATCTAAGTTTCTGATTTATATACTTGTCGGGTTTGGTCCCAGGCAGACATCAGAAGTAAAAGTCAGATATGGCAACATACAAATTTATTTCAGTCGAACCCAGTCACTTTAATTTAATCTAGAAATGAAATGAAATTAATTAAATAACTAGCATAGCAATGTGACAGTGAGGGCAGTACTGACTGTCAGAGACAGAGTTCCACGCACCCACCGCAATAAGGACAGTACTAATTGTCTGACGACGTTCCACGTCCAATAACCGGGCTGAACTGACTGTCGAGAGCAAAGAAAGAGTATATAATCACTACGTTCTAAGAGACGGCACTACGTACATATCGCTTTAGCTCACGCACACATATATAATCTTTTGAGCCGTTAATTCTAACAACACAACAGCGCAATATTCGTAGGAGCTACCAACATACCGCTAAGATTTTTTGACAGCCGAATAAAATAGAGATGTAGCAAGTACGATATTTCTACAATATCGATACTTCTGCTAGAGCTGTATTTATCGATATAGCCGATATCGAAACCTCATAGGTTTTTTTGTAGTGGGTTTATTATCATAAAATTAAAAATAAATGTTTAGAAATTAGATATATTTTTATTACATTTATTACAATTTTAGTTACTAAATGATAAGCAATAGTGATCAGCTTAACGTTAAAAAAGTGTTTTATTTGGCTGGAATCGATAAGATTCAATTAAGAAAATATAATATCAATTATCAATTGATGTAAAAAGAAAATGCTTCTGTGGTAAGAATATATATAGGATTAATTAGATTTTTTTCTGTCCTGAAGGTGCTGAACAGCGTAACTGAAAGAAAATGATAACTGGAAAAACTAGACGTAAAAGATCGAACCATATACACATAGCTTCCAACAATATACAATAATGTGATGTTTTAGTATTTGTTTCGTTCCTGAAACACAGGTTACAGTAACGAATAGAATGAAATCTAGCTAATAATGATATGTTCTTTAAATATCTATCATAACATAATTAAGTTTCAAATTGGTTCACAAGTAACAAGGCGTTACAATACTGTGGGTCAAAAAAATATTTTTCTTTACTTTTTGCTGAGTTTTTTTACTTTTATCAGCAGAAACACTTTCATTCTTTACAAAGCTATCATTTACAATTTTACAACTTTTTACTGGAAAAAATAACATAATATTGCATAATAATATTCATGCATTTCTTGATGCGGTTTATATTTACACCACTTAAAATCACAATTGGTACTCAGCAACACAATACTAGATCGCGCTATATTTTGCGCGCCTGATAGTGTTGATCAGCGATGGTGGCTTCATTAAATTCTTTTACTTTATTTACAGCGACATCTAATTCAGTTGTTGGCTAAACCAGGGATTTTTTGTTGTTTGTGGTTTTACCATAATATAACATGTAAGGGGACCTAGAAGTATGATTTAACAACTTATGATTAGCTTCCTAAGTCAACAACATTGCTGATTATCAATGGATTGATAATTATCAATTATTAATTATAATTAATTGAAATCGAACAATAGTAATCAAAGTGCTGCATATTTTAGGCACAATGAGGGCAACTGTTTAGAACGGCAATTAAATTAGCTTAGCTAGGTACTTTGCCTAGACCACAAATGGTCAATATAAATTTACAAATGTTTATGTTCATCGCAACACTCAACCTTGACGATTTCTCATATGACCCATATGATTATTATGTGTTGATCTCAAACATCGCTGATTTTATTCAGAATAAAGAGATATCTCGTTGAGCTGGTTTTGATTTTTTTCAATTGTTGATTTCTTGTTGATTGTTGAGTTGATTTCTTTTCAATACAATAAGAATGGTCCATAGGTACTGCAACAATAAATGTTTATTAATGAAATAAATACCACAAAATTATGATATACAATAAGGATGTAATTATATGTGTCAGATATGAAAATAATTACATCAAATTGTCATAAAAAGGCCTCCCCTAAAGAGCGCCATAGCGCCCGGTCTTCTGCTTGACGCATTCAGCTGCTGCCTGCAACAAAAACCAATTATGTATATTGAATCAGTATTTATTTTAGCCTCCTTGAGTAAGACATCTGCGACGGGGAGCCGGCAGCAACTGGATGCATAGAACCGAAGACCGGGTTCAGTGGCGAGCCATGGGGGAGGCCTACGTCCAGCAGTGGACTGAAATAGGCTGATGATGATGATGATGAGAAGACATCTATAGGCTGAATAGTAGTATAATTTTATTCACAATATAAAATTCTCTTTACCTGATTCAAGACTTTCTTTATTGCTATCTTTTATATGAAATGGAAACTCAGTCAAAATCTCATCAGGCAGAAAAGGATTGAGCAGTTCCAATGTGGGAATAGCAGTATTTTTCAAGTGGGTGCCTTTTGGATTGCAAGAGTCTGGAGAAGTGTGACCCAGAAATATACTTAATCTGGTGTAGCTTTTCAATAGGTCAATTAGCTAAGTCTTCAATTGCAGCATTCTCACACGCACAACTGGAATTGTATAATATAAGAATTAAAAGTACATTTTAGGCATGTTTTTTCATTTTAGGATCTCACCGTTCAGAATTTATAGGAAATTTACTTAAAAATAAATTTGATCCACAGTTTCTCCCATTATAGCAATTAGCACACTTCTTGTTGTTGCTACTCTCCATACTTACTTAGCCTATTTTCCTATATTTCTTATAACTTTATTTCAACCAATAAAAATGTTTCAAATAGTATTGAACATTTTGTTTATTCAATGGCTATTGAAAAGCCAATGAAATTTTGTGATGAATGTTAATATTATTCAAAAATTGGTTGACGCTTTGAAACCTCTGTTATGATTTAGTTATTCTTTTGAGATTTGGTTAAGATTTATGCGAGATAGAAATAATGTCTGGAGTTAACTTAACACATGTTAAGAATTTGTATTAAGGCCGTATTACAAATTCATGTGTTAATTTACTAATTACAATAAAAAATAACAGGTGTCGTTAATAAAATCACTTACCAAACATACACAAGTGAATTAGAGCCTCTATCTCAAACACACAAAACAGTCACGTTGACACGGAGGAACTTAATCAACTTAACATAATCATAGGATAACTATGAAATCATCAAACACAGAAATTCAATAGAAATGGAAAAGATAGTGAAAGTCCGTTTTTAACAAAGCAAAATGTAGTTTGGAAATGGTGGTTTGTGAATGTCAAATTGTAATGCTACCAACATTCATATCGCAACTATTTTTTTTTGCAATTGTGGTACCTTGGGACGTAGTGACTTTGCGAAATGGCTGTTAGTAAAATAGACCTTGTTGTAAGGATCGTAAGGTTGTATTTTGACAGTTTACTTTAAGAACCCTTTTCTTGTATGTGCACCGTGCACCGTGACCGTGACGAATCCGATAGAAATGCGTAACGACTCAACCGCGCGACTCCTTTTAAAGGCGATCACTTGGCAGAAACGTTACAATATTTTACTGTCTGCATCCGGTGCACGTTCCACTAGCGCCATCTAGCCGCCGTCTCTCACAGCTGTTAAATAATATGGCTTCCGGCATACTAATAAAAATGTATATTCAAGTATTGAAAGTTGACTTCAATAATTAACGTAGCATTTCGATTGTAGCAGAATGGGAACATATCGACTCATGATAAGTTCACATAATTTTACTCTAAGTGTTGAGATTTTTCTTGTGTTTCCATAGGTGAGTTGTGAATAATAAATGCAGTTTTCTTGGTTTTGGTGTTTGTTTAATCCAGATATTAATTCGTTATACAATACAGATTCTTTGTTTCTAATAAGTTATTTGCAATAATTTGTGACAATGCTAGCGGTCGAACGAAAGGTGCGTGAGTGAGTGATAGAACGATTGATTGAAGTGAAGGCCCTCGCCGCGTTCCGCTTCACTAAATAATGCGCGAACATGCTCCCCGCCTTGGAAGCAATAGGTTCCAATTTGAAAATGCTTCTCTATGGTTCTTTAACACTGTCAGGCAACGGTAGTGGACAGATCTTTGAAAAGGCACGTCTGACGATTCCATCCGCCTTGCGTACATCTGCGACACGGGAAACGCCGTCTTTTCCAGGATAAGTCTTGATAATTCTTCCCAGACTCCATTTCAAAGGTGGTAATCTATCATCTTTTATAAGTACAAGTGTGTTTTCTTGTAAATCTCCCTTTTGTTGGTACCATTTACTTCTGGTCTGCATTTCGGACACATATTCCTTAGACCAGCGACTCCAAAAATGTTGCCGAATCTGCTCCACCCTGTGATAGCGTGTTAAGCGGTTCTCGGAAACGTCGTGAAGATCAACAGTTACAGGTGCAGTCAGCGGACGGCCAACCAAAAAGTGGGCAGGACTTAAAGGAAGGAAGTCTTGCGGATCAGCGGATATTGGAGTTAAGGGTCTGGAATTGAGGACAGCTTCGACCTGTGTTAATACCGTGCTAAACTCTTCAAAAGTTAAGTGCGAATTGCCTACTACGCGACGCAGGTGGTGCTTACAGCTCTTTATTCCAGCCTCCCACAAGCCCCCAAAATGGCTAGCGTAATTTGGTATCATTTTAAATTTTATATTTTGAGAAGTTGCGTACTCTTTGATATCGTCAGAACAAGTATTTAAAAATTTTATAAATTCATTTTTTAATCCAACAAAGTTTTTTCCGTTATCGGAAAAAATCTCGAGCGGTTTTCCTCGTCGTGAAATGAACCGTTTTAGTGCTAACAAATACGCGTCTGATGAAAGGTCACTCACTAGTTCTAAATGACATGCACGTGTCACGAAACATACAAATAAACAAATATATGACTTTTCAAGTTTCGCCCCTCTTCCCTTGCGATTAAGGGTAAAAATTGGGCCAGCCATGTCAACTCCAGATTTTAGGAAAGGAAATCCAGGCTCCAGACGTTCCTGGGGTAGATTTCCCATAATAGGATTAACAGAACTAGGACGACATCGAGCACACTTGACGCATGTGCGTACAGTTTTTCTTGCGAGATTCCTACCACCGATCGGCCACCATGTCTCTCTCAAAGTATATAACAAAGTTTGAGGCCCTGCGTGCATCAGCCTAAGATGTTCCTCACGGAACAATAAAACTGTAAAATGATGATTTGTAGCCAACATAACGGGATATTTCTTATTAAATGAAAAATTTTGCGAATTTCCTATACGGCCACCTACTCGTATTATGTGGTCATTGTCCATAAATAAATGTAATTTTAATAATTTTGGATTTTTAGAAATAGTACCATTATTCAAAAGTAAATTATATTCTTCGGGAAATGATTCTTGCTGACTAAATTTTGCCAAAATCAATTCTGCATGCTGTTGCTCACTCACAGTCAGTGAACTGGTCCGTCTATGACCTTTATGTCGCGCGTTGTATATGAACCGAATTACATAGGCTGCAACCCGCTTCAGAGTTGAGAATTTTGAGTATCTATGAAACGGAAATAAATTACAATAGGCATTAGACGTTACGACTTGACAAACAGTATTAGATTTTAGCTCTGGTAACTCATCTTGTGAAGTAATATGAATTTGTTTAATACAAGGCATTTCAAAGTTAGGATCGTGTAAAAACTGTGGACCGTTCCACCACAGCGACGATTCGTTGAGTGCATCTAAACCTAGACCGCGTGATACTAGATCTGCTGGGTTATCTTTTCCAGACACATGTCGCCACGGAAGGTTCTTAGTCAGTTCGTGTATTTCAGCAGTCCTATTTTGAACAAATGGCTTAAGTAAGTTCGTTGGCATACCTAACCAACCTAAAACAATAGTTGAATCGGTCCAGAATATAATGTGGTTAATTTTACTACGTAATGATTCATGAATCCTTTTATACAATCGCGCGCCTAGCACCGCGCCGCTTAACTCTAATCTTGGGATAGTAATAGGTTTAGTAGGCGCAATTTTACCTTTAGCACACAATAAGCGTACAGTTACAGCTTGTCGACTGTCAATCGTGCGTATAAAGGCGCAAGCTCCAAATGCTATTTGCGAAGCGTCCGTAAAAATATGCAATTCTATACGAATAGGGTCCAAACACATTACGTAACGTGGTATTTTTAATATGTTAAGTGATGCCAAACAATTTATAAATTTACTAAAAATAATTGCGACTTCAGTTGGAACCGGTTCGTCCCAATCCAATATTAAAAGCCAACACTTTTGTAATAAACTCTTAGCTATTGTAATTACTGGACTAATTAACCCCAATGGGTCATAAATCTGTGACGCGGTAGACAAAATGATCCGTTTAGTAATGACGTTAACGTTTGGGTTGATTTGCGAAGAATAATTTAACTCATCTGACTTGTTGTTCCATCCAATCCCTAATGTTTTGTTATTTGCACTATCGCCAAATGACAAATGTTTATTAACTACTTGCGAATTATCATTAGGGTTGGCGTGATCGAAATTAAAAACCCATTTGCGTAAAACAAAACAAGCCGAATTTAAAACTACGGTAGTACCTTCACATATATTATTTAATTCTGAAATATTATTAGAGCCACATATTAAATCGTCAACATAGAAATTTGTATTAATAGTGTCCTTTACACACGGAATTTCACACTCATCAGCTAAATATTTTAAGCACCGACAACTTAAAAAGGGTGCCGACGCGGTTCCGTATGTAACGGTGTTCAATCGATAGACATTTAAATCATGAGACGATTCGTCACGCCACAAAATTAATTGAAGGTCTCGTTGACTTTCATCAATTAATACTTGGCGATACATTTTTTCTATATCGGCACACGCTACGTACCTATTTTCGCGAAAACGTAATAAAATTGCAATTAAGTCACCTTGAATTGCAGGCCCTACCATCTGCAAGTCATTAAGCGAGACTCCCGTACTAGAAGGCATGCTTGCATCAAAAACGACACGCAATTTTGTCGTAGTAGCGTGTTCGCGAAACACTCCATGATGCGGCATGAAATAATGCGGAGTTCCATAATTATTAATAAGACTCATATGCCCTAACTTAATATATTCATTAATAAAATCCTTATACATATTTTTATAAGAAACGTTACGGTCAAGTTTCCTTTCTAATGCGTAAAAACGTCGTTCAGCTTGCGCGCGAGAATCACCTAACAACTCGGGTGAATGCATGAACGGGAATCGAACGCTGAACCGCCCGTTTGAGACGCGTTTCGTTGTCTCAAGGAAGTGCCTCTCACACGCGCGCTCATCTACGCTAAGCTGTGCAACTGAACTGGCAGGTAATTCCTCGATATCCCAAAACCTACGTACTAATTGTTCTAAATTAAATGTATCGTGTTCAGCGGATTGTACAAAATTACACTTAACATTTTTATTTATTTGTGCAAGAGATAGAATCGAACCTGATACGACCCATCCTAATTTAGTATTTTGCAAAAATGGCCCATTGTTAAGGCGCAATTTGCCTTCGTTAATTAGTTCCCAAAACAGATCTGCCCCGATAAGTAAATCTATTGGCAAACTTTCGAAAAACCCAGGATCTGCGAGAGTAATGTTTTCGGGTATTACGAACTTATTTATATTCAAAGTAGTTGCGGGTAACCTTGAAGTGATTTGTGGCAAAATTAAACATTGGATGCGTGCATTATAATTGCCACTGCGAGATTTCAACTCAATATTACAAGATTGCGAGCACTTTGTAATTGAGTTACCTACTCCATGAATGTGTTGTGTGGACTGTAAAATGTGCGTGTTTAATTTGTCGCATAAAGACTGCGTTATGAATGACCGCTCGCTACCGCTGTCGAGAATCGCGCGCGCTTGTAGATATACTCCGGATGCGCTACGTATATCTACTACAGCGGTAGACAGCAACACCGTACGAGCCTCCTTCATATTATCGTCATTATATTGTGCGTAAACATTATGCGCCTGGAACGAGTGACTGTGAGGGTGCGCGTTCTCAACATTTGTCAGACGCTCGGCAGGTACAACAGCTGATTGTGACGTAATATGTGCTACGTTATGTTCGGTGTTGTTAACCTCGCAAAGTAAAGAATTGTGTTTAATGCGTTCGCACTTCCTACATGGCCCGTAAATACATGTTTGGACTGCGTGTCCAGGGCGCATGCAGTTTATGCATAAATTGTTATTTGTGACAAACTTTAACCTATCATGTACACTAAGGTCAAGAAATTTTTGACAAGAGTACAGTGGATGAGGTGCATTACACATTAGACACAATTTATAATTGCGTTTTGCCTTATTTTGTGAAGGCTTAGCATTGCACTTATTAGAAACTATATTGCAATAAACTCTGGATCCAACATTATTAGTATTATGTTTCCTATGTTCACCGCTACTATAAATATTTGATTTACTATGTGATACTATGAGTGTTTCTAACATATCTGCTCTATTCCTTAAAAATTGCAATAAATGATCTAATTTAATTGTACCAAATTCACTATTATTTTGTAATTGGCATCTACGTTCCTCCCAGTTCCTTTCTGTTGTGGAATCTAATTTTGATACAATTGTATAGATAATCAATGTATCCCAATACTCAGTGGGCTCTCCTAGAAGTTTAAGTGCTCTTAAATTCTTTAAAATTAAATCTATAAGTTTGCGCAGTTGTACAGGAGATTCTTTGGTTAAGGCCGGCATTGAAAATATGGACTTAACATGGTTATGAACTAATAAGTGTGTGTTATCAAATCTGTTCATTAATAATTCCCAAGCCACTTCATAGTTGTTTGCGGAGAATTCAAGTGAATCTATTACTGACTTGGCAATACCTGTTAACGATGACTTTAAATAATGAAACTTTTGAATTTGTGTTATTGTCTTACAGTTATGTACCAAAGAAATAAAGGTATCTCTAAATTCTAGCCAATGTTCATAGGAGCCATCAAATTCAGGAATAGATATGGTGGGTAACTTGATAGAATTTGAACTTGCCGAAGGTACATGTATTTTAGAACTGTCTGTGGACCTTTCATCAGAGTTAGTCAAACATTCAGCTAATGCAAGAATAGAATAGTACTCCCGTTCAAACTCTTCGCGTGATTCGAGTTGTTTTTCAATGTCTGACTCGAGGCTATTCTCTTCTATTTCACTTTGGACTTTGTTAAAATCGCTTAACAAACCCTGTGACCCGGTCATACGCAGTTTTAATTCCGATTGTTGTTGTACAGACAAATCTAACCCATCAAATGACATAACATATTTTTTTAAAAAGGTTAGGCGACACTTTATAGACCCACGTTTTTTAATAAGATCTTTATCTGATGTAGCCATTTTGCGGATTAATAAAGGGCAATACGCACGTTATTTCCAATAGGCACTTATCCTGGAATGAGCTGGATGGAGTTTGAAGCTTTTGCGAAACCAACCCGACGCGCGCGCATGCAGGCAATGGCAAACGTTAAGCACTGAAAATATAGCACAGTATCACACAGGGAAGAAATAGTGGTTAGGAAAAGGAAGTTTAGTTAGCACGTCTCACCAAAAGCACTGCAAACTGTTTAATATAATGCGATATATAATGTTTCCACCGCGTGACTTGATCCTCGTATTCCTCGTGGTAGCTTTGAGGTTATATCCGTCTTGAAGGTCCACTAATTTATGTTGAGATTTTCTTGTGTTTCCATAGGTGAGTTGTGAATAATAAATGCAGTTTTCTTGGTTTTGGTGTTTGTTTAATCCAGATATTAATTCGTTATACAATACAGATTCTTTGTTTCTAATAAGTTATTTGCAATAATTTGTGACAATGCTAGCGGTCGAACGAAAGGTGCGTGAGTGAGTGATAGAACGATTGATTGAAGTGAAGGCCCTCGCCGCGTTCCGCTTCACTAAATAATGCGCGAACACTAAGATACTTTGTTAGTTAATGTCATTTTGATATAAATATATTTAGAATTTAATCATTGATAAAAGTAATGTAATGGATTTATAATGTTTTCTTTTCACGATTCAAACCGCGTTGAAAGTTTATGCGTTTAGCTGACGCATGCATGCGCAGTACACTCCTACCAACTTATCTGTGAAATGGCGAAAATTGGAACTACGAGTTACGACCGTAATGTTGAAATGTCATTCGATTGTCACTGTCTACTACATTCAGATTCACTTTTTGTCGTGATATTGCTGAATTTATAAAGTTAATTATGCCTTTATAAAGTTAATAAGTGATGCTCGAAACATTATTTTAAAGGTTTGAAACCTTTTTTTGAATATGAAGCTCGGGCGGGGTCTCCGATAATTCCATTTAATCGATGGACGTATAAAAAAAGGCGGACGGAACTCTGGCTAAGACAAAAGTGAAACGCCAAAATGGCGGCAGCTCTGTACGTGCGAGTTAATTTTGGGGTTGCCAAGATACACAAAATTTTGCAATAAAAACATGGTTAAAATATAAAAAAAATTTGTTCGAAATTGTTATGTTTATCTTTAACATCCTAAATGCTGAGTATTTTTTTTTATAATAATGTCTTTTACTTTGAGAGGTTTTTGAAATTTCCTCTAATTTCGAGATGTGTTGAAAACGATTCTAAATTAAAAGAAATGCTTTCATTACCAAAAATATTTTGTGATAATATATTTATGTTGCCTAACTATAATTATTTATTACGCACCTCTTGAGAAGCACTGGTATTAAATGGTACAGTAACAGTTTATTCCTCTTCCACGTGTCTTGACTCAAACAAATATTAAAACAAAATAAAGCACTGGGGATTAAAATATTGTATGAATATTTTTACGATTCGACGACACGGTTGGCGCAGTGGTTGAGCGATTGACTGCTGCGCAGCATGTCGCGGGTTCTATCCCCGCACGGAAGAAATATTTGTACGACCTACAAGTATTTGTCCCGGGTCTGGGTGTTTTTCTATCTATAATATGTATGTATTTACAAAAAAAAAGTTTTTAAGTAGTTTATCATCCATCTCGTTACCATAAAACAAGCATTAAGTTGCTTAGCTTGGGACGAGATGGCGTTGTGTGAAATGTCCAAGGATATTTATTATTATTATTATACACCGACATAATAGCTACAATGTACATTTAAATTTTGAAAAAATAAGCGGCGTAGTTTCATTTTTTTTTTGTATTATCCATGTCATGGTAGATTGCTAATTTACCTTTTAAGGTACTGCATAAGTAACAACACGCCGGAGTCCTCCTTTAGTTATTTATAAGTCATCCGCATCAAAATGTATACTGCAAATGACACTGTATTTGTTTGGAATCCAATCGTTTTCACCATTACAATTTCTACTTAGTAATTTTAATTCAATCATTTCTCCATACTTAATTTTCTTTAGAAAATCTAGCAAAAGGAATATAAAATAAAATACCCAGTAGTAACTATTAAATAATTAACCATAATAATATATTGATTTTTATAATAAACGAAAAATTGCCCATATTTCGGTTAATTTGCTCACGTGAATATGGGCAACACTGAACTGAAAATTAATTGTTTTGTTCTAGCAAATACAAATTGATTTTAATGTATTTAATCTGTAAATAAGTGATTGAATTATTCATTTACGTATGAAACTTGATTCCTGGATTGTTTTTCTTTCGGTCACTACGGTTTTTACACCATTTTACCACGCAAGACATGATTTATAGTTTTTATTTTTTCGCCGCATATTGCGTCTTTAAGCATCGACGTTCACGCGCGTAATGGCCGACTAATGTGTGAAAGTGTGCGTGCTGGCCTGTACATATAGCTGATCTGGCCGACTATGATGTCACAGTTTTTAGTTAGCGAGACTCTGTCCGACTTTTTTTATACGTCCATGATTTAATCAAATAAACAAACGAATTTCGGCGGCGACAAGTTAGTGTTGTCAACTTTCTTGTTATAAGTTACCCGATACTTAACTATTTATATAAGTCCACGAAATATTCGTTTCTATTCTTGCTGCAGGTTAGCGTAACGGTACATCTAATAGGTAACCTGCTAAGTGAATGAGCAATCTAACCTGCCAGATTTAAAATTTCTACTAACATTTATTTTATTATATTTCATTTCAGGTGTGAGTAATTGACTAATTTCAAAAATAGTTAAGGAAGGGCACGCTGCAGAAGAAACTGCTACAAAAATTCAGACACCAGGCAAGGAGAGAAAATATCAAAATCGTTATTGATAATAGTGATAGGGAAATAAGCGGAGTATGGCCTCACAACCAGGATGAAGTTGTGTATTCAGGTTCTTAAATATTTGCATTACAGACCCTGGAATTCCTAAATCATTGAGGTCGCAATGATACGGTGGCAGAACCAAAATTTCATGATTGTGGATATGACTGTGTTTTTTTAAAAGTACTTCTATTTCGTAAGCCACTGCAGGTTTATTATCTTTCACCAAGCACATTAATTCAGCTTTGGTGTGATATTCTGCAAAATGAATATTATTCTATTGAAGATTATTCGGAGATGAGCTTTAGAATCAGACAAAGTCCCCTACTATGTCTGATTCTAAAGCTCTAGTTGTTTAGTTGTTTACATGGTAACTAGCTTTGTCTGTTACAAATACACTAGGTTTAATGAGATTAGGTATAAACGTTTCCTCAAACCATTACATATAGTTGGTACCATCATCATGGTAGTCAGTTGATTTAGATTTTGTGCTGAATACCAATAATGCATGTGGCATAAACACTTCCTCTGATCCTGCATGCATAATAATATGTCTGTTTACTGACAAATTATTATTAATGACACCACTTGTTGAAGGTCCTACAGTCCAACAGGTCCTACCTCGCTACAATTTTTTAACTGTATAGTTCTGATGTTAAGATGTCTCATCAAGGTAAATAATTGGTTTACCTTCTAGACTCTTTTTTTGTACTGTCCTCAAGAATATATTATGTCTCCATGCCGCAATTTCATATTTTTCTGTAAGTACAGCAGCTGTTTTTAATGTGTTGAGACTCAAACCCATTCTTCTGTACCTAATGTTTGTTTCAATTGTGAATTTCAACCCGTGAATTCAATTGCTTCCCTCAGCTCATTGTACATTCTTCTCAGTGTTGGGATTTATTTTCTAACTCCATAAAATTCGTTTGTTTTGTTTCATAAAGCTGAAATATAAAAAAGATCTGCAAAAAAGGGATAGCGCTATACCAAAGAACGAGATAGTCAGATTCAAAATTTACATGACTGATTGAATATTTACCTACCATTTTGGTAGATTTTGTTATATTTTGATACATGAAATATGGAAATGATGAACATGTACAGTTTTTATAAGCGATTTGAATTTATTTATTAAATTAAATTTTCCATAGTGTCACAGATTCTTATTATAATTATCACAACCAATAATGGAAAACCCTTTAAATAAATAGAAAAAAAAATGAAACTAAAATAATGGTCGGACATATGTTTACGCGATGGCAACTGTTACTACTTTGCTTGCCTACTTTTAATAATTTACTACTAAAACACTGGGAGTAGAACATTTTCCAACTTGTTTTCTGCTTATAACTGCTGTTTTTGTGTTTTTAACAGTTTGCATAACGTTTATTGAATTGAGAGATAAAGACTCCTGTGCGAAATTGACGCTTTTGTGTTGTGGAACCATTATTTTTGTGCGGTACTGACGATTGTGTATTGTTTTTTATTTGTGCGATACTGACGCTTGTGTGTTGTTTTTTCCACCATGGTTGGAAAACGTAATGTTACGTGTGCAAAATGCGGTTTAAGCTCAAAGGAAAACTCGTCTTTGACCTTTCACAGATTTCCTCTCCCGTCCACTCATGAGTCTTTAAAGTAAGTCTATTTTGCGCATATTTAGACTTTTCTACAAGTAGTTTGTAGCTGTCTCTAAAACTGTATATAGGTGGTCTAGTCTCTAAAATGAGTAAATTCTACTTCTTCGCTTCGCATGGGTGAATTGTACAATAGATACTAATAAGGGGCAGTGTGGAATGATTATTAATACATATTATGATTAGGTAAGGTTAATCCCTATAACTATTGCTGAAAACTGCCATATAATTTGTCTGTTTGCCTGGGAATCTATATTTTCTAATAAAACCACTATTATTCCATGCAAATGAAGGTTGCCTGTAAAAACAGGTTGACTAAACACCCAGTGAAGTGCAAGGAGTAAACTAGCATAGCTATAGCCATCCTTTTCCCGCACTGCCATTTAGTAAAAGATAGCAATAGCCTAAATTAAGTTTAGTTTGAGCACAATAGAATCAATACCAATGTATGTTCAAACATATCATGTTGTGCGATCATTCCTTGTGCATAAATAATTAAAAATAAAATTTGTTGCATAACTTTTCTAATTATAAAAAAAACCTTTTACAGGGCAAGAGTATGGGCAAAATTTTGTTTTCCCAATGATGATTGGTCATCAGATGAACCATTGGTGAAGCTATACAAACAGCATAAGATGCTATGTGGCAATCATTTTGATGATTCATTATTTACCAGCAGTGCCAAAATAAGATTGAATAAGTTTGCCATTCCAACAGCAGCTCAAAATATTTTGGCTCAGTTACGAGAGGAACTACCACATAAAGAAGCACAAAAACCTCAAGTGAGTGTTGTTGTTATTTAAAAACGTAAACAAGTATAATTTAGTAAATTTTTATTTTTATTAAAATGTTCTAGCTCTAGAACTGTTTAACTAACTGAGTAGAGTAGAAAATGTACCAATCTTGATATCAATAAATTACAAAACACTCTTTCTAAGTACCTCTACATATCTTCATGTTTAAACATACAAAACTAATAAGACAAACGCAACAATTTTAACACAGAGTTCTGTATACTAGTAATTTTTGTCCACAAATACTTATTATATGCGCAGAATTGTTACCCATCCAATAAGTGAATTGCAAGTATGACTTAACATTGCAGATAACCATGCGGTTATTACTTTGATGCATGTATATTAACTATGAGAAAAAATTATCCTTTATCATTCAAAAGACACTGCTTAATATAGCCACAAAAATAATATATTAAAGAAATAGATTCTTAGGAGAAAGAAAGAAGCCACTAGTCAATTGGATTCTCATGAAACATTTGTTGATGGTTCGTTAAACCAATAGTAAAGACATGCAAGAAAAATAAATATTTTATATAAATAAAGTTAATCAATATGCTTAAAATATTTCAGTATCAGGAGATTACACAGATGCAGATGGATGTGGAAGTTATGGCCAGTACTTCTCAGTGTTCTACATCCATAGGACACTCAAATAGATATCACCTTCAGAGCCCAGATTTGACCAAGGTAATTCAATTAGTAATAATATGTAAAGGTAGATTAATATTATCTTTGAATAGGCCAAATTCATTATTTCTTAAGAGTCAAGATAAATATAATTTATATTATTTTGCTGTTGACATAGATATATTTATTTAGTAATTGTGTACATTATATTGCAAGTCATACTATACATATTAAATTCAATTCAGATGAAATTTGTTGCAATGAGCACAATAGAAGTTTTGCAGGTCTGAGATATTGTTGGATTATAATAAAGTGACCTAATACTATGTTGAGTAACTGTACTGTGTCTTAACTCTTAACCCATTGAAGGCTCTGACATATATATTGTATGTTTTACAGGAATCATCGAAAAGCAAAGGCATATTAGAGGACCTGAATGTCAAAAAAATCACCGAACTAACACCCAGAAAAAAAATACTGTATAAAAGATGCAGAAAAAATTTAACTGAAATCTTGAGACTACGAAGAAAATTTAGAAAAGTTAAAAAGTGCAACAGGGATGTTTTACATTCATTGCACTATGATAATGCGGTGAACAACATTATGAAAAGAAAACTAAGCAGTTCATTTTATTTGTTGTTACAAAGCCAGTTAAAAAATGTGTCGAGGAAGTTAACTGGGCGGAGATGGACTCTTGATGATAAAGTTTTAGCCTTAAGCATGTATAAAAAGTCTAGTTCATGCTATAGGCTATTAAATCGTCTATTTTGTTTGCCTAGTGTGAGTTCACTAAAGGCATTATTAAATAAAATACCAATGAGTTGCAGAATAAACAAACAAGTGATTGAAACAATTAAAGAAATCACAAAACAGAGGTCAGTCAGTGACAATTTGTGTGTTGTGTCTTTTGATGAAATGTCAATAAGAAAACACTTGAGCTATAACACAAAACTAGACCAATTAGATGGCTACCAGGATCATGCTGCCCAGGGCCGAACTCAAGAAATTGCAAGCCATGCCCTAACTTTTATGGCTATAGGAGTTAGAAAAGCCTGGAAACAGCCTATAGCTTACTATTTTTCGGGAGACTGCGACACAGCTGACAGATTAGCTGTACTTATTAAGGAGGTGGGTCATCTGTTGTTTGTTATATTTATTCAATTATGTTAGCGTCAAACTATTTATATTAATTAATTATAAGAATATCATTGAGGTTAACTAACATAAATATGAATTTTCAGGTCTTGAGTACTTGTTTTGGTGCTGGATTAGAAGTCATCGGCATCGTATGTGATTTGGATGGCGTCAATTTACGGGCAATAAATTTATTAGGATCATCGAAAGATCGACCATTCTTTGACCATGAGGGTCATGAAATTGTCACCATCTTAGACCCGCCCCACCTGCTTAAATGTTTTAGAAACAATTTTTTAAAACATAATGTACAATTTGTTCAAGATGTACAAATAGATGGTCAACGAAGAATAGGTTGGTATTGTTTATTATTCGTGTTGTAGATATAAGAGCCTGTATTTTTCAGTTTTCGCTACTGTCTGCGGTAGAGAAAACCGACCTGGTATGCGGGAATATTACTGTTCTATAACTATTCCACTCTAGCCGCGGAACTTGAAACTAAATACTTGAGTGATTGCACTTTTCATTATGATAAGCCAATACTGTCATAATATTAAATCCACCTTAACCTTTCTATTCTTTTCTTTTCTAATTCTTAGAGTGTATTGATATATTAAAAACAAAATACCAACCTTTTTACTATATACATTTATCTGTATCAAGTAACCAGAATATTCATTGATTTTATAATCTTCTATTGTAGGAGTAGCTAAATGGAGCCACATCGAAGAATTTTATAACATAGATAAAAATAACCCGAACTTCGTTTTTGCTCCGGCATTGACCCAGCAACACCTTCAGCCGAATGGCAAACAGAAGATGAAAGTGCTCAAGTTTTGAGTCATTCCGTTGCTGCAGGATTATTTGCCAAAGTAGCCCAAAGTAAGTATCAGGGTCATGTTTTTATCATGAGCATATGCATATGATTCTATGCCGTTCATTATTCTTTCATTTATAGAGACTTATCAGGTAAACTGATTTTGACAAAAGACGATATATCATTCACGTCAAATTAAACACTGGTGATTGGATTAGATTATCAAGAAAGATTTTTTCGATTTTGTTTACTGTACCAGTACGAATTGTTACCTATCTGGCTTCTGTAATTATATTGCCGCTAGCTATACTAATAGATTGAGGTGAGATTAGCTGCTGTTTTAGGCTTTTAACTAGCCGTAACGACTGCTGTTGTGCAGTGCTGTTTAGGAACATTTTGTTATTTAAAATTACTACAATGTAAAATGGCACCACTTTTACTCATACCGATTTAAATAAGTCTGTGTCATGTCATGCTAGATGCAGAAAATTCTTAACATTTGATGTTTTCAGACGTATTACCACAAGATGCCATTGCGACTGCGACACTCGTTTCAAATTTGGACCAATTATTCGACGCCATGAATGGTGACACGCCTGACCGAAAAAGAGGGAAGAAACATCTTACTAACATGTCTTCAACCAGTGCTCATGTAATATTTTTTAATGAAATGAGAGTTTTTTTCTCGGAAATGAAGTTTCTAGGGGCGAGAAGCAAGCCCCCATCACAAGATGGCTGGTTGAGGACGATGAACGCAATTGAGCGTATATTTAAAAATTTGAAAAAATATCATATTTACACATTATGTGTCCGTAGGCTCAATCAAGATCCTCTCGAAAACTGTTTCGGGTGCATTCGAAGCAACTGTGGTTGTAATCCGAACCCCACTTCAGTTCAATTTATTGCGGCATTGAAAACTAGCATCATAACAAATTTGATTAATAATAATAAAAACAGAAACTGCCTTGATGATCATAATGATATATTGAATAATTTCAAAGTGTTTCTTCATAAAGGTTGTGAAGAAACAATAAATAATGCAAACTCTTCTACACCTTTTCCAGCGGAAATTTCTACTGAAGGTGTAGAAGAGTTGGATGTACCTCAGTGTTCTGGAGAAATGCAAGCATGTGCATATGTGTGCGGCTTTATCGCAAAACGCATGGCAATTAATTGCGCCCAATGTAAAAAAGTTATGCTTGCTGATCCGAACACTGAGGTATGTCATTTATTTACATCATTTAAGGAATACGACGACGTGAAATTCAGTTTAAAATACATCCAGCCCAGTTTCTGTGAAATGGTTGAAAATGCTGCTAGTTTAATAAATATTTATTTAAAAGAAAATGCCTATAAAAACAAACTAAAACATAATTTATTTAAAAAGTGCGATAAATTAAATAAAGATTGGCTGAAGGGGTGTGACGAACACTCTGAAAAGAATTTCAAAAGCATAATTGAGAGTACAGTTGAAATATGCCTGAAGCGGTTTTGTACTATTAAAAATCGAGGATTTGTTGAGGAAGCCTCAAAGAAATCTTACCTAAGAAAAATAAATATATTGAAACATGTCTAAAAACCTTGTATTATTTGACGTCACTTGGAATTTAATGGTATTCGTTTGTGTTTTTGCATATTTATTTAAAAATAGATTTTCTGAAACAGTAAACGAACAATCTATGAATAGTCGATACCGGAATTTTAATAAGCGTGAGTGACAAATTAAATGTACCATAAAAATAGTTCATTGTCACTTACGCCTATTGATATTCCGGTAAAATAAAATAGAAGTACATAATTTGATGACATTTCAAATCTCCCGCGTTATCGAAAGTTACTGAGGGCACAAACGGCGGCGCTAGTGTGCTTCTATGTAAGCATTTACAAAGTATGAAGTTGACGTTCTTCCCTTTAGGGTATTTTTGTTCTGTGGTTATGAATAGTCGAAAAGTATCAAGTTGTTTCATAGAAATATAATAATGATTTTGACAGTTTTAAATTATTGCCATATAAAAATTTCTGAAATGAATGCGTGGACAGCTTTCGCTGGCCATTACTGTAAACCTGGTTTTCAATAAATCATTGTAAAGCAATTAGTTTTTTTTTATTACACTACACTACCATTAAGTACCGTTGCTAATGCTATTTATTTTACTATTTTTATATACATATCATTGTTTTTAATTTGTAAAAGCTGTAATTCTTAATAAACGATTATGTCTGATGTAAAATTTCCTTCTTGAAGATTTACTCAACCTTATAGGCTCATTAAAGTTAGCCCCCCAAAAAAATGTTTTTTTACAATTTTTCTCTAGTCGTTTGTTAATCGTATGTTATTATTTGTTAGCTATTAATAATTGTTTGTTCTCCATTTATTAATTTAAAAAATAATAATTAAAAATATACCTTCAAGTTGGCCCCCACTTTCAATTTATAATATTTTTCCGACAATAATGACTCATAAATATTTATTTTCGATTGTTCGTACATTAAATACGTTTGTTGTCCTTCGAAATTACTCAGTTTTTGTTTAATTAACTATTTTAATTAGCTGATCATTGATGTTTTTTTTTCTTCTGTGGCAAATATGGCAATGCCAGTATCAAGCAGTACCTAACGTAGCGACTTTTACATTTTTTAAAGATAGGGAAACGGATTTCGTTGGTTTGACTAGTCGAGGGTAGATGTGCTTATTTTTGTGCTGTGATTTTTTTCGTTTTTAAGGATTTTAGTTATCAATTATCCTTTTTCGAGATTATTCATAGCTTGTGCTTGTGTTCTATGTGTAGTATAAAAGTAGTCAGGTGAGTATTAGTCCTTCTTTTTTTTTAAAAATTCCATCAACATGTCGATGGACGTAAAAAAACCCCCTGACCCAGATGGATTTGAGTATACCCCCGTTCTCACGGTTACGCTTCCATCTAATGAAAAAGACTCAATGGATATGGATTCTCCGTCTTCTAGCCGAAAACGACCAGCTGAGTCTCCTGTTTTAGAAAAAACACCCCCTAAACTACGTAAACATATTATTGGTAGGCAAATGTATCACGCAAAAGATAAGAAACCATTCGTTGTCCATGTTTCTTTGAAAGACGACCAGACAACTGGCACTGTGTTACACCCCATAAAACTTGGTATGTTCATAGAAAGAAACAACATACAAAATGTGTGTCGAGATGGTGTTTAACGTGTAGGTAGAAACCGTATGGCGGTCGAATTTAAATCTTTCCAGGATGCGAATAATTTCATTGTTCACCCAGCAGTAGCCTCTAGTAATTATGTCACCTCCATTCCCCAGTTCAATATTACGCGCATGGGGCTTGTTCGAGACGTGCCTACAGAATGGGAAGAAGACGAAATTATAAAAAATATCAGGGTTCCCGAGGGTTATGGTCCAATCATAAAAGCTAGAAGAATGAATCGCAAAATTACGGTCGAGGGGGTTTCGCATTGGAAACCCACACAAACGGTAGTCCTTACGTTCGATGGTCAAGCTCTACCAGACTATGTATTCAGCTTCTATAATGCTCTCAAAGTAGAACTGTATATGTATCCGACAATACAGTGTTACCATTGTTGCCGATTTGGTCATACACGCTCCCTTTGCCACTCAAAACCACGTTGCTATAAATGTAGCCAAGATCATACTGGCGATGAATGTGATGTCTCCCCAGATCAAGCACTTTGTGCACTATGCTCAGGATACCACTATGCAAATAGCGTGTCTTGCCCCGAGTTAGGTCGTCAAAAGAGTATCAAAGCTTTAATGGCCAAACAAGTAATCTCATATGCTGAAGCTAGCCGTTCTTTTCCTACAACAATAAAATCCTATGCTGACGTCACTCGATCTCCCCAACCTTACAACTCTTCTCCCTCTCAATCCTTACATTCTCATTCCGCGAAAACACCACCAACACAAAAACATCATTTTAAAACAGTATATATTCAAAAATGTCCCCCACGGCCAGCCTCCTCGCATGGTTACGACAGACAGGCCCATCAGGCTGTCAGTGGTAACCTTTCCTTCTCTCCGTCTAGAAACGGCTGTGCACTTTCTGAAGGTGGTTCAGCCCCAAATGTCGCAGCTACTCCAGAAAACATTTTATCAACCATCACTTCGATGTTATCTGAATTTTTGTCCAACCCTTCCCAATACATACCAGACCACGTTGCCTTTCAACTTTCGTCAATAATTAACCAAATTAATAAAATTCACTCCCCAATCCCTTCTCCAGTGGAACGCGAGGAGTCATCATCATCATTTCAGCCAAAGGACGTCCACTGCTGGACATAGGCCTCCCCCAAGGATTTCCACAAAGGCCGGTCCTGGGCCGCCCGCATCCACTGCTTTCCGGCGATCTTAACCAGGTCGTCGGTCCACCGTGTGGGAGGCCTACCAGCACTGCGCCTTCCGGAACGCGGTCGCCACTCGAGGACTTTTCTGCCCCATCGGGCGTCGGTCCTGCGAGCTATGTGCCCTGCCCACTGCCACTTAAGTTTGGCAATCCGGTGGGCTATGTCGGTGACCCTGGTTTTCCTGCGTATCTCCTCATTTCTGATTCGATCTCGCAGGGAAACTCCGAGCATAGCCCTCTCCATTGCCCTTTGGGTGACTTTGAGCCTTCTGATGGAGCCCATAGTGAGCGACCACGTCTCTGTTCCATATGTCATCACTGGCAACACACATTGGTTGAAGACTTTTGTCTTCAGACACTGCGGTATTGTGGACGAGAAGATCTTTCGCAGCTTCCCGAACGCTGCCCAGCCGAGTTGGATCCGACGATTGACCTCTTTCTCGAAGTTGGACTTACCTAACTGGACAGTGTGTCCCAGGTAAATGTAATGGTCAACAACTTCGAGGGTAGAACCTCCGATGTTAACAGGAGTGGCTTGAACATGGATATTAGACATGATCTTCGTCTTCTCCATGTTCATCTTAAGGCCGACTCGTTCGGAGGCTCCACAGAGGCCATCGAGCATCGTAGTGAGGCCCTCCATGGTCTCAGCCATTACGACTATGTCGTCAGCGAATCGAAGGTGAGTGATGTACTCGCCGTTCACGTTAATGCCCAGCCCTTTCCAGTCCAGAACCTTGAAAACATCTTCCAGTGCAGCGGAGAACAGTTTCGGAGAGATAACGTCTCCCTGTCTAACACCTCGCTGCAACTGGATCGGTTTCGAGGTCTGGTCCTGGAGTCGGACTGACATGGTGGCGTTTTCATACAAGCACTTCAACACTTCGATGTACCGATAGTCGACTTGGCACCTCTGGAGAGCCTGCAATACTGCCCACGTCTCGATCGAATCGAAGGCTTTCTCGTAGTCCACGAACGCCAGACAAAGTGGCAGGTTATACTCCTCGGTCTTCTGTATAACCTGCCGTAGCATTAAAATATGGTCTACGGTACTGAAGCCTTTTCGGAAACCGGCTTGTTCGGGAGGCTGGGAATCGTCAAGCCTGCACGCGAGTCGATTTGTGATGACCCTCGAGAACAACTTGTAGACATGGCTCAGAAGTGAGATGGGTCTGTAGTTCTTCAATAAGGTGTTATCTCCCTTCTTGAAGAACAGCACCACCACACTTCTGTTCCATGCCTTTGGCGTTCGTCCTTCGAGTATGACGGAATTGAATAACTTCTGAAGGGCCCTAAGGATCGGTTCTCCACCCGCCTTCAGAAGTTCTGCGGTAATTCCGTCATCACCCGCCGCCTTGTTGTTTTTAAGTTGCTCGAGAGCCATCCCGATCTCACACAGGCTGACGTCCGGGAGGTCTTCTGTGTAGTGCCGGGTTAATCTAGCTCGTGGGTCGTCTGCTAGATTTATGACGGGTTCCTGTGTAGACTTGTACAGTTGTCCATAGAAACTCTCGACCTCACCCAAAATCTCGGACTTCGACGTGACGATCCTGCCGTCATCAGTCTTCAGCCTGACGAGCTGGCTTTGCCCAATAGACAGATCCCTGGCAAAAACCTTGGAGCCCCTGTTACGTTCAATAGCCTCTTCAACACGATTCGTGTTGAATCGGCGTATATCACGCTTCAGGGACTTTGATATCTGTCTATTGAGCATCCGAAGCTGCGTCGCATCATCTGTAGACTGCAGAACCATTTTCCGTCGCTCGTCCATGAGATTTAGGGTGAGGTCCGAGAGCTTTTTGGCCGTTTTCAGGCGTTGGGTCTCACAGAACTTCGACCCAACTTTGCGGACAGTCTCCACGAACCCGTCATTATAATCGTCCACGTCAACGCCTAGGCTTATAAAGCGGTTTTGCAGTTCGAGCTGAAAGCTCTCCGGGTTTTGAATTTGAACTGGCACGGGACGCAGCGTAGACCTCACCAGGCGCGACCTTTCAAGCTTAACGTCGATATTCAATGTGCCTCGTACTAAGCGGTGATCGCTTCCGGTTTTGACCATATTGATCACGGAGACATCATTGAATATGTGCTTTTCCGTCGACATGATGAAGTCTATCTCGTTTTTTGTGGTGCCATCCGGACTCAACCAGGTCCATTTCCTCTGTTCTGGTTTTTTGTAAAAGGAATTCATCATATAGAGTCCCTCCTTCTCCAGAAAACCAGCCAAAGTCTGGCCCCGTTGGTTCCGGTGTCCAAACCCAAATTGCCCCACTTGCAGCTCATCTCCGCTCCGCTTGCCCAGTTTCGCGTTAAAATCCCCCATGACAACGGTGTAGTGCGTTCTAGAGCCATGTATGGCCGAGGAAATGTCCTCATACATTGTCTCCACCGCTTCGTCGGGGTGTGCCGAGGTCGGTGCGTATACCTGTATGACCTTCAGCGAATAACGCTTGGTTATTCTGAGTATAAGGTACGCCACCCTGGTCGACACACTCTCGATTTTAACAACGTTGTTCACAAGGGACTTGTGGACGATAAACCCAACACCACCTTGGGACTGTTGGTCGCCCTCCCGGAAGTAGAGCAAGTTGCCGGATTTGAGGGTTATCGTGTCCTCTCCCTCTCTTCGGACTTCAGACAACCCCACTATATCCCATCGCAACTTGCTCAACTCTTCCTCGAGTTCTACGATCTTCTCGTCAGTCCGCAGTGTCCGTGTGTTATATGTTGCCAGGTGCAGCCGTCGTTTTTTGTGGTAGCCGGATCTCTGCCGGAGATTGTTCGCACCCCCTGCCCCACCGTTACCTTGGCTGCTACCGTGGCCGAAGGAATAGTGGGGCTGCCGGGGACTGGGGGCCGTTTTTCTGTTTGTATCCATTCATTTATGGGGGGGGTTTGCCATAATCGCCACGCTTGGCAGGCGGGTTGGCGATCGCAGTGAAGGATGGTGTGTTTTGAACAGAGCGTCGCTGCTGCCCAACGTCTGTTGTCCCTTAGTCGCCTTCTACGACACCCACGGGAAGATATGGGGTGGTAGTATTCTTACTCCGCTACCACACAGATTGGAGTATTTTACCCAAAAAGCATGACTTGATACATTTGATTAACAAACTAAATCCTATGATTTGCAATATCGCTGAGACATGGTTATTACCAAGCAATATGTTTGGTATACCAGGTTTCAGTGTTGTTCGTCATGATAGACCTGATGGTTTTGGAGGATGTGCTTTGTTGATAAGTAACAAAGTATCATTTTCCAATATCAATTTACCCTCTCCCAGTGAAGACTTTAATGTTGTTGCTGTAAGCATTGAAAACATAACTTATTTTTCTTTTTATGTTGCACATCCACAGATATCTTTCATTCCATTGATTAAAGATTTGCTCAGCACTGTAAATGGTCCAATTATAGTTATGGGCGATTTCAACTGTCACCATTATCGTTGGGGATCAGACGTTTGCGATAATTTCGGTATAGGCTTGGTAGAAATGTTAGATGATCTTAATTTGTGCGTTATTAACGACGGTAGCCCTACGCGAAGACCTGCTCAAGGGCAGATTAATAATAGCTGTGTTGATCTAACATTTTGTTCGTCGAGTATGGCCAGCTTGTATATTTGGGAGCGCTTACGTCTAACTTATGGTAGTGATCACTATCCTATCATGGTAAAAATTCCTTCCAAATCCGTTCCAGATTTAACTTATCCACCTTTACTTAAATACCAGCTAAATTCAGTGGATTGGGATTTGTATTCAAAAATTGTCGATATAAAAATATCATCAATTCCCCCTCTCCGAGCTGATAATGCTGAGGATTGTTTTACGTTGTTTTCCTCCACTATTACCTCCGCAGCCGATGAGTGCTTCCCGTCCAAAAGACTCCCTTCGGGTAAACTTCGTTCCCCTCCATGGTGGGATCGGGAATGCACCGATATGATAAGGGCTAGGAATAAGGCTGAGAAGAAATATAACGACAATATCAACCCAGAAAACCTAATCCTCTTCAAGCAAATATTGGCTAAATCTAGGAAACTATTTAAAAAAAAGAAACGTGATGGATGGAAATCGTTTTGCCAATCTCTGAATCCTTCCACACCAGTTTCATTTATGTGGGATAAAGTTAAACGTTATAGGAAAGGCTGTGCACCAACTTATTCAAATCATATATCTAATGAATTGGCTTCCGAGTTTATTGCTAAGATCGCTCCACCCTACGTTCCTAACGAAGAGGAATGCAAAAGAATAGCTCCTGTCGACGGGCATACAAGTGACCCACTGAATAAGCCGTTTACCGCAGAAGAACTGAGTTCCGTCCTCAGCTATGTACAGGACTCTGCCCCTGGCGTGGATGGTTTTACTTACTCTTATATTGTGAAATCTGGACCAAAAACTCAACAATATTTTCTGGATTTAGTCAATTTTTGCTTTTCATCCGGTTACATTCCCTGTGAGTGGAAGATACAAATTATTATACCACTCCTTAAACCTGGTAAAGATCCTAATTACCCCAATTCTTTTCGTCCCATAGCTTTATCGTCTGTATTATTAAAACTTTTGGAACATTTGATTAAAAATAGATTGGAATGGTTCGTGGAAAACAAGAGCCTACTACCAAGTTCCCAATTTGGATTTAGGAAAGGTCTTGGAACAGCTGATAGCGTGGGTGTACTCACATCGGCGATCCGTTTGGCACTTAGCCGAAATGAGTCTACGGTTGCAGTTTTCCTCGACATATCCGCTGCTTACGACTCTGTTATCCTTCCAATTCTCAGGCAAAAATTGCACCAGCTGAAAATTCCGGAAAGGATATGTCAGATTATTGGTAGTATTTTTACGTACCGTACCATTCAATTACGAACCCCAGTTAATGGCCAGGGTTTGGAGAGGAGAACTGTCTGGAAAGGGCTACCACAAGGATCTGTCCTCAGTCCTCTGTTATATAACATTTACACAGCAGATTTACCCACTTCCCTAAACTTTGATTGTAGAATTTTACAATATGCAGACGATATCGCTTTATTGGTTACTGGCTGCTCGATCCACGATGCCGCTTCCTCTATGAATGTTTCTCTAGCTTCATTAAACCAATGGCTACTTTGTCATGGGTTGTCCCTAAGCGCTCCAAAAAGTACATGCGTTGTATTCTCTCGCAAACGTCGGGTACCCCATATTTACATTGGTATACATTGGTAAGCTTTCGATTGTGTTCATCATGATATCCTCATCAGGAAGTTACACCATTACGGTATCCGCAAACAAGCCCTCAGCCTTCTGAAATCTTACCTTAGTAATAGAATTCAGAAGGTTGATGTCAATGGCATAAAATCACATGGATCCATGGTCACTATTGGTGTGCCCCAAGGTTCGATTCTTGGTCCTTTTTTGTTCCTTGTTTACATTAATGACCTACCTTATTATGTAAGAAATAACCACGGTATTGTATTGTTCGCGGATGATACTTCTTTGTTGTTTAAAATTAAACGACAGCTACAAAATTTCGACGAAGTGAACAATGCACTTTCTACAGTTGTCCATTGGTTTAATATGAATAACTTGCTTTTAAATGAAATGAAAACTAAATGCATTAAATTTTCACTGCCCAATGTTGTTCAGAATCAGGCCTATGTACAACTGAATGGAACAATATTGGAACCGATTGAGTCAACCGTATTTTTAGGCATAACCATCGATAATAAACTACAATGGGGCTCACATATAGAAAAGCTATCTAATAGACTCAGCTCGGCGGCTTTTGCTGTTAAAAAAATTAGACTTTTTACAGATGTTGATACGGCTAGAATAGTTTATTTCAGTTACTTCCACAGTATCATGACTTACGGGATACTTCTCTGGGGATGCTGTGCAGACCTTAATAGCATATTTATATTACAGAAAAGGGCTGTAAGAGCTATATATAACCTTGCTCCTAGAACTTCTCTACGAGATAAATTCAAAGAAATAAATATTCTAACCGTTCCATCTCAATATATTTTTGAAAATTTGATGTATGTTCATAAAAATATTAATAACTTTAGTAAGAACTGTGATATACATAATATGAATACACGAAACAAGAATAATCTTGCTGTCCATTGTACTCGTCTCCACAGAATAAGTAACTCATTCATGGGTCAATGTATACACTTTTATAACAAACTGCCCATGCAACTTAGAGACTTGCCTCGCAATGCTTTTAAAAAGACGGTCAAGACAAAACTTTACAAAAAAGCGTATTACTGCATTGCTGATTATGTAAACGACACAGCTGCTTGGGACTAAGCTGTTCAGTGCCAGTATTTTTATGTTACTCAATTATGTTATTGTTTAAATACATAAGAGACAGGACCGCAATGAAAAAAAAAAATGACAAGCCCTCTGAGTTTCTTGCCAGTTCTTCTCAGCAGTGGTCGCGTTCCGAACTGGTGGTAGATGGTAGACCATTTGTTTTATATAGACTCATTATGAATATTGTGTTGACTTTTTGTAAGTGTCCATCGTGACCCAAGCAAAATAAATGATTTGAATTTGAATTTGAATAGACGGTCAGGAAATCCCATTAAAAGCAAAAGCAAAATTTTTGGGAGTGATTTTGGACTCAAAATTGAGAGGATCGTACCACATTGATAATTCTGTTAAAAAATGCGAACGATCCCTTTCAGTTCTAAAAGCCCTGTCTGGGGTTTGGTGGGGAGCCCATCCATACACTTTAAAATTAATGTATAATGCCTTAATCAGAAGCGTATTGGATTATTGTAGCTTCCTAATAGAGCCATGTAACAAAGAATCTTTACGTAAGCTTGATTTGATACAGTCAAAGTGCTTGAGATTGATACTGGGTTGAACTTGAACGCCCTACAGGTGGAATGCACAGAACCCCCTCTTAAAATCCGTAGACAGTTCCTGGCTGATCGTTTTCTTTCGAAAGTTTTCTCCCTTTCTTCCCACCCCCTTTCCGCCATTCTAGAAGAAATTGACAATTCTTATAACTCCTCTCCCTATTGGAAGCATAAATCGGTCCCTCCAATTATAACCAGGTTCCGGGAACTTAAAAACCTTGCTACCCCAGTGTGCCAAAACGATACCCTTCCGATGTTCTCAGCGGAGTACGAGGTAATACATTTTAACCCCAAAACCGTCCTAGACATGGGAATTCCCCGGGATTGCTCAAATGCCAAACTCCTGTTTGAACAAGCTGTTGAACTTCACTGGCGAGGTTGGAGTATGTTCTTTACGGACGCCTCAAAGCTATCGCCAACTGGTTACACCGGAGTAGCTGTATACTTCCAAAATTCAAGAGTTGTATTACAGTTTCAGTGCCCCCCAGAGTCTTCCGTATTTACAGGCGAGTGCATAGGCGTCCTAGAAGCAGTCAATTATATAGTGTCCCACAATATCATGAATTTGGTAATTTTTACAGATTCTCTCAGTTGTCTCCAAGCTCTTAGACAACCCCCACTTTATTCGAAAACCCGTAGCGTGATTATTATGAATATCAGAAAAATACTATTACACGCATTTAATAATGGTCAGATCATAGAAATCGTGTGGGTCCCTAGCCACTGTGGTATTGTAGGTAATGAGTGTGCAGACTCTTTGGCCAAGTACGCAGCTTCAAACACAGGCGAACAAATACATATGTCAATCCAAAGTTACGACTTGCGTAATGACTGTAAATCCAAGCTATATAATACCTGGATAACAGACTGGAGGGAAAGTTCTAGACACAAAGGTTCATATAATGCTTCGATTCAGCCCATTATTCCTCGGAAGCCCTGGTTTTTTAAGTATCCCAATTTACCCAAGAAAACAGTTTCGATCCTGTCCAGATTAAGGCTTGGCCACTGTTGTAGTCCAGTTTTTCTATCTAAGTTACGCATCTGCGACAGCTCTTTGTGCGAGTGTGGTCTTGACGAGGGTACACTGGAACATATATTTTTTTCGTGTCCTCTCAACTACAAACTCTGTAATTTTTATGTTAGACTCCCCAAAATGAATATTCCACTCCCCATTAATTTTCACTCACTTTTGTGCTACTTTGGTCCTGACCTCATTCATGTTTTGGCTAAGTTTATAGAGAAAAACGACATTAAACTATAATCAATTTATCACTAACAATAACTAGTACTTGATTTTCTTAATATCATGTTTATATATCTTATTATGTTCGTTCATGGCTTAAAAATGTATTGTTTGACTAATTGCTAATTAACCCCTTGTGTTCGTTTTTGCAGCCATTAATTTACTAACAACCACGAAGTCTAGTTACGTGACATTGGCAGTATAGCCGCCTCAACGGCTCAATTGCCAGAGAAGAAAAAAAAAAAAGATAGGGAAACCAATTTAGACTAAAAATCCCTACAGATCGGAATTGAGGAAAAGGATCAGGAATATATAAATACATATATATTTTTAAGTAATTATTTTTAATTTTAATAACTAATATAACTTTATCGATGCACCGCCACCATGCATTTTCTGTCGCTGGCCGGTTAATCCTACTCGTGCTGCCACTGCTGATGATAGTCACAGTACATGCGTCGCGTCGTCAAGGAGTGCAGTACATGTTTCCGTTTTGTTAGGCCCGTGTAAAGTAATCGATACGGTCTTCAGTAGTACTTTTCGATAGCTAGTCATATTAATGTTCGCAACAGTCTCGATACATTCAGAGTTTTTCCAGCAGACACGTTGACACTTTGATCTTCTACTCTATAATGCAACAGACAATATCACACGCCGGTACGGGACACGTTTCTCTGAGGTGCCGTGAAGTCAAACATTAGAATAGAATAGAATAGAAAAATGCTTTATTGTTAAACCAATTATGGCGTTCACAATCGTCATCAGATACATCACTTATAAAATACTACTACCAGGTCGGAACGCGGCACCAACCGAGAAGACCTGGCGGAAGAAACTCGGTGGGCTTGTCTCTTTTTTTAAACGCCATATTACAATAACCGTTATCTTATAACTAGTTTCGTTTGGTTCCGAAAGTCGCTCAACTGAAATATGAATTTTATAATAAAAAAGAATAATTGAAAATGAAATTATAAGTCTTGAATCCAGTGTGCCGACCAACCCCAAACAGCGGCACTTGTTCACAAGCATAACGCATGTGGCAGCCATCGATCTCCTCAACCATATCAAAGGGAAGTGTTCGACCCGTCACATGTCGCTACCACTGTTCAAAGTATTTTAGTGAGCATGAAAACTCACAGGATTGACGCACAAAAATAAATGAGGTTAAATTCGAATATTAATTTCCAGTAAGCTTGCCGCTTTGAATTCAAACTAGTAAAAATATATGATTATTTTTCTATTAATATAACATGTACAAATATAACATCTATTATTATAACATGAGCTCGAGCAGCTTAATCCCAGGCTACGGGGTCAGTCAGGTAATCAGTAACGCTATAGTAGCCTTTCTTACAAAGTTGAGATTTTGCTATCTTTTTGAATCTATGGATCGGAAATCCTCTCAAATTTGTAGGGACCTTATTGTAGAAGCGAATACACTGACCTACAAATGAATTACTTATTCTATGGAGACGAGTAGCATGTAAAACAAGATTACTTTTATTCCTAGTATTCACAGTGTGAGTGTCACTTAATTTATCAAACTTCTCAATGTTTTTTCGGACACACAATATATTTTCATAAATGTACTGACCAGCTACGGTAAGAATACCCATCTCCTTAAACTTATCTTTGAGGGATGTCCTGGGAGCCAGGTTATAAATAGCTCTTATTGCTCGTTTCTGGAGAACAAAAATTCTGTCTATATCTGCATCCAAAATAGTATACCATAGGACATTATAGGTACTATGAAAGTAACTAAAATAGACTATTCTGGCCATAGCCACCACGTCACTTAACTGTCTATTTTTTTTCACAGCGTAAGCTGCGGAGCTCAATTTGCTTGCCAGCCCTTCGATGTGAGGTCTCCACTGCAATTTTGTGTCTATAGTGATATCCAAGAAAACAGTGGATTCCCAATTCATCTCCGTTTAGTTGCACAATCCACGTCGTTTCAGGTAGAACCATCGATCTCTTCGGAAGGACCTTTTAAACTTTTTACAGTCCATTAGTGGGTGGGAATCTTTTCGACAAAATCCACACTTCGATTCGCTGTATTCAGTTTGGTTCGTACGTTCATTTTGTACCAAAACAGTTTGATGACGTTGGTGCTGATGATGATAGGATTCTTTGTTTCTAGGTTTTGACGTCACGTTCAGTAAATGTCCTAGATTCACCGTTGTTTTCGAAATTTTATTCGCTTCCTCCGTTAGAAACTCGCTCAATAGTACAACTTTAGGTTTGCTGCTGCCCGTGTTCATGAGATTGTAGCTATAGTCAGCCCATTTGGAAATCAATACTGTAGGTAACTTAGACTCATGATGGCCAATTGATGTGACAGCTGCGACATAGTTGCGTACTTTGATAGAGAATGCGATTATGTCCCTGTGGTATTCTTGTGACATGGGCTGCAGTCTATTGATATCCCGAAGTATCCTAGCGATTATAACGTCTGGGTTTCCAAATTGAAATTCAAGCGTAGACATTACAACATCAGGAGATGTAGCGCTGATCAGCAGCGCTGATACTGCTTCCTTAGCTGGTCCATGTGGACAAGGCCTCCACAGGTTTTCTCTCTCGTTAAAGTGACATACTTGGGAGGATTCTTCATAGGCCCTTTGAAAATGAAGCCATTCCATTGGGTCGCCCGAAAACGAAGGTAAGTACTTCGGCGTACATAAGCGGCTCGAGTTGGGTCCACTCACGTTGGCTTTGGTAACAGCGGCTAAATCCTTAAGTATGTTCGCTAGCATCTTCATTATTCCGTCGGTACCTTCAGCGGGCTGGCCCGGCTGTGGTGGGGATGCTACGAACGCTGGCAGTACAGTTGGGTCCAAACAGTGTGAGCTCGCGGATTGCTGAGTACACAGCTTCTCCTCCATATTGTTCCGCGTGTCCACCTGCACATTATTCTCCAACCGACTTCTATACAACCACTGTTCTACTTCATGATGGACACCAGTACTCACTTCAGTTCTAGTTCCTTCAGTTGGACTGTATTTTTCCTCTTATTCGATCTCAACGAGATCTGCCTCGAGCCTTTTGTCTATGAGGTCCATTTGTATGCGGGCTTTTGCTTCCGCGGCCTCCAGCTTTTTCCTTCGTGCTGCAGCAGAGGAAGATGTTGATAGTCGTCCCGATCTTGCTTTTGAAGGTTTAGATTTTCCTTCAGAGCCCACTTTTGTTTCTTCTATACCTTCTGCTGTAACTTCTTTTGTAGCTTGAGCTTCTTCCCGTTTTTTTGCGCTTCTCGTCATTATGAAGCTTTTCGGTGGTGTCATATACATGATCCGGCTGAAGTTCACCAGCAACTTTGTTGATGCCAAAATTAAAATTCCTTGTTTTTCAATCCAATATGGCGTCCTCCATTGGGAGCAGCGGAAAACAAGTCCGTAGCGCACCGTTCGTTTTAAATAGTTAAATGAGTAAAATTGAAAATAAATACAATATCTAATTTTCTGATTTATAAATTAATAAAAATGTATAATCAAGTATTGAAAGTTGACTTCAATAATTAACGTAGCATTTCGGTTGTAGCAGAAAGGGAACTTATCGACTCACTAGCTTTTGCGTGCGGCTTCGCCCGCGTGGGCTTCGCACCTGTGCATATTTTTTATGAACATAAAATCGGTTATTGTGACTAAACTATGATAGTTAGATATTTGCTCTCGCGGACTTTTTTGTAGATCTTTATAAGACCTACAAACCCGTAGTACATCATTTTGTTCTATTGTCCATAGTTTTTGCAGCGCACGCATAAATAGGTTTTCGATTTTACACCTTGGTTTACAAAATCGCAATTTTCATACGGATCCCTAATTCTTTTGAAAATAAAATATAGCCTATAACCTTCCTCGATAAATGGACTATCTAACACTGAAAGATTTTTTGTAATCGGTCCAGTAGTTCCTGAGATTAGCGCGTTCAAACAAACAAACAAACAAACAAACAAACAAACAAACTCTGCAGCTTTATATATTAGTATAGAGTATAGATGATAAGTTCAAACAATTTTACTCTAATATGATACTTGGTTAGTTAATGTCATATTGCTATAAATATATTTAGAATTTAATCATTGTTAAAAATTGTGTTCCTTCAGGATTTATAATGTTTTCTTTTGACGATTAAAACCGCTTTGATAATTTAAGCGTTTAGTTGACGCATGCGCAGTACATATACATTGCATACTTACATTCAGCTAATGAAAATAGTTAATTAAACAAAAACTGAGTAATTTCGAAAGAGAACAAACGTATTTTATGTACGAACAATCGGAAATAAATATTTACGAGTCATTATTGACGGAAAAATATTATAAATTGCAAGTGGGGGGCTAACTTGAAGGTATATTTTAATTATATTGTTATAAATCATTAAATGGAGAACAAACAATTATTAACAGCTAACAAAAAATAACAAACGACATAAGGTGGATGCTCCAGGGTAGTCCGCGAAATTCAAATTTTCTAACGTTTTTTGCAATTTGCAGGGCAGTGCTAGGTTGTATGATGATGAACATTTGATTCGCGGCTGTAAGACGTATGTAGTTACAGAGTTATAGTCATCAAACTCATCAATACAACCCTCCAAGCTCATAAAGGTGCAAGAATGTCTTTGACGTTGAAAAAGTTTTTCTATAACTACTTAAGTCTTACAGCCGCGAATCAAATGTTCATCATCATACAACCTAGCACTGCCCTGCAAATTGCAAAAAACGTTAGAAAATTTGAATTTCGCGGACTACCCTGGAGCATCCACCTTAATAGAAAATGGTCGAAAATAGTGAAAAATCATTTTTTGGGGGGCTAGCTTTAATGAGCCTTGTTATGAACAGTTGAAAAGTATCAAGTTGTTTCATAGAAATATAATAATGATTCTGACAGTCTTAAATTATCGTCTATAATTATCTATTATATTCAGCTAATTAAAATATTTAATTAATCAAAAACTGAGTAATTTCGAAACAGAACAAACGTATTTTATGTACCAACAATCGAAAATAATTATTTACGAGTCATTAGTGACGGAAAAATATTATAAACAGCAAGTACTTAGTTGATGGCGCTGCTCGCAAGACAGACAGCCAACATGGTGAGCAAAGCTGGTTGGATGTTGACAACTATTTTCCACCGTGATATTGCTTGCATTAATTGTTCGAATATTATAAATAAGGAATTGTTATGGATTATTAGACCTTTAATGTCGTTTCTCTGTCTTTTCAGGTAGGTTAAAACGATTTAAGTTTACCAGTGTGTGTTTGTGAATACTAAAATAAAACTTTGTCTTTTCAGACTACAGATAATGTATTATTTGTATTTGTATTGTGCTATTGCCTCGTTGGTCTAGTGGTTAGATGTGCCGCCTTTGGATCAACGGGTCCCGGGTTCGATTCCGGGGTCGGGCGAGTGTCTTTGTCTAAACCAGAGGCACTGGCTCGGAGTCTGGGTGTCTTTTCTATCTATAATATGTATGTATTTACAAAAAAAAATATGTATATAAGTAGTTTATCATCCATCTCGTTACCATAACACAAGCATTGAGTTGCTTAGCTTGGGACGAGATGGCGTTGTGTGTGAAATGTCCAAGGATATTTATTTATATATTATTTATTTATTTATATATATATTTAAATGTATACTATTAGGTATCGTATCGCAAGTCAATTAACAGTTGCCGTAACCTAGTGGACCGACGCGTTCTCGTCGGGTCGAGGGCTCGAATCACAGCCTCGTCCGTTTATGTTAGATTAAAAAAAAAACAATGACACAGTATCGGTTACTTGATTGAAGCTAAGACGAACGGAACGCATGGGAAAACGACTGGTTTCATAAATATTTTTTTAATTTTAATTAATAGATGAAAAATACAACGTGAATCATCTAATATGCGATGGTAAACCTGATATTCGGCGTGGCGATAATTGCCGTGGCGACCGTGGCGGCCTATATTATTGTATAAATTATGTACTATACATAGTCCATCCATACGTAGAAGTGTGCGAGATGGGGCAAGGCAACGCGATGCCATGTGCAAGCGAGTATGCCCAATTTCTCTTTCCGCACTGAGCTCACACCACACACCTATAGTTTGTATCACTTTATCTTTTCAATAAGCCATATCTGGTTCCTGTCATAATCTGTTCTCTAAAACAATTTCGATGTTTCACATCTGCCAGGCGTCCCATGACGGCTCACACACAGAATACATCAAATTAACTTGCAAATTTATATAAAAAGGGAATAAACACTAAAATATGAGCAATGCTACTGCGACGCAGTCGTGGTAAAAAGTGTTTTACCGATGGGTAATTGGGTATAATTATGACATATGCCGATGGCTCAAAGGAAGGAAGTTGGTATTGGCGGAGCAGCTTTACTGGACCTACCAATTGAAAAATGTATAAAATTAAACGTCGATGACAGTTCACTACATATGTATTGAGGATTAATACCAAGGCCAAACTATGGCGCGTGCGTGTAGACAATGTATTGCAACACATCACGAGACATGGCTGACAGTTTTGGGGAACTGCTTGAGCCACGCTAGAAATTTGTACACTGGTTCTCCTGTGCTACTGGAACATGGAATCATAGACCTGGCTGAGGAGGAACGGGGCTAAAACGAACCACAGCATAACTTAACTTTCTACCTGCCAGCGACCATGGAGCATAATATTTGTATGAACGAATCTATTCCAGTGCTTTTCAACTATTTGTTTGGATTGAGTTATTTTTTACAGGGTACTTCATGAATTACAACACCTAGGCAATGGGATTTCTTTCTTGTATCTTCAACCTGTCACGCGACCTTGAAAGTTGAATGTCCGTAATAATGAATCTATGCTACACAAACTAAATAGAATGGCGCTATTCAATTTAGTTTGAACCTTTTGCTTCTACTTGTCTCAAATTTGTAGTGCTTTTATTGTAGAAGCGAACACCAAGGATTACTAATTCTATGGAGACAAGTAAGGTACAAAAGAAAATATCCTGTAAAAAGGCAGGCAGCCAGACACAAGTGCTTCCGCCGTCAAACGATGCAGGATGTGAGTAGTGTCCAACCTCAAATATTGAAGTAATTATAATTGTCCCCTCCCAACAAATTAGCGGTGAAGTGTTTGTTGCACCTTGTTGGCATTACAGTCCCAGAGTGCAATTACGGAAATAAATAAACATAAAATTATGTAGTTTGGGGATTATGTAGGTCGATAGGGGGGTGTATTTTGACCATATGTTCCAATTTGAGGGAAATTGAAAAATATTGATGAATTGAAAAAGTTTCAGATTAGTTAGGTTAGTAAAATTAATTTAGAAGAGAAAAGATCTGTACAATTTTTTGCCTAACACTAACCGTTCTCGAGATATCGAATTAAACGCGTTTTCATCGAAATGACCTTGAGCTGACCTTGCCAGAATCCCTCAAATTGGAATTGAAGCTCAGAATACACTCCCCTATCGATCCTTCATAATCCCCAATCCCATACTTTTATGTTTTTTTCCCATTAATTTCCGTAATGGCACTGGACTACATCTGTGTCCAGGGGCACACCTAAGAAATCTATCCAAAAGCGCCAGCTCAGCAGCTTATGCGGGTAAAAATATCGAGATTTAGCAAAATTAGCCAAATCGGTCCAGCCGTTCTCGAGTTTTAGCGAGACTAACAGCAAATTAATTTTTATTTATATGTATATTATAGATAGAAGATAGATAGATAGATTGTATGTATCCGTGTGGTGACGTGTTTAGAATACGTAGTGTCACCACCCCATTCCATCCTGACTGTGTCGTAAGAGCCGACAAAAGGAAATGATAAGGCCGATTACCTAACCGCTAGAGAATGAAATCTTGATATGAAATCCTGTGCCAACCCGGTCAGCGCGGCACGGTAGGCCAGTTACCCCCCGTGTAACTGGAGGAGGCCCGGCTCGGCAGTGGTATTAGGATTGTATGTACGTTTATTTCCGACAATGACGTGTCAAAGTGTTTGTATGACTTATTTGCATAGATAAATATCGGTTATCGATGATCGGTGAGTGAATCAGTGATACAATTAGAAAAATGTCATTGGCAATAGATTATTTTTTATATAAACTTTACTGTACGCTCTATGCCATACTTACAAATATAAAAGACCAAGGATAATGAATGTCCCGACGCCGTCGAATAGGCAACCATTCCAACTTCTATTATATTACCAGATTAGGTACTATTGCCAGATTCTGTTCGCAGCATGAATGGGCCGGCTCGACCGGGTAAGTACCACACTCTCGCAGAAGACCGACTTTTGAGTAGTAGCTTTTAGCCACTGCGCTTCGTTCGGTGAGCGAGAGGGCCGGAGGAACACCCCTGGGGAGGGCAAAATAAAGGCCGGCAACGCACTTGCAACCCCTCTGGTGTTGTGGGTGTCCATGGGCGGCGGTGATCACTTACCATCAGGTGACCCGCTTGCTCGTTTGCCTCCCTCTTTCATAAAAAAAAAGATATTATTTTGCATCAAAATAACAGACATCGGCATAGTCTATGATTGGCAGAGGAAGAGACTGGGCAAGAATAATTTTAGATTGAAATTCAAGAACATACGGAGACTTTTCAGAGAATGAAACGAGCAATAGACCTTGCTACTTATGTCAGTAACGTGTGCTTCCCACTACAGATGCCTTAATTTTAAGCATTAACCGAGAACAGACTAGCGGTACTGATCATATTATTATATGGATTACTGGAGGGTTTGCATAGCCAACAAATCTAAGTAGTATTTGCTACCAACAATGATAGCTTGTGACTTTGTAGGTTATATTAGGAGCCCGAAAGTTACCGTTATTTCCCAGATCACTATTAATGCAATCGCAATTCAGAAGCTTCTGGAGGGTCTTCGATTTTGATGTGGCGATAAAGTTGCAAGTCATCTGCATAGATATGGAGATAATTATAGTGATGGCATTATTAAAGACCGAGAAAAGAAGAGGAGATAAAACGTTACCCTGGGATACACTAGCAATCAGATCGCACGTGAAGTTGCAAGGGGTTGAAAATGTTCCTGAGTTGCTTCGAGAAAAGATGGGGCGGTAGACCTTCGCCTTGGCTATTTTTTTCCTAGTATGGACAGTGCAAGTGTCAATGTATTAATCGAACTTTTCGAAAATGTTAAGAACATGCAATGTGTATAATATATTGTGCAACAGTAAGTACGCCTATCTCCTCAAAGGATGTCCTGGGAGCTAGCTTTCTAGGAAGCAAATATTTCATCTATACGTATAACATGCCGTAACACATCATAACTGAAAAGCTGCAGTTACGTCGTCACTTCACTGCCTAGTTTTTGTTAACAGCATACGCTGCGGTGCTTGCTAGTTTACTGATAAGGCGTTTCCACTGTAATTTTATAAAAAAGTGATACCAAAAGTAGACAGTAGTACCCACTTGCTCCACTTCTGTTCCGTTTAATTGAGTGCACATTGGATGCCAAGTGATTCACATTACGCATGGTACTTTTTTTATTGTTTCATGCTATTAAGTGGCAAATTTGTAGAGTTGAACCAATGTACAACGTGTTGTTCACAGCGCCATGCTCTTTAAGCCGGTAATAAGTAATTTGATGTCTCAAATGTGAAATTACATTTCAAAAGTTTCAACTGATTGAGACCATTTAGATGACATGCGCCAGTCGGAGCTACGGCACTCAGATACGACATCTGACTGAGAAACTACGCTGATGTTTTCCCCACCGATAACACGGAAAGGTGAAACACACGATAAGAACTACTTACTAGTTGGCATGATGATCGTTAATTTGTAATTAGCTTGCCAATCACGATGGGACACGTACATCAGAATGATAAATCACTGAGTATTCTTTTTTGCACTGCGGAGCATGGTAATGTAGGCGAATCCACTGGTCTGATTTCTGGTTTCCTCTCCAGATAGATTTAGAATTTTTATCATAATCGGTTCAGGCGGTGGAAAAAATTCTAAATAGGGAGTCAACAAATGTGATATAGTGTATTGCAATTTTGTTGCAATTAAACTCCTTTCAAAGCATATATTTATTTGCACAAAAAATTGAAAAATTAAATCTGATTAACCAAAAGTAGAGGCGGCCCGACTCAGCAGTGCGTCACACTCGTATGTATATGGGCCGAGTAGAAGAACTCCGCTGCATTGGAAGATGTTTTCAAGGTTCTGGACTGGAAAGGGCTGGGCAATAACGTCACCGCGAGTACATCACTCACCATCGATTTGCTGACGACATAGTCGTAATGGCTGACCATGGAGGGCCTCAATACGATGCTCGATGGCCTCTGTCGAGCCTCCGAACGATTCGGCCTTAAGATGAACAAGGAGAAGACGAAGATCATGTCTAATATCCATGTTCAAGCCACTCCTGTTAACATCGGAGGTTCTACCCTCGAAGTTGTTGACCATCACATTTACCTGGGACACACTGTCCAGTTAGGTAAGTCCACCTTCGAGAAAGAGGTCAATCGTCGGATCCAACTCGGCTGGGCAGCTTCGGGAAGCTGCGAAAGATCTTCTCGTCCACAATACCGCAGTGTTGAAAACAAAAGTCTTCAACCAATGTGTGTTGTCAGTGATGACTTAAGGAACAGAGACGTGGTCGCTCACTATGGGCTCCATCAGAAGGCTCAAAGTCACCCAGGGCTGTGCTCGGAGTTTCCATGCGAGATCGAATCAGAAATGAAGAGATACGCAGGCAAACCAGGGTCACCAACATAGCCCACAAGATTGCCAAACTTAAGTGGCAGTGGGCAGGGCACACAGCGCGCAGGACCGACGCCCGATGGGGCAGAAAAGTCCTCGAGTGGCGACCGCGTTCCGGAAGCCGCAGTGCTGGTAGGCCTTCCACACGGTGGACCGATGACCTGGTTAACGATGGATGCGGGCGGCCCAGGACCGGCCTCTGTGGAAATCCTTGGGGGAGGCCTATGTCCAGCAGTAGACGTCTTTTGGCTGAAATGATGATGATGAGAAGAAGAAGAGTAAGACCGACTTCAAAATACGCACGCAAAAGCGACTTCAAATGGTTGGTTTTTTGGTGTCTATTTTGATGTTGGTTATTATTTTTTGATATACAGATTTTGTAATTATAGTTTATTTGTAGGTGATGGTCGAAGGTGGTTAAACAAGTACATTTTTGAAGTCTTGCGATCTGAGTGAACCCCCCCCCCCCTGTTTGTATCAAAAGCGCTGGCGATAATTCTCCAGAATAAGACGGCCTACTTAGGGTTACTTTCGACCTGGAATACCGGTTGCTGCACGAGATACCGGTTGCCGGGGTAGCACTAGGAGGGCCAAGTTGGTGTTTTCGGGAACCGGGATGGCGAGTGGCGAAGGCAGCTCCGGACGGCCCCTCCCGCGCGGGGCCTGGGCGTGGGGCGTGCGCCTCCTCCGCCGGCCCCCGCCCCCCTCGCCCTCTCCGCCACGGCCCTCGGCCCTCGTGCGTCGCCAGTCCGCCGCCAGCGTTGCGGCCGCGCGCCCGCGTCTCCCGCGTTTCTCGCGAGTCCCGCGCTCGGCCTTTGCTCGTCGTCTCGCACCTCGTGGCCGCCGTGCTCGTCGGATGAAGACCGGAGTGGCGGTTCGCATCTTACCGGGCAGCATTAGAGTCTTGTACATATTTTCTAATACTGTCAGGTAAAGATGTCGTCCGCGCTCCACTTTCTGCGATCGTTGGTGGACCTGGATCGCGAGGCGAGTTGGACCGCCGCCGGCGACCGACGGACGTCACCCTGCAGGCCCGGAGGTGGCCCGGATCCCCATCGCCGTGTGTGACATCAGTGTCGGGAGGCCTCTCGCAGACAGAGGCGGGCGCAGACGATGGCTCCGTTGCCGTCGAAATTAGCTTCAACTGAACCGTAACTGAGCGCGGCCAGGTGCCGTCGGCTCGCCGGCTATCTGCTGGCGCGGCGCTCTTTCCGAGGGCTACACATATGTGTAGGTACGTGCATGCATACGGCACCGGGTTCGGCATCGGCGCGGTGCGGCCCGGTGAAGCGCGAACGCTTCCCGAAGTCGGTGTTGTCGGCGTGATCCGCGCTCCGTTGCGTTTTCTCGTCGTTCACGTAACCCACTTGTCTAATTAAAATTCCTCGTGGCCACGGCGAGCACGCGCCACGCGTTTCTGAGTCGACGCGCGAGTCCACACGCGATTGTCCCGCCCGACGATCGCGATCGCTACACACATCGACATCGCCGTGGTCGCTTATCGATGAACTCACACATGCACTCACATTTTCAAATCAATTGCTAATATATTCCTCTCCTGAACGGCGTAGTTCTAAATGTGACAGTACCAAAAGTGATTATTTTCTCAATAATTCATCGATCACAGGGCATAATATAAATGGTTGAAAATAACTTGACTTTTTAACTGTCACTTATCGGATAAAATCTTTAGAAGAATAAATTAATCTAATTTCATTCGAGTAAACATTGTACAAAAATTTTGAACCACAAAGATAGTTTAGGTCATCATCAGCCCACTCTAGTCCACTGCTGGACATAGGCCTCCCCTAAAGAGCGCCATAGCGCCCTGTCTTCAGCTTGACGCAACCAGCTGCTGCCCACAATCTTTCGCAGATCGTCGCTCCATCTAGCAGAGGGCCGTCCCACACTACGCTTGCCGATTCGCGGTCTCCACTCTAGAACTCGTCTACCCCAGCGGTTGTCGGTTCTTCTACAGATATGACCAGCCCACTGCCACTTCAGTCTGCAGATTCTCTGAGCTATGTCGGAGACTTTGGTTCTCTGTCGGATAGTCTCATTACGGAGCCTATCTCATAGCACGTCGAGCGACTTAAGCTGGTAGTCTAGTCTCACTGTGAGTGTCCACGTCTCGGCGCCGTGGGTCATGATTGTATATTATGTAGGCGATAAAACAATAATTTTGCTGTTATTAGGTACAAAGCTGTTACTAAGAAGCTATTTGTTGTCCTTTATTGTATAGAATTAGGTGCGTTGTTGAGGCGCCTGGCGAATGCGCTTAATTCATCGGCCACGGCGATTCTTCGCCGGAGATGTCGTACATTATTCATGTACCTGTTGGAAAGTTTTTGTGTTTGTATATTAATAAGTGGGTCAAGACCAGAGAGATCGCACTACAGCTTTCTTTCGGTTTGCCATGATCGAATATTAACAGGTTCGACACTTAATCGATTCCCGGCCTTTAATCCACTTGGCTAGTGTTTTTTACATTTGTACTTTTTCGTCTTCGAAACGTCCTTCGCCTGTATATTGCCGCACTGTCTTGAGGAGACTTCGATTAGTATCGAAGTCTCCTCAAGACAGTGCGATAAATATTCATGTTATCATTTCGTCAACAAAATCCTGAAGAAGTCGCGAGCTGACATTAGCACAATGTAGTCGCCGGCCTGCAGAACATGCATCTTGACATCTATTGATTTAAGGGACTCAACTTGCCTGGCTCCGATGGAGCGCATGGAAGTGCCGATGGCCAGCGAGGCAGAGCGATACGGGGTCGCGGGTTATCGCGTGGCGCCACTGCACGCGGCGGCTGCGTGCGCTCACGTCTGCCGCCAGGCTCGGTAGCTCGGCCGGTGAAAGCCGCTCAGGTGGATTCCGCTTTCGAATGAATGTTTATCGCATCGGGGACCGGTCTATTTCGGGCGCGGGAGGGCCACCGAGCTGGCCACTACTGGTCGCTGCACCGACGGCGTCCCCGGCCCACGTATTTCAGGCGATGACGTCACGCGTCCCGCTCCACTAATGTTATTAATACGCCGGGGGCGGAGAGCCTCGCCCTCGCGCCGGGGGACGTTTATCGGCCATCGGCAGCATGCGACCCGTTCCACCGCCGCGGTCTCGGCCCGTTTGTCTGCCTCAGCAAACCCCTTTTCGCATTGGGCTATAAACTAATTTGTCTAATATTGCACTCAATCCAGAAGTTTGTGGTGCGGGAACGTGCTACAAGAGTTGGACATGTTGGACTATTCTATTGCTTTTTCGAGTGCAAATGCTTCTCGTGTATGTCGGAGTTAAGGATAAAATTCAGTAAGCAGATCACCCACCCTTAGTCCAACCAGTAGAACTGCTCGTCTCGGTGAAAATAAAGAGTTGCCTCTTTGCACATAGATCCATTTTGCGATAAAGATAGTTATTATTCGCCAATTTACCAGTAATTAATTAATAATTCACCGAAGTATGCGTAGGTCGTTAAGAATACTGACATAGGATTGCTTGTAATTTTTTGACAGATCAAACTGCAGCTAAAGCATTTTTGTAGCGAACTAAGCAGAACGCCTACACGCACGATGCTCAATGCACATAGCTAAACAATTGGAAACATCGCGATCGCACGCACTGCAGCGATCCAAACAGAATTTTCAGCACGTTGATATCTTTCGCCGCGGGGCCCCGCTACTTGGCCTGCCCGCCGGCCAGGGGGTGACTTCACGCCACGCCTGCAAAAGACATCAACGGTCTGCGATCTGGCGACCCGCGCCATCACAGACCGTGCCACTCTACAGACATGACCTCGAATGTGAATCATTAAAAACCTTCGTGTATTTGTGATGGTTGCGAGACGCGATTATCAGCCGCCGCTGGAACAATGATATCTCAAATAGTGAGTGTCAGAATATGAATAGTGGTCGCAACGGGGTCGTGCGATGAGAACCGCGAATTGCGAGCCAATGTACTTTAAGAAGACCATGAAACACTAATTGAGTTAGCTGCCAACGGTGGGTTTGGTTTGGTTCGGCGCGGTGCGGTGGCAGCCACGCGGCGGTCGGCGTGTTTGCACAGCCGGTTCCGACTTCGACAATTAATGTTCTTACAATGGCTTCGTATTATACCTATGTATACCTACACTCCACGAGCTCGAGTGTAAATGCGATGGAGTCATAGCTGGGCGGCTGCTGGATTTTGTGATAACTTATGACTGTAGACTCCATTTACTTATTCACAGTAGGGGGAGTTGGGGCACCGTGATACGATTTTTACTTAGACCCAATAAAATACGATCTATTGACAGTAACATCCAATTTAATAATTATAATTTAATCAATATATATTTAGCTAACTTGTTAAATACAAATTAACCGTTGGATTTAATCACAAAATGTATTAAGAGCCCATTTACTAAAAAAATAAATTTGTATCAATGTGCCCCGAATGTGGGGCACTTTGATTCATAGAAATATTTCTACAAGTTAAACTAGTTTTATTGATTTTTATGATATTTATTTATCAATTACTTTTTTTTTTACTTTTTGGTAGATTATGTGCACTTAAGTACTAATTCAAATAAATACTTTTAGTATTTATATAAAAATGGAACAAGTAAATCCAAACAATAAACTTAGCCATGAAAAATATTTAAACAATAAGATAATATAATCACTCTTGATTTGGCTTAATCAGTCATGACTAGTTTTATACTTATGCAATAAGCCATAATCATCCTTTATTTGGCCTAATCAGTCATCACTATTTTTTATGGATTAAATTCGCTTACATTGATACGCATCAATGTGCCCCGAGAGCGCTTGCATCAGTGTGCCCCTGCCTACTACAATCGAGATAAATATTTTATAAAAAATAAAGCAAAAATAATCAAAAAAATTAAGTCCATGTAATGACAGATAATGTTCTTACCAAATGTTATGATATAACATAGATACCACTAAATAAATATGAAGAATCACATCACATCCGAAAGAAACCTACGAAAATTTTGTTGCGCACATCAGAAACAGGTTACGTGCCAGCCGCTAGTCGTCGGGTGAACGTTGCTCTGCGCTAGTGTGCGTGTAGTTAGTATAACTACCTTCTTATTTGTGGCGGACGGCACGCCTAACGCGTTTTGTTTTATTTATTTATTTATTTATTTTAAGTCTTTATGCAACATGGTACATTGGCGGACTTAATGCCTAGAGGCATTCTCTAACAGTCAACCATTGGGTGGAGCAGAGAATAACAAGGGCTAGATGCACCAAAACAATAAAAGTAAAATGTAGGTTAGGATAAATATATAATTTAAAAAAATACACAAACAATCAAAATGTACTAAATATATAAATATATACTTTAAGAATAATACATACAAAATAAAATCAGAATGATAACAATATATATATATATAATAAAATAAAACATATACTACATAAATACATAATTTTATTACATTTAGACTTGAGAAGAATCAAAAAATTTGTCATGATAGTATTTTCGCAACGCAACCTTAAAAGAATGTAGAGAATTGGCCATTCTGATTTCAAGGGGAAGAGCATTCCACAGAAGAACTGATTAAATAAAGAAAGTTGAGTGAATGAAATCGGATCGGTGTAAGGGACATTGGAGGAGACGATTATTTGAAGAACGGAGGTATTTAGCATGGTTAGAGGATAAATAGTCAAAATGTGAATGATGTGTTTTCGATAAATATTGACTGTATCTATGTGCCCCATGTGTCAATGTTCCCCATCTCCCCCTACCCCCAAATAATACAACTCAGTTACTGCGTTATGACTATTGGGCGTCGGCGTAAATTTAAATTATAATGTTTGTTGTTATGATTGCAATAAGCAACGAAATACAATTCTTTTGACATGCACTACAGCTCTGAAAGTTACTGAGCAACTATTCATTCAGTCATAGGCAGCAATGTAATTCGAAAATAGTTGTTGTCGTCATAAATGGAAGCAGCTGCATCTATTTGCAAAAAACGGAACTAACCGTCTTTTCGAAGTTTAAAATTAAATTATAAATTTAAATAAACCCCCGACACAATAACCTTTAAAAAGTAAAAAATAAAAATAAATACTTCGCGTTGGGGGACCACTCCCACTTATTTATTACCTGACCCCTGGTCCCCCAACGCGAAGTATTTATTTTTATTTTTTACTTTTTAAAGGTTATTGTGTCGGGGGTTTATTTAAATTCTTAATTTAATTTTTGTTTTATACTTTTTATCGGTACATACTTATTATAATGTAGATTTTGTTAAATTGCACGTGATGCGCTTTCATTTGAGACCCCACTCGATTATATTTGCAGACATTCGGTTATTCTTCCCCACTTTCACCCCTCATAACTTTTAAACGGCTCACCCGATTTTCATCAAACATGTCTAAGAACACTCGTCCGCCCGCGTGGGCTTCGAACCAGTGTTTATCTCCGCTTCGCGTATAGCCTTTGTTACTAAGATATTGATAAGGATTAATATTTCGATACACATTTAAAGTAGTGTCTTTCTTCAGACGATATAATATTTTTTATAAACATAAAAGCGGTTATTGTGACTAAACTATGATAGTTGGACATGATATTAAGTATAGATAGTGACACCTTCAGGATATTATATAACAGCACTGATAGCCAGATAGTGTTCCCTTAATAGATTTTTGAACATCTGCAGACTTTTTGTATACAGTAGATACTCCGGAAGGGCATTCCAGAGTCTAACTGCCTGGACTACGAATGATTTCCCGAAGTAGTCGGTGGAATGAGTAGGGCAATGTAGCTTTAAATTCTGTGACTATCACAAGGACAATGAACGAATCATGAAGGAGTTTGAAACGATCCTTTAAATAGGAAGGGGCAGCAGGACTGAACAGTAGGATTACTGTATTGTACATTGTTATCTTAAATCAAGTGATTTTTATCTTCCAAATAGCTCGTCAATATTATATGTATGTACCACGCACGTCGTCTGCCTGTAAATTGCTCCACAATCCCCGTCCTGCATATGAATGAATGAATATATAAATGGAAGGTATATGTATACTGTAGGGCTACTGAAATAAAATGAGGTTTAAAAGCTACTGTTGAAGTGTAACGGTCGCCCGCTCGGCGCCGTAGGATCATAACGGCCGGAGGCTAGCCGCGTGCGTCGCCGAGGACACCTGGGGAAAGAGGGAGGGAGGGTGGCTGCTGCAAAGGTCACGCCGCGGCACCTGCGCGGCGACCATATTTATCACCATCGGGCCATTGGCGACGGGCGCGGGGCCCGGGCCGCATTCCGCCGAGCCAGCTCTGCGCCTGCGCCTGGCCTTACTCTGCAGCCGGCTTCGGACCGAGGTCGTCCGATGCGCACCAACAACTAACGCTCGATTGATCGTAATTCGATTAGCCAAGTGAGCATTTAGTGATGGACTGGGGCTTCCGAAGTGTTTTACCAGTTTCCGTCCGGCTTAATTTCAGGAGGTAACAGATGAGCTAGTAACTTGGAACTGGAAGTGGGACCTTATTATTTTTTTCATTATAAACATTGCATATCTGCAAGACCAACTCATTTGATATAAAACTCTGAAGCTTCCATGGTTTTGTAATTTGAGTAAGATTGACATGAGCACGAATTGACGATGGCCAAGACGAGCGTCGTGCGGCGCTGCTCCTTGTCGGTAGCGCCGAGGGCTTATCTGCGCTCGTAATCGGGCAAATCGCGCGATATGGCCGAGGATAACGCGTCGATATGAGGATGGAGTGCGGATAGAGGCTCGCTATCGGCCATCGGCGACGCGACGCCGTCGGGCTACCGACTCGCCGCCGTTTAAAACATAAACACGTTATTTTTATCGAAACCGGTTGGATCGTTTCAATATTAATGACTGTTAGAAGTCGCCTGACGAGGTACTTGCAATGGCGACGCTGTGGTCGCGCCATGTACGCGGAAAGAGCCGCCCGATGTCCGTCGTTTTGAATCAAAATTTTCGTAGCGATCGTGGGTGACGAAATATCAGCCGTTATCCCATCCTAGCGTAGTAAATCGCATCCTGGATGTTACACGGCAGTGCGTGGCCCTATCAAAGTCGGAGGAAGGCCTAAGCTGGGTTATGGGTGATCAGATATTTATGCATTTAACCAAAACAGGTTGATGGGTGCCCAATTTAGCAAGTGGTCAGCGAGTGGCGTGTTGTGTTGTGTGTATATGTGTATACACGAACATATATGTGAGCGTGTGCGAGGTCCAGGCTTGGCGGTCGGCGACCTCTCGTGGGCGCCGCGTTCGGGCGCTGTACCGTTACATTTCTTGCTTTCAGATCTCGTTCGGGGCTCATGCTAGTTGTGGAACCTGCTGAGCCGGGAGCTCCCCCCCCGCCCGCGACACCCCTGAGGTAACCCGCACCTGCTCCTCCACACGCTCCTAACTAGCTTGAGACGCGCATCAAGTAATTTGCGTATGAGCCCCACCGTGCATCGATCCGAGTGCCGATGTTCACTCTACCTAAAGTTCTAGCATTGCAATTCCGTGACATACGAATTATATTGATTTCATGTCGCCCGTAAAGGCATCTAAGCCATATTATAACAGATGTGAGGTTTCGATGTAGCTAAACGCTGAAATGTTCGTAACTAACATAATCTGGTTTGTCAAGTAGCTGTGCTTCTATAGCTCTTAGGTGGGTCCCATGTTGGCTACAAATATGGCGATGGCAAGTGTGTACCGTACCGATAACGTCGAAAGATGACATTGACCCAAGTTCTGATAGTCGGCAAAAAGTTATCGAAGGCTTCGTGGAGGTTTTGTCCAGTAATATAGACCAGTAAACCCAGGACCATCTAGTGTTAGACCCATCAAAATGAATAATATATAAAAAAATTCGATATAAAGGTGCATCATTATGATATTATATATATATATATTATTATATTCTAAAATAAAGTAAAATATACAACTTAAAGCCTCCTCAATTACGCCGTGATATTTCCATTCTCCACCATCATCACTCCACTATAAATACTATAATGTTAATGACAACCTAGATAGAAACATGCATATAAGATTTGCGCAAAATGGTGGACTTTTCACCATCGAACTGGAACCAACCGACTACGGAATTCCTCGTGACACTGATAATGAAATTATATGTCGAACATGAATGTGCATTTGTATTTGTATGTCAGCCGTGCGGTACTTGCAGAGGGGCGAGCTGGCTCCAGTAGGGCTGGCTGCTCGCAGTTCGCTGCAACGGGCAGCACGTCCACGTATGATTGTGAAATCAACGTTCTATTTTGTTAATTAAATGTATGAATTTAAAGGTATTGTATAAATAAATGACCACGGGCAGTGTCGGCCTTTTTCATGGGTTGCGCTTTTTGCGCGTCCGAATAAACATGTTTCGATGTGAATGTTTCGATTTGATTATCAGACGGACAGCGTGATCGTGTGGAAATAACGGTGTGAGGCGTCGCCCCCGGTATTTACCTTGGCGACGACTGCTCCGGGCCTGCGCGGAAAGCGCATCGGGCATCAAGGCGGCATCGCCTTTTTTTTGACCCGGGGTTAAATCCTTTAAGGACTATCTCCGCCAGCCTGGAGATCAGCGCTCAGCGAGGAGACGAAGGGATAACGGAGGCGCGTGCTGCCCCGTGGGCCCTGACTGTACCTCCACGGCAAGGCAGCATCGCCTGCGCCTGCGCCAACGTCGCTTCAAACTCTTCCCTTTGGATCAGTCATTCGGCAACTGAGTCGAAGATGCTTTTGCTGACATTTGAGGCGGGTTTACGTTAGACAAATGTTCCACATCTGTTAGTGTATCATTAAATACTCCACTATCAACTATCCATTAATGCAATGTTTAACAAGTAAATAGTGACAAGAAATGCAAACCGCCTTGAAAATAGGCACAGAAGTTCGAAAGATAACCATTATATGTACAACCGTTTGATATAACCTCATTTGAGGGAATTTACGTCATCGGCGTCAGTTGAAGTTGTCACCGAATTTACTTTAGTTTGCATTTTCTTGCTACAAAGTTTTTCATTTTCAGTGGAATTAAATGTACGGCTTGTAACGAACTAAAGTAATGTAGAATTTGTTAAATGGACTATTCGTAAGCGATTCTTGTAAACCAACATGAATAAAAACATTGCGACTTGGAAATATTTTATTATTTCAAATTGTCCCTAAGAAACTACATAGATAACCGTTTTGGATTAAAAGTTTAAGGGTAAAAAAGGGTTTTCCAAATTTGGTAATGAATTAAGCAGTTATGAGGTCACAAACATATTAAATATGGCAGGGGCTCAACTCGGGCTAAACCAGTGACTGAACTGCCATCCAGGCAGAGCCCGTGTTTCTGGGTTACACTTTTACAACTTCTGAACCAGACCAAAGGCTGCATCTTGTTGAATCCATCGAAACGCGTCGAACTGTGTGGACACTAGACCGTGGTTTGAAGGAAATGTTGTAGCTGTATGGTTAGGCCCCGATCGCATTAAAACGTATTTGGCTGCCAGTAAATCCATATTGTACACGCTGCCTATGTGCCGATGTATGTCAAGGTTAGCTACCGCTTCGGCTCCGTGGAGTAGTTGCAAATTCAATTTTAAAGTTTGTGCTTCAACTAACCGCTATTAGGACGTATTACGTTAAAGATAAAATTCAGAGGAAAGCATTTAAAATTTAACATTTTATCTATAACTTTTTCGTTTTTCAGAATATTCGTTCTAAACTATTAATTTGTCTAACACATTTTAAATACATACAGTACATGTAATGAAAAAGTTGTAGTTTTGTGTCATCGCTTCACTCTAATTGTCAGCGGCTAATGTTAGTTTCCACGTTGTTCGCAACATCCAGCATTGTCAGCATTTTCATGGCAAGTAGATGTCAATTTAGTTCTTTCTAGTGTGTAACTTAGAAAAAATGCTTCTCACGGTCTGTACACCCTTTAAAGTGTGCATGTGTTTTTTTACGATCGAGAATATATTATGTTCATTCATACGGTGTACCTCTTTGTCAAACATGAATCAATTAGTTCGTCATTCAGATCTACGTGCAATCATATCACTAAAATGACTCCTTCCGACGCAGGAGTCGGCCGCAGGAGGGAGCCGCTTCTGCGAAATGAGACAAGACGTGGTCGTGGACGCCGCACTGCCTGCCTGGCACTTGAAAGTCTCTCACTTCAATATTACACGGCGTGGAGCCAAGCCATATTTTGAGTTAGAACTGTTTGTGCCTTATCAACTCCGATGGAACTAATTAACTGATATCTATTAATAATGTGTATAACAACAGATAGCTATTGAATAACAGTATGTGGTTGAGGCTACGTAGACGTTCGTCGTACCACCGCGGTACAAGAATGACGAAATCTTGGCCATACCTAGATACTTCAAATGTTTTAGAGCTTAAAGTAGTAAACTGTAGTAAACGGGTAAAGAGCTGGTCCATTGATAGCTGATGGCATTCGTACACTATTTGGTAATGCCGCTGCTATGTAGAGACCGCGCGACAGGACTTTGTACCGCCTGCGCCCGATGACACTCGGCAGCCTGCCGATTATCAACTTTAACGCAGTATGCCATAAAGCTCAGTATACGTTGGCGGAATTTCCATCGTTTACGTAGCAGTTAATTGTTATTCGTGTGTAAGAATGTTAAATCAAGGAAACGTGGCCATGTTTTGTAATTTAAATACATTATTTTAGTATTCAATTAATGGGCACGTAGCTTCTTCGGCGACCGGTGCGCACATGCGATGGATTCGCTTTCTATGCACATGGTACTGCGTCGGACTCATCCCGAAGCCTATTCGTTCGCAGAATTGGCTTAGAACTGATGTTGAACCGGATTACAAAGACTGTTCAGCAGAAGCATCGGCACTTCTTGCGTCTCTATAGCCAAGATGTCCTGGTACAAACACAGTTTCCACTAGTCACATTTCTTGTTTTAGGTTAGAGTTAGGGATTAATAATCAAACGGACATGTAGACATGATGTAGACCGATTGTCGGTAAGGCCATCAATACGCAACATTTTGTGGACGAAGGAAGGCGCTACGCTAAAATTAAGCTCACGTTATCAGCATCATCGTGTTTATCCTTGTATTTGCAGTTTTTACATAATATATCGTTCATTGGTTAATGATTGAATGAAATATAATTATTTGCCTAGTGAACTATGTTAAAAATATTAATATACACTTTTCATCAGAAAAATCAAATTAAACTTTCCTATGTTTCGTATTTTGTTTAACAACCATAAAAAGGGACGTGTTTCGATTTTTCTGATGAGGTATATTTCAGTAATGTAACACTTGATAATTAATACTCGACGTTGCTTATGCACCTGCTGACATGCTGTTCAGATCTGACATCATAATAATGTGGCACACAAGCACCGTCCAAATAATAATTGATAATGTAACTAACTTAATATATTGAACATAAAGTCACTTTGATACCCATGGAATGGAAAACCATCGCCTGAAACAACAGTCCAAATCACAAGATTGCTGTCTTACACGCCACATATGACAATTAAGATAATGTTAGCATGGGTGGAGGAAGATCATTCCAATTTCATTCCGTTGGAAATTTTCTCGAAATTCTGTTGAAGTGTGATCAGTGATGCCCTAGAAAAATTGTCATGAAGACAGGCTGGTATTTTAGTGGCATATAAACACTTAATGAAGCAATAATTATGCAAATGCGATAGGCTTTCCTTTATGTTTTCGAAACGATTCACATTTTCCAGTTGGCGCATTTTTCCTCGATGGCAGATGAATATACAAAGGCTGCGCTATAACGTCAGTTTTAAAATATTAATTAATATTGGTGCGGTGCTGGAGGAGCGGGCGCGGAGCCATGGCCAAGTCCAATCACCATGGAATGCAAAGTCCAATCACCGGTCGGCCCAGCGGCTTCACTGCCACTGCCCTGGCCGCGGCCACCGACGCCCGCGTCCATCCCCAGTGGCACCCCTTTGCCTGACGTGGCAAGCGGCTGTGGCAATGCCATTCAGATCAGTGCCCATCGCAACTCTGTCCCTGCTCTGAAGTCATGGACTCTATTGGAGCATAAGGGCAGGGAATTAAAACCGTAAATCAATATCTTAGGATAATGAAACCGTCTGTCATTTTGCAAGTTCAAACGTAGTATTGATGCTATTGTAATCTGCTGCATATCTAAGGCGTCAATACTCCGGCCACGGGTGATGGGGAATTTATCATACTTCACTTGGTTCCGATTGGTAAGCAGAAGGCACTTAGTGACGATCGCGTTCACACAAGAATGTGCTTAACCCGTGATGTGTTCAGCGTGTGTAATACGAACGGGACTCGAATTCGCGGCAGTGCGCCGGCGCACCGCTGACGAGGCACCACAACCTGTCGGTTGCCATCCGACCGTCTCTGCCACACATCGACACGACGTCTATTAATAGACGAGCCGTGTAAGTGTGTGCGTGCATGTGTATAGTTGCACATGTGTGCGGAGAGTGCGCAGGTGCAGGCAGCTAGCACAGCCTTGAGGCGCCCAGTGTCGCGCACAGACAGACTTATTTGACGAGCTGCGGTCTGGAACCAGTTCCGCCGCTGCTTCTGCAAAAGTGCTTTGGGCTCCATGGACCCTAATGAGTATACGGACGTACGGACGGGATACAAAGCACTGTGCACTAAGCGAGGGAACTGTTTCAGAGATCAATGAACCGGTCGGTGCTTGAGAAGTAACGGATGCGAACGCTTGGCTGAAATTGGTTCTCACCTTTTACAACGCTTACTTGATATCACAGTCTCCAGAAAATATCCTACGCCCACCTGATTTATTTCACTTATAGTCGCAGTGGCAAAAGCAATTGCCAAAAGCGCGAAGCGGCACCGGAAACGGACGCTTTCTGACTGACTGAACACTTATTTGCTGAGCTTACCTCCGTAGTTTAAGTAAAGCGGTTCGCAAGTTTATGGCGTATTTGTGTAATAATCTAATGTACTATTTCTTCTTCTTCTCAGCCCGTAAAAGACTCCACACTGAGTCAGGCCTCCTCCAATTACAGGAGGGAAGTAAGCCAAGTCGACCAGATGGGTTGGTACTGGCAAGTCGCTCCTACTTGTCTACGCGTATCCCTTGCCTGAGGGCTATGACCCATTTTCGGGAAAGGACGCCAAACTTTGGGGGCACGTCGAAGAGAGCTCTACGACGTGGCTCATAATAACTGGACAGATTTATAGTAAAGCCAACCCACTTAAAGTGTGCCAGGCGCGACACTGTCCGCTTGGCCAGTGATATTTGTGCGGCTGGCCGTAAACTTAATACGAAAAGATTCCATTCGCCTGTCAATTCGTTTCTCGATTTCTACTCTATAATTTGAATGTTTTCGTCGTTTCGCGTTTAAATTATAAGTTTGAAAGTGTCTGCGGCTAAGTCCGCTCGTACAAAAATTACCTGATTTACATTAATGAATTCGAGTGAATAGCAATTAATTACGTAAATTTCCAGCATGCGCGCCTTCGTCCACGGGCACAGAGCGCCGCGGCCCACGCCATCTACCGGGCTCAATTAATTAACCGTTACACATTAATTATTTGAAAATTGTTGAATCTTTTTCTTTTTCCACCGTTTGATGAGCTAACTGGATTGGGCTTATCTCCGTTACTCGATTGACTGTTTGAGAAACGCTCAGTGATGCGGATTAAGTACACATTGGGAAGCGAGCCTTCATCGCTGGATCGCCACAAAAGCGTGTGAAGCGCAGCGCTAGCGACGCCGACCTCGCCCCCGCCATTACGATTCAAACGAATGTCCACGCCGGCGCGGGGCGCTGCGTAACTGCTCGACTTTGGTCTATCACATAAATTACTAGCTGGCCGTGCCGCTGTTGCCTAACTTGTGGCTCTCAATTACGCACTCGCCGTTGCGAGACGAGACGCAGGAGCCCGGGCCGGGCAGCATTAGCAATAATTAAGAGCATGCGCCATAATATTCACACACTTAGGTAACTCGTAATCGCGAAGCCCAGCGCGCGGGTCGCTGCCACGGGTGCGCCACGCAACACGCGAGTGTTGCATCACACGCGCACACTTTCTCGGAGCAAACGCGGGGGTGGGTCGACACCACGTCATGTAGCACGCTTGTCCAGGCCGCGAAAACTAAGGGTGAACTCAATGCCATCTCTGTCTGTCTGGCTTGAAATCTTTTAAGAGACATTCATGCAATATTGTGTGGTCTTATAGTAGGTACGATAGCAATAATGATTTGATTTGATTGAGGGATATGATTTCATAACTTAGAAGCGTAAATGCGTAAACAACATGATGATCAATTTATTTAAAAGTCATTCAATAGTATCTCTCTTTTACCACAACCCGTGGACGGTGCGACGCAATCACTGCGTCTGCCTGTGCTGCGAGATACCTCTGGAACGGCGACCAGCAGTCTGCGGTCACGCGGCGGCTGCGCTGACGCTACATTAGACATCAACGCTGCGACGGGACGGAGCCACATCTTGTGCTGGTCATAGTACGCCCAGAGGACACGTGGTGTTGTGGAGAAGTATGGTCCGCGTGGGACGCTCGCTCAAGTTACTATTCCTGCGTGCTGCCTTTGTTTTTGTTGACAACTGGATCTAGATGTCACCATCGTTAATTATAGTGTGCGGCGTGGTTTGGTTCACATCTTTTGCTGTCAGGTTCGAGTTATGGTCCACGCGAGCGAAGGCGCATCAATGATCACTTTTAGATTTGTCCGATAAACATCCGATTATTTATTGTAGTAAAGTGAACTGTTATATCTCAGTGCAGTGTAAAAGTGCAGAGTAAAGCTCCGTAAGGTGCCTTCCCGGTGTGGCGGTGCAGTGGCACAGTGCATTATCTTATCGCGGCATGCGAAGTGCGCGCCGCCATCGCGTCCGGTCCGGCCCGGCCGCCGCTCATTTATCAGCACTGCGAACACATTTCACCAGCGCCCGTCTGCTCAATGGGCGCGAACAATTCACAAATATTTGATGAGATAAACACGATAAACGGGTTTGCTACATGTGTTTATTTGTAAATTATATCTATAACATAATATGTAAGTGCCCGATGACTCAACAAAATTCGTGTTACGTACATTAAGTACGAGTAATATATAATCAACTAAAATTAATAAAGTTAGTTTCCCTTTCCAAAATGTTCCTCTAGCCGTATATGGCTTCACGATTTTTTTTTTACAGATCAGCGTAATAACGCCATACCATGTGATTTCACCACACATTTCTTGGCCGTGGAATTCATCTTTATTTTATGATATCTTAGGTTTTCGCGATTATCACAATATATACATCGAATATACACATCGAAATTAAACACTTTTTAACGGATTTAGCGCGTGTATATTACTTTATTTAATTCCCGACGCGATGTTTCGAATGCTTTGCAGCAGTCGTGGTCGCGGGAGAGACTAGATGACAGTTGTCTTCAAAAGTACAAAGACACTAGGCTCAAACTCATGTTTGGAAATAGTGTGTTTCAGCCCATGAGTGATCCACTACTGAGTCGGGCACAGGGCAATAGTATTGAAATGAAATGAAAATTAAGGAGATTGTTCAAAAGAAGCAAATATCATTTGGAGACATCTTGTTAGGAATTCCTATGTTTAGAATATGAAGATTAAGGGGCATGACAATGCACATAATTAAACAATAGCAATCACGAGCGAGCTGCGTGTGTAATAAAATAGTATATATATATATATGTTGAGATATGTAACTAGTTGTATTTCGTTACTTATTAGGTATTTAAAGGGAAATATAAACAACAGGATTCAATTCGTAATAAAATTATATTTATCTTTTAGTATATAACAACTAACTACCGCAGTAGTGTATATGTATATATATATATATATCCCCAATGATACGTTACAATATACTTAGCCATAACTAATAAACAAGTTATAACGACCCGTATTAAAATACATCCGCCATCGTAATAACATTACATAATCATGAACATAGATACAATGTACATTTATAAATCAACCATAATCGGAATAATATCATACCTGAGATGTTAACGCCTTGAAAGTCGAAGAGCCACTGAGCCACTCCCTTGTGGCTCCGCTCCTTTATACCCGCCAACAAACAAGTACGATTCACAAGTGACAGTTGATTCAAATCAGTGTTTTATTTATAGAAAAATAAGTTTGTTGTAAATAATAGTTTAGTAAATTCATTACTTAATTTTAAAAATTGATTATATAATATTAAACATAATAATTACATTTATATATCACGGCCATACTGACAAGTACTTCGCTCTCGAAGTACATTAGATACCCTTTTCTACAATTGTTATTATCTTTTGTTTTGCCAATTGCCTAGACGTGTCAAGTCCCCTCCACCCGCTGCTAGTGGGATAGACTTGCACCAAGCAAATGACCGGCCAGCGGAAACAAATTTTATCGATTACCTCGTCATGCAAGTCCCATTCACCCGCTGCTGGTGAGATAGACAAGCACCAAGTAAACGATTGCCCAGCGGATTTTTACTATCCCTTTTTTTTTCCTTTTTGAAATAAAAAAGTTACATATTTAGGTAAAATATATCTACAATCAACAGTACATAATTATATGTAATTAGGTACAGTATTTATTATAATATCTTAAGGAGTTATTGTGCTATATCATTTTCGATATTTACATTTTCATCAATTAATTCACCTGGCCAGAATCTTAATTTTTCTTTGGCTACTGAAATATTTCTTATATTTCCTATACCTTGTAGAGCAAAGCGATCATTAGGAAGGATAGAAGATACTTCATAAGGCCCTTTAAATTTAGGTGCCAACTTATCATTACGCCTATGATTCTGTGAGACATACACTATATCTCCTACGCTAAAATTCACATTGTTGCGACGAGTGGCGTCGAAACGTTTTTTGAATTTTTCTGCTATTTGTAATAGGCGTTGTCTCGCTATCTCTCGGTCAGCCTCTAAATTATTCGGATTTTGTCTATCATTTTCGTTAAGTACGTCGTCTAAACGAGCTTGGACAGGCGGAATATTTGCGTCTACACCGATAAGTAATCGCAAAGGGGTAAAACCTGTGGATTTTTGTACAGTTGTGTTAATTGATTGTTGTACTTTCCATAGAACGTTCGGCCAATCTGACTGTTCATTGCAAATAGTGTTAAGCATATCCGTTACAGTGGACACGTAACGTTCGACTTGACCATTACTTCTGGGAGTGCCCGTGGAAATCAAGTGATGTTCTATATTTAGTTCAACAAAAAATGACCTAATCGGACCACTGCTAAAATTAGTTCCTCTATCAGAAATAACTATAGAAGGCGTTCCAAATAAGGTGATGACATTTCGTAAAACTGATACTAATTCTTGGGCATTAAGGGTTTTGAGTGGTTTAAGCAAACAGAACTTGGTAAACCCGTCTACTATTAATAAAATATGTTTAAAACCTTCATTCGACTGGGTAAAAGGCCCGGTACAGTCCATGTGTATTGTATGGAAAGGAAGTGCGATTTTTTTAATTGGGTGTAGGAAGCCTTGCTTAGGACCATGGTGACCCTTTCGTTTGATGCAAACTAAACAATGAGATAGATATTTTTTTACAAAATTTGTGATAGCAGGAAACCAAAAATGCTCACGTATTTTAGCGATAGTTTTTTCAAAGCCAACGTGACAATTTTCATCGTGGTAGAGACGCAAAATACTCAATCTTGTACCCTTTGGTATGTACAATTTTAATTCCCCGTTTGGTTTAACTCGGTAATATAATAAATTATTACGGACCACATATTGGTTTGAATCATACTCTCCCGTTTGTACTCTATGAATAATTGATAGTATTTCAGGGTCTCTTTGTTGTGCACGTTCTAACCAAGATTGCGGGTCATTTATTATATTTACTGTGCTATCAACAGGCATGGGGACCTCAACAGGATTGCGACTGAGGAAATCGACATGGCTTATATATTGTCCTTTCTTGTAGGTAATTTCAAATTGGAAATCCTGCATATATGTCCACCAGCGAGCTACTCGTGGTGATAAATCTTTTTTATTCATTGTTGATTTTATAGCGTTACAATCTGTGATAATTTTAAAGTTAATTCCTAGTAAATATACTCTAAAGTGTTTCAAGGCATTGTAAATAGCTAGAGTTTCTAAGTCATAAGAACTATAATTTGACTCTGCAGGTGTAGTTCTTTTACTAAAATAAGCGATGACTTTAGAATCACTATCGTATTTCTGGGTTAAAATAGCACCATATCCTATAGCACTAGCATCAGTATATAACTCTGTTTTCAAAGCAGGATCAAAGATTGACAACAATGGTTTAGATACTAAGTAATTTAGTACATAATTCCTCGCAATGTTCTGTTCAGAACCCCAGTCCCATTTTTGGTTTTTCTGTGTTAATTTACTTATACTAGCAGTACGTGTTGCAAAATTTGGGATAAATTTCCTAAAATAAGAGGCCAGACCCATAAATTGTCGTACTTGTTTAATGTTACGAGGAATTGGTGAATTTATTAGAGCAGAAACTTTAGATGTACTTGGCCTGACACCTTCTTGAGATATTTGTCTACCCAAATACTCGATACAACTAACAAAGAATTGACACTTTTTAGGGTTAATTTTAAAACCAGAAGTAGTGAGAGCTGATACTGTTAGTTCTAGGTATTTTAAACCTTCTTCAATAGTTGAAAATGGAATAAGAATGTCATCCATATAGACAAGTAGAAAATCTAAATGTGAAACGGCTTTGGAAATAGCCCGTTGAAATACGGATGGTCCATTACAAATGCCAAACGGCATTTTTATAAATTCATAATGTCCATCAGGGGTTGAGAAAGCTGTATATTTAGAAGAGTCCCTAGATACTGGAATTTGATAAAACCCGTTTTTCATATCTATTGATATATAAAATTTGGCGTTTCCTAATTTGTCAATTTGATCCTCTATAAGAGGGAGAGGATATGTGTCTCTTTCAATAATTTTATTTAAGGATCTATAATCGACGCAAAGTCTATCACTGCCATCCTTTTTTTTTACTAATATAACGGGACTTGCAAACGGTGATTCACTTTCACGAATTATATCGCTATCTATTAAATCTTGAATAATGAGTTTTACCTTATCTCTTTCACAAGGTGCCAAACGATAAGGACGATAATTTATTACTTTATCACTTTTTAACCTTATTCTTAACTCTCCTGTTGTGACTGAACCAGTTTTATTGAATACGGCAATATGTCTCTCAAAAATATATATAATTTGATTTTGCAATTTTCCGTCCAAGTGAGTTAATTTTGATTTTAACTCGGCCATTTGGACATTACAATAATCTAGCTGGAGCAAGGTATTTACATGTAAGTCTACAATTTTAGGAGTTTTCCTCCGAATTCTACTTCCCTCACAATCTGTAATTATCTCAATATCGGGGTATTCAACGGCATTTCTACCAATTAAAAGATTATATTGAATTGTTTGATCATTAACAACAAATAATTCAAGTTCAATATATATGTCATCGAATCTTACAGGGACAGTTATTTTACCAGAGACTTCTAATTTAATATTACCTATTCCTGTAAGGTATTTGAAACAAGGTAGTATATTACATCTAAGTTGTTTAGCAATTGACTGTCTGATTAGGCTACAATTGGCACCTGTGTCTATAAGGGATTCAATTGGAATATCATGAATAGATACAGATGTAAGCTTTAATTCGCTTTGCCTAAAAAATTAACCTCATTTTTATTAATGTTGGTTTTCTCTAAATCAGAACGTGCCTTATACCAGCACACTGAGTCATTGTGACCGATTTTTTTACAGAAGGTACAAGTAACCCTAACAGGAACCTTATATCCTGGAGTACTGGTCCCTGTTTCAGATGGTGGATTTCGGTTTCTATTGCAGTGGATTTTTATGTGACCAGATTTTCCACACAAGTAACATTTTTTTTCTTCGGAAGTATTATTTCGGATCTCTAACTTTGGGCGTTTGGCTTTACTTTGTCCTATTATATTGTCAGAGTCATTTTGTTCAATTGGTCGTTTTTTGGGTTTTATGTAACTGGAGAACAAAGATATTAATTGAGAAGTAGTTTTAACATTACTGTTGAAAGCAGCCATTCTAACGTTCACATCGGTTACGCTACCGCAAATCAATTCAATTAATTGGTCTTCCGTAAATGATATTTTCGAATTACGTAGCAGTCTAACCTTTTCCCTAGCATATTCGCAATAGGAATCTGCAGAATCAGAATTGTATAACACGGCCTTGGATAGTTTTTCCGACAGGTTCCGTTTTTCTGGATACAAGTCTGTGAGGTCTGTACGGAAATTTTCCCATGTTCGGCCTTCAGATGGTACCCAAGACTCAAACCATAACAAAGCGGAACCTTTTAAGGCCTTACCAGCCCTTGCGACTGTTGCTATACTGCTCCATCCAAATTCTTTTGACAACTCGTCGATGCTTCTACACCAGCCTTCCGCACCGCTGTCACTAGTTGCTGGGTCGAAGACCGGGAGTGCCACGTCGTCATTAGCATGGCGACGACCAGAAACAGCATCGCTGATTGCCTTGAGAAGACCTTCCAAGACAGTAGGATCCATTCTGAAACTTGTAATAAACGTCTTAATAGGGGTGAAGTCTATCCCACTTCTGATGTAATAAAATAGTATATATATATATATGTTGAGATATGTAACTAGTTGTATTTCGTTACTTATTAGGTATTTAAAGGGAAATATAAACAACAGGATTCAATTCGTAATAAAATTATATTTATCTTTTAGTATATAACAACTAACTACCGCAGTAGTGTATATGTATATATATATATATATCCCCAATGATACGTTACAATATACTTAGCCATAACTAATAAACAAGTTATAACGACCCGTATTAAAATACATCCGCCATCGTAATAACATTACATAATCATGAACATAGATACAATGTACATTTATAAATCAACCATAATCGGAATAATATCATACCTGAGATGTTAACGCCTTGAAAGTCGAAGAGCCACTGAGCCACTCCCTTGTGGCTCCGCTCCTTTATACCCGCCAACAAACAAGTACGATTCACAAGTGACAGTTGATTCAAATCAGTGTTTTATTTATAGAAAAATAAGTTTGTTGTAAATAATAGTTTAGTAAATTCATTACTTAATTTTAAAAATTGATTATATAATATTAAACATAATAATTACATTTATATATCACGTGCGTGTTATGTACACACATCAGCTAATGAGATGAGCGAACAAACACTTTTGATCAATCTGTGTCCGGCCCGCGGAGTGCTATTACATATAAGCAGTAAGCCCGTAACTGCGATGCTCGATGGCCTCTGTCGAGCCTCCGAACGAGTCGGCATTAAGATGAACATGGAGAAGACGAACTGTTGACATCGGAGGCTCTATGCTCGAAGTTGTTGACCATTACATTTACCTGGAACACACTGTCCAGCCAGTTAGATAAGTCCAACTTCGAGAAAGAAGTCAATCGTCGGATCCAACACGGGTTTGCAGCGTTAGGGAAGCTGCCAAAGACTTTTTCGTCCAAAATACCGCAGTGTTTGAAGACAAAAGTCTTTGATAAATGTCTGTTGCCAGTGATGACATATGGAACAGAGACGTGGTCGCTCACTATGAGCTCCATCAGACGCCTCAAAGTCACCCAAAGGGCAATGGAGAGGGCTACGCTCGGAGATTCTTTGCGAGATTGAATCAGAAATGAGGAGAACCAAAGTTAGCGACATAGCCCATAGGATTGCCAAACTTAAGTGGCAATGGGCAGGGCACGTAGCTCGCAGGACTGACGCCCGATGGGGCAGGAAAGTCGTCGAGTGGCGACCGCGTTCCGGAAAGCACAGTGCTGACCGACGTCCTGATCAAGGTCGCTGGAAAGTGATGATGCGGGCGGCTCAAGACCGGCCTTCGTGGAAATCCTTGGGAGAGGCCTGAGTCCAGCAGTGGACGTCCTTTGGCTGAAATGATGATGATGACGAAGCCCGTCACACTGCAGGGATAATAAAAAAGACCTTTCACCACCAAAGAAAGGCTGGAATTTTCTCGCAACCAAATGGTTATCGGGGCGAGAGAGGTGAGCTGATTTGTGTTTTTGTGTATTATAGTTATTTGTGCAACAAGAGAGCAAAGTCGTTTTTTGCTGCGAGTGGTGATATTGAATCCCGAGTAAGCGAAGGAATCAATGATTGAATCACGAGCGCAGCGAGTGATTCTAAAGTTGATTCCTGAGTGCTGCGAGGGATTCAAAGGCACGAGATGCGAATAATTTTGCTCTCGTGTAACACACATAACTTTTCACTTCAGCAGCGAGAACACTATATGAAATGAAATATATTACGTAACATTTTTGAAACTATAATTAAATATTTTTAAGTTAAATATCAGTTTTTTAAGCAGTAAATACGAGGGTGAATCAAAAAATTCTTGGAATCAATATTAAAAAATGCAAAGATTTAAATAATAATATTTTATTTTTCTACATAATCTCCCTCCAATGCAATGCATTTAGAATAACGCGTTTCTAACTTCCTTATTCCTTGTGAAAAAAAATTATTTTCTTGACTCTCGAAAAAGTCCTCTACGGCAGCTATAACCGCGTCATTATCGTGAAATTTTGTTCCACGAATTTCCTCTTTTAATTTTGGAAATAAGTGAAAATCACTTGGGGCTAAGTCCGGAGAATATGGTGGGTGGTCAAGGAGATTGAAGCCAGCACAGCGGATTGCGTTGAGCGCAACTTCCGATCGATGGGCAGGAGCGTTATCTTGAAGGAACAACACGCCCAACGACAGTTTTCCACGACGTTTTTCTTTAATCGCTTCACGCACTTTCGGGATTAAATTTGCATAATAGGGTCCAGTTATCGTCTGGCCTTTTGGCATGTAATCAATAAAAAGGATTCCTTCACTATCCCAGAACACAGAGGCCATAACTTTGCCAGCGGAAGGAGCAACTCGAAATTTCTTAATGGATGGAGAGGATGGTCGTTTCCAAGACATGCTTTGTCTTTTAGTTTCAGGATCAAAATGGTGGACCCACGTTTCATCCATGGTGACAAGACGACGGCAAAAATTATCCGAATCACGCTGGAACATTTCGAGATTACGCTTGGAAATTTCCAAACGTCGCTTTTTGTTTTCGTCGGTTAACATTCGTGGCACCCATCTTGCAGACACTTTTTTGAACCCCAGTGAATCAATTAAAATGGATTGAACGCTACCAAAAGATATCTTTAGGATCTCAGCTATATGTTTTATAGTCATTCTTCTGTCTTCCAAAACCAGATTCTCAACCTTTTTGACATTTTCTTCTGTAACGGAGGTTGAAGGCCGCCCAGAACGCGGGTCATCTTTACAGCTTGATCTACCTCTTTTAAATTCAGCCACCCAGTACGCAACCGTAGAATAGGGTACAGCATCACCCCCTAATGTCTGCTGAATGTCCAAAAAAATTTCCTTCGTAGACATTTTTTTCAAACTGAGATATTTTATCACCGCACGTAACTCACTTTTATCCATAATTTTGACTTTTTAGCAACTCGTTGCACAAAAAAATTTATTACATGCGAACGAACTGACAAAAACAAGTGACAGTCTGCATAAATATAGTGTGATAGACACTCTTTAATTTGAATATCGAACTTGATCCAAAAAGGTTTCATATATATGCACTTCTAAGAACTTTTTGATTCACCCTGGTACTTAGGTCAATGGTCACGGTGTTTGTTATTGAACTCCTCCGAAATGGCTCGACAGATTTTCGTGAAACTTTGTGTGCGTATCGGTTAGGTCTGCGAATCGGACAACATCTATTTTTCATCCCCCTAAAGGGTTTGTTTATTATATTTTAAAACTGCAAGATTTGTTTATTATATTTTAGATTAAAACAAAATGGTTTTACTTTTTTATGATACAGGATACAGCATACAAAAATACATACAACCCTAAATTTTCACCCCTCTACGATCAACCCCTATTTTTTAATAGCGATATTTATATGAGAAAACCACGTCTGCGGGGTTAACTAGTCTATACTCTATACTAATATACAGGGTGGTCAAAAAGTCGTGGATCAAACGCAACTAGCGGTGAGATGGGGTTATCAGCAGCAAAAAATTGTTCTACGGGAGGTCCCTAAGGTCAACCCCTACAGAGTTATAATTGATTTTGTGTTTTTATGAGAAATTGTCCTTTTTTTACTAAAACTTGATAAAATTCCACAAAATCTACACCCTGTATCTTTTTAAACATTTTCAATAGATTGGTACTGATGAGCCCTTTCGTTAGACATGCTATTTATGGTAGTTTATTGGGTGCGTTAAAGATAACATTAAGTTTTCCGAAAGACAAAATTCTTAAATCAAAACTTGTCGCTTACTTCGGACCCCACTGTGAAAAAAAAATACTTTACAGAAAAGTGCCACTGTATCACAATTTTTGGCGCATTTAATAGGGATTCTAAAAAGGTATTACACATGGCTATGCGTGGCTTCAATATCTTTCAAGGACGATCTTTCGTAGCAAGGCCAGAGTTAATTCATACATAAAACTCGGTTAGGCCTACTAACCTAACCTTACCTAAGCGTGATCGTTTTCCGGACTACAGGGTCTTTATCGTCGTTTCAGCCCATAAATGACCCACTACTGAGTCGGGCCTCCTCTAAGTTCATGTTGGGAGATTAACCTACTGTGCCACGCAGCCAAGACGGGTTGACACAGGGTTTGCTTCAAGTTTTCCTTCTGTTGCGGCTAGGTGATCTGCCTAATGCGTTCTTTTAGTCGCTTCTTACGACACCCTCAATATGGAATGGGCTGGTGACACCACACGGAAAATTTATTAGAATTGTATTCTTTGTGCGTACATAAGTCGTACATGGAGGGAGTCTTACCGGCTCAGCAAACCCTGTGCCAACCCGTTTTGGCAGCGTGGCACAGTAGGCTATGTCCTTCCATGAATTGTGAGTAGGCCCGACACAGTAGTGGGTCATTTATGGGCGGAAACGAAGACGATAAAGAATAAACAATGTCACCAACCCATACCATATTGAAGGTGTCATAACAGGCGACTAAAAGAACGCATTAGGCAGATCACCTAGCCGCAACAGAAGGAAAACTTGAAGCAAACCCTGTGTCAACCCGTCTTGGCTGCGTGGCACAGTAGGCTAATATCCCAACATGAACTTAGAGGAGGCCCGACTCAGTAGTGGGTCATTTATGGGCTGAAACGACGATAAAGACCCTGTAGTCCGGAAAACGATCACGCTTAGGTAAGGTTAGGTTAGTAGGCCTAACCGAGTTTTATGTATGAATTAACTCTGGCCTTGCTACGAAAGATCGTCCTTGAAAGATATCGAAGCCACGCATAGCCATGTGTAATACCTTTTTAGAATCCCTATTAAATGCGCCAAAAATTGTGATACAGTGGCACTTTTCTGTAGAGTATTTTTTTTTCACAGTGGGGTCCGAAGTAACTAACAAGTTTTGATTTAAGAATTATTGCTTTCGTAAAACTTAATATTATCTTCAACACACCCAATAAACTACCATAAATAGCATGTCTAACGAAAGGACTCATCAGTACCAATCTAGTGAAAATTATAAAAAAGATACAGGGTGTAGATTTTTTCGAATTTTATCAAGTTTTAGTAAAAAAAGACAATTTCTCATAAAAACACAAAATCTATTGTAACTCTGCAGGGGTTGACCCTAAGGACCTCCCGTAGAACAATTTTTTGCTGCTGATGGCCCCATCTAACCGCTGGTTTCGTTTGATCCACGACTTTTTGACCACCCTGTATAAAGCTGCAGAGTTTGTTTGTTTGTTTATTTGTTTGTTTGTTTGTTTGTTTGAACGCGCTAATCTCAGGAACTACTGGTCCGATTTCAAAAAATCTTTCAGTATTAGATAGTCCATTTATCGAGGAAGGAAGGCTATATTTTATTTTCAAAAGAATTAGGGATCCGTATGAAAATTGCGATTTTGTAAACCAAGGTGTAAAATCGAAAACCTATATATGCGTGCGCTGCAAAAACTATTGACAATAGAACAAAATGATGTACTACGGATTTGTAGGTCTTATAAAGATCTACAAAAAAGTCCGCGAGACCACATATCTAACTATCATAGTTTAGTCACAATAACCGATTTTATGTTCATAAAAAATATGCACGGGTTCGAAGCCCACGCGGGCGAAGCCGCGCGCAAAAGCTAGTATTAAATAAAAATCATGACGCGATGTCATGATTTTTATCTAGGGCGGAAAAATCTTTAAGCAAAACTGCCTTTTGTATCAGACGTTGAAGCCAACCGGATATCGAGTTGATCTATAATAGAATAATTTAGATGTTCAACAAAACTGATTGAAAACCCGTTGACAACAAGGTCGATGACCTAAGCTACCGAGGCTCCAGAGAGAGGACCCTCCGCACGATCCTTGCCAAATCCAGGATGACAGTCTTTTGTATCAGGTCCCTAATCCAGCCACTCAGCGAGGGTTTCTTGAGATGTTGGTCGAAACTCTTCGCGATAAGACCATTTACTGAAACGACTATCGGCACAATGACTGTTCAATCAAATGCCACATTGCGGTAACCTCGTGTGCCAAATAAAGATACTTGGTGAGTTTCTCTTTTTCAGCTTTAACAAGGTTCTCGTCATGCGGGATAGTGACGTCAACAAGCATTGCCCGGCTCAATTATCACAATATCAGGCTTATTAGCGGGAATAGTTCAGCACAAATGTTCAACAGATTGCCACCAAATGTTAAAAATACTAAAAATTTCAAAATCTTTAAGAAAGCATTAAAACAATTTATTATCACTAAAATCCAAATCCGTCCCTGATTGCTTCAATTGCGAGCGTAGGGTATGTTGAGGCTCACTTGGCTTTATAGTTGTTCGAATGATTTGTTCGCTTTGCAAATACCCACATTATTAATGTAATGATTCAATTGCAATAAATTAAAGAATATTTATATGTATAATAATTGTTGATTTAAAGTTACTTAATGATTGTTTTTTTTTTTGTTTTAATAAATGTGGATGTAAAATTATTATTAATATCTCATGAAGTGAATTTATGTAATTCTTTTGAGATCAATAAAGTTCTTTAACCGTAACCGTAATAGTCCTGTCAGTGATAATCCATCCATCCCAGTAGAGCGTGACATGACCATTGTCGAGAACTGGCGCAGGCTGGTATTGGTAGTAGGGCACTTCAGTATCCACAAGACTATATTTAAGAGCACGTTGTTGATGGACTATCTTGGCCACTTGGTTGTGTCTGTGCAAGTATTCTCCGTTAGCAAGACGAGAACAGCCAGAGACGATATGCCTATGGACTCTCCTGGACGATGACAGGCTCGACAAATGTCGGCAGTCCCATCCTTTAGGATATGTCTCCGGTAGTTACTCGTCATAATAACTACATCCATACTTGCACAGGCACACCCTTCAGTCTCCCCAAAGAGGTTACTGAAGCGTAGCCAAGCCACAGAAGCGAGTTGGTCTACGTCCGGCCCAGTGAGGGCCTTGTAGAACCTTCCGTGTAACTCCTTGCTCTTCCTTAAAGTCATGCGGTCCGAAATGCTGAACACCAATTCTGTTTTGCCAAGGATAAAGGTGTGAAAGAATTGCCAGCATTGGCCATATCTCGGTGCACGCCCTCGGTTGACTGCAGGAAGTATTCCCGCAGATTGCATTTATAGGTATTTGTGGTTTAAAAAATAATATTTAAAAAACCTAAAAAAAATACGCTTTTAAATCCAACTGAAAAATAGAAAATAAATTTGTAATAAAAAGTATTGTAAGAAAATATGATTTTAATGTAAAAAAGCGTGGGGTGCATGGTATCAATAGTTATAAATATTTTATGAACAGATATCTCTATTAAGGTCCTTACTAAGTATGCCAAATTTCGAGTTAATCCGACGTTTTTAACACGCTCACTGCGGAGCCATTTCTCGTGTATTTTACTCTATTTAAATTCCGACGTTACGAATGCTTTGCAGCAGTCGAGTCGTGGTCACGGGAGATACTAAAAGACAGTTGTCTTCAAAAGTTGCTGCTGCGAATTTTTCCATTGTTTTATAATATAATTTTATTCCCGGGAGGATATTTATTGTTTTCCGATGCAGGCAAGAGCTTATTACTTCTAATTTATATTGTTCACCATATGGGAATTGAACCAGACTGTCTACATCATGTCATTGCGAAAACATGTCGTTACATTTCACAGAACATTCATTTTGCAAAATAATTGTCCGTTTCAGCCCATAAATGACCCACTACTGAGTCGGGCCTCCTCCATATTCATGGAGGGTAATTAGCCCACTGTGCCACGCTGGCAAGACGGGTTGGCACAGGGCTTGTATCAAGTTTTCCTTCTCTTGCGGCTAGGTGAACTCCCTTAGGATAGAATGGGTTGGTGACATTGTGTATTCTAAATCCGTCACCACACGGACCAAAAAAATGAATCTAATCTATGTATTTTTATAGGTTTATATAGGAATGTCAAAAGGAAGGTCAATCTTGAGACACGGATAGTGCGAGTCTTTTGGGACAAGTCAAGAAATGCAAGGAATAACTACAGAACACTAAGTCCTCTATGAGGTTTCATCTATATCTGCTCATATCATTTAGTTTGTCTACTATTTTTAATGATGCACTTCAAATGACTATTCGTATTTGTGTTGGGTTCGGTACTCGTGTTTACTGTATGTATTTTTGACAAATATTGCGTCCACAATTAGCAAATATGCAAAGGCGAATATCCTATTGAAGTGCCACCATTAGACATGAGTTATAGATAGTTATTACCCTAAATATTTTCTTACAATGTCGCGCAAGTCTGACCGGATGGGACTGATTGTTCCGCAGCCCGCTAGCAATATCTAGGCATAGAGCAATTATGCGCACAGATAGACCTGCTAAGGGGCACGCAGTGACACGCGCTATCTATACTTGGCCACGCAGACTACACAATCGGCTAACGATGTTTATGTAACGGCTAATTATATATTATATAAATTATCCTTAAACCTAATCGGGAAACAGGAAAAACCAAATCTAAATAGCAATACCTAGTTACTATTTAGGCCTGGTTTGTCTAGAAAGCCGGTTAAAAAGTCGTTTTTGGCTCTCTCTATCTATGAAAATGCCGATTAGTTAATACGTGTACGTAAGACGCAGCAAAAGGGTCCTGCCCTCGCCCAACTGCTAGATCGTTCAATACCTCGATATGGCAAGATTAAAACCGAATTCTGCCGACAATTATTGACACCTCTATAATTTAAATTAATGGTTAAGAAACTACTCTCATGTCAAAAAAAATCGGTTCCGTGAATAAAAGAGTGTTACTGAGTAATGTTGTAAGAGCTGCCAAATTTCATAAGCACTTGGATATATTTATTGGGCGAGTGGGGCGAGCGGGTCGGGGTGCGGCAGGCCGCGGCGGGGGAGGGTCGAGGGGGTGTCATTTGACTAATTAACTCGTTGGGCGCGGCGCCACTCCATTACCGACTGTTTATTGTCACAATTATTCCACCTGCCCGCCGCCCCGCCCTGCTCATCGTTCAGCCGAGCCCCACCTACAGACCCTGGCTGGACGCATTCCCCATCGGAACGGACGGCCTATGTCTAGCGATAGCGCGAGGCGTCAACCTGAGCGACCTCCAACCAACTACTATAAGTTTCTGTTCGAGGGCTGTTCTGTGGCGAAGAGTCAGAGGCAGCAGTAGTCCTTTCATCCGAAGACTGCAACGTGCTTGCTGTTTTCATTGAGCGGGGTGTTAACTAGTGGCACGCGCCGCCCCGTCGACTGACTCGCGTTGTGTGCTGGACCAGTTAGCGGCTTGGCGGTGGCGGTGGCCGGAGCGAGGGCCCTTCGCTCTCCGGCTCAAGTAACTCCACGTACATCGGTACAATCGTAAAAAGGGCTCTGGTATTTGTTGGGTGTCGAGTTTGCACCAAACGTATAGAATAGAATAGAATTTTGACGATACTTTCAATGGCAGGACGATAACTTAAAGGGCGTGTTTTTAAAGTTAAAAGGGCTTTTCCAAGCCTTCAACGAATCTAACTAATCTCAGGAACGGCTGGACCGATTTTGACGGGCCTTTCACTGATAGCTGATGACATAAGCTACCTATCAGTGAACGTTTTCGTGAACGTTTAGGGGGCAGAGCTGCTCGCGTCCGTAGGCTTTACTCTAGTTACCCTACACGTGCCCCCTGGGTAGTGCTAAATGAGCAGCCAATCCTGGTGGTAGGTTTCGGCCGCAGCTAGTCACCACCCTCCTGCCTAAGCCATACCGCCAAACGATTTTGGTCGTGTTCCGGTATGAAGACAGGAGAAGCTATTTGAGAGGACGGGTCTAAACAAATACGCCGAGTTGGGAACCGGTCTCAGTGCCATTGGTTTGCCACGCCGGGTGCCTGGTCGGGAGGGTAGCGGGATCCGAAGCACGGTGCTCCGCTGGCCGACCGCAGGTAGTTGGGGGCCCAAGTAATGGTCTCGCCAATCGTGAAAGGCTGCCCCGCCAACTCGCGAAAAATCCCGAAGATGCGCTATCGTGCCGGTTGGCGACCGGATGAGAGGACCCGATAGACATCTTTGGGGGGGTTCGGGCGTCCCCGCAGTCTCCAGCCCAGGCTCCCACACGTGTGGTTGACCTCTGTGCATTGCTGGGTGACCAACTCGGCGCTTGTTTAACTTCCGTCTTCTCCGCCTATTCACACTCACAAAATTTAATGGTTAGACAAAGGATAAAGAGCAAGTGTTTACAGCGGAAGCACGTCCTCTCACTTAAAGTGCACCTCTCAAACATCCGAGGTTTGCACTCAAATCTCGTAGCAGTCCATCACCACCTTGAGACTGAGAAGCCACACTTGCTCTGCCTCACTGAGACGCAAATCAGATGTCCATTAGACGCGTCATACTTGCAATACCCAGGGTATACCCTGGAGCACTCTTTTATACCACACGCTGGTGTTTGCTTGTATGTTCGCGATGACATCTGTTGTAAGCGTCTCCGTAACTTTGAGGATCCTAGTTTTTCTAACTTATGGTTACTGGTGGACACAGGCGTTGAACAGATTGTTTACGCCTTGGTCTACCGGTCGCACAGCGGTGATCAGGAGACAACGAGACTCTTCGAACGGCTCAGTGATATGACTGGTGAGGCTCAGCAGCGGTACCCGCGTGCGCAGTTGGTCTTTCTGGGGGACTTTAACGCTCATCATAAAGAGTGGTTGTGCCCATACCAGTTTACGGACCATGCTGGGAGGGAGGCGCGCAAGTTTGCACTATCGCTAGATCTCACTCAGCTGGTCGTCGAACCGACACGCATTCCGGATGTTGCTGGCCACACACCTAATTGCTTGGACCTTCTGCTGACAACCGACCCGGACAGGTATAATGTGTCAGTGTCAGCCCCTTTGGGAACCTCTGACCACTGTCTGGTGAAATCTGTATCGCACTACTCACCGCCCGATCCCAGCCCAAGAGGCTTACGGCGGGTGTGGCGATACAAGTCAGCAGATTGGGACGAGATGCGGCATTTCCTTGCGTCTTATCCCTGGCAACAAGCCTGCTTTTCCTGTGATGATCCGTCGAGCTGCGCGGAAGCCATTACCGATGTCTTGCGTCAGAGTATGGAATATTTTATTCCTTACTCTGATATCGCACTCGGTGGCAAAGCACGCCCTTGGTTTAATGCTGAGTGTGCCAGTGCTGAGGCACATAAACATTCGGCATACCTATCTTGGGCGGATGCTCGTAGCCGCAAAGCTCCGGATGTACACCTTAAAAAGCAGGCTTTTAACAAAATTGCCAAGTCCTGCAAGAAGGTTTTACGGAAAGCTCGTTTCCTCCATGTTGGTCGCATCGGGACTAAGCTTGCTTCGTACCCAGTTGGGAGTAAAGCATTCTGGTCCCTCGCCAAATCGGTGGAGACGAACTTCTGTCAGTCATCACTACCACCATTGCTGAAACCTGATGGGTCGCTAGCTCACACTGCGAAGGAGAAGGCAAATCTATTTGTCTCCCTCTTTGCTGAAAATTCGCGTCTAGATGCTGGTGACGCTGCACCTCCTTCAATGCCTCGCTGCGACACGTCGATGCCAGAGATACGCATCCGTCAGAAAGAGGTGCTTAAAACACTACGTTGTCTGGATGTGAATAAATCTAGCGGCCCCGATGGTATACCAGCAATTGTGTTAAAGACCTGTGCCCCGGAGTTGTCTCCTATTCTTACACGCCTGTTCCGCCTCTCCATGCAGACGGGGCATGTTCCCAAGTCCTGGAAGGTTGCCAACGTCCAACCAATCCCAAAAAAAGGCAATCGTGCCGACCCGTCTAATTTTAGACCCATTTCGATCACCTCCATACTTTGTAAAACTATGGAACGTGTATTGAACACCAAACTCCTTGCATACCTTGAAGGTAACGATCTCCTCAGCGACCGACAGTACGGTTTCCGCCGAAACCGGTCCACTGGGGACCTTCTTGTGTATGCAACACACTTTTGGGGTGAAGCCATCGAGAGACACGGTGAAGCTCTTGCTGTGTCTCTTGATATTACAAAGGCTTTCGACAGGGTCTGGCATGAAAGTCTTTTGGGCAAACTTCCAGCTTACGGAATCCCCGCTAGTCTGTGCTTCTGGATCTCTGACTTCCTGAGGAACCGTTACATCCGAGTAGTCATTGATGGCTACTCATCGGATCAAGTGGCAATTAATGCCGGTGTACCTCAAGGGTCCGTTCTCTCCGCGACTCTCTTTTTGCTGCATATTAACGACCTGCTTAAACCCGGTATTTTTGGGTATGCAGATGACAGCACGGTCACGGAGAGATACGTATCTGATGCCCGGACCACCAGTAATGAGATTCAGTCGCTTAGGGAGGCCATGGTGGAACGTCTGAACCTGACTTTAAAGTCAGTGTCCAACTGGGGCGATGACAATCTAGTCGGGTTCAATGCGACCAAAACACAGGCGTGTCTATTCACCGCAAAGCGGAGTCCGTTCAACTTGACTCCCACTTTCCGAAATGTGTCCGTGCCAATTGCGGGTCGACTCGAGCTTTTGGGCATGAGGTTATGTTCAGACCTTAACTTCGGGAGTTCCATAGAGTCCAAAGCGAAAACTGCAGCAAAGAAACTTGGTATCCTATTTAAGGTGCGTCGGTACTTCACACCTGGACAGCTTCTCACTCTTTACCAAGCTCAGGTCCGCTCAGGTATGGAGTACTGTTCCCACCTTTGGGATGGCTCAGCCAAGTATCAGTTAGCCGCCTTGGATTCTGTGGAGCGCCGGGCCTACAAGCTCATTGGTGATACGCGGTTGGTGCAGGCAAAATTGCAGAGCCTCGAGCACCGACGACGAGTTGCTTGCCTCTGCGTGTTTTATAGGATACATTTCGGTGAGTGTGCGCAGGAATTGCACGAATTAATTCCACCATCCCCTTTCCATCATCGGACATCCAGGCGTGGGGAGCGACTTCATCCTTATGTGGTTGAAATTCCACATATTCGCACTAAGCGTTTCGCTTCCTCTTTCTTGATGCGGACCGCTAAGGAGTGGAACTCGCTTCCTACGTCTGTATTTCCAAGTAAATATGACTTGGATGCCTTCAAGTCTGGAGTGAATAGGCTTTTACTGTCCCAGCGGGTTACACCGTCGGCCTCATCGTCACTTACCATCAGGTGAGATAGAGGTCAACCGCCGGACAGTTGTTAATAATAAAAAAAAAAAAAAAAAAAAAAAAAAAAAAAACGTCCCGTCAAAATCGACATAACTTAGGCTTTAGACTAGCGTCACCCCGCGGCGTCACCCGCGGTACGACAATAATTGCGGGTAACATCGCACGCGTGCGGAGCCGGGACGGGCGGCTAGTGATGAATAAATATTACGTGGAACTTCAGTCCGCCTTTTACAATCGCTCCACTTAGAAGCAAGTGCTGCCACCCCTGGAACATACACTGCTACTCAGTGTTCCTCCCAGTAGCAGCCCCGCGGGCCCTCCTGGCGGGCACCAATTTAATCCTCATCAGCCCGCTTTGCCTCGGCACAAATAGTTGGCCCTTTCAAGTGAGTGCTAAACTTGAATGTTTTGTGAGACGTTGTAGCCACATACTTCTAAAGACAATGTAGCAAATAAACAACTGTTAGACACACAGGGACACAGGGTCCGAGGCCAAACCACCCAAATGCTTCCTAAATATTATCGTATGATATTTGGCTGTTTACGCACCGATTTTACATAAATAGACATGTTGACTTTCTAAGTAATACCTACAGTGCAATGATCTCTGCCTCTGATAAAATCCGGGCAGATAGAAACATAATATGCACCTGGTCTACATCATTTTGTGTATCAAAATCAAAATATTTATATTACTACGTGCAGTCACTTGTAACTTCAATTTATTTTTTATTTAGCGAATATGTTTAGTTACCATTAGAGATCCACAGTGAGAAAAGGTCAAGTTTAAGTAGTTAGTAAAATATATTTCATGTAGTTAGCATTTAATTGCTGCTGTGGCAGTCTTATCTGTTTATTCTTATGAAGTAGGGGTTTATGGCAGATATTGGTGGCGTCATTTGTACATGAGTAGGGGCCGCTAAGGTCGTTGGCAACTCCAGCACAGAGCCGCAGCGAGAGGCGAGTGGCGCCATCTTGCCGCGCGATGCGCCGTCCCGGCAGCCACGCCGCTACCAGCACTTCATCGCTCGCCGATAATATTATAATGAGCGGCGGGTGTCCGCCTTAAAACAATAAACAGTTTCTTGCTCTAATTACATCTGGCGACATACGCGACCCATTTGGTGCGTACGTGCGGGGAGTGCGCGCGTGTGCGTGCGCGCATCGGAGCCGTGCCGATGTGTGCGTGTGGGTGATAAGAGGTCGCGCGATAACCCGTGCGAGGCCGCAGCGGCCTGCACGCCGCCGCGCCGGTCGCCGAGCCACATTGGACCTTAGTGCTCAGACCGTGGGCGCCAAATGCAAGAGGCGTGCCACTGCCCTCTTCGATAACGCGTTGTCAAGTACACGCGGCTCGGCCGGCTCCTTGCGAGTCTTGTTCCCGTAGTAATAACACTCCTCGCCGCATAGGGAGTCGCAAAGGAGTCGCGACTCCGCCATGGCCACGTGGGCCAGGCGCGAAGCACGTGGCCGCGCCCGCGCCGCACTTGGCGTTTATTGACTAATGCGCGCTCTTATCGACACTGCCGCCGACGCGGACAAATCTATAAATGGCCCAGGAAAATAACATGAACGTTTATGAATGAATTGTTGGCGAGCTCCGTTGCCCTCTCGGCACTGGCCTTATGGCAACTAGGCACTCCTGCGTAACAGCCATTACGGATAGGGGATATCTAAATCCCCTGCCGATGCCACGGATTTCTTCAAATCGCGGAATGATAACAGCGGGCGTCGTACTAATTAGATTATCGACTTGTACATCGCCTTATTGTGACTCAGTTATAATGTATTTATAATATTGTATGAAAATAAGAAAACGTTGCTCGTCACTTTCCGTGTCTTGCCTTAGCTAACACTAATCATGGGATAACTAACTTGGGCCCCGTCTTGACAGCCCCAGCAGCTGCCCACTGCCACTTCAGTTTGCCGATTAACTGAGCTACATGGGCTACTTTCGTCCTCCGGCATGCAAACAATAAGCGTCTCTAAATATAGACAAACTCGGACGGAATATTACTGCAACTCATTCCATCCTGAGATTGCTAAATAGCTAGGAAACACAATTCCATATTATATATGGAAATGTAGTAAGGCCAGTGTAGCACAGTGGCTAATTTCACATCGGAGGGTGTCCGAAGGGGACAGGACGCGTGTGAAAGAAAGCAAAAGTAAAGAAGTGCCACCTATCCTCACACGTCATCCGATCGGTCCGGGAGATCTCAACATAGAAGAGCTGGAACGAAACAACGTTGTTCCTTTTTTAGTTACTAGGTTTGGATACAGAATTAAGAGAGAATAAATGCTGTGAGAGCAAGCTCACGGCAACAGGTTCTCGTCCTCCTCAACCACAAATTAGGGAGCAGAAAGACCCCCCGCACCAGCCTTAAAGTACGTACGGCTGCTTATTCTTCTTAGGGAATGGCTGAGAAGAAGAATAAGATGTGTTGTGTTCGGTTGGTGGCAAGTCGTCCGCGTCGCCCGGTACCGCACTGTCTGTGAGAAGTGTGAGAACCGTGTCACACGCCACAGGGCTGAGCTCATCGCAACTTCTTTCTGGCACATGCCTCGGGTTCCAAGCAAACAAAAGAAAAGAGATATTCCTCAAATTAGATGTTCTGTAAAAAATATTGTGTGATCCATTCCAGCCCGTTCAGTCCCATCTCTTGCAAAATGTAATGCGCAAGTAGCTCTTAATTATGGAAGGTGCGAGTCATAATAATGGAAATAATCGGTTTAGTATCTGCCAACCCTAGCGGCCCGTTCGGATCACCGCGCTCATAGAATTTCTAATGTGTTCAAAACACGGTTTTTATATAGCAACGGGTCGGCGTCTGGCTGAGCCCAGTGCCACGTTAGCATTTTTATGCTGACTTTCTAATTGGTCGAAACATGACCTTACCGGGTCTGCTTACAGACGCCATAATCCGATATAACTTGACTACCTGTAAGGTACTCAGTGTGCGAGACATACATGTCAACGCAAGTGGCATTTACGGCCTGCAAGCAGCGGCTACCGAAAAAAGGTTTCCGATAACTGTCGCAATTCACACGTCTATGAATTCCCGTGACTGCAAAAAGGGCAAGATTGCTTCTTTCGTCAGCCATTTTGTTTATGAAAGTCAATTTGTTGGTAGTCATGAAACCTGCCTCTTTCTAAGCATGTGGATTTCTTAAAACTATCGTATCTCACACTCATTTCTTATGTTAAATTTGAACTTATGAATATTTTTAATTGGTCTTTGGGATTGTGAGCCCGCGTTGGATATATGCGAGGCTCGCCATTGTGACCTTCTGTTATTCTGATAAGGTTATCGCAGTGGTCAATTCGAGCGATAACCACTGGTGCCGATAACGGCGGTGTCGACAAATTCGGCTTGTCACTTTGAGTAGCCAAAAGAACAGGCATGCGCGCAATTGGACCGAGGACGTGCCGCGACTCAATATCCCTGCACTGATTTATTCACTTTTATCTCAACCGGATGACATCTGGTTTCGAACCAAGTAGAGCAATGTTTATGATGTGGAACCTCCACTTTCTTAACTCAACATTTAAGACAGCTCCGTCCGCTAGTCAAATTGAAAGTTCCGTGAAATTGTAAGTTTTACATACCGTTTCGTTTTTGGATCTAGTTCTTTTTAGGGGAAAATAAAATTGGCAATAGATGAAATTCTCAGTAGGAAAGGGTTATCTCAATTTAGCGCCACGTTTAACAAATTTTAGAGACACGCCTCTCTAGAACAATGTTACTTATCTTGAGGCTCTCTATTTTTCATAGTCATCATGATGGAGCTAAGCACACTCAAGGTGGAATTAGTAATCTGAACCCACCCGGGCTTACTTGTCTACGATTGGAACAAGTGCGTGTCATCGACAGATGCGTCGCAGGTGACAATCGATGAGCTGCGAGTGCCGGAAGCACCACTGAATAAAACCATTAAAACAATCGGGAACATTGAAACTAATAAAGATTAAAGGGCGCATGGCCACTACGCGTTTGTTGACCTCCAAATATGAAATAGCGCGCGCAGGGCGCCGCCGCCAACCACCACCGACGTACAGAAGACATAGTCCATTTCCGCAGAGAATTACAATTTTATCGAAGGTACAGTACAGAGACCATAATCTTATCCCAATCGTCTGACACGCATGGCTGTCGTTCCTTCAAAATCCAGGCTTGATTTTGGACTAAAAAGGAACCGACATCTTGCATTCCTCACAACTACTGTTAGTACTTGGCTGTTTAATAACGCGTGGCGACAAGTTCAGCAGACGTGTCCTCACAATTCCGTCGTGAGGGTTTTGTAAGAATAGACTAAAGGACAACCTGATGGTGAAACCTATCGAGCCAGCGTCGCCCAAACCAGTATGTCCAGGACAGGTCAGGATGCCTGGAGCGGAGTGTGCCTTCTGCACCGTGTTGCGTGTTTGGCCTCGGCGGGTGCGGGTGCGGGTGCGGGTGCGGGTGGGACGCTAATGTTGGCCATTTGTTAGCGCGTTATGGGACAGGCGGACACGTGAGGCGCGCCCTCTACTAATCATGCTAATGACTACTATAACTACAATCGATGGGACTTTTTAATGCCACGGTTGGGGCATCCATGGGTCGTAATGTTGCGAGCTGCAAAGGCTGCGGGACGGCCCCGGCCGGGGCTGCTGCATGCACGGCTAGGTCCCCCTTATCGCTGGACAAGACCTCAACTCCATTTGGTGACATTCATCGGAGCGGATTATGCAAATACTCGTTTAGGCGACTGCGCCATTGAGTCGGTGGATCCGGCATCATTGGACCTACTAATTCCTGCTTTACGTTTGTCTCCTACTCGCATGCTACCGTCAAATTAGCATAGTTCACGGTGTAACAAAATCCCGTGTATAAATTACTTTTTAATTTGCCTTATGGAACAGACACGGTTCTGTGATCCAATTATAATTTCAAAATATTAATATTCCATCCTAAATAAGACTTCTAGTTATCGTGAGTATTACCCATAAACTTTGTAGTCTGAGTTCTACAATGTTTCTTGTTTTTTTACGGTGAAGAATTCTCTCAAATTTTAAGGGTATTTTTTTCCTGTGAATTTGCGCCATTAGTATTATTGATCCATTTGTTATGGCTATAGGCTTTTTGTTACACCCTGTTGATTGCCATACTTCTATAAGGTATTACATTGACTACGCCTATTAGAAACGTGGCAGTTCCCAAAATATTGATTAGCCCCTTCCCCTCTATTAGGTTTGTCAATGATGTGTTTGTCGTCGCCTGTCGCCTAATCAATCCGGCGCGGGGTGTAGAGTCAACAGGGCGCTCGCAAAGGGCGCGTCGCAGGTGGCGTCACACGCTACAGGTGGGGGGGGAGGGGGTTGGTGAAGAGCGCCACAGGTGGGGCGCCCCCGGCGACCGCCGCGCCACAGGTGGGGCCGCACCCCACCACACCCTACTCACCCGCGCAGTCTTAACACCATTGTAGGCCGGAGCTGCTCTTCGATTATGACGCAAGTGGCTCACTCGTCGCTAATTGATGCCCCCCAGGAGCACCGACGATTAACCGCGGGTTCAGATGGGATGAGATGGGTTCCTTGCTCGAGCGTTTGCGACACGTTTGCAAAACCAAATGCCACTCAAGCGTCACATAAAAATGCACTAAAAAGGCCATGGCAATGGTAGCAGAACGGACTCCGGCCGCTACCAACACTATGCTTTTATTTAATTTTTTATGCTTTTTATTTGATATTTTTGCTAAGTGGGACCTCCATCAGGGTATTTCATCAGAATGAAGGAACCAGAATTATTCACAAATCGATAATTTTAACTTGTAAATTCGAAATGGAACTTCGAATACAGCTCACGTGTCACGCCGACACGACATCCTAATTATATTTGATAGAGACAACGTCAAGTTCTTTGTCAATAATGCCATTAATCTAAGAAGAAGAAGAAGAAGTGTATTTATTATTGTACATTAAAACCACCGTAGAAACATAGAAAGCACTTAACAATTCAAAATTTTAACGCATACAATACAATCCAAGCATTATGTGTGTCATACATACATACACGTGTCATACACGAAAAATTAGAGCATTTTATGTAGCGCTAATTGTTTATAGGGCAGACAAAAAATTATAGGAAACGCTTGAAGTATGTTACAATTTTTATTTTATTACATAATTTATTGTAATAAACAAGATTAAAACTGAATATCCAAGCATTTGTTTTAGGAAAATAAGCAGTAATTTTCAGACTATTAACAGTTTGTTAAAAACCAACATGAATACGCCCCAACATTATTCGGGTGAGCACGTGTGTACGCCAATTTAATTACGCGGCGCACACAATGAATAGTCTTCGCCTTCATCTTTACGAAAATAACTGTTGGAACTGTCTACTCCAAGATCAACGCAATGGCCCGTCAGCGGCGCCTGAGCATTCATCGTAGTGACGTCACTGCTTCCTTCCAGTTACCGGTGTACCGCCGCACATAATAAACGCCGTATGCACCAAGGTTATCCCAATAAGCACTTCTTACTTGTACTAGTCATTCGGTCAATTATCTGTAGCCTTTTTTTCTTGCACTAGGTATATGTTGTGCTTTTGTGACTTTGTTGGGACAAAAAAGCTTCGCTAGTCTGTGACCGGTTTCGATTTACTGCGCTCTAGCTCTGGATTTACGAAGCTCGTGTTCATTTAGTACTTTTCAGTCTCCGCTGTCCCAATAACGTTGGATCAGTAATATCGCAAATACATCGTAAACACACCAATGACGTCACCGCAATTGGTGTGATGAAATAGTGATTTATTTTGTTTCCTACCGTGCTAACTGGTCTAGGCTACCTGACTCGTAATTGTGGTGTTTACTCAAGGTAGGGAGCTATTCGAAATACTTTCGCTGAAGGCTCGACTTGGTAGTGGGTCATTTATCTATCTATGTGCTTTGTTATTATAATGTGCCGTGCACTTGTATCATTAAAACCACCAATAGCCGCAACTTTGTCTATTCCCAAACAAACTGCGTTGCCGTGTCGTCGACTAGACAACATTAGAATGGGTTTGTGTCCAAGAGTGTTACAAAAATACTCACACCACGTGACGCAGAGGCGCGCAGTTTCTTGACCTACGCCCAAATAGAACAACACGCGGCGAATAATCGTGGTGCCCTTCCACAACTATGGCTTTGGAACTGCTCAAACTATCCGTGATAACGTTGGTTTTTGGTTTCCCTTGTATTCCATATATATAATGTGGCCTTCATCGTGGATCTTGCTAGTCATAGTTTAGCTCAAAGAAGGCACCCGCTGGGGCAGTTTAGTCCTCAAATGGTGAGCGCGTATAGGTCAACGCAGCGTGCTATCGGATCTGGCTGGAATACCAGGAGTGGCCTATATTGCACAGCATTGCAAGCCAATCATTGAATTGTTTTTCCAGTTCAGATGTACGATAGAGCTCATGTGTCCCGCGTATGTTAGTCACCCCGTTTAGATAAACGCCATTTAACGTTCAATAGTTATGCTATTTTCATCCGGATGCATAAAGCGGATAAACAAGTGTGGCTATTAATATTATTAGGGTTGACAAGGAGCGGGCAGATATTTAGACTACATTAACAGCTATCAGCTGCCAGAATGGAACTATGTAGTATCCATCGTGAGATGGATGTAGAATTGAATACACAGCGTCACCAACCTATGCCATCCTGTGGGTGCCGTAAAAAGATCCACAGAACGGATGGAACTAGTCAGGCAGTAAATCTGACGTTGGCTAGGCGGGTTCCGCCGATTTACATGCTTTACTTGGCCTCGCGCCCACAGAACGGAATGTGGCAGTGGCCCTTTCTATCCCAAAGGCGTCCCCTATATTTGAAGCTGATCTAGGCATAGTGCCATTTTTCGGTTGGCGGTGTCCACTTGGCAGGTGGAGTGATGGGCCGTGCCTCGTTTAGTGCGGATAATGTTGTCGCTCCATCGAACTTGACAGCCCCCGGTGTGAGGGGGGTGCGCGGCGCGGAGGGGGGGGGGGGGGGCGTGTGCCAGGCCAGCTCGCACATTTGAAATTCAATCGCGCACATTTGAATTGTATCGCGCCCCGACTGGAAGATATCGTAGTTGGAACATGAGTAACCGTTTTAAATACAACAGTATTTAATTGTCATATATATTTTGTTCAACAATTCGCACTCTACACGTAACGTTCTATTTCCAGTAAGTTGCATAATAATAAAATTGCACGAAACTGCACAGTAACAATGTCAATATCACATAAACCGTGTTAATGGTGGTAATGGCGGATTCAAAATAGACAGTATCACCAGCCAATTCCATTCTGGCGGTATTGTATAAGGCGAAAAAACACCTGACTTAGTCAGACCTGAAGTCCTGGCTGGTCTGAACCACCGACTATTATGAAAACATTAGTCTGAACGAGTTTGATAAGATACCTAAAAAAAATATTTTTACGGATATACATATATGTAGATAGATATGCTTTAGAAATTAAAAGGTTCTTTGATGTACATTTAAAACTACTTAAAATTTATAATTGTATTTTATAGAAAAAATAATCACTACATAGTATAAAACAAAGTCGCATTCTTCTGTCCGTCCCTATGTATGCATAAATCCTTAAAACTACGCAACGGATTTTGAAGCGGTTTTTTTTAATAGATATAGTGATTCAAGGGGAAGGTTTATATGTATAACCCACTTTGCACGGGCGAAGCCGGGGCGGGCCACTAGTAATAAATAAAATCTTTATTTTTTTAAAGTATGTATATGAATAAAACTAACCCAAGTTCGTGGCAGATATTGAGGTAGACTGATGCCTGCTAAACTAGTTTATATAGTAAAACCATTTTCTTTTTAACCATTTTGAACAATTATCCTACAGTAAATACTGTCCGTAAGTTAACTTTTTCAACCACGTTGACAATTTAATTTTAAGTTCATGTTTAGCCAGGAAGTAGACAGGAAGAGATTTAAGTATTACATCCTTGTCGGCAAATGATTATAATATACAATCTTGGTGCGTCCAAAATGTATTTTTTAAATTTATGTTAAGGAAGTTCCGAAGGCATGGCACTGTCATCAATCTTACCGAATGATTAAAACGCAACGTTGAATATAACCATTCGCATAATTTCATTAACCAGTATAAATTAGTTGGTATGTAATAAAGCTAATAGTGGTGGTTCATTCCCCTTTGCTCGGTTCAATTTTCGTACAAGTTTATGTGACGAGTGAACACGCACCGCGTCGTTCGTCAGGGAATTCCCTCCCCTCGATAGTGTTTCTGTGGCATGACACTCGCAGGGAGTCGAGGGCGAACTCAATTCACTTATTATTTCGAATGGGAGCGTCACCATTCACCCTGACTCATATGCGACAGCTTAAACCAAATCAACGATGTGGGAGAAGAGAGCTTCAAGATATCTTTATGAGAAGCGAGCAGATTCCCTTAGTCGCCCTGACCGCGCCTTGCTAAGTAGCATAGATAGAGGTAATGCGCATCGAACAGCGCTTCTTTCGGTCAAATGCTTTAAACAAAGCCCGGGGGAAGGCCAGGGTGGGGTGTGAGGCAGTCTGGTCCGCCACTTAACACCCCCCGAGTGGACAGTCTCACGTCGCCTGCCTCGTGGATCCCAACTGTGCCTCCACGGGGAGAGGAATATTGAAATGGAATTGGTGCGCGAAGCTCATGGGCAGTTTGCACCGCCATCGCGCCAATGAACGAACTGAGGCAACACCAAAGTGCATGCCTCACCCTACTGCTACGCTTGTCTTAGTTTACATTTACGAGTAGGTACATGCAAAGAGTTATCGACGTTACCGACTGATCTACGCAAATTGTCACATAAAGTAGTAGCTTTTAACCATTACTTGGTATTTTTTCGGGGTTTTGTATATTTATGTTGCCTTACATTTGACCAAATCAGGGACATCTTGAAAAGAGACCAGGTCAAGAGCACCTTAAACCGATGCTCTTCGGTTTGAAGGGAATGATGAAAGTGGAGAAAGCGAAACAAGTATGTAAGGATCGTAGCAAGTGGAAAGAAGTGGTCTCTCTCTACCTACCCGTACGGGAAAGAGGCGTGATATTAATGTATGTATATGTATATTTATTTGGCTGTAGCCACGGAGTTGTGTGTGTCGGGAGCCGGTGCGGCGCCCCACTCTGTTTGGTCAAGTGTGCGAGCTGAACAACCTAGTTTCCCCTCCCCTGGGCCCACGTCCCGTCACCACACTAATGTATTAAAAATGCCATACGAATAGCCCATTCTACACACAGCGAAATGAGATACCTCCAAATAAAAAAAACTTATTTCGTAATTGTTACACTATTAACCTTGTATGCGTTGAGCACGTGTATCACATAATATGTTTATGCTTTCATACCGTGAAGTAATCGGTGTGCCTCAAAAAAAAAATCATTCATCAATATTCTTTGACAGTTTTTATAAAGGGTTTGTTCCAGTACGACGCTATTTGCATCTAATGCATTAATTTGCTGATTAGCTTGTGTTGGTTGTTTACAATGTAACAAGTTGTGAAGTCTTAAATGGCCACATCAGAATGTATCCAGTGGATCGTAAATCACTCGGTCGTTTCGTTCTCGTTCTCGGTTCGTAATTTATTGCATACATTTATCGCGTATACATATTTCATAGTAAATCGTTGAAAATCAATACAATACAATTTTATTAAACCATCATCTTACATTCTCGTGTAGGTACTTATTTAATAATGATATTATACTTTTACAACATATATAAATATGTACAAGATTAACTTATCACACATTGTACGAAAGTTCGATTGAGATTACGAAGCAATATGACGGTGGCTAATTGTTCGAGGTTGCAACTAGTGGCTGCACTTTGTTTAACATCTCTAAAGATTACCACTGGTTCTAGCTGAAATAGGCTTCTATTGAGCCTTTTGAGCCGTTGATCTGAATCTGGCCGTGTCGTTTCACAATGAAGACAAGCGTGGGATAGCCCTGAGCTCGTACACAATTAGGGGATTGTTTTTAATTAATACGTCAATGCGAAGATTACGATCTCTGCCATCATTAGGCATTATGCAGCTAGTGTTGATACCCATCATTAAATAATTGGTTTAAAATGTTATTTTTATTAAGACATGATTCAGACTCTTTTCGTCAATGTTAGGTAATAATAGACAAACAAAGTAACCATAAAATTAGCCCTAGGCCATTTGAATGCCGGAAAGGAGAAGGTTCTCAGTTCGGTTGTATGTTTTTTGTGGTTCTGTAATGTCTATCAATTAATCAAAACATTATAGCGAAAATGTCATGTGCGTCTTTTTACGAGGTTTCACGTCAGGATTTGTTAAATTTTATGGTCCAACAAGTTGAATACGAATGCGATAAAATATGTGGAAATCCGTAACAAAATCTGCATACGAGAATCTAATTCATTAAATATAATGTTGACAGCTAGGTGTTAAATCAAGCGATTGGATGTGCATGCGCTAGTTTGATCCGAGTAAATATCGGCCGCGCGTCGGACGGACGCGGGACGTGCGGGGCGAGCGCGACCCCGACACACGGATAGGACGTTCTTGAGATACGGCGTCGCTTCGAGAAGCGCGGGTCAGGGGGCAACCCTTATCAGCCGGCCCCGCCGCCGATCGACTCTACGCCTTGTGCTAGCAGCAATAGGGTACGAGTCGGTCACTCCACGCGACGGCCCATCGGGAGGTCGCAGGGCTATCGGCGAGTCTTCGTTATTTTCCGATTATTGTGATTATGTATAAATATTGGTGGTCTATTTGTGAAGCGATGGCGATAACGGGCCGCGTTTTTATGGGGGCTTCGATAAGCTTCGTTATCGGGAGCCGCGGCGAGGTCGCCGAGCGCCGCTGGGGCGTTCACATGTCACTTGCAATATCATTAATTGACGTCTAGGGCGCGAAAGCGGGATAGCCAACACCCCCCAAACAGAGCTATTAAAGTTATGGCTGTTGGCGGTGGTAGGTCTAGGATAGGCATTCTCTGATCACGAAGTGCGTTCAATTAGCACTGACTAACAAATATTCATTTTAGTTAATACTTACTTTTAAGCAGTTCGAGCCTAGTGGACGGCGCGTAACGTAAGCGACCTACAGGTTAAGCGCCGTTTGTGTCGCATCAAATGTCGATTGGGTGACCAATGACCATAAGTCGTAATCCTAATTTTTCCCTCCCTGTGATGGGAGGAGGCCCGACTCAGCAGCAGTGGGTCATTTATGGGCTGAGAAGTAGAGAAGAAGTCGTACTATCTCCACCGTGCATTCTACTTGGCAGTTCTTATACTTAGCCAATAGCATGAACACTTACAGATAGCCTAACCGCATAGCAACCGCAACCGGAAGGTTGCTCCGCTAGACGTGTCGCGAAGGGCGGACGGCAATCGCTGCGAGGAAATAATACTGGTAGTCTACCAGGCCAACCCGAGTCGGCGAACTACCAGTCGGGTTGGCCCGGTGACCCCACTAAGTGCAACATCTCACAAATGGTGGACACCCATCCAGAATCCGGCAGAGCTTGTTATATGTATAGCTTGCAGAAAGCGAAGACCCAGTTAAGTCATAAAAGTCTGTTCAGTGATTTTAGAGTACAACCCTCATGGACGGGCAGGATAGTTTGGGCTCGGATTACTTCGGTCGGATCTCTTTACGGTATTGCCAAAGTAAAGGGAGGCGGGCCTAGGGCCTCTATGCGGCAGGCCGTAACGCAGAGTCGCCGTACGGCTGCGAGTCGCGGTGGCGACACCCGCGCTCAAATATTTGGGCGGCGGCGGGTCAGGGCCGGTCGAGGATCGGACGGGTACTACGACCGCTTTCACGCAGCTCAAACTCAAACTCGAAGGTAACATTATTTTTAATACAGTTGCTCAAAAAGTGGCGTATTGCAGGGACGTATAGCGTTCGGGAAGTGGGCTATTACACACTCGTGCTTTTTTTTGCCATTCCCGCACTAGTGCGTTCTCTTTCCCAACTGTCAAAATAATGTCTAATATAAGGAAAAACCAGCCATGAAGTTTTAACTACAAAGATCATAGAAGTTTTTATGATTCATGCAAATACGTATTTTTCTAAAAAGAAACTACTTACTAATTTGTTTTAATATCAGATTTAATGATTTGATTGAATGAGTTAGGTTAGGTTTCATTTCAATTAATCTCATTAAATTTCATTTTCATTTCATATCAATAAAAAAATTCTACTGAAGATTTGGCTGTATAGTTGCATTTGCCCACGAGAATGGGTGAAGAAAAAAAAACTATGCTTATATTCTACGGTTGGCGCCATTTTTGTTTATAAGTCATAAATTATTAGTTAGTTGAGTTTATTGTGTTTTTATTATTTTATTAAATTGCTTAATTTTTTCGCAACTGTATTAAAAATAGTCGTTCAGTACACGTGCTATACCGTCATTGCAACTTGTTCCGACTGTCAATCAGTAGACATTTGTCGGAGCTCTTTGCAATGACAGCCTTTCCGCACTTGTAATGAAATATACTATTTCACACTGCTCTTACAATTCGTCGGAACTGAAGGCAAAAACACAGAGACACCAGAGGCTGATAATGGGTGTCTCAGTAAGAGTGAACTTTTTAAAATTGGAATATTTTTCTTTTCATGCAAGTGGCAACTCTAAAATTTGACAGCTGTCACCTCTGTTTATTCCGATTATTAAAAATGGAGCGCTTTTCGAAAGAACATCGCGATATAATTGTGAAAACTCATTACAAAAACGGCATTTGTTACAGGAATATGGTAACGAACTTCTTTTGGCCTCAACTGGACGGCATGAATCTGGACAACGTGTGGTTTCAGCAGGACGGCGCGGCGCAACCTGCCACATCGCGCCTGAAACAATCGACTTATTGCAGCAACGTTTTCCAGAACACATTATATCACGAAATTCTGATGTCAACTGGCCACCAAGATCGTGCGATTTAACGCCGTGAGATTTTTTTCTTTGGGGTTTTGTGAAATCTCGGCTTTAAATTCAAAATTCCTGAGCTCAAATCGGAAATCCAACGTGTCAATCGGTGAGATACAGCCACATCTCTGTGCAAAAGTCATGGAAAATTTCATGAAAAGAGCAATAGCCTGTCATCGGAGCCGTGGCGGTCATTTGCCGGATATTTTATTCTATACTTAATCGGAACATGTCTTCTTTAAAATACAATAAAAATATCACAACTCTGTCTTAAAATACTTGTTGTTATTTTAAAATGAAAAATGCACTCTTACTGAGACACCCTCTACTTTCTTCAATTCCTTTCAAGCTGTCTTATTAAGTGCACAAAAACAAAAGGTTGGAAAAGTTTAGGATGTTTAAATATGACAATAGTAAATTGGCTGTAGGTTTCATTCAAATAATCGCTACGTACACAGCTACTAACTATTGCGGAATACAATTATTTTTTTATATGCACTCTCCCAATTTCCCCACTATTAGAAGTGAAGTGAAGTGGCACCAGTTCCGTGGTAGACCCCGCCTGGAGCACCGGTCCCCCTCCGCCACCCGTCACCACGACACACAACCTGTTACCTGATTGGAACCCGTTTAATTAGCATCAGCGCTGTCCCCGTTGCTCCGCCATGCTAATGTCTGATGGTGGTTCAAGGTATTTTATCAAACTTATTTTTGATATGATGTCTATCTAGCTTCTGCCCGCAACTTCGTCAGCGCAGTGTTAGATGTGGTATTAGTATAGGTACCTATTGCCAATTGACACAATATCTCCATAAATTGTTACTTCTGCTGTGGTGTTATGATTTAGATGCATAGATAGATAACACCTTATTGTTTAATTGCGACATACACATGGCTTACAAGAGAAATTATATTTAACACATACAATTGGCGGCCATATCACTAAAAAGCAGTCTCTTCCAGGCAACCAACGAAATGATATATGAGCCGTAATATTGTTAAATTCCATTAGTTTGCGTGAAAGACTGACAGAGACCATAGATCCTCACTAAATTTTGCGTTTATAATTGGTAGGAGTAGGATATTCAGATTCAATAATTTTAGTTGGAACATGTTGGCGTGAAAATGTTTGTACATGTTGGCATTGCACAAGGTAATGTTGCCCTTCAGCAATAATATGAATTATTGTGTGTTTCTGTTTCCCGTCAAATTGCAATATGGCTGTTGTAGAGTACAATACTATTACACATTGCACAGATGGTGAGGGATTTGAACGAGGAGAGGGGCGGGGGCAGAGGGGAGTGTGAGCGGGGCGACACGTGTCACTCCGCACCTCGTTACGGACACACGTGTGTCCACTTCCCACATTTCGTTGTACATTCGTTCATTTCGTAGGGACCTCTCCCAACAAAGCTTTGTGTTGCAAGATATGAGTCTAAAATTCTTAAGACCTTCCTTAGAGAGGTCATCTCTGGAAAGAAATGGAATAATCACAGACAGATGGATGATTATGTATCACAAACCGTTGTTTCAAAGTAAAACTGCTTTTACGTCGAATGATGTATGCATAAAGTCAGTCAGGCAGTTAGTTCTTTTCTTCGATTAAGTTTTCATAGGCCAGTCTATTCGGCAACAATTTAATTTTAAGGCCATACTTTATGTAAATGTATTTAAGTGTCGCCGTCGTCGCTTCAGCCCATAAATGACCCACTGCTGAGTCTGGCCTCCTCCCAATTCATGGAGGGAAATTAGCCTACTGTGCCACGCTGGCAAGACGGGTTGGCACAGGGTTTGTATCAAGTTTTCCTTCTCTTGCGACACCCTCAGAATGGTATAGGTTGGTGACCTTGTGTATTCTAAATCCGTCACCACACGGACAAATATGTATGTGTGGTGGGTTTCAATTAAAATGTTGCGAGGGAAACATCTCAATCATTGTTTGGCATATCACAGTACGCACTCCTGGGGTCTGGACGCTCATTGCAGTCAGATTCAGATTCAATAATGACACCACATCATTTCGTTTTGGCAGAAGAACTAGCCAAGAGAAGGGAAAAGTATGCCCCCGAAAGACAAGAGGCATTTTATTCCATCCGAATAAGGAATTCTCAGTTGCATGGTGTAAGACCGTTTCTCTATGTTGTGGCACTTGTTAATGAGTGGAGGGCTTAAGCAAGTGAAGAACAAAACTTTCTCCGAAGTGATACTTTAGGGATTCAAATAACGAGTGTCCTAACGGCGTCGCAGCGCGCCCTCTGACCTCTCACCATCGCTTTCTTTTGGGCGTCACTCAAAAAACATCTTTTAGGCGGCTCCTAGACCTACAATAACATTGTACAATAAGATTGAAATACGCTCTGAATCAAAACGATCAATTATATTGCACAATAATACGTTTTCGTGTTCAGTCGGAGAATAGTATTGACCCTTCACGATGCCATGGAAAATATTGTGCAATTAAAATTAAACTCGCTCAAACTTTCGTTCAATCATTGCGCAATCTTCAATATTAACCTTAGACAGTCAATAATATTGCACAATACTTAATATTGCACAATATAATTGATCGTCTAGAGACCGCATTATGCCACACATATTCGGTTTGACTACTAGTTTCGCGGTGTTTGGCGGTGTTTGGCCTTTCTTGCCTGCGCAGAAAGGCTGTACTAAATCATAGGTATACCCTATTCAAGATAGCGTGATCGATTTGACAGATGTCAATTTTTCTGATCGACAAAAAGGTATGATTCCGAACTACGTCGCGGTAATGGGGACAAGTAGTGCCGTGGTAGCAGTTCTGCGTGCAGCGTACTTCGGAATCATACCTTTACTTTGCAATGACGAATAGTGGTGGGAATCAGATAATATCCGATAATCGAGATAAGTCCAAAAAATAACGGTTTAAAATACTTGCAACTGTGACGAGATGGTATGGGTGTATTATGTGTGAAATTCTTTATCACTTTTTCTTAGCTATATAAGACAATATTCGAATAAAAAATATTTTCATTTTGAAATAAAATTCGTTGGCTTTAGCGCATTGAAATTTAACACTATAACAACTATTATTTTCTTTTCTTTTTTGTTTACTTTCATGGTCTCAACCACCTATTTAAATTTGGCGGAAGGTCAAAAAATAACCTTGTAATATTAAATAGGAACTTATTATGAATATTGACCCACCATCGCTTATCTACCCAATGTTTTATAGGTATAATGCAATAAAGAATTTCACACATAATACACCCACGCCAACTTGTCACTGTTACAGGTATTTTAAAACGTTATTTTTGGACTACTAGATATTTACTGTTTCCCATCACTAGCCCGTCTGTCAAATCGATCATGCTATCTTGAACAGGGTATAGGCAGACAGCAAGTGCGGCATTTAAATGCAACTCTGTGTAACGGGAGTATTTTTGACTGACAGTTAAACGTATGTAGGCCATTGAGTACTGGCCACCACACGCTCTCACAAAATCTTAAAATTATCTTAAATTTGCAGAGGTATATAGGGCGTAAAAGTTCTTAAGTGGCGCCTCCGTGACGTAAGAAGTTATCTGGTACAGGTCGGCCATTACAGTTAAATAGAACCGGGGGGAGGACGGACATCTTTTGCCTGATGATTATCAAGAACTTCCATCAACATCTTTAATAAGTAAGACGAATGCAAACCTTACTATCAGCTATGTATTGCAGGAAATTATCTCTTCACGGTTTTCTGATCGTTATATTTTATTTAATTCCCAACGTTTCAGACACTTTGCAATGTCCGAGTTTGAGTTTAACTTCTTGTGATCTTGTTTTAGTGTTGAAATTAAACACTTTTCAACGGATTTATAGCGTGTATATTACATTATTTAATTCCCGACGTTTCGAATGCTTTGCTGCAGTCGTGGCCTACGCAAGAACCCAGACGTCATCATACTCCGAGCAGATAAAGGAAATTCCACTGTAATAATGGATACAGCGGAATATAACTTAAAAATTCAAGAACTTCTGTCGGATGAAAACACTTACAAACTAGTGAAAAAGGACCCAACGAATAAAATTGCTACTAAAACCAAACAATTAATCACAAAATACTCCGACTCGCTTGAGTTAGACGTAAAGGCCGTAAAACCGCCAAAACTGTATGGACTACCCAAAATTCACAAGTCTGGTTATCCACTGCGCCCCATCATAAGCCAGATAGACTCACCTACCTACAACTACTACTTGCACTACATCTAGCCAAGTTTATATCTCAGCTTTGTGGTCACACTAATACCCATGTTAAGGATTCCTACCACTTCATTAGTCAGATTGAAGACCTACACCTCACTGATGAAGATATCGTGGTCAGTTTTGATGTACAGTCATTGTTCACAAATCTCCCACTACATGACTGCAATGAAATTGTTAAGAGGAAGCTAAATGAATATGAGCTGCCTTTGGAATATGCAGAATTATTGGAACATTGCCTCACATCTTTATTGGGAAAGTAAATTCTATATGCAAATCGACGGCGTAGCCATGAGCTCCCCAGTATCCCCTGTAGTCGCAGACGTATATATAGAGGACTTTGAAGAGAGAGCCCTCTCCACTGCTTTGGCCATGCCGAAGATATTCAAACGGTGTCTGCCTTTCTTAACTATCTAAATTCCATTGATAGTAAGATTCAGTTCACTATGGAACCAGAGAGTAGTAACTCATTGGATTTTCTTGACATATTAATTACCAGGAATCCTGACAATTCATTAGGCCATACTGTGTATAGGAAACCTACCCATACAGACAAATATCTCAATGGCAATTCACACCACCATCCATGTCAGTTAGCTACCGTAGGCAAATCTTTGTTACAGAGAGCACGAGGCATCTATTCTGTGATAGCAACCATCTGGAGGAGGAGGAGATCTGCATGTCAAGGTGGCGAGGCGTTTGTACCATCATTGTAATAATAAAAGGGTATTGAAAGGAGCAACCGTGGAGTTTCCAGCCGGCTCTTCTCTGTGGAATGGTATTCCGAACCGGTGGGAAAAAATACATGATTAATTATTTATAAACATTAGTCTTTTTTTTTAATTAATTGACTATATGTAAGCATTCTGAAGTATTAATTCCAATAAAGATTTCGATTTTGATTTCGAACAGATAGCCACGGTGGCGCCGAGCCAAGTCCCGCCACGCTACCGGGATACATCATTGTTACCGTCGTCTTCAAGTTACGACCTGATTGTAATTACCGCAACAATATATTCGCAAGCATCATCGGTATAAATAATTCCGTGGCTGTAGTCGGGGACAAAGTAAGGGCAGCGACGCGGCCAAGAGAGCGTTATCGCGGCCCCGTGGCCCGTGACCTGCGGCCCGTGGCCCGTCAGCCGATAGCACTCGCACATCAACCGACACTTGACGACACGCACTGATTTAACGAGTCCGAAAACAACGATTAATGATGAAAGGCGTCATTACATTGCAATCACTACACAGCATCGATATGCCGTATCCTACGAATGTAGGCCGTATCGTAGTCGTCGTTTGAGCTTAAATATTAACCATTATTAAACCGGACCTCCTCCAATTTCATGGAGGGCACAGGGTTTTTATCAAGATTTCTTTCCTTGCGGCTAGGTTGTCTGCTTCTTCCGACACCCTCAGGAACGTAAGAGTTGGTCACATTGTGTATTCTATATTATATAAAATATGTGTTAAAAATATAGGTAAATAATTTCTACACCGGATTTGTAATTAATAAGTGCCGTATAATGTACGCAATTCCGGCAATTACTTCAAATTCAAATTCAAAACTCATTTAATCAAGTTGGCTCATTAGAGCTCTTTTGACAAGTCAAACAACAAAATAATATTTAATTAAAATTTACCATCTACCACCGGTTCGGAATGCAGTTCTACAGAGAAGAGCCGGCAAGAAACTCTGTAGTTGCTCTTTTTAGATCGCCATTTTTAGGTACAAGGCCGTGATAAGACAGTTTGTGAGAGCAAACGCGCGCAATAGTCGCAAAGGGCCAAACATCAGCCAGATCTAATCAACAGTACTAACCTTCTAACGCCCGAGCCAACCGACCCCCAGCAACGGCACCTGTTCACAAGCATGACGCATGGACTTAAAAGAGTTACAGATGGCGCGGCCGTTGTTAATATATTGCATCTTAGTCTGTTCGAGCAGTTCAATAAATATTGACGAGTGTGTGACCTCAAAAATACAGGTTGAGTAAAATGAGACCACGAGCAGTAATCATATGTATAAAAATACTTACATACGTGTCGCCAGAACTGGCTCATAATAAGCACTGCCACTGCTGGGTTCCCGCCCCGTTCGCAAACAAACTGCTTAGCGCACCACGCTGGCCACGTGGTTCGATGGCTTGAGTCCTTGCGGTGAACATGAGTTTAATAGAAGCAATTATTTTTAGTCGAATAATGAATTTCACAGCTGCCTTGTATGGGGTGCTCTTTATCGATATAATACAAGGTAGTTTTTTCAAAATGTCTAAAAGCCGCTAGACTGAGCGAGACGTCCTGCGAAGGCTGCGGGCAGCAGCTTGAGGCGTCAAGTTGGGATCAGGCCGTCATGGCGTCCATTAGGAGAGGCCCATGTCCCGCAGTGGTCTTAAGTGGCTGATGATATCATGGAACTACGGATACCGAGTCAACGCTTCGTTACACCAGGACTCAAATGCGTTAAGCATTTTATATTTTTTCTTCCAACACACCCAGCCCACGACTCACTGCGTTTTCCTTGTCTCTTCGGCCTTGTCATTTCCTTTTGTGGGGTCTTGCCCCTCAGGCCATAATATTGGGGCGGTTACACTAAGTCACCACACTTATATTCTCCTTGTGAAGGTGCCTCTCCATCACCGCAGGTTGGCCGGCAGTTCTGAAAATTTCGTCGTACCCTGGCCATCTGGAATAGCAGTTCTGCATTGCATATACTCATATATCTACAAAAACTATAAAAATCAAGTTTTGTTTTTGAGCCTCAAGAACCAAGTCGAATAGAAATGAGCTCAAACCACATACATATTTATGTCGAGTATATATTTTTCCTAATCGCAAGCTCGAGGTGATTTAAATGCCAATAAACTCGTAAGAATGTTTCTAAAATGTTGTATTCCTTGAACCAGTTGATCTTGCGATGGGCGCGCGGCTCGATTGAACGGGAAGTCGCAGCCGTTTAGGGTACTCGATGTGGCTCGCCTGAGGGTAAGTTCTCACCGGCGCCTGTGGATTTCACTTTCGTTCGATCCACGCGTGCCCCACTCACGAGCCGGTACATTCCTCGTGCGGCAGACACAGCTTGGCCGGTGGATACGATGGAGTGGAGGCTACGTCCGACTCCTATTTCTAATGTGACCGCACAATTATTCATTCTGTTTGTACATACGAGTAGTTATATCGACATAAAATGTATTTGCAAAACAGGAAATGATCATATTTTAAAGATCAAGTCGCGGGTAACGAGTCTCTTATATTATATTGTAGAAATAGACTACTTCGTATACAAACATTGTAAAATAAATGTTTGAATCCGGTGGTGTGGAGATTCACTTTCAAGTCACACGAATGGTGGTTTCCCAGTGAGGTGACGTATTAAGGCTACATAGTATGTGCAAGTGTAAGGAAGCAGAAATGTGGTCTCAAGCGAAGGCTCGTTTCGCCTTCATTGGACAATTCCCGACACTTGGCCGTTGCACGTTTGACACTAATAAAATCGCCATCTCTCGGTAGGAGGCAGCACTAGTCGTTCTTATAATTACATTATGTCACACAAGCGCCATCTATTGTCTGTGTAATAAACGAGTTGTAGAGCTAACACGGTTGAGTACAAGCGAATCGCACCATGTTATAGATACGTATTTGCCTATGCGTGCACTTGGTACAAAAAGTATTCGATAGATAGCGCTACTAGTCAGTATATTAGTAGAGTTTGTGAATACTTTTAAAATATTTTTCTCTATTAGACACCGAGAAAAGCAAAATGTTTGAATTGATTCTGAAAAAAGATTATATTCAATATTTTCTGAAAAATATATTGCATTAAACCATGGTGAAAATACAAAGAATCAGTAAATATGAGTCCACCACTAATTGACGGATTTCGTTTTTTTTAATGCATGTGAACAATAGCTAGCAAGAAGGAAAAAACGACAAATAAAACATTATATTAACCAATTAATGTTGATTGTCTACTCGTATAATAGACAGAGACAAGTTGCCAGCTAACTGAAACCAGAAAAATAATGCTTTCCCGCGAAGTCGCGGGAAAGTAAATAAAATATGATCAAGCCCTGAATTATGGATTTGAGCGTACAGTAAAGAGGGCGGGTAGTTTGGGAGTTCCTGCAAGTGAGGTGCTCTGATTCGCGCGCCGCTCCCGGGTTGTGCCTGGGCCTAATTCATATTTATGTGTAGACGACGGAAGACGGATGGGACGCTTCCCTGGCGCCCTTCAGCACCTTGCCAGCTCATCGTGAGCGTTCGTCGCCACGGACTGGACTCGGCTACCGCAAAAAGTCGACATTGAGACATTTCTAGGTAATCAAGTAGATTCTGGTACTTTCGTTATTATATCGTATTCTATTCCCAGAGTGGGAAGTACGATATAAAGAGGTACCTATATTCTTCAGACGCTACAATAATATTTTCTATACTTCGGCCTCTCAGTAAAGCGAAATGGTGCATGAATGGAGAAATATTTGCTCCAAATATTCGGCACCCGATACGATTCCTCGATCGACGAACGATGCCGGTAATGGATTGCTCTTGTTGATGAATGAAATGAAAAATGGCCTCCATTTATCTTATTGTATTAAGCAATCAAAACAAATCTGTATGTGTAGCGTTTCTCAATGAAGAAAGTTATGGCCGCGGTGGAAACATGTTTCTTTCTGTTGCCGAGATTTTGTAAAAATGTGGTCATAATTGATGAGAGCCAAATGTCATTGTTACAATGATTAAGGATACTCTTCACTGCCAAAATGCGCAACGTACAGTTACTACTAACACTAGTCACCCATACATGACCCACTGCTGGATCGGGCCATTGGCTACTTACCCTTCGTGTGATGGGAGGAGGGCGAACGTACTTTATTTTATTTATTTATTTATTTATTTATTTAAACACACACCAACTGCTTAATTACCTAATTACAAGTCATTGGAATATACGGTCTATTATAGTACATATCACAGCAATTATACAAATTATAGGCATGCTATAGCATAGTAATAGTTGCATTAATGAGACAATAAAATTGATAATAAATTAAAGAAAAGAATTACAATTGATGCATTAAAAGACAATAAAATTAATAATAAATTAAAGAAAAGAATTACAATTTATAATTGATCAAATACACATTTAAATAAGTGTTGTCTGAAAACGCTAATCGACATTGAGAAGATATCTATAGTGTTAACTGATAAGGATTTGTCATTATAAGTCCTTAGCATTCTTGTTAGAGGACTGTTGTAAGCCGCATTTAGTATATGAGTTGGAATTTCGAATAGGCGATGATGACGAACATTACGTTGTTTAACCCGCAGTTTTATGTGATCTATCAACCCCGCGTCAATTGTTCCATTTATGATTTTGTGCAGGTATATTAAATCTGATATAGTACGACGCTGCCTTAAACTAATCATGTTAAATCTATGAAGCCTATGCCCATATTCAGGAATTGATTTTCTGAGACCGTTCCTCATGCACAGATGTCTGACAAAACGGGCCTGAATTGATTCAACACTATCCGCATACGTGGAATAATGGGGTGACCATATCGGTGAACAATACTCTAGATTAGTTCTGACTAGCGCATTATAAAGTAAAATAATTGTTTCATTATTACGAAATGGCTTTGCAGTCCGCATTACAAAACCAAGCATTTTATTGGCCTTAGCCACAACGTAATCAATGTGGAATTTAAATGAAAGGGAACTATCAAACATTACACCAAGGTCACGAATCGTATTTACTTTCTCAAGATATTCACCATTAACCTGATAATTGAACCGTACATAGTTAAATTTGTTTGTGAAAGTTATTGTTTGACATTTTTTTATATTAAGCTCCATCTTGTTATCCCAACACCACTGTTGCAGAGAGTTTAAATCCTTTTGGAGTTTAAAACAGTTGTCAAGTTCAGAAACCGTACAGAAGATTTTAAGGTCATCAGCATAAGCAAGGCAGCTGCATTCAATAATATCCAACAAGTCATTTATAAATATTAAAAACAATAATGGGCCTAGCTTTGACCCTTGAGGAACTCCCGAAATTGGTGTTATCGGCCTTGACTCATAACCTGAGAGGGCAACGATTTGGCTACGATTATTTAAATAGCTTTCAAACCAGCGCAATAAATTTCCATGGATACCAACATATTCTAACTTATGACACATAATAGAATGATCAACTTTATCAAATGCCTTCGCAAAGTCGGTATAAACAGCATCGACTTGCTTTTTTGTTTCAAGAGCAGCAGAAATAAAGTTTGTGTAGAAGAGTAGATTTGTCGAGGTTGACCTATTAGAGACAAAGCCATGTTGGTATGGGCTGATCAGGTGGGATACATACCAGTATACTCTACCATAGACGATGCCTTCCAGAATTTTGGCAAATTGGGAAAGTATAGATATTGGTCTATAATTGGTGACATCATTCAAGTTTCCAGTTTTGTGAATGGGAGTGATATGTGCTATTTTCCACAATTCCGGGAATGTTCCTTCTTTAAGAGATTTGTTATAAATTAATGCTAATGGTTTCAAAAGCACATTCATACATTGCCGTATGAAAATAGGTGGTAAGCCATCCGGACCAGCTCCCTTGTTGATATCGAGGCCTAATATACTCGTTTTTACCTCGTTATGAGTTATTGAAATGCTGGATAAGCAATTATAGCAGGTTTTATGAGGCGAGATAAACACTTTGTGACACCTACCGGTACTGTACACTGACGAAAAGTATTCCGCGAAAATACCGACGACCTGTTCCCCTCCTTCAGCCATTTTATGACCATATACGACTACATTTGGAATACCCTTAAATGATTTTCTCGATTTTGTATATTTCCAAAAGGATTTTATATCTGTTTTAATATTATTTTCTATCTTTGCGATGTATTCAGCAAAACATTTTTTAATGTATTTCCTTGTTCTCGCACGTAAAGCATCAAACGTATCATAATCACGTGGATTTCCAAATTTGTTAAAACGCATTCTATACTTGTTTTTGTCTTTTAGCATCTTAATTAACGATGGCGTAAACCAAGGCGGGTAGTTTTTTTCCCTAACTCTTAACTTAGGAGTATATTTCTCAATAATCTCCCATAAGACATTGTAAAAAATTCGTACACATTTATTACAACCCAAGTTTTCCAATCTTTTCCAATCCACTCGTGAAAGTTCAAAGGTGCACGCTTCGTAATTTGTTTTGTAAAAATTGTACCTAGGAGTGGAAGGATTGACGTCCAAATTTGGCCCAAAAGCTTCCTTTATTTCCAACGTTAGCTCTAGCGGTGGGTGGTATAAATCCGGTTTGCAAAGGCAGAGTGGTGCCTTAGCAACAGATACAATGCTGTTACTTCCCGCGAAAACTAAGTCTAGCAAGTTGTTATTGTCGTTATATACATGATTTAGCTGATTACAACTAGTAACACTCATAAAGTCTCTCAGAGCCAAGGATTTTGAATCCCGCGCGACAACAAACGGATTATCAGAATTTGGCCAATCAATTTGAGGTAGATTAAAATCGCCAATAATAAGCGTGTGACATTCCTCATGCTGCAGATAAACATCCTCCGCACGAACCAGAAATTCCTTAAAATGATCATAGGTTACATATGATGGTATATAAGCAACGCAGATGTTGATAACCACTCCATGGGCACTGATGCAGAGCCATAAGTCTTCCACTGAAGTTAACCACTCGCTTTTGTTCAGAAAGTTGTAATGCTTATTTACTGCTATCAAAACACCACCGCCATGTCCTTTAGAGTAATATCTCATAAATTCAGGGCAACGGTCGCGACGTACAACATTATATCTTGCATCAAAATATTCATGAGACGAAAACGAATCATTTAGCCAAGTCTCAGTTAAACATATTACACTATAGTTACAGTCAAGAACAGACATAAACACTTCGGATGTCTTAGTTTTCATACCTCTCATATTCTGATAATATATAGATAAAGCTGACATATTAGAGAGCGATTAATATACAAAATGTCATTACAGTTTTAACTAGAATCAATAAAATAATAATTAATATAAATGTGCTTAAACTAGCTTTTATAGAATCTTACCTAAACATTGTGTATCTTTAATTAACATTGCGGCAGATTGTTCGTGTCGACGAACGTAAATCTTACCGTAACGTACCCATACAAACTTATAACCCTTCTCCCTTGCTTTAATTCGAGCCGCAGCATGCAGAGACTTATTTGCAGGAGACAAGTGTTCAGAAATGTAAATTGGCCGTTTTTCACCACTAAAACCAAGGACGAACGAGTTCAGTTTATCATTATTGTGCGTCTTGTTGTATCTGGTTACAGCTGAGTAGACTTCATCGCGACATCTAGAGCTTCGCAGACGTAAAACAACGGTGCGTGGTCTTTCTTTGTTGTTAGGGTTCAAACTTGCAACTCGTGTGCACTTCATTATGTCTGAGTTCTCAAGTGGATGAGATATCACTTTTGCCATCTGCAACATTATGTTCGGTAGTACTTCATTTTTAATTTCAGGTAATCCATGAATTTCGAGATTAGCTTCTCGCATTGTTTGATCCATAGAATTTACTTGACTATTTAATTGTGAAATAGTTTTCTGCATAGTTTCACGTTCGACACAAAGTTCAGTATTTTCTCGTTTCAAATCATAAAGTTCTTTCTGCACATCATTTAACCGTGCCACATCAAAGCATCCAGATTCCTTTAGCTCTTCAAGTTGTTTTCGGAGGTCATCCATTTCAGTCCTAAGTTCTTTGATTATAGATTTCATTTCAGAACGTATCGCATTCTTTATTTCGTCTCTAATTATTCTTCTTATATCGCTGTTGTCATCACAATCCGAACTTACGTTTCCTTTATTGGCTGGAGTGCTTGTAGGTGTACTTTTGTTTTCCGGTTCAATATCTGCACAATTTGGACAGACCCATAGAGAACGTGCAGCTTTACTGAGTCTTTTAAATGCAGTAACGTTTAGGTTCACGCAAACATGGTGATAATTGTTAGAACAATTTGAACAGGAAATTTTGTCCGTTACTTTAATTAATCTTCCACAGGCATCGCAGTTAGACATTATGACAGGGGTGATCTACTGACGTAATACTAACAAAATTTGAAAACAAACAAAAACGCTTTTCAGCGCGAGGTTGCGAACCGGCGACTGCGTCAGTCTATAGGTGTAGTAGTCAGACGTACTCCGACTGAGCTATTGATCACCGTTAAAGATCATTCAATTCTATGCTTCTTGTTGTGCTTGTGATTTATTAAATTGCCGGTAGAAGAATAAAGTCACTTCTTAAACCATTTATTTTCTACATTTCTTGCCAGTTCTTCTCAAGAGTGGTCGCGTTCCGAACTGGTGGTAGACGGTAGACCATTTGTACTATATAGAATCTTTATGAATATTGTGTTGACTTTTTGTAAGTGTCCATCGTGACCCAAGCAAAATAAATGATTTGAATTTGAATTTGACACATGTTCATATACCAATTGTACCAAATTAAAGTGACGTATATGTAAGCATGTGCGGCCGGACATCATTAGCTCAGTATGTGTAGTGCCGATGCACGCTGTGCATCGGCACTACACTGTATTTCCGCCCCTGTTACAAATTGAGCACATCATACATTATGTTTGCGCTAATGCAAACAACAAGATTTATAGATTTATATATAGATATTATAGATTACATAAATAAATTATGCAGATGCCAATATGGCGGAACTATGGTTTAGCCAGTAGTTTGTCCCTCGCTTTAGTCCCACTTCCCAGTGGAAGGCACTGGTCTAACCTGATTTGGCTAACCACCAGTATTGACACGGAGCGATTGTCGTCTCCCTCCGCGGCTCAGCTAGTGGGACCACCGGCTGGACCGGCTTTCAGGTATCACGGTACGGACTGCCATAGATGGACACCCATCCGGCAGCCAGCAGAGCCAGACATTGCTGAACTTGCAGGTCGAATGCGCTACGCAGTCCTCTGGGCTCCGAACTCAATCAATGGGGCGTCCACAGTATCGTATACACTGGTCAGCTTTTAAACGATCCCGCGCCTGTCCCGCTCCCTGGATCTCTCGCCTAACGAAGACCACTTCATCCACTTCATCGTCCACTGCTGGACGAGAGTAGGAAGACAACTTACCTACACTTATCTGTTTACACCTTACGGGAAACTGCTTCGAAAGCGTTCACATATAAATATTCGCGACAAATAGGCGCTCGTGTATGACGTAGGCAAATAATTGTGTATTTACATAAAAGGGGATTTCAGTGTGATTTCTCTCACGCCGTATTTTGTTTCCCTTTGCGAGCTAGTAACCGAGAGCCGGTCTTAGGCACTGGAATTACTGGTAGTCTCACAAGACGGGTCTTGCATGTACGAGCGGCGAGTTATTATTGCTCTATGGGGTCCGGTTCTGGGTTACGCCGATCTCCAATATACTTCCATTTTCTTATGTCATATTGATTTTGTAATTCGTCATTTAGACGTTTGAACTTATTAAAGATGTTTTGCAGCCGGAATTAGGACTTTATGCTGCACGCCATCTTTTTTTTGAGTAACTTGCACCCCCCTGATTCTGTTCTTGTTCTTGAATGAATCATCATCATCATCATCAATGCATTCCATAAATTACTCACTACAGAGTTGGGGCTCCTCCAAAGTCACGTGGGGAAATTATTACAAACAGAAATATGCTTTTTTTCATTCTTGTTATTTCAAAAAAATATGATCTACTATCAACGATAGTGCTGACATTCCCAAATACTGCCTTCCAAGTTCGACAAGCGTGCAAATGAAAAGCCTTCGTACCAAAGACACGTCCGAGGGTCGATTCAGGTCGTAAATTCATTATATTAAATGCTAAGCGTTGTCCCTTTGATCCCTTTTCGGCCAGTTCGGGCCGTTTGAATCGCATTCGCACAAAATATGGGTGTTCCTAGCCAAAGTCGGTGAGCCGCAGAGGTTGGCGTTTGGCTGCTCACGACGCGCGACGGAAGGACCGCTGTCCCTGCTATGTCACCGGTTTTTGTCATATCTTGGGAACTACAATCTCAACGAGATGCGGCATGTGTCGTACCCGCCACCTGCAATGTTTAATGATGGATAAAGAAAAGTGCGGTATGGTTATACAGCAGCTAGAAAACGACCACCTCCATATAATTATTCAACTTTAAGAAACTCTACCAAAACTATATGATTAGTGCTGTACGTAATCTTGGGCAGCAAAAAAATTGCAAGCACAGGTTTATTGGCGCTTAATTTGGCTCGAAGCCATCGACTGGTGCGGTCGGAGTTCGTCGCCAGAGACGTACAACGCCGTGTGCCGCCAGGGGCGCTGTCTCTCCTCTCTCGCCTGAGGGGCTGAGGGAGAGGCTAGCGGGGACTAGTCCCTCCACTCAGCGGGCTGTGCGCTTCATCAGAACCCATTGAACGCGTCTGCTGAACGCTTTGTATTGAATGTGACAGGCGCTGGCATTGTTTTTGTTGACTCGGGTGATACTTAGATAAATAAAATGTATGCCTATTGTGGTGGATATTTCATTTAAAAAATGTTTAATAATGATACATTTGATTTTCGAGTACCCCGTTCGGCTTAATATTCATCGTGTCGCAGCTTCTACCGAAGAGATGGAAGGAAATAATCACACTCTGCCATACTCATCAGCCGTGAGCACGGGATTCGTAACTTGTTTTGTTTCTCCCGCGCCTGTGATCTCTTATGGAATATTTTTGCAGCGATCTATGGGTGTAGCAATTGACTACTACTTTCTTTCCAAAAAAATTGTAAAATATTTAGTAGCAAGTGAAAGTGTGCGGATAAACTTAGTTGGCATACGAGTGTGTAGTTAGGGCGAGTCCGCGGAGCCCCCAAACATACTAAACTTACACGATACTTTGAAGTGACACTTACTTGGAGAACTTTCTGTTTGAATAGGGCCTTTAGGTGGACGTCGGACAATGTAGGTAACTAACGCATTAGTCCAAACCACTGCCTGGCGGTTAGGCTGCACGATCCGGACTACTACGAATTACAAACAAAATGTATAAATCGTCTTCAAAATCAATAAGTCGGTGCCTTGCTTAAACTTGTATCTTAATTAAGTTCGCATGTTACAGTGTTCACTTATATTTCCCCTTACTTTTTGGTACCTGAAATCAGAAGCAAACACGGACTAAGTATGTAATAACTTAACAACAACTTAAACCCTCGATGACTTTCCACGACTTGAAAGTCTTGTTGCAATACAAGACTTTCAAGGTCGGGAATTTGTTCTGGATTACTTTGTAATTTTGATATCCATTTATGCACAAAGAAATATTTATTTTAAACTAGCGACCCGGCCCAGCTTCGCACGGGTGCATGTAATATACATATAAACCTTCCTCTCGAATCACTCTATCTATTAAAAAAACCGCTTCAAATTCCGTTGCGTAGTTTTAAAGATTTAAGCATACATAGGGACGGACAGAAGACAGCGACTTTGTTTTATACTATGTAGTGATAGTGATAGTGGTTTAGCCAGAAGAGTAGTGGCAGTTTTATTAAACCAGTAGGATAATCATCAGGGCGTGAGCAAACCTCAAAATTTGGCAATGTGACACTTGTACGTGGGTGGATGGCGTTAATTTCACGCATGATAATGGCACAGGATAAACTTACACCACGTGATAAATCATATTATTAAAGAAATTAAAGCTATATTTTAATAACGTTTCAGAAACGAATTAAGGTTTAGTTAGAACGTTAAATTACTAAACATGAAACGTAGGACTTAAAAGGAATTTGTCCAGCATTTATATAATAGTTTAGGGACACAGAACCCTAAATGACAGGATCGAGCTGGGTTTTGCTGCTGGTGTCATTATCATTCGAAAGAATATTTACTTGAAGGCCGACAGTAATCTTTGCTGTCACAATTTAAGACGAAACTCAGTCAAAATTCTTCATCATCATCATTTCAGCCAAAAGACGTTCACTGCTTGACATAGGCCTCCCCCAAGGATCTCCACAAAAGCCGTTCCTGGGCCGCCAGTATCCATAATTTTCCGTATATCCTCATTTCCCCATATACGATCTCGCAGGGAAACTCCGAACATAGCCCTCTCCATTGCCCTTGGGGTGACTTTGAACCTTCTGATGGAGCCCATAGTGAGCGACCACGTACCATATGTCATCACTTTTGTCTTCAGACCCTGCGGTATTGTGACGAGAAGATCTTCCGCAGGTTCCCGAACGCTGCCCAGCCGAGTTGGATCCGATGATTGACCTCTCTCTCAAAGTTCGGAGGATCGACAGAGGCCATTTCTCCTTATTAATACGCTTTTATTAGCTTTGCTTGTATGTATGTATGTAACGGAATCTTTGAACATGATTTCGACCCACTTCCAAACGTCGGATTAACTCGAAATTTGGCATACTTATTAAGGACCGATGACAATTCAATATTTTAAATCCGTATCCTTACTAGGATAATAACGGTGATCAAGGTGGAACACCGCTCTTCGATGCAATAGCTAATAGAGATGTAAATATAGCTTTTTTTAGTGATTATTTAGCAATAGCTTTATGATATTTCAACTAAAAAACAAATATTAGTTTAAAAAAACTAAAAAAATACGCTTTTATAGAAAATCGAACTAAAAAATAGAAAATAATTTTATTTCGCGACGCTTTTTTTACAATAAAATAATTTTTTTCTGACACAATGTTTAATTCAAATTTATTAAAATTGATTTTCTATTTTTTAGTTAGATTTTCTATAAAAGCGTATATTTTTAGTTTTTTTTTCAAATTAGTGTTGTTAGTCAATAACCCAAAACACGGTGATTTTTTTTTTATAAGAATGACATTTTTTCTTGTTATATTTTTTCCGCCATTCCGTTTATTGTACCCATCTCCAATACCAACACTATTGTTTGAAAAGTGCAAGTGTTCGTAGCAGCTATAGGTCGGCCTTTCCCCTTTATTAAGAAGTAGGCAGCTGTTATTCGGTTACGTGAACAGTTTTACGATGAAGCCGCAGCTAATCTCTTCTTGTAAATGTGGCATAATTAGGTGGAGGCGGGGCAGCACCAAGCGGCAGTGTCACGCGCCACGCGGCCGGCAGCTCAACACTACTTCAATGTAGTGTACTTAGTCTTTGAATCGGCACCAAGAACAACACTTTTTCAGAAAAACTGTTTCGCTATGTGCATAAAAATATTTAATAGAGTGCCAACTGACATAAAAAATCTCCCACTACCCAGATTTAAAGGACGATTGAAAGATCTGCTATTAAAAAAATGATATATTCTGAAAGCGAATGGTTTTAGAAAAATACGACATTATCTTAATGAATTTGATGACATTCACTTTTGACATAATATTGATTATTAATTGACATTAGAGCAATTGTATTTTTATGAATTCACGTGTCATCCGAAAATCGAAACTTGATGTATCGGAAATTTAAAATGATATGACATATTTTAGAAATAAGTGTGATGATAACTTCTTTTGCTCTAACTCAATTTCACATGCCAAATGCAGGCTAAATAGAATGTACTTAAATTTAACATGAATACTATCAATGTAATTACTCTATTTATGTGTGAATATATGAATTATAAATGAATTATGTAAATACAAAATATAATTCCTTCATATGCAGCGATTTGTAAATGTTTATATCGGGTTCGCATTGTGTAACAGCGACGTCTGGTTCCTAACGTTGTTTTACATTTCAGAATGGCTGTGATTGCCAATAACGTTATCAGAAACTGCATGAGTAATACCGTCCAAGCGAAGCTGATTCTTTATTGGAACTTGAAAAATTATTCTTGCTTTTTCAATATTTTATATAAACATATCAAGTTTATGGTTTTCGTTTTAAAATATATTTTGTATTCGAGACGTACTTCAGAAATGCTCAAGTAAGCACATGTTCACATGTAAATGAGGCTAGAATTCACATTACGTTGAAAATGCTACACAATATTATCTTAATATTCTTGAAGGTCGGAGGGATGTGTAATTAAGAGATTCCTTTACAAAACATCGTTATTATAATATACATATGTATACACAAATCACCGCCACAATATCATGTTGAAGGTACATTATATGATCATTAGCCGTCTTCATTACGAGGTACACGTTTTTGAAATAGGAATTAACTTAGTCTGACATAACATGTAGAGCATTCGGTGTAGTTTTTGGATAATGGCATAGCATGGTGAATCAATGAGACATTTGACTACTGAGGAGGACCTGTAGTCTGCGTGGTGACGTAATTAGAATACAAAATGGCACCAACCGATACCATACAGGGTGTCGTGCCTTATTTCAAATTTGTTTGAAGGAAACATTCACTACTTTACTTATCGAAAAGTGAACCCGTAACCAATATAATGTGTCGATTTTGTTGTGTAATTGCTTTCTCAAGTTTATTTTACAATTATGTGAAATGTTGAAGTTACTGAAACGTACGTCTGTACCGACCAGCATGCTACATAAAATACTTACACTATTTACCCGAAAAACTGAACTATCAACATCAAGAAATGTCGCATACAAATGCAAGAATTACCAAAAATGCCCTACACCGCGATAGTGAAGTTGCACACAAATTCACACGGTTAAGAGATCCCCGACTACAGTTATTGGGTCCCTGCAAGCCGCCTCGTCTGGCTGGATGATCGTCCCTTTGCGCTATATTAAAATGTGTTTTATTTCACAGATCGAAAGTATTATGTATTCTAAATCGTCTTTATCAATATGGCTTTCCAAAATTACTTTGTAAGTTATAGTAAATAATTAGTTGAATATATCACGATCTATATATATATTATTTAAAACCTATCCCCTGCACTAGTTATAACCTTTATCGCGGGGGTCGTTTACAAACATGAAACTAACGAATACGAATTTTGACCATACCCGTACTTTTGAACAACAACAACTTTTGAAACCTTCATACGGCAAATGTTAAGGCACTCGATATCTGCCACCTTGTCGGCAGAAAAAGGGAAAATCTACGAATATTTTAAGAAGTATGTTGTCTCTACAAATGTCACCTTGGCTGGTGCCGTCTTCTAAGCGGAGCAGCCTTGGATTAATTAACTTCGAGCGACGCAACATCGAACTTTAATTTGGCCTACAATCATAATTGTGCTCTTAATTATGCCATAGAAGGTAACGGTTTAAAGATCAGAGACTTGCAGCTAGTGCCGCTCCGTTTAGTAGGTATTGGGATTTATATAATTCGATTTATAATTACATAATTGCAATATGGTCAGAATCACCAAAAACTGCTACAAAATTTAGCGGAACATGGAATATGTGCTTACAATTAGAGTATATTATCGATAGAACGGTTGCCGAAAAAAGTGTATAAAGCGAGTGTGAATGAAAGTGTAGGAAAGGGACCTAGACCTAGACCTAGACGGACGTTTCGAGACCAAGTCAGAGACGTATTGAAAAAAGGCCAGGTCAAGAGTAGCCTAAACCGAAGAGCATGTACGAAGGTAATAATGAAAGTGAAAGTATATATGGATCGTAGCAAGTGGGAAGAAGTGGTATCTGCCTACCCCTACGGGAAAGAGGCGTGGTTATATCTATGTATGTAAGTTTCCTGATTGTTTTTCCGATACATATTTAGAACTTCCTAGAAATCCATGCGGGCAAAGCTGCGGGAAACAGCTAGTTACAAATAACGTAGCTACGATTAACCATGATGATAAACTGAATCTGACATACTGCATGCGAACTTATTCCCTCGTGATGTATCTATCATTCAGACTTTGAGTTGTGGAACATGCATGCCGCTATATATTGTTCTAACTCCATGCGATATGAAGGGTCCTTTTGCAAACTGACTGCAAATGAAGTTCTATTATTCAATGCATCGCTCACTTGGTCGCATGCATTGTGATGATTGGGACGCTACTGCACTGTCGGACTATTGTAGTCGCTTATTTTAAACTTTCACTCAGTCATATGAAGAATAGGATTAAAATAGCCTCCGACCTGTTATAAGAAAGAGGGAATACTGAGCGCGAGCGCAATAATAAGAGCAACCGAACATTTAATACTTTTAGGTGTCTAACGGATTTTGAATACATGTTAACTGCTCGATCTCACGGGCGTCGTATCCATATCCCGCAATCGGGAGAAGAGAAGCACTCAGGCCCTGGAACGCCCCAAGGTCTTAGTGGCGACAAGGTGCATTTTTGGTTGTCTTTATTCGTACATAAAGCATCCGTTTCATAGCTACCAGCTGGTTAAACAGTAAAAAAGTGGTTACGACACTGGTACTGGTACTGAACTCAAAACTCAAACTCAAACTCAAATCATTTATTTCAATTGAACCTATTTACTGGTGTTTTTGAAAAGTCAAAAGTGAAGTTAGGAATCTAGTTGCATGTTCCAAAAAGTAGATCCTATGGAGAAGAACAGGCAAGAAACTCCATGGACACTCTTGGTACCGTACTGAACCTTACTACTACGGTACTGAACCTTGGTACGCCATATCTCCATCTCTATCAGCAGTACTATCGATACTTTCGTTATGGCTATAGTCCTTTGCCACATCCCGTATAAAATGTAACATCAATTACAACAAATATAGAAAGGCCTATCAAAACGCGACGTCGCGTATCGCTCATAATTAAATTAATGTTTTTGCTCTTCGTAATCTCGTGTCACGTATCTTCGAGCTCAAGCGTTATCCGGCTGATTAACTTTTTGGTGTGTACTCGCAGACTCCGCTTATAATGTATTCGTCTTGAAGAGGGGTTCGAGGCCGCACTGTCAGTTTGTTTGATTAGCCCCTTCCTTAGCTCGACTGCTTAGCTGCTCCTTCCGGTATAGGTATACAGTGACAGTTGGTCGCTGACGTCATCGGTACCCTCTTATTCCGATCAGACTGCTGTCGACGTATTGGAACAGCTTTATGCGACTTCGGGAGACTCCGCTCAACTATTGGCTGTTTGGAGTTTGGAACAAAGCCTTTTATCGCGAAACTCAGTTCTAACTAGTAAGCTAGGGCCTTGACAAAGGAAATCAATATCCACCCTTCCAGCCTCCCCGTCCAAACGGTGTAACTAAATTTGGAATTTACGTATAATATCTATGTTGAATGCTAATAATTAATAAGTTGTTTCTTGCAGTTACGGGCTTAGAACTCATGTAAGGCGACGTCTATACGACAAGGCAGACCAAAAAAAATTGTAAGATAAAATTAAGGATAATGGGAGGCCGGAGGAGGAGCAAATTGAAGCAATATAATTGAATATAACTTATTAAGGTTGTTTGATAACAATAACGATTGTTAGTTGGTTGGTTTTCCCTGGAACCCCGCCTTGTAGTAACATTCTGGTACAGAAAAAATCTCACAAATATGAATTTTATAATAAAAAAGAGGTAGAATAATCACTATCACTACATAGTATAAAACAAAGTCGCTGTCTTCTGTCCGTCCCTATGTATGCTTAAATCTTCAAAACTACGTAACGGATTTTGAAGCGGTTTTTTTTAATAGATAGAGTGATTAAAGAGGAAGGTTTAAATGTATAATACATGCATAATTGCACCGTGCGAAGCCGGGCCGGGACGCTAGTTAAAAATAAAATTATAAGTCCAGTCTTGAATCCAGTGAGCCTACCAACCCCAAACAGCGGCACCTGCATAACACATGTGGTGGCCATCGACCATCGATCTCCTCAACCATATCAAAAGTGGTCGACCCGCCGCTCGCACTTTCTCCCTCAAACTGCAAGGTAGAAGGCAGGTTCTTTTGATTGGCTCTATCCAATCTATCCATCACTTGGGGTGGCTGTGGGGTTTTTGTTACACCCTGTAATCCGCAAATCCGGATTCACAATAAACAATACCATTATTATCTTGTGAGACGATCCCTGCCTTGGCAGCGCGAGCGGGTTGTTAAGCGGCATATTACGATGTTTCTGGGCTCGAAATGATTCCTTTATGAAATCCCACAAAATGTCCGCGAGATATTATATTATTATTATAAGCTTGTTTGATTTTTACACATTTTAGAATGGTCACAAGATAATTCGTTATGTTTGAAACACTACATTACGTCTATGTTTGTATGTAAGCAGGGAATCTTACAGTTGGCGCATTAAAGGCAGCGAACGCAAATATTATTGTTAGCAGCGGTAATGGGATCATTGCCGCTTTGTCTCACAATATCTCCATTACCTCCCCCACGAGCATTCTTAGAGTGCTCGACGCCATAAAGTCTCGGTGTAATGGTAATTACTTGAGGGATCTGCAACAATATTTTTAATACAGTTGCTCAAAAAGTGGCATATTGCAGGGACGTATAAGCGTTCGGGAAGTTGGCTATTACACACACGTGCTTTTTTTTACCATTCCCGCACTAGTGCGTTCTCTTTCCCAACTGTCAAAATAATGTCTATTATAAGGAAAAACCAACCATGAAGTTTTTACTAAAATAAATCATAGAAGTTTTTATGATTCATGCAAATACGTATATTTCTAAAAAGAAACTACGTACTAATTTGTTTCAATATCAGATTTAATGATTTGATTGAATGAGTTTTATTTCATCTCATAAAATTTCATTTCATATCAATAAAAAAATTCTACTGAAGACTTGGCTATATGGGCATGGTTCCTTTTGCCTACCAGAATGGGTGAAGAAAAAAAATCTCTGCTTATATTCTACGGTCGGCGCCATTTTTCAGAAATGATTAGTTAGTTGAGTTTATTGTGTTTTTATTATTTTATTAAATTGCTTAATTTTTTCGCAACTGTATTAAAAATAGTCGTTCAGTACTTGTTACGACTGTCAACCCTCGTCTTCGGCTGCGCCTCGGCTCGGGTAGACATTTGTCGGAACTCTTTGCAATGACAGCCTTTCCGCACTTGTAATGAAATATACTATTTGTTTAAATTTTCAAATGGCTTCATACAAGTGCGATCACACAAACACGAACTTGTTGCTCAGTGTATCTGTACAACATGAACATACAAGTATTTCGTGGAATTAAAAATCGACTATTTCGTAAACTTTTTTGTCTATGTATAAAATGAGATTACATACCACAACTGTCGATCTTGCTGGCTTTTCTTTGTAGAGGAGAAATCCGAATCGGTCCTAATTATGGAACTTAGTCAGTTACATACAAACTACAATTTGAAGGCGCTTTTGAATTTGATATTGCCATTTTGTACTTTTAAAATAAACTTTGGTTAAAGACGTTTTGCAGAAACATTTCAAATAAAGTTTTTAAATCTTCTCCATTATGTTCCAGTGGGTGGATCTATTCAAAAAGGCCATTTGTTTGTTTCTGCCATTTAAAGCCATTGAGTCGCTCTCGTTTTAGTTTCCATTCGCTTATTTGAAGACTCAGGGTTAATACATTTCGCCCAGATCAATTTCCGTTTCAAATAAAGAATCTTGTCTTGAGAAAGCTAACAACTTTTGCCCAACCTTACCTGACTCGAAGCAGGCGTACAATAGTTAACTACGTTTTTTTACTTTATTCTACCAATTAAATGGTGTTCACAGGGATCTGCAGAACGGGTGAATATATTTATTTAAATTAACTACTAGTTAGAGTATTTACTGAAAGTGTTGTTTTAAAACTATCACGTTTTGATTTGAACTCATTGTTATTATTTTAGAGCACGCGACCCGCGGCTGCTGTGACACGGTTGGGTTGAAAAAGCGGGAACATTTTGCGAAGTATTTACTGGAAGTGACTGATGACGGGACCAAATTTAAATGCGTCACTACACCGTTGACACCTTTTAAGAAAATAACACCATTTCTCCATCAAGTATTGCGTAAACTCAATATTGACGTCGCCACCTTTTGTTCCAAGCAAATTATCAATTTCCCTGCTAAACAGAATCTGAGCGAGCGTCAATAGAGTTTGACTTCGGCCGTAGCGGACATAATTTATCTTCCTTTGGCGTGACTGAGTATTGACGAAGCGGCCCGAAAGGGGCATTATGCCTCACAAACAAGGGACGTTATGCCTCGACCCAAAGCGCGTGGATTAGCCAGCCTGTTACAGCCGATGAACACTATTTACTTCCACAATATTTTGTGAACCTATTATACATAGTTTACTTTGACCGAACCGATTGACAAGTATCCAAAATGAATACTTTTGTAGATAAGTTCGTAAGTAATAACAATGTAACACCGTTTTAGACTTTCACGATTTTTTTAAGATATTACAATTAACACTTACCTACGGTACCTTGATTGTTGTTGAGCACCCAATTTAATCCCGTAAGTGTTAATTGTAGTATAATGGTTTAACAGAAACCTACATCTAAACTAAAAGATTCAATAAGACTACCGATAAAGAGCGGCAGTCGACAATGACCCACTACTAAGTCGGGCCTTCTCCAAAATATTGGAGGAAAATTTGCCTTCTCATGATGGTAAGAGATGGTGATATTGTATATTCTAAATCCCAGTGTTTCTGAGTCACCAGGGATTAACACACTGTGTACAAAAATTCTGGACAAATAAAGCAACTTATTTTTTATTGTAATGTTGCTCAGCGACTGGTTACGAAATTGCTCAACACAAGAACAGGTAACCCAAGAGGAACCCGTGTTACTGAGCTTGTAGGATAATAATAACAATAGCTAGTTGGCAGATAGCACTGGAAATTGGATATGTGATAAGGATGTGACGTCAGGTCCATTAGAACGTCGTTATCAACATAGAGCAATACAATTTATACGCAGAACTGCTGGTTTAGCTAAGCTGTGTATTGTAAGTGAAAATTTTCCATGAAATTGACAACTGAATAACTCATTAGAAGTCGCATGCACACAGACTCGTTCGGCAAACTTCGGGCTGAACATCCTCTGAGAAACGCATGACGTCCTCTCGTGCATACTTCGAGCTGGTCGTCGCCTCGCCGCAAGGAACGTCTCGTACGCAAACTCCTCAAAGGGATTCCAAAGGGACTACTCGCCGGTTCACAGTTTCTCAAAAATGTTCACGTGTGCAAACATTTGGCCTCAGTGGTTTGGCAACAATACGTTCTGTATTTATTAATAAGCTTACAAGTGTTGGCTTCTGTTTTGCGAGTGGCATCCAAAATAGTTTGTTGATGCGCAGGAAAGGACGCATGACTCCTACGGTCTGGATGTAAACTATTCTGGCCGCAGTTAAACAGAGATTTATTTAGGCTAGTTCTAGATATGTACTTATTTTAAAAGCGATATGTAAGCAGACACAATAATGTGTTCGCTGCAAATGAGAAAATATCTTTCAATGACTTTACATTAAATCTTACAGAAAATGTTAGTCAAACGAGTTTTAGGCGATTCCTGCGTAAGGATTTACCAATCAATACTTATGGAACATAACCTCAACCAAGATATTAATTGTTAAATTTAAACTTTATTTCTAATGGTTCTATAAATATGGGACCACGAATCAATTGGTAAGATATGAAAGCATACAAACTAGAGAGCCATTTTGATGTTAGTTTCAATCAATGTGGTGCCAAACGCACATCGTTATCGTGTTACCTTGTTGATGGGAGTGGTCTTTATTTATTGTGTTGCTCAGAGAAGCGTACCACCAACTCTTGTGTATTCCAGCTGTGAATGTAGACTTTTATTTCGCTCATGACCGATAAAATTATTGGCACGCAAATTAATACAAATGCGAAGACATCCTATTTCATCAGCCTAACCTATGTTGGATTAAAAGACTCTTATTGGTTACCTTAAAACAGCCTATCAAATGAAATCAAACTGTCAAACCATGTAATATGCATGTTTTTTTCTGTAGCTGCAACTTTATAACAACGAGTGTGGCATTTATTCCTGGTCATTTTATGTTTGAAGGTGAAATAGTAACTAACCTCTATCTTCATTAAAATCTTCTAACTTTTCTTTTTAAATTACTTCATTTCGAATGAATTTTTTTATTCAATGCTCTGTCGTCTGCTCGTCTCCTCGATATAAACTTGAGATGCTATAGTACTCTTGAATCACTCTATCTATTAAAAAAAACGCTTCAAAAACCGTTGCGTAGTTAAGCATACATAGGGACGGACAGACCACAGCGACTTTTTTTTATAATATGTAGTGATAGTGATGATAGTGATAGAGATGATGATGATGATGATAGCATTGTCGAGCGACAAATTTATTAGTATTATTAAATATTTCAAAATATACTCGTGTATTTTAATACTCTTCTGTTAACATACATTTGGGTGTCGGAAATTTTCGAGTAACTCAAACGAAATTTCCAACTTTATATTGAGAGTACTTATCACAAAAGGTAAATTGCAAATTAGATTTGTTTGTGAATAATTGTTGTAGAGCCACGGCTGTCAGCGCTGATTTGTTTCGTTAACAAACTCAAACTAAGTTTTAGATTATAGTGAACCAAATAACCAAACAAATGAATATGCGTGAATTTCTCTGAGTGTAGGAAAATACCAGTAGTCTGATAATATAGCAAATCTCTAATTAACCCCCTTAAGCGAAAGTGGAAAGCCCCAGAGCTTGGGGCCCGATAGAGTAGGCGGGCCAAGGCCCCCAGGGATCCCCATTCCCATCAGGGAGCGAACCCAATGCCATTGAGCAGTCGGGGAACGCCGCCCCGGAAGTCCCATATAACCCGGCTGGCTGAACGTAAAAAAAGATGATTTCAAATGCTATCAGGGATGGAGGAAGGTAATTGGTAATGCACAAAAACCAAAGAACTACACAAACCTCAACACGGGACGTAAACATTTTCGCGCTACAAATGAAATATTTGAGGTTTGTGCCCTAGATCCTATTTGGGGTAAGTGGCAACTTGGTTAGACATAGATTTCAACCAGATTTCTTAAAGATGAAGTTGTTCTTAAATATGGCCACCTCATAATAACTGCTAAAAGCAAGGTACACCTTGCTTTTAGCAGTTAGTTAAAACAAACTTCACGAAAACGTTTACGTACGCGTCATTTGCGTACGTAAACTGGTACGCAAATGGTAATCTGGTAATCAAATGAAGGTATTATAATTATTACCGCGGTAATAGCGGCGTGTCTTGTGACACGAAAGATACATACTTATTTATGCGTGTACCATATGTGTTTTCCAGTAACTGCTTGGTCGGCCGCCATTAGTGGCATTAGTGGAGTGTCCGTGTGCAGCAGTGATTTCGCCCAGCGAACTCGCGTGCACGCGCCGCGTCCGACTGATGGCCGCGCCTTTGTTTATGGCTGTTTATGAAACACGCGCTTGCTATGATTTGTTGCTTGCTATTTATAATTGTGAGGAGAAAATCTTAATTTACGAGCAGCTAGATTTTATCCACGGATTTTTAAAGGAAACATCGGGTTCTCTTTGGTATCTTTCGAGAAGTCGTCGTTACGGGTTGACTTCTTGTTTGATTTCACTGATGTTACGTAGGAAATTAACTTAATATATGCTTGCATGGTCGGCGATCGGTCGCCAATGTTAGGACCCCCATTTCTCCTTAAAATACATTATTTCCAAGACAGGGCATTCAACTAATTATGTCTGGACAATATTGTGGTTAGAACTGTTGGTAGGTAAAGTCTACGTTTCATTCCGAAATGATTCGTCGCAAAGTTTTGCCGTTGCCGCTGGCCTGTGTTGTGTGAACGATCTGAATTAGGGGCTCAGAGTCGAGGCTGAGGAGACCACAGTTTATTCGGGCGGTATGTTTGTAAATGTTAGCATTAGCTGCCCACCGCTGGGCGCGCAGACCATGACTCACTGGGGCGTCCATCATAACGTCGTCACGCGTGTAAATCTTGCAGGATTATGTAAACGTGAATTAGCTCAATCAATGCTTCGGACTGAGAACGTTGTGAGCGCAATGTCGGCGACGAACGTCCCGCTATACTCATTAGGAATATGTTTCTAAAATGTCTCTAAGAAGTGCACTAAAATAACAAGTCTTGTAGATCTCTTTCTCTTTTGAAATGAAAGTTTTAGGGAACCGTAGATTTTGCATGCGATTCTGTGGTAAATTTTTATAAATGGCAACAAAATTTGCATAGTTACGCTGAAGGCGTACGTGTGGGACAGCCAGCACCGGCCCCTAAGACTCGGCCTCTACGGCAGCACACGGCGTCACGCGTCATCGAGCCCCTAACTACTACATTACCTACATTCAGTCATGCGTCATCGAGCCCCTAACTACTACATTACCTACATTCAGTCAAGCAAGTATTGGGAATGGATGATTTGTTTATGGTTCCAAATTCAAATTTTTGTTTTTTTTGTTGTTGTTAGATTAGCACAACGGTTTTTCGTTTTGGGGCGGAGTTTGAGTTGCACCTGTTATTTATATTAAATACAGTGCTGTTTTTAGTTATATCATATCTAGTGTGTAATGCGAATTTCTTATTAGACAAAAACATCGAACAAAGAGTTTGTCTTGAATTTTGCATCGGCAATGGAATTTGCTTTTCGAAGTCGATCTTCGATCAATGTGTGCTGCCAGTGATGACTTAAGGAACAGAGACGTGGTCCCTCACTATGGGCTCCATCCGAATGCTAAAAGTCACCAAAAAGGCAGTGGAGAGGGCTATGCTCGGAGTTTCCCTGCGATATCGAATCAGGAATGAGGATTCCGCGTTTCGGAAAGCGCAGTGCTGGTAGGCCTTCCATACGGTGGACCGACGACCTGCCCAAGGTCGCCGGAAAGCGATGGATGCGGGCGGCTCAGGACCGGCCTTCGTGGAAATCTTGGGGGAGGCCTATGTCCAGCAGTGGACGTCTTTTGGCTGAAATGCTGATGATGATGAATTTCGTTTTCAGAATCACTGAAAATGACAACAGAAGGATTACGATTGTAGAAAGCTTACAATCGAATCGACTTTATCAATTTTTGTCCAAACGCTCAATAAATACCATCGAGCAACCACCATATTCACTAGATATGGCTCCAGCCGACTTCTTTCTTTTTCCTAAGCTCAAACCACTTCGTGGCACCCCTTTTCAATCGGTACATGACAGAAAGGAGAATTCGCGGCGAGAACTATACTCAATTCAATACTAAAAATCTTTTGGTGATTGGATTATTCGTTCTGAAGGAGCATACTTTGGACGTGATTAAATAAATTTGGATGAATAACGAACATTTTGTGTATTATTAATTTAGTTACTCCCGCTACTTTCTTGGCGGAGTGGTAGTAAACTCAAGATAATTTAGGACTTCAATCTTGTTTTCAAGTTTCGCTAGAACTGTTGAATTTAGAACGGTTCCAAAAATGCTATTATGATTAAAGGTTTACTTCCTTTGCTCAAACCGATCACGTCGGGCAACATGTAAAAATACATATATTACAGGGCTACTTTAAATATTCTTTCTTATTGGGAAAATTAATTATTACCAGCTTTTTTATGCTCGTATTGTAGCGTTTCTGCATTTAAAATGTCAGTGTTTCTGTGAAAGCGATGTACGTGTTCGCCCTCCATCCACAGTGCACTTGTCAGCAAGTCAGCCAATAAAGGCACGGGGCCGACCGACGAGGCGCTGACTCATGACGTCCGTGCCCCGGCCCGGATCAGCGCCACTTCCAGCCCTGTGCGACCTACGGCGACGGGCCTGCAAACTCATCCGACTAAGGTTGACCCTTCTCTGTACAGTTTTTAAATATTCACGATTTAAACGACACAAAGCAAGCCCCATTCATTAATCATATTACTTAATCTATCTATACAAACAATTATAAAAAGCTGTGACAAACGGTTAATTTCTAAAGTGAACAAGTGCCGGCCCTGATTTGAAGGATTCAAGAGCGGGCATCTTTTATATTCAAATCGAAGAGTGATGTGCGGAGGTCCATTCGTGTGCCAAGTGGGCCTCAGCCACTAATCGACCCTGACCCATGTTCGTCTCATTGCCTCTGCGCCTTGGCCAAATTAGTTTGACTGTTTCTTATATTTGAAAATATACGAAAAATTTTGGTCGTAAACGCCTATTTCAAACTAACTACAATAAAGTCTATACCTAGACATAATGATTTCTTAGGTTTTCGCGATTATTACACATTGAAATTCACACCACCATCCATGTCAGTTAGCTACCGTAGCCCAAAACACCTACAATTGAGCGACTACCCCTTCTATCTTACCATACATCAAGGATATCATTGACAAAGTTGGCAGTATTCTGAAACGTGCTTCAATAAAAACTCAATTCAAGCCACACAGAAAATTCAGCCGACTTTTAAGGCGCCTGACCAAGCCAACGTCCTTGAGCAATCGGGCGGAGCTAGATATTTTTCCCCGCGCTTCACCGCGCCCCTCGCACTAAAAGATCGTAGCGATCGTTTGGTGCGGCCGCGCTGGCGGCGCTTTCCGCGTCTATGTTGGAGTGTCACAGAGTAGCAACATTACAGTAGTACAATATTATAGTCAATGATATTTTTATGAGTATGTATTTATAAAGCTGTTTATTGTTCAAGTCAACTTCAGTAATTGACAAGATAAATTTATATTTTGTGTTTGATAATACTACGTACAATATAATTTATGTATGGGAAAATAAATATAAATAAATAATACCTGGTTTGACCGAGCTTCACTCGGTTTGAAAGCCTAGCTAGATCGCTTTATCGACCCCTAAACCTGTACGACTGTAGACCTGGGCAGAAGCTTGAGAAAATGGTAAAAAGTGAAAGAAAAGTGTAGGATGAAACCCGTTTTAAATGAAAGAGAATATAACAAAAATTATTGGAAAAATAATTTACGGGTGATCTGAGGTCGGGAAGTGGGGGAGGGGCGGTTTTTACTACAACTACAAGTCCTATGGAAAAAAAACATAAACGACAAAGTTGTAGGTGATAAAAAAATCGACAACTTTTGTATTTGCACTTTTTTCACATACCCTCAAAATTTACGTGAAAAATTCAAATAACCAAAACTTTTTTTTTATCGCAAATAATTTTTTTTTCTCGAAATTTCGTAAAAACTTTATTTCTTTTCTTTTCTGCGAACGTTTACCATATTAATGTATATTTTTTATATCATCAGAAAGATGCGATTTCAAGGAACAAAGCCATCAACTTTTTTCAAAAAGCTGATATTTTGACACTAAAATTTTGATTGAAAATGTGCTTTTTCGATATTAAGTCAATTATTTTGACTTAAAAAAATTTAAAGGTACACAATACACTGTCAGACATAAAAAGGCAAGTATTCACGAAATTTCTAGAAAAAAAATGTATTTGCATAAGATAAAAATAAAAAACCAAAAACTTGCTTATTTGAATTTTTTACGTAAACATTTTGACCCTCAAAATGTTTATGTGAAAAGTGCAAATACAAAACATGTAGATCGTTTTATTACCCCTTACCTTTATTAGGACTTGTAGTTTTGCCGGAAATCAAGATAAACCGTTTTTTACCCTTAAAACCGCCCCTCCCCCACTTTCCGACCTCAGATCGTCCGTAGTTTATTTTTCCAATATTTTTTATTATATTCTCTTTCTTTTAAAACGGGTTTCATCCTACTATAATTTTTATTTGTATCAGAAGTTATCGACACTGGTCTACTGTATGAGACTAAAATTATATGTGTATATACAAGAATTGATTGTTCAAGGTATAAGATAAAACACCAGTTTTCTGCAGCTTTATACAGGATTAACTATACCTAGTCTTGCCATAAATATTGAAACAAAGAAAATAATTTTTTTCTATTGCATATAACATTTATTACTTGTAAAGTGTGTTAGTTTAATTTATGTTTTATATTCATTTATGAATATAAAACATAAATATAAAAATCTTATTCGAAGTGGTCTCCATTAACTGCAATGCCATACAGTCCTTTATACGTTGAGGCCAGTTATCACTAGAAGTACGCACTCTTCCCATGGGAAAGTTCTTCACTGCCAATAGTACGGATTGTTTTAGGGACTCCAAATTATCATGGCGTTTAGGGCAAGCCGTCCTCTCTAAAACTGACCATAAATCATAATCCAGCGGATTAAGATCGGCACTAGACGACGGCCAGTCTTCAGCTCTGATAAAGTTCGAAACGTTCGTTTCCAACCAAGACTGCGTAGACCGATCTTTAAGACCCGGCGCCGGGTCTTGCTGGAAGGACCATTCTTGGTTATTGAATATGGTGTTGTTAAGGGGCTTCACTACCTTCTCAAGAATGGTATCTTGTTACACTTGTGCCCATGTTTTGATCCTTTTTTCACAAAAGTATGGATGGCTCAATCACTCCTTCATAACCCCACAAAACCATCACTGAAGTCGGATAGTGCCCACGTTGCACTCTGTCGACTAATTGAAAAGTTTCCTTTGAGCTTTGAACAAATATACGGTCATTTAGTTTGTTAAAATGTTGCTCAATTTAAAGAAAAACTCTTCCGTTGACAAAATTTTTCTGTCACCTCCCTTTGCGTACCGCATCAGTAGTTGTTTCGACTTTACCACCCTATTCTTTTTTAAATATCAGTTATGAAATGACCAGTACGTCTCTTATAGGCTGCAAGTCCTAAGTCATCTTTTAAAATACGCGACATGGTTCTAGGTTAGCTAGCTGTTTATCTCCCGAGATAACATCTCTTGCTTTCGGATAGGATTTCTTCGAAATCTTTTTTGTACGAACACTACGTGGACGGCCAGATCTTTTTCGATCGGTACACAAACATTTTACTAATACCAAGCGTATGGAGTTTTAAAAATTGGTTTTGGCTCCATAACTGCTTTGTGTAATGCAATCACAGCAATTCGGATCTCTTTATTGCCCCACTCCATTTTAATATCGCAAAATATTGTACAATGTATAGGCGCCAAAATGAGAAAACTCAATGAAGAATCATATAAAAATGTAAGATTCCAAATTCAAATGTAATATTTTGTTTATTTTGAATTATAACAATCGTGTCGCTTTGATTTTTGATATGTTATATTTTTTCTAAAGTGCACAAGATACTTTGTGTCTGTTGTATTATTGTCAGTTTGCTGCACACGTTTCGCATAATGTGATTTTTAGTTACTTACTTAAATAAGGCCGAGTTCAATTACTTTGAAATAAGTATTACAATCTCCATCGCTAATCATTCTTTCATATAACATACCATGCATGGGTATGTAACATTTAAAGCCTTCGAGAAGAATTGCTGATTCTATTTCAGCTGAAGGACCTGTTGCATATTTTTTCTGTAGTGGAACTATTAGAAAGATAAGATCTGCAATAGAAAAATAAAGATTAGAGTACTTAAATGCGAAGGAGCATACATAAAAACCGGCCAATTGTGTTTCGGTCCATGCGACCAGAATAAAAAGCCGTGAAAGAAAATATGTTTTCTTGGTTTTTGTCACAACTACATTATTGAAAATGCCGATTTCTAATGAAGTACATTAAAAATCGGCATTTTCAGTATTTGTTGTTTAATGATAGTTTAAGATACATGAATACCAAAATTTCAGAAGTAATTGAATTAGTAGATATCTTAACAAACCGTCCGCCAAATAATAAGCGTAACTACGTGAGGAACTTGCTGTATTATTAGCACTGTGGCATTTATTATGATGGTGGGTTTTTAACGCGAATTGTATTGTATCCCTAACTATAAGTAGATAATCTTACAAAATGTTAAATGCAGAAAATGCAACTAAGCACTTATTTTTCTCTATGTATTTAGTATGAGTCAAATAATAATGAAATGAAAATAAAGAAAAAATCACTTTACACTTTTAGTCATACTGTCACATTTTGTCTGTGTCAACAAGTAATTTAGAACCAATAATACATGTTTTACAAATTGCTTATGAATGAGAATAAATTTGCTCGTGAAAAATGATTTGAACCACTATTGGAAATATGTATAGTTGCTTTACTAGGTATTTTACTAGGTATTTTATTTTACTTTGAAAAAGGTGTAAATGTAAATAATTTTACTATATATAGAGATCATTTACATACCTTTTCTTACAGTTCCGTATTCCTTTTAGATAATAACACTGATTTCTTCGTGGTTTAGTGTTTTTTATTGGCCAATTTTATTTATTTTACGTTGCGCAAACGTATTTGTAAGAGTGGAGTAATTTTGACACAGACCCGACGTTGGCAAGCGCCCGATTGCGACTGGCGGAGCTGCGGGCGGCGCGGTGTGTCGACAAACCGCTGGACGACGTTCGAATATTGGCATAAATATGTATTTATTAGTTAAAGGATTATAAAACGAAATCAAAATTTAGCAGGACCTCTGGAGTACGTAAAGAGAAATATATCCATATAAAAAATGTGTATCATATTGAAAATTTCTTTAATAAGTACCTCAATTAAGACTTATAAATTAGCCGATTTTCGATATTTTGTTTGATCGAGTGAAGTACATTTTGTCGTGTAACTAATTAGCACATTATTTGGACAATACCTTTATCTATATCATATATTTTTTGTAACACCGTTATTTAATACTAAATACGTAAACCACTTATATTAGAAACCCAGTTTTCCGCCTTCTTCGCTGAATAGCAGCCTTAATGGCCGAGCTTAGGCCAACGCGAGCGTAGGCAATTTAATACAAGGCAAGTGCTACTGCCTAAACGTTGGGCAAGTGTATCGAAACCAACTAGGCGAGCGACACCGAGCGATGGCCAGACAATGCAAATATACCGTCTATACGTTAACATTGGCGTTCACTCGGCAATGCTAGGCCAACGTATATTGCTGGCTTTAGACCAGTGAAGTCCAACGTCCCCCTACAAGATACTGGTGTATACAAACTTTACTGTGAGTTTGGATTATCATACACTAGTGGCCCGCCCCGGCTTCGCCCGTTCAAAGCGGGGGTGTGTTATACATATAAACCTTCCTCTTGAGTCACTCTATCTATTAAAAAAAACCGTATCAAAATCCGTTGCGTAGTTTCGAAGATTTAAGCATACATAGGGACGGACAGAAGACAGCGACTTTATTTTATACTATGTACTGATGATACTGATAGTGATTGGGCAAACAAAGGGAAGTGTCGGTATCCGCATAAAAGAACATATAGCTGACATAAAGAACAGACGCTCGACCAAGTCTGCAGTATGTGAGCACACATTCAACGAGACCAACCACTACATTATTTTTAGATAAGAGGATAGACCTCAAATCCTTGCTAAAGAAAATCACTGCCTGGGATCCAGTCATTAAATTGATCAAATCTCAAGAAAAACACTCATCTGCAAGACCCTCTGGACACCATGAGGGACTTCTGGTGGACATAGAACGTTATCAATAAAACAAAATTATAGGCGGTAGATTTTAACTGTTTCTTTGTACTTTTGAAGACAACTATCGTCTAGTCTCTCCCGCGACCACGACTGCTGCAAAGCATTCGAAACGTCGGGAATTAAATAATGTAATATACACGCGATAAATCCGTTAATAAGTGTTTAATTTTAATCTATATCTAGAGTTCGTTTGACGGAACAAAATCCGAATCAAGGATTCTTTAATTTTATATTAAAATTTATAAAAATATTTGCTCCCTTTTAAAAGTTTCGTGCCGTCAAAGAACAAAAATTAGAAATTCCCTTTATTCATCCCTTACTGGCGCGGCGTGGGATTTGGTGGAATTGAAAACTTGATGGGAACCATGCAAATATCCAAAGTTTTACTTAGGAGCTTAAGTGATTTAGTAAACGTCGATTTGTTTACAAAAATGATGACTAAATATTTAGTGAGAGATTAGTGAAGTAAGTTTTAAACATTCGTTAAGCATTTGCAATACAATGTAAACAAACTTACATTTTACGTCGTTCAATAACATTTTTAATACGCTTTTATTAGCTTCGCTTTTATGTATGTATGTAACGGAATCTTTGAACATGATTTTGACCCACTTAAAACGTCGGATTAACTCGAAATTTGGCATACTTATTAATGACCGATGACAATTCAATATTTTAAACATTTTGACCCGTCATCATTAATAGAATAATAATAATAACGGTGATCAAGGTGGAACACCGCCCTTCGATGCAATAGCTAATAGAGATATAAATATCATAAAGCTATTGCTATATTTCTTATTGATTATTTAGCAATAGTTTTATGATATTTCAACTAAAAAATAAATGATAGTTTAAAAAAAACGCTTTTGTAGAAAATCGAACTAAAAAATCACTACATAGTGTAAAACAAAGTCGCATTCTTCTGTCCGTCCCTATGTATGCATAAATCTTTAAAACTACGCAACGGATTTTGAAGCGGTTTTTTTAATAGATAGAGTAATTCAAGAGGAAGGTTTATAGGTATAATATAATTGCAACCGTGCGAAGCCGGGGCGGGTCGCTAGTAGAAAATAAATTTGAATTAAAAATAGTGTCAGAAAAAATGATTTTATTGTAAAAAGCGTGGAGTGCTTTTCAGGATATTATCAAAATAACCCTTCTAGTCATATCTGTTCATAAAATATTTAGAACTATTGATACCATGCACCCCACGCTCTTACAATAAAATCATTTTTTCTGACACTATTTTTAATTCAAATTTATTAAAATTTATTTTTTAGTGCGATTTTCTACAAAAGCGTATATTTTTTTTATTAGAATAATGAAATAAATGGTACAAAAACATGGCATTATTCCAGGTGCTATAGAATTGGTGACTATTTTAACAGGTCCACAGCAGCTGGACAGTGACGTGCGAAATGCGACAGGCGGCTTACTCCTACTCTCCCGTATTGGCGGAGCGACGACCTCCAACGAGGCACCGCAGCCGCTTTGGGTATGGGAGCGGGCTTGGTGCTTACGAGAGGCGACGAGTAGAGAAGTCGTAATTGTTGAATATGACCCCCCGTGCCAACCTGTATGGACAGCGTGGTACGGTAGGCTGAGTCAGATGGCCCGGCTCAGCAGTGGGTCATTTATGGGGCAAGTGGTAGTAGTATACGGGGTGCAGCGAGCAAAGGACCTTTGGAGCTGCAGATTTAACCGTGTAACCATATATGTAGTGAATGCGTAGATATGAGAGATATGGGATAGAAATCGAAAAGGCGGTCTAATCAACTGACCAAGCTCCAAAAAAGGGATGTGAAGAACCTCGCTCGTCTGCACATGGCGTGGGCGTAATTGAAGTTTAGAAGGCTCCAGACAATTCAATTAGCAACGACTGTCGTCGGTGTGCGAGTCCTCACCGATGCACATGGTTTTAGGTGGACAAACTATTTCTACATTCGGTCGCAAGGCGCACGCTTGCAATTGTTTTGGTGTGACCATTGTCCAGGTTCAAGGTACAATAGAGTAACGGTATTAAGTACGTGTTTTGTATGTAATCAATGTATCGAATAATGCAATCACAGCTTAATTCAGGCGGTTTCCATTCACTGTTATCTTAGGAGTGCGAAAGCCACCTTTGAATCACGGGTCTCTAGTTTGATTCCAGGGTGGGCAATAGTCTTTGTGTATACCGCAGATACTGGCTGTGAATATGGCAATACTTTTTCACTGTGAAAGTTGAATGTGAGAACGTTGAATACGTTTGAATGTGAGAGGTTATACGGTAAAAAAGATTTTAGAGAAAAAAATACACGAGCATTTTATCGATAAAGGAACCGTTGCTAAGAAGTGTACCTTTCTGCAAACATGGCCCTGTTAAGGCACCGTAATAGCTTTGATAATTTTATTTTCAGCACTATTTATAGCGCAGCGTTTGTTTAAGGTGAATGTTCCAGGGTAGCCCGCGAAATTCAAATTTTCTTAGGTTTTTTGCAATTTGCAGGGCAGAGCTAGGTTGTATTTTGAATAAAATGTTATTCGCGGCTGTAAGACGTATGTAGTTATAGAATTATAATCATCAAAATCATCAATACAACCCTCCAAGCTCATAAAGGTGCAAGAAAATCTTTTTCAACGTCAAAGTCATTTTGTACCTTTATGAGCTTGGAGGGTTGTATTGATGAGTTTGATGAATTTAACTCTGTAACTACATACGTCTTACATCCGCTAATCAATCATCATCATATTATCATATATCATCATATAATTTGAATTTCGCGGGCTACCCGTGAAGGAATGTTTTGAGAACAAATAACTGTAGACTGTGAGGCACTAAAGTCTCAGGTGGAGCTGTAAACTTTCGTTTGTTTATCCGATCGATGGGGCGTTTCATCGAGTGAACTTTATAAGATTTAACACTTTTAACGGATTTATGACATTACTTAATTCCCGACGTTCGAATGCTTATAGTTTTGTTTTATTCACACCGGTCCCTGTGCACGCAGAAATCGCTCACGGTGTTCAGAGTTCTTGAAGATGAGTGTTGAGCTAGAGATTTTATCAATTTATAGAATGAATCCCAAGCTGTTGGTACTTACAATCATACCTCTCTATTGAAATTTGGATGATTTTTATGCATCATTCTTAAAATGAAATGATTTTCCTTTCCAAGGATTTGAGATATATCAATTTGAATGTAGTAGTTGGTCTGGTTGAATGTGTGCTCACAAATTCAAATTCAAAACTCCTTTAATCAAGTTGGCTCATTAGAGCTCTTTTGACAAGTCAAACAACAAAATAATATTTAATTAAAAATTTAAAATTTACCGTCTACAGACTTGGTCGAGCGTCAAACTGCAGACTTGGTCGAGCGTCTGTTTTCATGTCAGCTAAGTAACTATATGTTCTTTTATGCGGATACCGACACTTCTCTTTGTTTGCCCAATGATAATGATGATAATCCACACTCACATTTAAGTTTATACACACCGGCTATCTTGTATGGGGATGTTAGACTTCACTGGTCAAAGTTGGCTGATCTTCCTGTGTTTTTACTGAAGCACTTTTCAGAATACTGCCAAATTTGTCACTGATATCCTGATGTATGGTAAGATAAGACATGCAAAAGCTCCTACTCCAGATGGTTGCCATCACAGATGCCACGTGTTCTCTGTAACAAAGATTTGCCTGCGGTAGCTAACTGACAAGGATGGTGGTGTGAATTGCCATTGAGATACTTGCCTGTATAGGTAGGTTTCCTATACACAATCCTATACTCGATGGTGCTTTTTATAACATCTCTTTTCTGGCTGTTTCAATATGCCGGCTCTACACTCACGTGTGACGTCGCGCCAAGAATTCACGCTGTGATCCGCGCGTCAACTGCGTCCCTCCACACTTGCAAAGTTTATTTATTTATTTATGAACTCTTTATTGCACACTAAAACAAAAAAATAAAGAAAAGAAAATATGCTTATGGTAAAGTGTACATTAGGCCACCCTATCGCATACCGCGATCTCTTCCAGGTAACCTTTGTATCAATAAAATAGGCATTTTAAAACTGGTGGTCAAAGTGTGCTCAAGACGTTAACACTGATATAGATTTACAAATTCGGGCGATACGGGATGGAGTAGGGCTCCGCAGCTACGACGACACCGACCGACCACTCCGTCATGGACTGCAGGAAGAGGTCCTGTGCCCTGGCGGAGTGGTTGAGATTATGCTCCGTGACCCTGATGGGGCCTTGGTCCGCTTATACAAACGGGCCCCACGCTTTGGCTAGGAGCAGTGAACGCTCCCCAACCCACCGAAAGGCATGTGCGGGACATTGCACGTGCCTACCTCAGGCGCCGGATGGACTGGCGCCCGACCCACGCGGTTGGCCGCCCCTCCACTGCTAGTGGCGGCAGCCCTGGCATTAACACCTGGCTGCCCTCCACTGCATTACCACGCCGTGTGTCGCAGTAAGTTAAGGCTTCCGACGCACCTCTGACGACAGAGGAGTCCCCAGAGCCAAAACCCGCCACGACTCCGAGTGCTGCTCTTCGTCTGGCCTCTCCCCGTCGGCCCGTCTGGCATGGGTGACCCTGAGCACGCAAGCCCCATCACCACAACAAAGTCACCACTTGCCACCGCAAGGTGGAGGGGGAGAGGTAGTTAACCTAATGCATTTTGTCTATCACGTTAATTTTATAGGATCATACAATAAATAACTCTTATTTAATTAAACAATTACCTACTTATCCAAGGCGACAGTCTTACAAAGTACCAAAATAAATAAACTATCTACATACCTACATAATCATATATTCAGAATACACATAATACAATTTTGTCTTAGCTGCATTCAACAATAAATTGTTTACAGTGAACCACTGTGATATTTGCACGAGTGCGCTATTTACATCGTCAAATTTGTCTTCTTAAGCAGGGTACTGCCCGGCGTTACGGGGCATAATGTAACGTGTTACACAGCGAGCATTCGCGCAGACAGTACGTCGTGTTACGGTGAAAACCGCGAGCAACGAGCCCCTCGTTGCTCATAAAACATTTTCTATAAAACACAGAGTTTTTTATTTGTTCCAAAAAAAAAAACTCTGTGTATTATGGAAAAACTAGTGGCCCGCCCCGACTTCGCCCGTGCAAAGCGGGGGTGGATTATACATATAAACCTTACATATAAAACTCTTGAATCACTCTATCTATTAAAAGAAACCGCTTCAAAATCCGTTGCGTAGTTCCAAAGATTTAAGCATACATAGGGACGGACAGAAACAGCGAATTTGTTTTATACTATGTAGTGATAGTGATGATATAGAGGAGAACCAGTGTTTAATAAAGTTACTACGTATACCAACACGTCCTCGCTGTTGGCCATCTTGAGTGAATTGGCGGCGAATACGGAGCACAGAGTTTTGACGAGTATGTTACGCCGATTTTAAATACTCGACGCTCGATGCTCGATGCTAGACGTTCTATGCGAATGTTACGTTACACCTCGTAACGTTTGTCAGTACCCACCTTTACGGTCAACCTTAAAGATAAGGGATGTATCATCATCAAATCAAACAATGGGGCAAATGGTGCCCTTTCATCAATTGCAGAAATTAGTTATATTTTTTTATAGAAAATATCTTCAAGTGTATTAATTTATATTTTTGTTGTGAAATCCATTATTACCTATGTAATTTATATTTTTCCATTTCGTTTCAGAGACAGATATCCAGTCCGCGCCAACGGCTGTACCGAAAAAGCAGCGGGCCCGACCTCGCGCTAATCCGCGCTACGCGTAATACATATTAATGGCCTAGTGTGCCTCCTTAGTGCGTGGCCCCTTATCCTATATTATTCTTTTGATTACACATATTATATTGTGTACACTCACATTCTTTTCCATAAGCATCAAGGGCTGATCAAATTTAGCTGTTTCCTTGCCAGTCAATAGATAACAATTAAGATCAATGTATTATGTCAATCATAAGATACGAGTATTTCGTTTCTAATTAAGACAAAAACCTTGATAGCGGCTTATGGCAATGAATGTCCGTGTGGTGACAGAATTCGAATACATAAGGTCGAATACGCCAACCCATACCATCCTGAGGGTGGCATAAGGGGCGACTAAAGGTGCTCAAGAGGCAAACAGTAAGAGCCGTAAGAGTACGAAAACTTGACACTGTGCCAACCACTGTGTCTTGTCAGTGTGGCACAGGAGGCTAGTTTCCCTTCCCCGTGGAGATGCAGTCAGGGCCCACGGGGCAGTCAGTGCGGGGGATGTTTAGTGGGTGAGGGGACGTTCCCGCACACGCCCCACAACAGATCTCCCCGGACTGATTATAACCCTGAATAAAGCAAGGCTAATTTCCCTTATTGAATTTAGTGGAGGCCCGACTCAGATGTAATGAGTCATTTATGAGCTAAAAAACCGAAGGCATAGTGAGTATCTGGTCGTGTTGTAATGAATGCAACTTGTCTGTCAGTACTATTGTATATTAGGGCTTTCTGGTTGAGGAAATTGAGAATAACAGAGAAGGCAACAATCCACACGGGTGAAGCCATGTTTAGACACTAGTGTAGAAATATATAGTTTCAAAAAACGACGTCTTAAACGAAACCTCGCCTATGGCAACTCTATTACGCACGAGCGAATGACTGAGTTCTCAGCGAGTGCGACTACTCGAAGAACAACGTGCGGAGCAGATCCGTGTAATGCGGCTTCGGCCCAAAGCCGCATATCTCGCGCCTCGCAGCTTACTTCAATCCACTGCCGACATTTGCGCAACAACAACTTGGAATGGGGCGAGTAGACTTGCGGCTCTTCCAGTTATTCGGATGCCTGTGATCCTATGTCCTCGGTTTAATATCTACTATTAGATTCATATAGGCTTTACATAATTTAACGGTTCCAGTGTTTAAATTAATCGGTGCGCCTGGCATCTAGGTTATTGTGTGATATTTGTTGTTTGTTTGTACTCTGGGGTTGTCGACTGAAAACCAGTGCTGGGTGTTCTGCACCCAGCTAATGCTGAGACGGCGACCCTTCGGCAGGACATACAAGGATATAAAGTATACATAAATTGGAAATGATCTTATATTTCGCTACAAAATTTTTGTTGTTCAATTTTACCATATTTTGTGGTATTAAAGTTTTGTTTAGTTTTAAAAAAATATATTACATTCTGCATCTTGCGTTTCCTGTATTTGTTCTGCCGAATAAATGTGTTTCTTTCTTTCTTCTTTCTTCTTTCTAAAATTTTCAGCTGAATTTGATTTTATCTCATATTATCAAAATATAGTAATACATCTTTCGGAAAAAGATTATTAAAATGTGTCTTAAAGCCATCTCTAGTTCGGCAAGGGCACATGCATAAAAGGATAATGAAAGTGCGCGTGTGTGAGTGGCCTGATGTGCTGGTGGCACCTTATCAGAGGCTGCAGGCGGCATCTCCCACATCATGTACCTCCCAGTTGCTTGGGCGGGGAAAACACACACGCTACGTCGGTTCCACTTGCGAATAGCCCATTCCATCAAGCGAGAAATGACAAATAATGTGCACTACTTTCTTTGTAAAGTTAATTCTTCGTAGAAACCATTGCAACGTTAGACTTTTAGTAGTCGATTCGAGTAAAGTTTAGATGTAGTTCTTACCTAAAGGTTATTGATGAAAATCCGAAAGCTCATCCTCAAATAATCCAAATATATAATATAAAATGTTATTAATAGTATGCAGATTATAAAATATAGAACTGTAGAAATGAGTGTTGGCCTTCTGAAATGTTCTCATACTATAAATGATTATTTATTTAACTCAAGATGAAGGCCATTGTGTTTACATGCCTCTTATGAATATTTCTTCGATAAGGTTCGGTTGTATGTACCTTCCAGAGTATCTGCACAGCGGCAACCCTCGAACAAATGTCCATGTGGAAACCAGAGATGCTTGTTGCGAAATTGACGTGCCTTGTGTTTGTGCATTGTGTGTTTACAAAGCGACAAGAGGAAGGAGTCCTGCATCGTGTTTCCTGGCACGAAATAAATAAATATCCTTGGACATTTCAGACAACGCCATCTCGTCCCAAGCTAAGCAACTTAATGCTTGTGTTATGGTAACGAGATGGATGATAAACTACTTATATACATATTTTTTTGTAAATACATACATATTATAGATAGAAATGACACCCAGACTCCGAGCCAGTGCCTCTGGTTAAGACAAAGACACTGGCCCGACCCCGGAATCGAACCCGGGACCCGTTGATCAAAAGGCGGCACATCTAACCACTAGACCAACGAGGCAGTCAAAGAAATATAATATTTGTCGGTAAATCTAGTCTTGCGAATGTTATTTCGACCAAATACGATTTAATAGTTTGCCTTTGGGTTTTCGTCTGTCATGGGGCAAATCAACTGATTTACCCGACCCGGATTTACCAATGCCGATGAAATGTGACAACGCAGGGTTTTGTTACAAAGTTTACCTTTTCTTGCAGCTATCTCGTTCCTTTATTCACCTCTTATGGCAACATATTGGACCGCTTTGGGGACATAATGCATTTGAAGTCAGTCGCAGCACGGGCCGCTGTATTATCAATCACCTAAAACAGACAGGCAGGGGAACTCCGGGATACATCAAAAGCCAATCTGAACCTTATTTATGATTCGACGAACCTCTCAGAGTCACGTCTCACGGTGATGAGCTGAGCCTGACTCGCCCCCACCGACCCCCCCCCCCCTACGGCGCCATAACGCCGTAGTTACGCTTGGCCACGCCAGCCAGTTTGTCTGTTGATAGATGCTTGTCAAAGGCCCCCAACTTGGGCATGTCACAGGGCTGTAAGATGACGGGAAAATATTATTTACATAAAATAACATCAATATTACAATACACTGTGAATATAGAACGCAAATCTATACTATATTATAAAGAGAAAAGATTTGTATGTATGTTTGTAAAAAATAAACTCAAAAACTGTGGACGGAATGTATACATTCTTTCACCATTGCAATTCTATTAAAGCCCTGAGTAATGAATGCCAAACCGCGATAACTCCCTACAGAATACAGAACCGTTTTCTTGAACATTCCAACATTTCAGACACTTTCCAGTGTCCGTGGTCGCGGGATGACTGAAGTAAAGACTTAAATAAAAGGACACGATCAGAACCGCCATGAAATCATTTCCTGCAATGTGCAGATATCGTGAAAACCTAAGACATCATGATACATGTACAGAACTGATGTTCAATAGATTTGTTAATATTCGAGAACGACTGAAAGTATATGGCTAATATTGCTTTTGAAATATTTGTGGAGGCCCAGGAAAGGTTTGAATGGTGAGGTGAAATAGTAAGTTTCGTGTCAGCAAAGTCGCGATCATGACTATTATACCCAATTAATATTTATAGATTTGCTTAAATTACTCATATTATTAATTTCCTCTAAGAAACATAATAATATCATGTTTAGAAGATAAATCGAACTAACAAAACTTCCATTTACTTTGTCTGTCCGTAAAAGGTATTTGATTGATATGATATGAAGAATATCCATAAATTTCACAAGCGGCAGACCTCAGGCAAAATTGCTGAAACTGACGCCCGTATTAATAGTCGTTACTCAGCCCAAGATACCGCACTTGATATGAATCTTGAGATCCTCGTCGTATTAATAGACGTGCAGACAGTCCGTGGCTTGAGATGTGATTAGCGTGGCGCGAAACATGGAGTTTGAAAATATTTTTAACGATAGTAACTATTACGATGAAAATATTTTAAATAATTATGACATGGGATTAATATGACGATATTTTGTGGCCGATTTCGTTTACGAAAAGTTTTTATGGGATCCTTCAAATCCATTTGAATTACTCTGTAGCCGCTCCGATGCAAAAAACGCGCCAAAAATAGAGGAACGCTATATTTTTTGGGTTCTCTCGTACTTTGAAGTTATATATTTAGAAAAGTAATGCGATAACCTATAGATATTATTATTTAAAATGATCCAAGGGGTTATCATTTAAATAAAACCATATTTCATAGTATAAAAAATATTTATTTACAAGTCCAAAACTGACTGTACAAATTTGACGTCAGATAAATTTTTTTCACCCAAACTTAAAAATTAATTTATACTACATCTTTACAGAGAAACTAGCTAACTAACTAGACAAGTTAACTTAAAATGTCTTTAGGCATGTCTCCTTCGGATTTTGAACACTTAATAAAAATCAATTCACTGCCTGCTGCACACCTGTACACCTTTTCTGTTAATTTATTTCACTTTTATAACAATGTTGAATTATTATTGCCGCGCTTTTATCTTAGAGCCGCACAATGACCGCTTCGTCTGACATTATGGAAACAATTAAATCAGAATCCTCGCAAATTCAAATCTATAAGTACTAAATGTTACATTACACGCGAACGCTCGTCGGTGAGGAATGTAGTATTGTAATGTAATGCTCAAAGTCGAATCTATAATGTTACATTACACGCAAATGCTCGCGGTGAGGGAGCGCCTTTAAATTTTATAAAAATGTGAGGTACTCGAGCAGCCGGTAAACAAAGAGATGTTTATTATGTTTGGCATTTTTTTTTTACACTGACGCGCCACATTGCGTGTTGTTGTCAATGCTTACTGAGTTAAGTGTTAAGTAGTAAACAATTATGTCGTATTGGGAAATAAATACACACCGTTTTTAACTATTTAACGCTCTTTTGGGTAGCAACCCACTATGATACGTGTATTAGCGCTATTTATTAATTATATATTTAAATTAAAGATTTTTATTTAAAAATTTACATATTTTGACACAGCAATAACGAAATGCGACAAGTCTCATTCAAAACTTCGTTCAATTTGACGTCATTGTTCACGCAGACAAGGCGTGAACCATAGTCCGCGCACCGAGAGACGCGCGGAGGGCGTCGCGTCACCAAGGCGGGGGGCCAGCTGCCCGCGACCTCTCCACCACTCCATCACCGACCACGGCCGACGACGCGCGCGCACACTTGTTGTACATAGTCTTTCAATATTGTACTGTTCTCTTTGAACCACATTATAAGTGTTTACAGTCCACTTGACTTATTTATTTATAGACCTTTAGTTAGGTCCCGAACAGTTTTGGTCCTTCTTCGCCTACATTTTTAAATCCGCGTAACGTATTTCGGCGAACAAAGAAAACGTTCGTGCGGTGGCAGTACGACGCGACGTTGGTGGACATTGATACGACGAGTCTTTAAAAGCGCCGTGTCACTACAAGTGGCATTCAATAGAAGAGCAGTTTGGAGTTGGGGTCGTCAAGAAAAACGATAACGAGGAGAGGACGTCTACAAGTTCCCGAGGTCTACACGTCGACGGTGGTCAAGTCTCGACTACGTTGGTCGAACCCGCCGAGACACCTATTTGCTTCGTGGGAATCAACACAGTCCGCCTTGTGGATAAAGATAAGCATATTTGTGTATCGTTCCAAATTCCTTTCCATAAAATTTCAATTACAAATTCAAATTTCAAAATTTTCCGTTGCAACCGTTTTTCAGTTCAGTTTCGAATTTGAGGCACCAAGTGATTATTTACATTGGTTTAAAGTATATTCACAATATTAACGTGCATTCATTAGCTTAGCGCTGCATGGAACCGGTTTCTTATCGGTACACCGCCGGTTGGCAAGTTCTTTGTTAACGAGCGAGCTAACGGTCACAAGTCTATTCATTATAAAACATCTGTTTGCTGTCATTAGTCATAATATTCATTTGCTAATTGCATTATCTTTTGTTCTTTAAGCGTAAAATCTATTGCATTTTTTTTTTAAATCACCGTCTTATAATGGCTAATGAGGATTTATTAGTGAGAAAACGCAGTGCTATGAAAGCCAAGCTTACGAATTTCTGCAATTATGTTAACGTGCTTATGAGTTGCGAATCAATAACCAGCTTGCAGCGCATTGAGCTGGAGGGTCGCCTTCGTAAATTTGATGCTCTATACGATGAATTTGATCATTTGCAGTTGGAGATCGAGGTGCTCTTGGATAAGCCAGACGAGGCGTACGGGGAACGTGCCAAGTTTGAGGAGCGGTACCACGCAGTGGCAGCTCTGGCACGCAGTTTGCTAATCAGCGCTGATGCCGGCGTTGACGGTGGGTCTGTAGCGGGCTCAGCAGATAAGAACTCAGGTGCATCGCTCCGTCATAATTTTGTACGCTTACCTAAAATTAATTTGCCTACTTTCGATGGTAGTTATCAATGTTGGCTAGAGTATAGAGATACTTATTTGTCGCTTATCCATAGTAGTAGTGCAATCGATGACATTAGCAAATTCCATTACCTGCGTGCATCGCTCAAGGGTGATGCTCAGCAAGTAATAAAAAATATAGATTTTAAAAGCGAGCATTATCAATTGGCGTGGAGTTTGCTATGTGAGCGATATGACAACAGCAGGCTTTTAGTTAAAAACCATGTGCAGGCTTTGTTCAATACTCCAGCAGTTAGTAAAGAGTCCTGTGTAGCCTTACGTCAATTTGTAGACAACATTAACAAACAAATTAGAGCTTTGAAAACGCTGAACGAGCCCACTGACCAGTGGAGTACACTGATTGTAATTATGATGAGTAGTCGACTGGACAAAGTAACTAACAGAGACTGGGAAGAGTACAGCAATACCTTACCCAAATCTCCTACCTTGTCAGAATTTTGTTCATACATTGGTAGAAGGGCTGATTTATTAGAGACAGTAGAACATGGCAAATCAACAGAAGAAAAATTTGACGGTAGCACAAACAGTCACGCATTATATACACAGAAAACAAAAAGCGAGAATTTAAATAAAAATAAATCTAGTATTAAAAAAGAATTTAAATGTCCGTTGTGCAAAAGAGATCATTTCATGTTTGTGTGTGATGAGTTTCGTAAATTGTCAGTAGAAAATCGGTTAGCAAAGGTGAAGGAGCTTAATGTGTGCTTTAATTGTTTACGTCCAGGGCATTCAAGTAAACGTTGTAAATTGTCCCATTGTAAATACTGTAACCGCAGACATAACACGCTTTTACACGTAGAACAGTCTAATTCAACTATACAAGATCCAATGCCTAGTAGTGTTGTCTTACCTAGTTTACTGAGTAATGACACTTCTGGAAGTGCACATTTACAAAATGGCACGTCGGAAAGCGTTGTTATGTCAAGTGACACTGCAGCTACTACTCGTTCTGTTTTACTTTCCACAGCTCTGGTGACAGTGGTCAGCAACCGAGGTGAGAAGTTCGATGCCAGGATCCTGCTTGATAACGGTAGCACAGCCAATTTTATCACTGAAACACTGTGTCACAAGTTGGGATTGCCTAGACGTAGCACTAACTCCACAATATCAGGTATAAATAAGCAAATATCTAATAGCACACAGTCTTGTAGGTTTACAATTCAGGCTCGGAATGGTGCCTATAGGGAATCTATTACTTGCATCATATTGCCTGAAATCACTAGGATGTTGCCGTCTACAGCTGTAGATATAGGCAACATCAACATTCCAGCAGACATTCAATTAGCTGATCCGTCATTCCATATTCCTTCTGTCATCGACATACTTGTTGGAGCGGAAGTGTTTTGGAATGTCTTAGGTTCCTCATCTATTAGTTTAGGTAGGAACAAACCCAAACTCCACGCAACTAAATTCGGATGGGTAGTCTCCGGTCCAGTTCCATTGCGTTCTATTTCTAATAACCAGGCACATTTTTGCAATGTTTCCGGTCGGCGAACAGGGAAGGTTCAGTCAAGGTACAACTCCTTGCATCGAAGCACCAATAAAGCCCACGACCATTCCACGTCTCGAGCTTTGTGGGGCGTTGCTAGGCGCAAGGCTGTGTGCTAAGGTGCAGAGTTCTATTACTTTGCCTGTAACTAGATGCCGGTTTTGGTGCGATTCAACCATAGTGTTGAGTTGGCTAGCTATTTCACCGAGTCTATTAAAACCTTTCGTGCGCAATCGCGTCAATGAGATACAAGAGAATACTGCAAATTATAAGTGGAGTTACGTGCCGTCTAAGGTCAATCCGGCAGATCTTGTTTCTCGTGGGCTGAAGGCTGACCTTATCAGCGAGTGTTCTTTATGGTGGTCAGGCCCACAGTTCTTGTTAAATGACGAAATAGACTGGCCAGCTATGCCCAACAAAAGTGTGAAACAGGATTTACCAGAAGTCATTACATCTAACTTCACAGATCACTCGTTTCTCACAGATTCACAAAATCACCTACATTCCACACACACAGATGCATCATTCATTCATACATTACTTCATAAACATTCAAGCATAAGTCATTTGCAGAGAGTGGTAGCCTACATATTTAGATTTGGTTATAATTTGAAAAATAAAACTAAATTACAAAATGCACTTTCAAGTCAAGAACTACAAGACTCTTTGAATTTCATTTTACGGCAAGCTCAAATGGAAATGTTCTCCAAGGAATATGGTATTCTTAAGGCTAGTAAGACTTTGCCTCGTAAAAATAGACTGATATCTTTGAGTCCCTTTGTTGATAAAGATGGTCTCATTCGTGTAGGCGGGAGACTTGACAATTCGCCTTACGATTACAATATCAAGCATCCAATTTTACTATGTTCTAAACATCATGTCACTAAATTAATTTTCCATAAATATCATAATGATTTATTACACGCTGGCCCTCAGTTATTGATAGCAAACATACGACAAATGTATTGGCCTCTTGGTGGCAGAAATCTGTCCAAATCTACTGTGAAACACTGTATTAAATGTTTTAAATACAAGTGTCAAAATGTTCAACCTGTCATGGGACAATTGCCTGTTAATAGAACTCACTTAGAGTTCCCATATTTAAATTGCAGTGTCGATTATGCCGGGCCAATATTGATAGCGGATCGAAGGGGGCGAGGGTGTAAGCTCATAAAGGCGTATCTGTGCATCTTTGTCTGTCTTGCTGTTAAAGCTGTCCATATCGAGCTCGTTACAGACCTTACTAAGGAGGGCTATATGGCTGCTTTGAACCGTTTCGTTGCTCGTCGAGGCAAACCCAAGAGCATCTTGTCGGATAATGGCACTAATTTTATAGGCACTTGTAATGAACTGCAACAATTCTTACAAGACTCAAATATTTCGTATGAAGTTGCACAAAGGGGCATTGAATTTACCTTTGCCCCTCCTTACTCTCCACATTTTAACGGCGTTGCTGAAGCCGCCGTTCGCTCTACTAAACATCACCTGAAAAGACTATTACAGCTAACACATTTCACGTACGAGGAAATGGTCACTTGTTTGACTCAAATAGAAGCTGTTCTTAACTCACGTCCTCTCACACCACTTTCCTCTGATCCTCTAGATTTTACTGCCCTTACTCCTTCACATTTTTTGATTGGACGATCACTTATGGCTGTTCCGCATCCACAGGTGTCTGACATAAACATTGGCCGCTTGGAGCGCTATCACAGAGTGGAGCATATAAAGCAGCATTTTTGGAAACGCTTCCACTTAGAATATATCTCTCTGCTCCAGCAAAGGACTAAGTGGACGTCATCGACAGGACAACTGGCAGAAGGAACGTTAGTTCTCATCAAGGAGAGAGGACAACCGCCACTGCTGTGGCCACTGGGACGTGTCACAAAGGTCTTCCCAGGAAACGACGGAATAACGCGTGTGGCCGAGCTGAAGACAAAGAAGGGGACAGTTCTTCGCTCCTTTAATAATATTTGTCCACTTCCTTTAGATTGAATGCTTCAACCCGGGCAGGATGTTCACGCAGACAAGGCGTGAACCATAGTCCGCGCACCGAGAGACGCGCGGAGGGCGTCGCGTCACCAAGGCGGGGGGCCAGCTGCCCGCGACCTCTCCACCACTCCATCACCGACCACGGCCGACGACGCGCGCGCACACTTGTTGTACATAGTCTTTCAATATTGTACTGTTCTCTTTGAACCACATTATAAGTGTTTACAGTCCACTTGACTTATTTATTTATAGACCTTTAGTTAGGTCCCGAACAGTCATCGTTCGCGAGATCAAGCCCTCAAGTGCAGCTAGCTGAGGAGCAGATCTTGGTTACTGAGATGTGTCTATTAATTAGCAATAATCTTAAGATGCTGATGACGTCATAATGGAATAATAACGCATTTGAGTACGTTTTTGAGTGACGACTATTAATACGGGCCTGAATATACTAAAATACAAGGGAGACCTATTCGATATGCCGTGTGGTGATAGACAGGAGAGAAAAAGAAAAGAGGAAAACTTGCCAGCGTGGCGCAGTAGGCTCATTTCTCTCCATGAATCTGGAGGAGGCCCGACTCAGTAGTGGGTCATTTATGGATTGAAACGACAAAATTCTGGATAGAGGCGACACGATTCAGTGTACTCAGCCCTAAAAGTGATATTGAGGCGGTTTCGCTTTGTTTATACAAGCTTGTTCTGTTAAAGTTGATTAGGAGTGAAGTTCACATGAGCTCGCTTTTAAACTAAATTATTACTTAATTTCTAGCGCCATTAAACATGCGTTGGCGCGTGTATACTAAAGTGCATACTACACACTGATATATTCTCACCGTCTACTTTAAATCAATATTTGTTTATAACTGTCTTATTAGTCTAAGCACGGGGATATGCCCCACTCGTCGCAAAGGGGAGGTCTGCCCATTCCGATGAGCCTTGTATGTATTACGAGATTCTATTCCGTTATCTTTAATATTGTTTCGAAATCACTCTTAATACATTCCCATCTAACGAACGCATCATTCTCCGGTACTGCGAGATGCCTGCTCCAAGCATTATTGAGTTTATTCACAAACAAAGTGTTCGACATTAGATGAGAACTTGTTTGTGCTTTAACAAGTTGCGATGAAAATTTTTGTTTGGTACAAAACAACTGTGTTTGTGCGTTCATGCACTGATTTATCGAATAAAGAATTCTGATTATTGTAAAGAGTATTTTTATATATTTATAGGATTCTCTTTTAATACACTTATCATCATGGTCTGTGGTAAGTCGAGAGATACATATTTAGAACCTATTTCTATTAATGGGTACTTACACAATTAAGAGCTTAATGTATTAGCTCCCCAAAAAGCTAATACATGCCCAGAGACTTTAAACGTTAAACTTTTTTATTATAAACTCAAACTCAAACTCATTTATTGTAAATAGGTCTTTTAAAGACTCTTTTACACGTCAGATTTTTACATATTTTTTCTGTCTTTAATCATATCTTTAAACATTATATTAAATTAACAGAACAACATTAATAGCCTCATACTTAGAAGTAGTAAAAACTAAATGATTTTACAGAAATCATCCTGCGCTAGCTAAGCGACCAACTACTCGTATCACTTAAACAGTCGTTAATATTATAATATGCTTTATTAAGCAAAGTAGCTTTAATTTTTGTCTTAAATGCCTTTAAGGATAATTCTTGCAACGTAAGAGGTAGTTTATTGTAAATGCGAATACCAAGTCCCACAAATGAGTTATGTACCTTATGTAATCTATGGATAGGGACACACAATTTGTGCCTATTCCGGGTATTAATATTATGAACATCGCTATGTTTGGTATATAAATGAATATTTTGCCTTATGTACATTAAATTGGCGAAAATAAATTGCGATGCAACAGTTAGAATACCAATATCCTTAAAGCGATGTCTTAAAGATTCTCTAGCTCCTAGCTGATATATTGCTCGAACAGCTCGTTTTTGTAAAACAAAAATATGTTGGATATCAACAGCATTGCCCCATAGCAGAATACCATAGGACATCACGCTGTGAAAGTAACTAAAGTACACTAGGCGAGCTGTTTCCACGTCAGTAAACTGTCTAACTTTTCGGACGGCAAAAGCAGCAGAGCTTAGTTTTCCCGCAAGGCTGGTTATGTGAGGGCCCCATTGTAATTTGCTATCTACAGTTATACCGAGGAACACTGGATGTATTGACTCAATAGCTTTAAGAGCTTCGTTATTAAGAGTAAGGTCAGGACCGAGGTTTTTAACATTTGGCATGATAAATTTGATACATTTCGTTTTCTTTGCGTTAAGAACCAGGTTATTTGCTGTAAACCAGTGTGTTACTTGTTTGAGTGCACTGTTTACTTCGTCAAAATTATTTCTATTCCTATCTACTTTAAAAATTAATGAGGTGTCATCTGCAAACAGTACAACATTGCAAATACCCTGTAAGTAGTATGGCAGGTCGTTAATATATACTAAGAAAAGCAAAGGGCCTAGAATTGAGCCTTGAGGCACACCTAACTGTACTGGCAGTTCAGAAGATTTGACACCATTTGCATCTACACATTGTACTCTGTCTTTCATATAAGATTCAATCAATTTCAGGGCCAAATCTTGAACCCCGTAGTGACTCAGTTTGAGTATAAGCGTTTCCCTATGGACGCAATCAAATGCTTTAGAGAGGTCGCAGAATACACCAATAGCATTCTTCGAATTCTCCCATGCGTCAAATATATGTTTAAGCAGAGCAACGCCTGCATCAGTTGTCGACCTTTTTTTTTTTTTTTTTTTTTTTTTTTTCGCTGGGGAAATGCTTTATGCATACCACCGCACCCCGGGGGAAAGGTCGGTGATTATGTGGGACTCCGACAAGGGTCGTCTACCCAAGAGTCGTTTACCCACTAAAACCCCAGCGGCATACCCTCACACGACGCGCTTGGGGCGCCACAAGTTCGCGTAAACGCATTCTACTGTGACGCCCCGGCGTGGTGCCCGCAACGCGGGCAAGCGACTATCAGAGAGGGCGTCCCGGTATATTTGGACGCCCTCAGTCATCGAGGCTTTCGTCGGTGGTGGCTCCCCCGAACCACCACCGGCCTCCTAGGCGAGGGCAGAAGGGGCCCGCATCGTCACGAACCCCCCTCCACCCCCGCCTCCGTCCGCGGCGCGGGTCACCCGGAGCTCCCTCCCTTGCGACCCGCCCCGCTGCCCCCTTCTGCGACATCGGCCCCGCAGAAGGAGGCCCGTCAGCCCTCGGGCCGGCGCCAACCAGAGGACACCGGCGCACCGCAGCCGTCCAGGGCCCGAAGGGAAACCCTTAGGACAGGGTCCACCGTCTACCCAGGTCCCCGGAGCCCACCAGGGCTCGCAGCGAGACACTGGGGACAGGGTCCCCATCCACCCAAGTCCCCGCAGCCCCAATCTACCGCAGCGCACCGGCGATCCGTCCCGCAGCCCCCTTCTGCGACATACGGCCTCGCAGAGGAGGCGCGTCAGCCCTCGGCCGGCGCCAACCCGAGGACGTTGAGTGAGGACTCGGTTTGACGGCCAACTAAGTTGAGCGCCAACCCGAGGACCTCATGGTGCGCCGCAGCGGTTTACGACTCCCAAGGCAGCTCTGAGGACAGAGGAGTCCCCGGAGCCGCAACCCGCCACGACGCTGGGTGCCGCTCTTCGTCTCACCTCTCCCCGTGGGCCCGCCCGGCATGGGAGGCCCTGGCCGGTATGGCCCCACGGATCATTGAGGCACTCAAGCCCCCTCACCACAGCAAGGTGGCAGCACAGTCGAGGGGGATCAGTTGTCGACCTACCCTTAGTAAAGCCATGTTGTTCATTATGAAGGAGGCCATTTAAGTTAAGGTATTTTAATAGCTGCTTGAGCATTAACTTCTCGAAAATTTTACTAAATGCAGGCAGTATCGATATAGGTCTAAAATTGCCAATTTCATTTTTACTACCCGTCTTGAACAAAGGTATAACTTTACTAAGCTTCATGAGGTCGGGGAAAACACCTACGTCTATACACTTATTAAAAATAACAGATAAGTAGGGAGCCACGTCTTCGATTATATTATTTAAAAGTTTAATAGAAATGCCCCAGAAGTCACCGGTATTTTTAAGATTCAGCAATTTGAAAACATTAACTACATCAAGTGGGCAAATATGTTCAAATCTAAATAAGGAACTGCAACTGGGTACGCTATCATGCATCAGTTTTTCAGCTACAGTCGGCGAGGAATTTAAGGAACGAGTCGTTGATATGGGTATATTTGCGAAGAACTCATTGAAAGACTGGGCTACATCGGCCGGGTTGGTAATCATTTTATCATTGTCCTTTATTTCAAACCTATTTACGCATATAGAGGATTTACCCATTTGATTGTTTATCATTTTCCATGTAGCTTTTACCTTATTATCCGAGTTTTTAATTGTGTTACTAATAAATTTTGATTTGGCTATGTTGCACACTTTTTTAAATATTTTTGAGTATTTTTTTACATAATTAAGAAAAGGGGTATCAAATTTATACTTTTTCATGCCATATAGCTCGTAAAGCCTCCTTCTACTTTTATAAATACCTGCCGTAGCCCACTGATTAAAAGAAACTGATTTATCATTAACATTTGTAGATCTCGTTTTAAAAATACTTTGAAACTCTTTTTGTACGACTTCGAACACCGATTCGTACATTTTATTAGGGTTATCATTGTACATAATAGATGGCGTTAATTTAGCTACAATATTTTTCTTAAAATTATTACAACGATTTACTGAGTGTGGTGTATATTTAATTTTTTGCACAAATTTAGGTAATACAATAGGAAATGTAGCCAATTGTCCACAGTGGTCAGACGCAAGCTTGTTAAATACTAGTTTATCTATAGAATCACAATTACTAAATATGTTATCCAGGCAGGTGGCGTAGGAAGCTGCGATTCTAGTTGGTTCTAAAAATAAATTATGCAAATTAAAAGATTTAAAAAGATTTAAAAGTCTGGTACTAAGTGAACATGTATCTAATAAATTAACATTAAAATCTCCACATACAATTATACTTTTCTGTTTACAATTTAATTTAATAAGTGAATCTTCTAATATTGATTCAAACAAGCTGAACTCACTCAAGGGTGGGCGGTAAACGCAGACTATAACGTATCGCTCAAGCTCAATGCAGGACAGCTCAATAGTGCGCTCGACAGAAAGATTTACTATATCTAAACGTTCTTTACATTTTAACTTATTTGAAACCATTATAAGTGAGCCACCGCGGATAGCATTCCTTCTTGCAAACGCACTCTGTACGGAATAAAAATCATTGATAGGAAATGGTATTTGAAACTTCTTTAACCAATGTTCAGTTAAACATAGTACTTGAACATTATATTTTTCTAAGAATAAACTTAATTCCAATTCCTTGCCGGCAAGACCCTGCAAGTTCTGATGTACAAGAACCATGCTTCCGGGCCTACCCGTTGTCTCATCTAGTAGTTTAAACTACTAGACCTATCTATATAAATGTTGGTTTGATTACCAACAATGTCGGTTTTACAGCTACTAGAGTAACTTGTTAAAAATGAATTAATATTATATGCTATCAAAGTAGCAATCAAATGTCTGTATTTTTTGGAAAGATACATAGCTTTCCCTGTCAATTTAAATCCACTAACAAATATGTTAGTATCAAAAAATAATAGTTTGTCACTATGACGACATATCAACATATGCATTATGTTATTTATATTGTGTACTCGTATGTGCATATTCTGTTTTTCTGACAATAAGTTGGAATAAGGCAGAGCACATAACATTATTATTCCTACGTTTAATTTTAATAAGGTGTCAATACCATCTACAATGTCCTTTTTCTCTAATCCTAAACTATTTCCTAACAATAACACTAAAATGGATTTGTTGTCTAGGTTACTACTCATTACTTTTTTAATAATTTCGTTATACCCCAGATTTGGGTAACAATGGTTCACTACATTGGTATCCAAACAATTTTGTAGCAGGGAACCAAAACCAGTACCTATACTGTCAGTAAATAAATTAGTCCTATTTATTGTTTTTTTGTCGTGCTGCTGAGTAGGATGAAGTATCTCTGTCAAAGGAGCATCAGGCTGAGGTCGGGGTTCAGGGAGAGGTACTGAGCAAGCACAGTTGCATGAGAGATTGTTTGTCAGATACTCCATTCTCTCCGCATTTCACTATGTCCATCAGCTCCCCGGCCTCCAGCATGCGCTCACTCAACTGATTTTGAGAATACTCATACTTGTCAAAAATTTCCTGAAGTAGGGTTTCTTTACACATCAATTCTTCTTGTAAACGCTGTGTGTCAGCCTCATAGTTATATAGCCCTACAGTGGTCAAACTTAGATTGGCAATTATTTAGACTGTTGACTAAATTAATACGTTCTTTCCTAAGACTGACATTGATTTTACATAGGTTTTGTTTCTTTAAAACCTTCTGGGATAACCTAATAAGTTTTTTAATTCTAATATATTTCGTAAGTTTTTTACGACTCATTATTAATGGACATTGGGTATTGGGACATTGGGTTGGTATACATTAGTTAGTCATTACAATATTTAGTATGCATGATATTTGCGGAAGCAAAGCTTTAAAAATATATGTCAATGGGGTGTTTCGCGCCCAACACACGAAAACACACTCAATGAAGCGTTCGGTGGCGAGTTATGTGATGGCGGTGCTGTCGGCCGCTCAGTGGCACATTTATTAATAAAAACTTTGCTAATATTTTCACGGGTGAATAAAATATGGTTATTATTGACGTCCCGTGCAGCTGTTCGACTACGGGGATCATTCTCACGGCGTGGTGCTATCTCCATCTATTGGACATATTCTCAAATATAATGTTTATGGATTAATAATGTAAGTCGCATATTTGGCATAGAGTGCAAACCTTCGTGGTTTTTGTGTTATTGAGCAACCAACGAGAATTTATAATTCCATTTTTCAGATATATTACAAAATGAGTAAGTTGAATTGTAGGTGAAAAATGTTCCCAGGAAATGATTTTTCTTTTAACGCTGTTATTGCAGATCGACAAAGTAGATCCAAACAATATACATACTCTCATAGTTGTGCTTCATCTGCCAATTTGGTATTATTTTCTAGATCGTGTTTTGTTAGATCGTGTTTTGTTATTTAAACCCAACTTTTCAGATACTCCAGTTTTGTGTTGGGCTTGGGATTTGATTATTTTTATAAACGCAATGACAACCGTCATCCAGTCGTCCCGCGACCATGGACACTGCAAATTGTCTGAAACATTGGGATTTAAATAAAATAACACGATCAGAACCGTCAAGATACAATTGCTGCAATTTCGCGACGTGAGTTTAACGCAGTGATGGTTCTCATATAGCAAAACAAGGATAAGTTACGACCACGAGTACGTTTCGAATAAATCTAATTTATTGTTTCCGCGACTTTTTGCTTCGGCCGTCAACATGCGAACAGATCAGTTCGCCGCATACCGCCGTCTGCCCACACGTCACACGATACAATAACACACGTGACTAGAAGGTACACTCAACGCCATCTCCTACTTCGACCGACGAAAAATTAATCTCTATAGTAATACCCACATTTACTTATAGTTCACAAAATAGACAAATTTAATATTGAGTCGTAAACGCAAGTCAATTCAAGGGCAATTCAAGGGCAAGTCGATTCGTCTTTTACATAAAATTAGTACATATTCTTATATCTGTGCTGATGCTTTTGTTAATTAGGTTATTAGGTTAAAGAATTGTAAGTAAACTCAATATTAGGACCAAATGACATTAAATTATAATTATCGAAATTTGATCGTGTACACTCTAGTGGTAGATGATTTTGAGGACCTGAAAAGATGTACGAACACCTATCATTAAGCCCAAAATTCACACGAGTAAATGATTTATGACATAAATCTTTTTGTACCAAAAAATCAACATTCCATTGGTTACTACTTTTAAATCGCTGTTCAAATTTAAAACTATATATTACAATATTTTTATTTATTTTTTATATTTTATTTCTACAGAGCTTGGTGCTTAGACACAATTGATGAATTGTCATGGTGCCCCGGTGAAGCGAAAACTGAGTCCAGGCCAAGTGGAACTCTCATCGATCGATTACGACATCGATTACGTGGAATAGTTGTTGCCGACTTGGGATGTATGTAATTTCCTTTGAGGTACACGTGTATGCGGTATTCGCCCACGCACCGGCTCACGTGGCCGGGGCGGTATAGCAGCTTTGGGTATGTCTCTCGCAAACTACTCGCTTCGGCGCTTCCCTGCCAGGTTGCTGTCACTTGCCGGCCATATTGGGCTGCCGAACACAGGTAGTACGAGGTAGTTTCTAGATATTTATGCTGATAATAGTGATTGCCGGGTGTTACGACGAGCATTCACAATCGAGCCAGGATCACAAGATATTCAAATACAAACACGTGCGAATTATTAAAATAAACTAAGGAATAAGTTAATTAATCTCTACGAGCGGTTCGTGCGTAGTCTGTGATCATTAATTTGCCTTTTAATAACTTGGTTCTCACAGATATGGCAATTAATCATTCGCTTCAGCTTTCCACACGCATATCAAAGCTGATTATAATGCTCGCCACTTTTTAAATACATTGTGAGCACATTGTGAGGATTAGTCGACAGTGCGGAACTGGATTAATCCTCATTTGTACACCACCACATGTGGATGGGTGCCCGCCGAGTCATCACATTTTGACTTCCGACATGCATCAAACACTCTTGAAGCTGAGCTAGTATATCGGACAGGTAGCCTGTCCAAATGATTACCCGCAGTCGTCTACTCTCGTAGCAGTAGCTCTTGCAGTGGTACTAGTAAACAATAACACATCTTAAAATGTATCCTAGGAAAAAAAAATTACATTTCCTAATATGTTGCACCAAACAATATCATCTCCAAGCTAAATAAAGCGTCTACTCGTGTAAACTTAAAATGTAAACAGATATTTGCCGCTGAAATATGTCTGAAAAGTACTATTGTTTGTCGCTTTCCCCGTAACTAATCTCTAGAAAATAGCGTAAACTGCTGAACGCAAGCACAGACGCGACTCGTATTATCGCTGTACGTATAATGCACGCCATAAACAAACGTTGGTTTAAACAAAACATAAAATGGGAGACGCCAAATCTCCGAGCTTGTTTACCAAATTGAAGGATTTTGGGAGAAACTACGGGATTTCCAAGGATTGGCCCAACTCTTTGAGGGTACGCAGAGGAAGTTGGCTTTGAAAACGCAAATCACACGTCATGCTTGTAGGTACAACAAAGTTGTTTTACCGAGATAATCTGTCGACAAAATCAGCGGGGATAAATCAATCAATGCGGGCGTACAATCATTAATGGACTATTGACACCATTCTGCAAATATATTTCTGTAAGCTACGAAACTATAACTTGATGCCCGTCCAGATTTAGAATACGTAGTAGGGGGTATTTGATGGGTTGACATGGACGAATGAACAAGTGAAATTAGTTAAAGCTATTTACGAAATTGGCAACAGTCAAACCTGCGAAACACACGGGGAGGTAAAAAGGAAAAAAAGTACCTAGTTATATATCATCATCATTTTCGACAAACAAGGGACTCCACTGCCGGAAATAAGCATCCGCAAAGGCCGTCCCTGAGGCGCTCGCATCCATCGGCTGGTAATAGTAATTGATAATATACATACCTACGCATTTTACGTCACAAAGATTGAAGATAGCAACATACATTATTAAATGATCCATTTACTTTCACGTCATACATTATGAAGAACCCTTTTGAAAGACGCAGAATACCGGCCTAAGCTTCGCCCAGCGTCTTATAACTGCGCTCCTTTGAACTAGTGAGGGAAGGGTGAGTGATTCAATTTAAAAGCATCTATGAATATATGGAGAAATCGTCTCCATTACAAATATTGATTCTGCGCCAACCCTCGGACCCTCCGCAGCTAATGTAATTATACTATTACTCTGTCCGTCCATTCGTATTCGTTTACAAGGTGAGGTGGAGCTTCGGCTAGACGCATATGGATCTTGTAGAAAGCCCGGGTTCGCAGAAAACCGCGGCACGCTACACTGGCGTGGTCTATCCTACCCACTACCCTTCGCAACTATTATTCGTCGGCGAAATTCTTTGAAATTTCAAATTTGAATTTAATTTCGCGGTTGGTTTGGATTTCAAATTGAGATCGTGAAAAATATCCGTTAGTTATTTAAGTTAAATCTAATGTTCAAACGGAGGGTTTAGGGAAAGCCTTATTAATGATGTCTGTGGCGAACGTGAATTATATATACTTAAGCATCAACTACTTAATGATGTTTCAGCTTCTAGGATTAGTTTTGATACGCCGGGAGCTTGAACCTTGATTAGGATTTTATACCTTTCGTCCCATTCGAAAGAGCCCAGAAAGAGCCACTCGCCAGACATCTTCTAATTTTATTCCAACTCCATGCTGGCCTAGTCAAATAATTTAATTCACAAATAGTGCGAGTGCAATGAATATGATAGTATCGCGGATTTAAAGTTACGCATTTTGGAGACTGACCCTAAATAAGTAAATTTCAGTTTAACTTCACGTATAAAGGAAAATTTGTTTAAAGAAATATTCTAGATATACTAGATTCAGGTTTTATGTTTTATATGTAGAATTTAATTGGGGAAATTATGTTGTGTTGAAAAGAAAATGTTAACTTACATACTGGATTTAACAAAGTACACTTTATTTTTAGTATTTTTTATGACATGATTAAGCCCCCGTACGCACTAGCCGCTTGACGCGGTTGCATAATAAACTAGAAAAGCGGCAGGCCGCGCGGCTAGCCGCCTAGTGCGTACGGGGTCTAATAGCGATATTGTTGTGTGCATCTTCAGCCGTGGAGATTTAAAGCCCGGCTTACCAAGGTTTGGGATGGTTTTTCTGTTCCAGCAAGTCTTTCTATTAATAATATCAGTATATACATGTACTGTTTCAGAATGCAACATTTGTTCCACAGCCTCATGTGTGAGCTGCGAAGTTTATGCGGTTTGGGCGTGGGGCACAGAGCCTCGCATAGTTGGCGGATCGCGGCGAAGTTGCCATAGTTGAGGCAGATATCAAAGGTGTAGTTGCCAACAAAAACTCACAACTCGCACTTTCGCTAGCTCAAAACTTTGTTGATTAAACTTGAACTTGGATTTACTTAAGAGATACGGCATGCCCGCCCTTTGGAAAACATAGTGGCTGTAGCGGGAGGTTTAATTCATAGCATACACGACACCAATTTACTAGGAAGTCAGGACCACCCTGTTTGATGTAGTTTTTTAGGAATGGGTTCCCTTAATAAAAAACGTAACCCTAAGTATAACCTGTATAGCGGGGGCAGTTTACAAACATGAAATTCACCAACACAAACGACACCCAGACGCAGAGCAAGTGCCTCTGGTTTGCACAAACACACTTGCCCGACCCCGGAATGGAACCGGGGACCCGAGATCCAAAGGCGGATATCTCACCCCTAGACCAACTAGGTTGAAATCAAGGTTGAAAAACACATCGACTCGTCTGACAATTATCAGATAGCTTTAAATATACATTTCAATGGAATTAGTTAATAGCAGGGCACGCATTTTATAATTGGCTCGTGACTAAACAGAAAAGTCAACAACGACAACAACAGCAGATAATAAACTTTTAATGAGAGCAAAAGGAACAGCGTCGTCGTCAAATTGTTTTTAGAATTCTGAAGTAATTTTTGGAGACTCGGAGTTGCGGATTGAGTCCTGTTGTACCCCAGGCGTAGCGCTGTAGGCGGCCTACGCGGTTAGGACTACGCGCTACGGGCTACGAGCTTCATTCATTTAGTCGGTGTGAGCCAGTCAGCGCGCCGCGCTCCACCGAATCGTCCGTATGTTGTGTCTCTCTCCGTCGTACAAAACTTTATTCGACTTTCGATACGAAATATATTGCGTACCAGTGTTTAATTTCTTTTAAAATATAGTGACTGTTAGTGTTAAGAACTGATCTGTATAGTTATTCAGTGCCCGCGTCGTCCGTTCCTCGAAAAGTTACGGGTAAGTAAACCAGTAATTAATATTTTGTATGAACAACAGGAGTGAAAAGTAATTATGCACGTGGGGAATTCGAGCGTGTTATATCAGTTAACAAGTGTAGATAATGTTATCGCGACCAAAATTAAAAACTGAACAACCCTAAGTACGTTTGGTTGTGTATAATATCTGCGGCGAGTTATGTTGGTCGTAGAACTTCCTTGGTTTTTTTCCGACGTTTTTTTCCGATGCGCGGAGCAGTGAGGAAATGTCATAGGCCGGAAAATATTGCCTTTTTAACCCCCGACGCAAAAAGAGGGGTGTTATAAGTTTGACGTGTCTGTCTGTCTGTGGCCTCGTAGCTCGCGAAAGGATGAAGCGATTTCAATATAGTTTTTATTGTATGAAAGGTGAGTTACGGGCGAGTGTTATTAGACATGTTTGATGAAAATCGGGTGAGCCGTTTAAAAGTTATGAGGGGTGAAAGTGGGGAAGAATAACCGAATGTCTGCAAATATAATCGAGTGGGGTCTCAAATAAAAGCGCATCACGTGCAATTTAACAAAATCTATATTATAATAAGTGTGTAACTATAAAAAGTATAAAATAAAAATTAAATTAAAAATTTAAATAAACCCCCGACACAATAACCTTTAAAAAGTAAAAAATAAAAATAAATACTTCTCGTTGGGGGACCAGGGGTCAGGTAATAAATAAGTGGGAGTGGTCCCCCAACGCGAAGTATTTATTTTTATTTTTTACTTTTTAAAGGTTATTGTGTCGGGGGTTTATTTAGATTTTTAATTTAATTTTTTACTATATGTACACAATGTTGTGTACTTTGGTCCAACAAATTGGTGTAGGAAAAGCTTTTCTCTTTTGATACGTTTAATTAAAATCCTTCCTTGCCGGAAACATGTCGCTATACCATAAAACGAGAATTAACAGCCCGAGGAAAGCCATCACTTTTTTTATTAAAATATCATACCAGCCGAGACGGAAGCCACAGTGACCCTCCCCGAAGCCGGAGAAGGAGACATTTATTGCACTCGATGAAATATGCGGCACTGTAAAATAAAGGACATATGCAAACAATATTCAGCTTAGTTTCATTACTATTCTGGTTTATAATGCCACTTGACAGCGTTCAAGCGTTAACGGTGTGAGATTGTCGCTGTAAACCATATAGTCGGAGCCTCGTTGAAGACTTCATATCAATCAAACTATTTAATAAATAGCTAAAATATACTTCCTGATTGTGAAGTCACGAAATAGTTAACTTAGTAATCGTGATTATCAGTTACTGTTGTTAAAATTTTTACGAGATTTGAAGACTATTTGTTGGTCATTAGAACCACGTGTTCTAATGCCTGAATGTAATATTTTAAAATAATTAAACATAATTAATTGAAAAATAAAGTAACATGTATAGCCAAACTTAGAACCTCCTCCGGTCAAATAATACTCCGGTCAGTTAATCCGCAGCCCTATGTTTATATTTCAAGGCTTGGAATATCCTCTTGGATATCCTCTTGGATACCCGACCGCTAAACGCCAGCCGGGTCATGTGGGACTCCGAGGTGCGGAAAGATGGTAATTGCGCCCCAACCTACCCACTAACACCAACGCTGTCCCTCGACTGCCCGTAACAGGGCCGCGGGTTTCGCTCCCCAGTATGCTTGTACAAACGGGCCCGATGCTTTGATAGGGAGCTCTGGACGCTCCCCAAACCATCGAAAGGCGCGTGCGGGACATTGCACGTGCCCGCCTGCCTGGCCGTAGCTAACGGCGGCAGCCCTGGCCCGCCTTTGTCGCGGCAGTGTAAAGCTCTGGAGGCAACTCTGAAGGCAGAGCAGTCCCCGGAGCCAAAAACCACCACGCCTCTGTGTGCCACTCTTCGTCTGGTCTCCCCCCGTGGACTCGCCCGGCATGGGCGACCCTTAGCCGGTATGGCCCCAAAGGATCCTAAAGGCACGCAAGCCCCCTCACCACAACAAGGTGGCAGCACGATCGAGGGGGTGAGTCGGAGAGGCTAAATTAAACACTATTCAGCTAGTTCAAGTTTACTTTAGGCCTAATTTAATATTTGCACATTATCACACCCAGTCTTCCATTGAACCGTTAATAGTATAATTGAATGTAACGCAATAAAACAAGTTAACTAACGGAAAACAATACTAAAGATTTTGTTTTTTGAGAAGCCTAACACTCATTTTGAACATAATTGAGATTAAAGGTTCCTCGGAATGCAGCCTCTTTATTCAATTCGTACTGTTTATACTCCTCACGAGTGGACGTCGCCCACAAAACAAACAAAGCAAACCCGTATGAGTTGTTACGAGTTGGTCTCAGCAGTAGCCGCGTTCCCAGGGTAGCTCCCGCCTAGTAGTAAACTGCATTATTGACTTTGACGAGTCGGGCTTCCTCCAAGTCCATGTAGGAAGTCGGTGTACTACCTCGCTACTGGCAGCCAGGACCAATTGTGCAATTCTGCATGAACATTATAAATCCGCCACTAACCTCACCTTGTGGTAGTGGCATCGGAATAATGTAGCCTATACTATGAAGCGGAGTTTCCTGCATGAAGACTGGATTCGGCAATAGGGCTGTTACGGGATGAGACGATGACGATTTTACTACTTCATTTATGTATATTACTATAATGGTCAGAAAATATCTGAGCACGGTGTGATAAAATGTCAAATAATAGTGATATTCGTCCCGCTGCTTTCACCCCGCGAGGTTGGTTGCTTTCACCCCACGTCAACAGCCGCAGTTGGCGGAGCATTCCCCGCACTAATGGCCGGATTACTCGACTAATCTACTTCTGTGTAACTTCGTGATTAACCGTGGAAACTCCTAAAATACTCACATCATATTGTCCGTATAGCGATGGATTAAGAGTACATAACGGCACCCACCTATTCCATTCCGAGTGTGTCGTCAATTACGGCTTAAGGAAACAGAAGACCTAGTTATAAGAGAGGAAAAACTTGACAATTAACCTTATCCTAAACTGCTAGAAAGATGTCTCTCTCATTTATGGGTTGATGATGATTGCACAGGATGACTGACTACGTTTGTTTTATCTACTGTCGGCGCTTGGAAAATTCATTAAAATGCATGAACATATTCAAGTTATTTTTTGGTAATTAAAATACGCATGTGTAGAATTGAAGCAACATGCGTACATTATAGTTGAACAACATTTATTTAACGCGTCTAATTTAAAACCTTACCATTATTTGGAATTTATGTGCCTCACATAACCTGCCGTAGCTTGTTTTTCGAATAGGACTTTTGAAAACTATTTCAACTATATCGTGTTCGTGTTTTTTCATCATCGTTATTTTAGGCGGGATACGGCGTGAGCTACTCGTTGTTCAAACAACCCTTCTTTAGCATATGTATACAATATTCTTGTCCTTGTATGCGACATACGCATCTTTAACAGTTTCTTCTCTACTTCGCGGCGACACGAGGAGTGATGGCGTGGGCAATGGACCGTCTCTAATGATAGGGGTAAGTTTATCGCGCGTTGGATGTTTTTAACCAAAGTAGGTCTCCGAAGTCGTTGAAATTTAATGTTTTGAAAATATTTATCATTCTTGTCGCGTAAGCAACACAATCTTAAAACCATTTGTTATAGCTTTGTTACACTAGTGGTTGGAAGCGCTGCGTTTGGATCGAGGCAAGTGTATTTTTATGAACCAATTGGGCTCTTAGCCGTGTTCGTGAATGTTTACGAAGAGTCCCTAGAACATTTTTCAATCTATTATATCAAGCAAGTTAGTATCTCTAACACCCTGATGAACAAAGTATTACGATTCTAAATCTATTCAATATACTAAACCTATTTCATACATCAGTTTCAAAATAGTATATTTCATTAAAGTGCGGATAGGCTGTCATTGCAAAGAGTTCCGACAAATGTCTACAGTGTAAATGTTGACAGTCGGAACAAGTTGCAATGACGGTTCCGCACGTGTACTGAACGATTCTTTTTAATACAGTTGCGAAAAAATGAAGCAATTTAATAAAATAATGAAAACACAATAAACTCAACTAACAAATCGACTTTTTGCCTTGTCCGGTAAAATGTTCTCCGAAGCATTTTGTGCAATTATACTGAGTTCAGGTGGTGTTAATAAAAAAAAACTAGGGTCGCAATTACTCATTTTGTGCAACAAATAACTAAACTCGCAAATTTCTGAAAAATGGCGCCAACCGCCAAACGTTTACCCATTCTGGTAGGCAAAAGGAACTATATATATATATATATACAGCCAAGTCTTCAGTAGATTTTTTTTATTGTTAAGAAATAAAAATGCATCCAATCAAATCATTAAATCTGATATTGAAACAAATGAGTAAGTAGTTTCTTTTTAGAATTATACGTATTTGCATGAGAATCATAAAAATTTCTATGATTTTTTTTAGTAAAAACTTCATGATTGGTTTTTCTTTTTAATAGACATTATTTTGACAGTAGGGAAAGAGAACGCACGAGTACGGGAAAGGTAAAAAAAAGCACGAGTATGTAATAGCCCACATCGCGAACGCTATACGTCCCTGCAATACGCCACTTTTTGAGCAACTGTATTAAATTAATAATTGGAAGTCGTCCAATTTGTTCCCATGAGATTGCTACCCTGACCCTACAAGAGCAGCAGAATGATACATGACCATCCTTACTCAACAAACGGGATACGCCATACAAAACGACTTTATTCAAATCGTCCCTCATGGGAGATTAGATCTGTCTGTTAAGGGCAAGCGTTGTATAATCGCTAGAACACTTCCCTTTGATATGGTTGAGGTGATCGATGACTGCCAAATGCATTATGCTTGTGAACAGGTGCCGCTGTTTGGGGCTGGTGAGCTCACTGGATTCAAGACATGTTATAATTTTATTTTTAATTATATATTCGATCTTTTTTATTATTAAATTCATAATTCACTTGCGCGCCTTTCGGTACACGGTTAATATATGTAATATATGGTTTTAAAAAAAAGATAAGCCCACCGAGTTTCTTCGGCCAGGTCTTCTCGGTTGGTGCCGCGTTCCGGCCTGGTAGTATTATAAAAATGATGTATCCGATGAGGATTGTGAACGCCATTTGGTTTAACTATACAAAGATCAGCATTATGATTAAAGAAAAGTGATCTTTGTGCAGCTTTTTCACCTGTTCATCATCATCATTTCATCATTTCAGCCAAAAGACGTCCACTGCTGGACATAGGCCTCCCCCAAAGATCTCCACAAAGGCCGGTCCTGGGCCGCCCGCATCCACTGCTTTCCGGCGACCTTAACCAGGTCGTCGGTCCACCGTGTGGGAGGCCTACCAGCACTGGGCCTTCCGGAACGCCATAGTGGGCTCCCATAGTGAGTGACCACGTCTCTGTTCCATATGTCATCACTGGCAACACACATTGGTTAAAGACTTTTGTCTTCAGACACTGCGGTATTGTGGACGAGAAGATCTTTCACCTGTTGCCACAAGACTATTCGGCTGCTCAAGTAACTGGTATGCATTCTCTTAATGTACACTTTTCCCCAAGTAAGATCTGGCCCCGGGATCCCCGTCTATATCGGTTGGCTATTTTGGTTCGCATTTGATATTGTCAATATTTCATCGCAATAAATATAAACCACTTTAAACGGTGCGATGAGTGGTGGCCTACACGGGGGAACTGGTGAACAGACATAAAATACATTACGCACAAATAGATACGATTCAAATATGTATGATCCGTAAAAAAGCTATTAAAAAAATTACACTGTCTTTCAACGAATCCATTATTCAGCCGCGTCCAATTTATTAATGGCTCATGAAACATCCATTATATTGAAGTGTCCAAATGTTTTGATATAAAACTAGCATTCATGGTTAGCGTCACCGCTACACCATAAAAAACGAATACGAATTTATCGTTTTAGTACTCTTGTTTTCAGGTAACCTATTTGCTATTCTAGATTATTATGTGGCCTAACGACAAGCATAAATGCGGCTGCTCGGTAAGGTTAAATCAGGGTGGACTTAGAATACATCGTGTCACCGCCCCGTTCCATCCTGAGGTTGCCGTAAGAGCCGACAAAAGGAGATGTCAAGGCTAAACTAGCCGCAAGAGATGGAAAACTTGATACCCAATCTGTCTAGCCAGCGTGGCACAGTAGGCCAAGTGCCCTCCACGTAACTGGCCCAACCCAGCAGTGGTCCATCTTTGGGCTGACTAGTAGCAGGTAGTAGGCTGATTGAAATTTCAAGTACATATTTGGGACCGTTTTTGGATTGTTAAGGGCGTTAATGTCTCGAGAAGATTAATCACTGAAGCGAACACAACATTAACGAACTGGAAGCCAATTACACTGATACCGTAATTAGCGTCGAATCACGGCTGTAACTTGCAAGGTTAAGGTTCACGAATCACTAGTATGGTTCGATGCTAATAGTATTAATCGATAGGAAATCCCGAACGAGAGAATAAACGAAATTAAGAGTAAAGTCACGTGGACAAAACCGGCGAGCTTACGCTGTCATTTTACTAGAGCTTACTTTGACACCGCAATCGTTTTCAGGGAGACATTCCCTGACGAAGTACTTACGCAAAGGTATTGCGTAATGGAAATGGTTTTTATGGATCATATGAAACGTGTCTATCAAAATATTACTAAAAAGCTACGCGCGGCGTTGCTTTTTAGTTATTCTTTCGGCGTTCCTTATTTAAGAACACTTGGGAGTCACGTGGTCATGTGACATATATCATCACTACATAGTTTTTAACAAAGTAGCTGTCTTCGGTCCGTCCCTATGTATGCTTAAATCTTTAAAACTACGCAACTGATTTTGAAGCGGTTTTTTTAATAGATAGTATGATTCAAGAGGAAGGTTTAAATGTAAAATACATCCATAATATTGTAGAGAAACAGTGATAAATTTAGAAGTTCCTCATTGCACACGTGCGAAGCCGGGGCGGGGCGGGTCGCTAGTATACCAATAAAAATGTTCAATACATTACAAATATAAGTAAAATAGTTTAAGCATTTATCGCACATATCATGCATCATATTTACACTGTGCAGTCTTGTTCGTCGTTCATCACCACTGGTTGATGGTCCCGAAAACTCGACACACATCGATTATACCGAGGTGTCGAACGGCTCGTGTCATTTAAAGGGGTCATTGCTCCTGCAATAACGGGTCAGCATGTGGGTCGGACTAGAGGGCTTCATAGTTAAAATCGCGGCGATAAGGGTCGGCCCTCATTAACCAGATCACGGCTCGCGCCCTTTGTAATCCGGACCCAGGGGTGACACGCGCCGTTATAAATGTCCACTTGAAAGGTATGGAGGCTTCAGAATGGAATCCGGAACAATGGCTGCTGTAGGGATGGCCACTGATTGTAAAGACTATAAATATAAAAATTTTAGTCAAATTGTTTTCTTCACAAGACATTTTTACATCATCGAGTCTGAAAAATATTACCGATACCAGCAGAACTTAACCTCACGTTTAACTTCACGAGCCAACGTATTTAGCACGCAAACAAAAATAATAGATATTTGCAGGAACATATATTTGTAGGTACCTATATGGTACAATCTATGTCATGTCAAAGTCAAAGCAGCTCTGTTACCGTAGTATGGAGATTTCTTCCCTTACCTACACAATTTTGCTTAAGTAATTTTGTGAGACTTTGTGGTATTTTGGAATGTTAATTTGTGCCTGTATAAATTAAATAAAAATTCAGAAGTAAAGCATTGTTAGTGTGAATGCAACAATTAATTCCTACCAAAAAGAGCCTATTATATTATTAAATTATATAACGTGGTACGTCCCGTGATAACGGACACTGCACTACAAAGTGTCTGAAAAGTTGGGCATAAAATAAAATATACACGATCAGAACTGTCAAGAAATCATTTCCTGCAATGTGCAAAGATCGTGAAAACCTAAGAAATCAATATAGAACCTATTTTGTTTTAGTCTATGAACACCACCCGCAAAATGAACAAATTTGTGTAATTTTCGCACGATAGAGTGAAAATAATTGAATTTCAAGCGGTGCCAGAGGTTTGTTCGTTAGTAATGAGGATTGCGGGAAGCCTTAGAAATGGTACACGCATGTACATTAGCGATGAAATCACGATCAATAATGAGCACTAAATTGCTTTAGAGAAGTTGAGTGAACCACTTTGATGTTCCTAATTTCGGCACTAGCTATATATGTGTGTAGTGAAATTTTAATCCCGACCCGAAACGTTTACATTATTATATTTACAAACATTGTGTGCTTTCGTTGGAGTTGATTGAAATAAAAGCTCTGCCATTTGAATGTAAGCATTTGTGGAGTGCAAACTTCAAGAATGAAAACCTCTATCCTTTGATATGCTTGCCACAGATGATGAATGAATCAATCTATCTATCTACATATATAAATAAAAATCAATTGCTGTTCGTTAGTCTCGCTAAAACTCGAGAACGGCTGGGCCGATTTGGCTAATTTTGGTCCAGGGAAGGTTTAAAAGGTGAAAAATTAAAACTCATCTTTTTTAATACGCTTTATATCAATTATCAGGTTTTTTATTTATTGATTCTAAGGCGGTACGAACTTTGCCGGGTCAGCTAGTGAATCAATAATTCTCAATAATTCTGTAGTTATTATTCTGAGATAACATCGATTGATTCATTTTCAAGTGCAATTAGGTAATTTTTAATATGCTTTATCATTTGTCACATGCGACCTCCGTGCTTAGGCTGCCATTCCAGCATCCCTGGCAGCCGTTGCACGGAGTCAGTGGCGTCCAAATTGCTCCTCTTGGTGGATCGTGGGGGTAGACGCCAATCGGTTTGGCCCAGTGCCACGTCAGGCTAGCCTGGTGCCCCCGATGCAAATGGTCCAAAGGCAAGAAAGATGATATTTTAGTTTTACTTTATTATGTTTTATTCTCTATCAAATTTATAGTTTGATTCTTCTTCTCAGCCCATAAATGACCCACTGCTGAGTCGGGCCTCCTCCAACTACAAGGAGGGTGATTAGCCTACTGTGCCACGTTGGCCAGACGGGTTGGCGTAGGGTTTCGTATCAAGTTTTCCTGCTCTTGCGGCTAGGTTTTCGGTCTTATCATTTCCTTTAGCGGCTCTCACACCCTCAGAACGAAATGGGGTGGTGACAATATGTATTCTAAACCAGTTACAACACGGGACTTGATAACAACATATAATCTATACTAATATATAAAGCTGCAGAGTTTGTTTGTTTGTTTGTTTATTTGTTTGAACGCGCTAATCTCAGGAACTACTGGTCCGATTTCAAAAATTATTTCAGTGTTAGATAGTCCATTTATCGAGGAAGGTTATAGGCTATATTTTATTTTCATAAGAATTAGGGATCCGTATGAAAATTGCGATTTTGTAACCCAAGGTGTAAAATCGAAAACCTATTTATGCGTGCGCTGCAAAAACGATTGACAATAGAACAAAATGAAGTACTACGAGTTTGTAGGTCTTATTCAAATCTACAAAAAAAGTCCGCGAGAGCACATATCTAACTATCATAGTTTAGTCACAATAACAACTTTTATATTCATAAAAAAAAATGCATAGAGATAAGCACGGGTTCGAAGTCCACGCGAGCGAAGCCGCGCCCAAAAGCTAGTAGTAGTATATAATTGCTTCATTAATTCTCAGTTACTAGCATATATGACACCCTCAGCTCAGCATACATTGGTGACAATATTTATTGTAAACACTGTGAGTGTTAACTAATTGCAGCAATCACCTAACATGGGGAGGACAAAGCAAATCATTACTATCTATACAAACGAACAGTAACGTAAAGAGCTGATATTAAAACAAATAGAAAAATGGCATGAGAAAACTAGACAACCAGTTGGAACAGTTGATATTTGAGTAGCTTTGTTTGGCGTTTATTCACGGAGCACTACAGACATAATAATGATCGCCCAGTTAAGCTTGGCGCACTCGCAGCTGCGATTTTAGCCGCGGAATTTTCCACGCTTCGTCTGGTTTCCACTAGTCAGTTGTGTAACGATGTCACTGTGTGTAGCGACCAGCAAGCTACCTACTTACATACTTTACACAATTTACCCGAAAAATCTAAATACCCGAAAAACTGTCTACGTAAAGAAATATCGAAAAGAATTTTGCGCCTTAATGTGTATCGAAATCAAAATTTAATCATTTAATCAAGTTGGTTCATTAGAGCTCTTTTGATAAGTCAAACAATAAAAAAAAATTACCATTTAAAATTGAAAATTGATTATTTACCATGTACCACCGGTTCGGAATGCAGCTCTACAGAGAAGAGCTGCCATATCTAGTCAACAATAGTAACTTTCTAATGCCCGAGCCAACCGACCCCTAGCAACGGCACCTGTTCACAAGCATGACGCATGTGGCAGCCATCACCCTCCGCAACCATATTGCAGGGAAGAGAACGACTAGCCACACGACGCCACCAAGGAACCTCGAGCACCAAGGAACTGAATATTTAAAAAGTTATAATAATAACGCGTTAGGAGGCTCTCACATACTGTGTTTAAACATCACATTAGAAGAACATTATTTACATACATACTTTATCTGTTTTATAAAAGTATCTAAATAAGAGCATCGGACTAGCAACAACACCGATCAGTTATTCCCAAGCATTTTATCTAAGATATAGTCGTTAACTTTATAGTATCCCTTGAGGATTAGCCAACTTTTGATGTGACACATAAAGTGTTCCAGAGGCAAGTCCTGAATGCCTTTAGGATTTTTTTTTTAATCGAAAACCAAGACCTGTTAAACTTTTGTGAACTTTTTGCAGTCCGTAATGATGGATTATTATGTAGTGTCTATTTCTAGTGGACATTTTATTTTTATTGATATCGCCACTCGTATTTCTTTTATCGTAACCGCTTATTTTTTACCGAAGGTACATAATATTTTAAATAATATGTACTGCGATGCGGCTGTTAGAATACCAGTATCCTTAAAATTTCTCTTGTGATATTGATAGCCTATATTGAACCGATAGCCTATTCTTTATTCTGCCACTAGATGGGTTTGTTTTAAATACGAATTTAAAATTGTATTTATCATTTTAATTCATCACTAATTTCTACTTTTAAGTGTCCTATTATTTTTTTCGAGCGTAAATTAATTTACCTATAAAGTAAACTTATTTTGAGTATTCATCAAGTGAAATAGTTCTCAAACGCATTAGTAAAAAATATGGTCAAACTCATTGCTTGGGTTGAGAAGTTTCGCTGTGTTTTGTGTCCGTGGTATTTTATTTTAGTTACTTATTTTGCACTGTCATTTTATTAATATGGACAGTGTCTATTTGCGATGTATAATTGGAACCTCAAAGCTATACAGAAGCAATGCAATCAGAAGACAGTGCTAATTGGCGATCGGCCATGAATGCTGAGTACAAGTCTTTGATGAAGAATAAGACTTGGGAGTTGGTACATAGACCAAACAAAAAGGTCTTACCTTCCAAGTGGGTCTTCAAGATCAAAAGATATGCTGAAGGTTCTATAATCAAGTACAAAGCAAGACTAGTTGCCAAAGGACATGCCTGGAATTGATTACAATGAAACTTTTGCACCAGTAGTGCGAAATTCATCTCTGCGTACCCTTATAGCCTTGGCAGCGGAAATGAATATGAAAATGCAGCAGATAGCACAATAGAACAAAACATATTGATATAAAATATCATTTTATCAGAGAAAAGGTTATAAAAGGTATCATAGATATATAGTTCTTAGAGTCCGATAAAATGACAGCCGATGTATTGACGAAGCCCTTACGGCGAATAGCACATATTCGATGTATTAACGGTATGGGCTTAACAAATAGATAGTTCTCTATTTATTTGATATTGGTTGCATATATTTTGTATAGTTATTTTAGAAGTTGTTCGGTTATTTTTATAGCTTCTATATAATGAAAATAAAAATGTTTTGGTCTGTGTCACATTCAAATAAAAGCCATATACAAATCAACAACGATTTTTAATAATATCTCGAACAGGTTTTTGTTTATCTCTATAAAAGCTCTCCAAATGGGTAACATTTTCCTTTTTACCCACTTGAACAAGGTCCGTTTTTGTGTTGTAATGTAATCCGTCGAAAAAAAGAAAAGAAAACAAAATGTTACTCTTTAGAACATATTGCGAGACTTGTGTGTTTATTGAGCATTGTCACCATTATATTAACTCGGGCAAATGGTCTCTTACTTCCAGTGATACAAAAGGTTTAAAATTGCGCGCGGTGTAGTTGTGTCAGGCAAGGGTACACGGCGGGACGACGCGATCCCATTAGCGCCCTCTCTGATGTATGATGGCCGAGGTTCGTAGCCGCGCCGTCGACCCACCGCCACACACGTACTTGGTTTATATAATTTTGCTTTTGTCTATTCAAAACGCTGCCATAGACTTGTGTGTCACTTTGACTACTTTTCGTCCAGGAGTAGCGCAAAATTACGTTGGCTGAAATACTCTCCAGCTAGTAATGTTTGAATTTGTAAACTAAATACACACCATATTTCTTTTTTAATACGTTTTTATTAGCTTCGCTTGTATGTATGCATGTAAGTATGTATGTATGTATGTAACGGAATCTTTGAACATGATTTTGACCCACTTCAAAACGTCGGATTATCTCGAAATTTGGCATACTTAATAAGGACCGATGATAATTCAATATTTTAAACATTTTGACCCGTTATCATTAATAAAATAATAATAATAACGGTGATCAAGGTGGAACACCGCTCTTCGATGCAATAGCTAATAGAGATGTAAATATCATAAAGCTATTGCTAATTTTTTTTGTGATTTTTTAGCCATAGATTTATGATGTGTCAACTAAAAAATAAAAAATAGTTAAAAAAAATTTTAAAACTACGCTTTTATAAAAAAAATGGTAAAAATTGTTTTTTTTTTAATAAATTTGAATTAAAAATTGTGTCAGAAAAAATGATTTTATTGTAAAAAGCGTGGGGTGCTTTTCAGGATATTATCAAAATAACCCTTCTAGTCGTATCTGTTCATAAAATATTTAGAACTATTGATACCATGCACCCCACGATTTTACAATAAAATCATTTTTTCTGACACTATTTTTATTATTCAGGAACTATAATTTTGCAAACAAGAGTATTTATTTTAACCCTTTTCAAATATTATTGCATTAGATATTATCGCACACTTATCATACCATATCTTGTTATCGTTGATTTACAAAATTCAAATCTCTATCTTATATAAAAATGAATGTTTTTCTGTATGTCCTTTAAACAATGGTAAACTATGCATTTGATCATGTGATGATCTTCAAAAAAGTGTAGTGCATGAGGCCAGGAAAGTTTCTTAAAAATAATAACTGTGTAACTCGCGCAGTGTACAGCTAGTACTTATATCGGTTTAGCACAAAAATGACCCACTGCTGAGTCGGCCCTCCTCCAAATTCACCTAGGGAAATTAGCCTACTGTGCCACGCTGGCAAGACGGTTTGGCACAGGGTTTGTATTCCTTCTCATACGGCTAGGTGATTTGCCACTTGCTTTTCTTTAGCCGTCTCTTACGACACCCTCAGGGTGGCATGGGTTGGTGACCTTGTGTATTCTAAATCCGTCACCACGGGGACCAGTATTTATATAAATAGGATTAAATTCCAACAGAATAAGTAAAATGATTACGTATTTTGTGCTGGGATCAGACATAATTCAAAAAGAAGTTTGCACCGAGTGATGTGTAACAATTACAGAGAATATTATATACACAAAAAAAAAGAAATGAATACCGAATAAAGTCAGGATAGAAAACAGAACTTATTAAATTAAAATCGACCCAATTTATAGTTTACACTTCATTGATTCCAGAATCTTGGAGAAAAAGATTTATTATGTTCTTCCTGAAGACGAACGAAAATATGAATACGGTTAAAGTCAAGTCGCAAGTTTTTAAAGCGGATGATCAGAGTTCCATATAAAAATGGTGATGGCTACTAACAGCATAATAACTTAGTCCAAAATTCTGAGATAGAGATCGATGTAGCACAAAGCGGTTGCGATATTAGGACTCTTTTGTTGTCTGCTTCATATGCAATGCAAAGCTCTTTGGAAACATGATTCAGATAAATGATTTGGATCACGGGGTCCCGGGTTCGATTCTGGGGCCGGGCAAGTGTCTTTGTGTAAACCGGAGGCACTTGCTCTGAGTCTGGGTGTCATTAGTGTTCGTGAATTTCAAGTTTGTAAACTTCTCCCGCGACACAGTTTAACCTACTGCAACGGGTACGTTAAAAAAAATCGAACATGGAAAATCTCGACGATTAAATAATAAGGTCATCAACGTTCAACGTCAACGTCGCTATATATATATATATATATATATTTATATATATATATATATATATATATAAATATCACTATCCAAATGACCAAATAATCAAACGGTTACTATGTCAGTATACTGCTTGGTGAAAAGAAGGTGCAGTCAAGTGGCGTTGACAAGAGGAAAACGTAGTGGGGGCCGGTTCTCGACCAGATAGCTCGGGGACCATACAAAGGTCTCTGACCGTTGTGTGGAAAGCCAGTGTTGATATTCAAATTCAAATGGATTCTTTAGAAAAAGCTCCAACGATTACCAACAAACAGATAAAAATAAATAAATAGTACTACAGTTCGAACGAAGTTGTTTGAAAAAAGAGTTGTGTCCTCCGGCCCCGGCTGAAATGTTCGTATACTCTGCGCTGACCGAAGCAGCCACTTTGATCTCATTGACGGCTGATGCGATCCAAGTGGATTGATGAGCCGCCCCATTTGTTTACCTTTTCACAATAGCCTCGGTGTTTGGACACGCTCTACTTGAAACCCTACTTACGTATCTTATAATATCTGCATGCTGACTGATGGGATGTTCAGGTCGAGAAAAGAGACCGCTTGATATTTCAATCCTTTTAGGTTTTTCATTACAATAAAAATAGATAGTCTAGGTGCGTAGTTGAAGCCTACCGTACTACTTAAATAATTTTAATATTTTATTTTCTCATCGATATGATCGTAATTTGGTCTGATAAAAAAATAAAATGAAAATCAAAGGTCCCGTAGCTGCTAATAATCGCACAACAAATATTTATTCATATAAAATTCATATTGAATACTGAACATAGTCGTTCAGTTTCGGAGCTTCGCCTCGGGAGCGAGCAGATGTATTGTAACCACTTGTTGCACCCGCCATCTCCGGCGCCTGGGGCCACTTACGCTCCCTTACGGAGGATCTGCCAACCAAATCGGGCTGCCGCTTTCCTTTGAAAATCATTCGTAAAATCAGGTAAAAAATCACTGCTATTGAAAGATCATGTAGGATTGTGCAAGTACTCTATATATTATATTAACTTATAGAATTTATATAAATTCTGTAAACATATTAATGTATCAAGTTAAGCTTACTTAATTAGTTAATTTACCTAAAAAATCTAAAGTTAGTATTATTTCTACACAACATAATAAGGGCATTCCTGCAAACTGTCCCGTACGTGCCTCTCGATGCTCCAGAGCTCGTCATCAAAGCGTGGGGCCCACTGATAGGCGGGCCTAGGTCCATCAGGGTCGCGGAGCATGCTCCCCCATTGGGGAGTGCAACCCGTGGCCCTGTTTAGGGCAGTTGAGGACGCCGTTGGTTTTAGCGGGTATTCTATGGACTCATTTAGCGGGTACTGGACCGATATATGATAATTCCATACAAAATTATGTTCCCTTCTTTGCCTTTCTTCGGAAATCTTTAACCGTTTATATTCAAATTAAGCCAGAGACGCCTAAGACAACTCAATTATTGACGAGGCTTAATGATCCGCGGCGACATTTTTTGCATCATACAAAAAGGCACGAAACTTTTTTAATTTCATCATGTCTCGGCGTCTGGTAACACTCTAACTTTTGCAATGAAGATGCAGTTTTATAATATTCATGGTTATTATATCGAATGTTCATAAAAATCTATATTATTACTTGGAAGAAACTGCTTCTCAAACAATAGAAGAACAGCTTATTACTCATGTTTACTACAAGCTACGCGCACATCAAAATGTTGAAGAAATTTCTTTTCGTGTCCTAAGCTTTTACGTTTTTTTTGTATGGCTGTTTATACGTTTGTGGTAACTCCACAGAGATAATAATGCAGTTGAGTTTTAAGTTATTTGTCATCAGTTTAATTACGAATATACGACTGTTATTAATGACACCTTGAACTTGGAGGAAGTAAGACCAAAAATGAAATGATAAGCTCTCAAACTCATTCATACATTTTGAACAAGGCAATTCGTAGGTCGTTTACGGCACTACTTACGGTACTGAAATCTGTAGGTATAAAAGTAAGGTATAAACCTGCAATTATGTCCAGTCACAACTTAGGCCATAATGGCCCTGTTAACCTAGTGGGTCTAGGTTAACAGGGACGTTAGCCAGACGGGTTGGCACAGGGTTGTCCTTCTCTTGCACCTAGGTTATCGGCCATATAATTTCCTTTGGTCGGTTCTCACGACACCCTTAGGATGGAATGGGGTGGTGACCCTATGTATTCTAAATTCGTCACCACACGGACTATAAAAAAGTGTCTACATGAAGTTATATCTAATAAATCATGTTCATTCCAGACGACGACCTACTAAATTCCAATTAGGCGTGGAATGTTGAAAATGGCATTACGGGTATGTCCTTGTATGTCCGAGTACGACTATTTTAAATCTACCCGGAGGATTAACACTCTGAACATAGATATTTAAGGTGAATGTTCCAGGGTAGCCCGCGAAATTCAAATTTTCTTCAACAACACAGTCGCCTTAAAACATTTCTGCAATATTCACCTGCGCCAGTGTCTACGCTGGGATGAGCAAAGTTTTCCATATTCAAATTCACACGTATACCTGTCTGGGCCTTTCACAGTTATGCGTAACATTTTCTGAAATTACTTTTTGCGTGTGATATCGCGGTGGCACTACAATTAGCGCGACGCATAACAATTTGGATATTTCATAGTCGCACGTTATGAATACGCAAAACTTTAATTAAACATGTCATTTGAAGTACGTACCAAGACTAGGTTAATTAACTAAGACATTTATATAAAGACGAGTATAAGTAATAGACGATGGCTTCAATTAAGAGGATACAAATTATAAGCTGACACTACTATTACTACCTATTGCTGAGTCGGACCTCCTCCGATTGGCATGGTTGGCTGGCCAGATTGGTTGGCACTGGGTCTTCCTTCTCTTGCGGCTAGGTTTTCACCCTTGTCCATTCTTTTTGTTGTCTCTTACGACACGCACACGGTGAAATACACGCTGACACGCGAATAAACTTACACGTACATACATATTTAGTCTTTAAATATCTAATAAGATAAGGGAGGACATATGCCTCTTCCTGAGGCGCCCGCATCATTCGGTGTCCGGCGATCTTAACCAGGTGGTTGATCCGCGGTGTGGGAGGCCTACCAGCACAAGTTTTGGTACATGGTTGACATCGGCTGTGAGTGCTGCCACTTCAGTGTATCTCCTCATATAAAACGAATTATTATTATTACGTAAATGCCGGTTTGGTTTCCTTGTTATGTGCTATTGGTACCGAAAGGCAAGCTTGCTGATAATGTTCGATGTTGAATTTTCCTGTTGGTTCCACTGAGAAGGTAAATAAAGATACAGTTACAGCTAAACAGCCTGACCGATCGGCAAAAGTTGATTTTTGTGTCTCAGTAGCGCTGATTGGGGGGAAGCGACACATAAACCACGCAATTGGTTGATAACCTGTGCGAACTTTCCCCCACCACGGTACTCTGTGCTCAACTTGATTGATATCAACTATAAATCTTTTCCTGATTTTAAACGCCTTTGTCTATTTATTATAAGCAGAGATGTATTATAGTTCGGTTTCCGTTGCTTTGTCATTATTTATGGTCTTACATTTGCTTTGATTACATTATTGTCAAGCTAATTACAGACCCTTCAAAAGATTGCAGATAATTTAGGTTTTTAGATATCGCTTATTTCACTGAAGCGATTAATGAATAACGGTACTCCATGGTACTTAATGTTGTAATTCCGAGAAACAGAGTAAAGAGTCTGTTAGCTTATTGCCTGTGGAGGTATTCCGTGCTTCGACACCAGAGGGTAAATACGATGTAAGAGGTGGACGGAATTAAGTAACATTGTCCCACCGAATATTGAGACTCGGTTTGAGTCTATGTAAACCAAGACAGTATTGTCTTTGGAACTCGCTGTTTACATTTGTTCCTGACGAACGTAAACACAATTATTTTTATTTACTCAGCTAATGTTTATTTAGTTCAATGATTCGCATAAACTGAAAGTAAATAATTTTCAACCGATCGAAGATGTTGACCAAATATCTAGCTCAGTTGTTGCCTATAGCTCTGGCAAATAACTTGGAATAATTTAAGAAAATATAATCTTTCTTTTATTGTTTTATGTTGGAAACATTTCACTTGCGGTTTGGTATCAACTTGTCCGTTATTGACAAGTATTGAAGCCGATTTTATAGTTGGACACAATTATTCTCTTTAAATTATAGGATTGAGTGAAGATAAACGAAAAGCAAACTGAGTTTCTATTTTTAAATTCACTCTTTATATATGTAGAAAATGGGAAGATAAAAAAACCGACTACATCGTTAATTTACATAATAATGGTGTCAGTTTTTCGGGAATTAAGTAATGTATTTAATTAATGAAATATACAATATCGATTGAGATAATGTTTCTATTTTCGACGACTATAATTAAAGTTGAATGAAAAAAAATTTCACTTTCTACTACTGACATTTTTGATAATATTTACAATAAGCTATAGAACAGGGTCTTCGATAAAGGCGACCGAAGATAGAGTTTGTAGAGGAATTTGAAATGTGTATAGTCAAAAGGAAGGTTCATAGTTATACTACTACAGATGATTGTGTGTGGTGTTATTTATTATTATTTATAAAATAACTTATTCAATATAAATTAAATAACGTATTTCAATTTGTTCGAATCTCACAGCAGTTTGACTGTATCGCCTTGCATTCTCATTCATTCACAACACATTCATTCAAAATGACCTCTTAAAATTAACGTCTCGATAAGACGGGTCAATAACCCAAGTGTTTTATATTAATTTAAGGTTCAGCCATTGTGAACATCAAATCCCTATGGAAATACAGTTTTTATTTTTTATGTTCCGTGTTTAATTATAACACTAACAAACCAGTGAAAACGGGACATAAAATGGTCCTTCGTACGGTAAGTTACGTGAAGTGAAGCTCATCGAAAAACGCCAAGCTATTGTTGGTGAGTGCTATTTTTGGGCTATTCGCACTTAAAAAATTCGTCGCCGTAAGGTTCCTGCAGAAGAAACAATTTGTCCATGCAATTTGCCTACTTGGCTACCTTGTATGCAGGCGCCTGACGCCATTTAACTCCAATCTGACGAGTGCAAAGATACATGGAGAAATATTATGTACAGTATTGTGAACTTTCTACAGTAAATAGGTGTGTGTGCATCGTGAAACCATCATAAAGAAGTTCATAATTTACGTGTGACAAAAAGAAAAAATAAATCGGTTGAATTTCGAACTCATCGAACTGAAATCAGCTGATTATCTTCGTCGTGCACTGTTAACTCACTCCACACTCAGTAGGTCTTGATTACGTCAGCCGAGCGATATACGAACATTTACGATTCGCCGAGTGGTCGCCATTGGTGGTTTTAAAGCTGCAGACTTCGCGTCGCTCTGTTATTGGTCGGTGCCGCGTAGACTCACGCGATTACGTGAGAACTTGGCAACAGTGAGTGAGCAACAAACGAGTGAAGCAAGAGCAATTTTGATTGAATTTTGTACCTTCATTCATGAACATATGCATTCGTATTGGTTAAAATTTTATTTCAATAATTGTATGTATTTACAATCTCAATTTTTATCGACAGCCAATTTGTTGTGGCACTATTGTCACGCGGCGTCACTTTGCAGTTGCAGTCATTGTATTGTATTGCAAGTTCAATTTTTCAACGTTTGTTTAACGGCAATTATATTTTTATCAGTCTATACGTAAAATAGATTAAGTGAAGTGTTTTCAAGGTAAATTTTATCGCCTATTGCGCTTCTATAAAAGGCAAAACGACCATCCAACATGGCTCAAGCGCAATACGCCCAAGCCAAAGAGGGCTTGAAGAAATTGATTGCAGCCCGGGGGCAATGCAAAGGGATAATTACCAGGATGCAAACATTCGTATCAGGTGAGGATTTCAAAATATCTGATTATGAATCGTTAAAGGTGAAGAGAGACCGCTTAGTAAAAGCATTTTCTGATTACGAAAGCTACAACATCGAAATTCAGGCTTCGGATGCCGACTCGGATATAGAAAATTTTGACGAAGTCGATGATAAATATTGTTCAACTCTAGCCAAGCTTAACTCCCTCATTAATGCATTGCACCCAGGTTCGTCAGTTCCTTCAACGCCAGCGCAAGATTCCAATTGTGTTGGAACAGGAAACAAATTTCAACGTCTGCCACGCATCAACATAAAATGTTTTAGTGGACACGATTTAAGTGAGTATGTACCATTTATTAACATGTATAAATCTGTTGTAGACGATAATGAAGCTCTAACCCCCTGTGAAAAGTTGTACTATTTGACAACCCTCCTGACTGGTGAAGCTTTGGATGTTATAAAACATCTGCCGTTGACAGCAGACAACTATAGTATTGCATTAAATTTATTAAAGCAACGGTTTCACAATCATGTTAAGATAATTTTTCATCATGTCAACTCAATACTTGACATGCCAGTCTTAAAAAAGCCAAGTGCTGTTGGGTTTCGTTCATTAGTGTCCCATGTCAGGCAGCATCTAGGTGCATTAGATAACCTTCATCAACCTACAAACCAGTGGGGCTCTTTATTAATTTGTATTCTGCAAAGAAAACTAGATTTTTATTCAGTTAGGGCTTTTTATACTGAAAGATGCAGCTCGAAGGATATTCCTTCATTAGAGGAACTATTAACTTTCATAGAAAATCGAGCGGTTGCACTGGAGACGGCAACACAAGAGGATTTTTTTCCTGAACAGAACCGGGAACGTAAATACAGGGTAACCTGTAGTGCTGTGGCTGCTACTAATAAACAAAAGTGTAAGTTTTGCAATTCACATCACCGTTTATATTCTTGTCCTAAATTCAGACTATCTAGTGTTAAAGAAAGGTGTGATTTCATTAATAAAAGTAAATTGTGCAAATTATGCTTGAATGAACATTCAGGTAAATGTAAATTCAACTTTAAATGTCAAATTTGTAAAAAATCACACAACACACTTTTACATTTGGACGATAATGATGACAATCAAGTTTTATCTAAGCAGGTATCATTGTATTGCAATAACAGCAATCAAATTTTACTGCCAACTGCTAAAGTTTTAGTGCAGTGTAAGAATGGCAGTGTAATCACTGCTAGAGCACTCCTCGACTCTGGGAGTCAAGTCTCACTGGTACGTTCAGATCTTGTGGCAAAAATTAATCCCAAGATTTATAAAGATTGTAGCACAGTTGTAGGTATTGGTGAAGGCATAAAAGATATAAATAATAAGGCAATATTAACAATTTCTTCACAAATTAGTGACTTTCAGTTAAAAATTAATTGTAGCATTGTTGATAAAATAACTTCAGACTTACCTCAGTTCAAAATAGACGGTAAAAAAATTAAATTAAACCATGATTTAGAATTGGCAGACCACGAATTTTATACAGCTGCTTCTATAGATATTTTATTGGGATGCAATGAATTTCTACAGGTATTACAAATGCCACCTCTCCTGCTTGAAGATCAGGGACCGTACCTACTCAAGACTCATTTTGGTGATGTAATAGCTGGAACTATCCCTAAGCGGTATTTAATATCTCGCAGCTTATGCAGTTCGGTCAATCTCTCCACTCATGTAAGCCAAAATGATCAGAATTCCTCTCTTAACAATTTAAATGAAAATATTTCAAAATTTTGGATGGCTGAGAAGGTTCCTGAAGTGTATTCAGAAAAAAGCTCGGAACAAGAGCTAGCTGAAAGTATTTTTCAACAGTCTGTAGTATTAGAGAATGATAGATTTTCTGTAGCCTTACCATTGAAAAAACCCATTAATGAACTTGGTCTTGGGGATTCATTTTCTGCTGCATTGCAGCGCCTTTATAACCTTGAACGCAGATTGTCCAAAGACAACCAGCTCTATCAGATGTATAGGGATTTTATAAATGAGTATATTGCATTAGGCCATGCCGAGTTATATGATATTTCAAACTATGATCTTAAAAATGATGTTGTGTTTTTTCTACCACATCATCCTGTGTTTAATGAAAATAGTCCTACAACAAAAATGAGGACAGTGTTTGATGGAAGTCTTAAAACAAAAAACAAGATAAGTTTAAATGATGTTATGCTTAATGGACCTATAGTTCAAAATGAGCTTTTCGATATACTTCTTTTGTTCCGTTTACCTAAATATATATTAATATGCGATATAAAACGTATGTTTAGATGTGTGTTCTTGCATCCTCAATACAGGGTGTTACAAAATATTCTTTGGAGAGATAAAAATAATGACAAAGTGTCTTGTTTAAAATTAAATACGGTTACTTATGGTCTTAAATCATCTTCGTACCTGGCTACAAGATGTTTGATTGAATTAGCCGAGCGATTTAAAGCGCAGTATAGCTTAGCTTCTGCTGTACTGTGCACACAGACCTATGTCGATGATATTATTACAGGCCATGATAATATTGAGACTTTAAAAGATACAAAAGGGCAGTTAATTGAATTACTTAGTCTGGGAGGATTTGAACTGCATAAATGGGCTTCCAATAGTAACCAAGTATTAGAATACATGCCGTCAAATGAAAAACCAGTTAAAGATGTTGATATGAGTAAAGATACCGATTTTATAAAAACTCTAGGCTTGCGCTATAACGTTAAGTCAGACAATCTTTACATATCTTGCCCGGAAACTAAAGTTAATGAAAGCTATACAAAAAGACAAGTCTTATCTTTCATTAGTAAAATATTCGATCCGCTAGGACTAGTAGGACCGGTTGTTATGTCTGCTAAGCTTCTCATGCAAAGCATTTACAATTCACGAGTGTTGTGGGATGAACAACTTGCCAGTAGTCTCAATAGCCAATGGCTAAACTTTGCAAATGGTTTAATAGAAATGTCTTCTATTGAATTGAAAAGGCATATAAATATACAAGGTGTAGAGCAGGTCGAAATTGTTGGATTTGCTGATGCTTCTAATCGTGCCTATGGGTGTTGTTTGTATCTTAGAACTGTCAATAACGATGGTGAAGTCAATGTAAATTTATTATGTTCTAAATCAAGAGCAAATTCCACTAATAATGAACTGTCTACACCACGTAAAGAGCTCAATAGTGCTTTATTATTGTCGATGTTAACAAATAAGGTCTATAAAACATTGCAGACAAAATGTAATTCCCTAAAAGTATATTTGTATCTTGATTCGCAGATTGCCTTGGCATGGCTGAACATAGAACCAATTAAGTTAATGCCTTATGTTGCAAACAGAATAATCAAAATAAAAGATCTCACTAAAGAATGGTCTTGGTTCTATGTCCGGAGCATGGACAACCCTGCGGACATCCTGTCGAGGGGAGCGGAGCCTCAAGCCTTGCAGAATAATGAGCTATGGTGGCATGGTCCACAGTTTTTAAAGCAGAAGCATTTTATGCATGACACTGCAGCGCATGAGACTCTAGATACTAAAAAATTGCCTGAATTAAAAAAGCAAGGAATTGTTGAGCTTCATTTAAATGAAGTTTGTAATAATGTAACGCATCCTATAGATGAACATACATTTTTTGAAAATCATTCTGATATTAGCAAATTAAAAAGAATTGTTGCATATTTGATGCGATTCGCTAACAACTCTCAAACAAAGAGCAAAAGGGATAGGCGTACAGAAGAACTGCAGCCTGATGAATTAGAGAAAGCTTTGCTAAAGATTGTTAAGTGTGATCAGCAAAAGCATTATACTTATGAAATAGCTTGCATAAAGTCTAACAAGCCTATAAAGGGTCCGCTTGCATCACTTAATCCTTTCTTAGATGGTGAGCAAGTCTTGAGAGTTGGTGGCAGGTTGCAGAATTCGGAACTTTCCTTTGCTCAAAAGCATCCTATCATTTTAGTAAAGCATTCCCATGTAACTAAGCTTATTATTTGGAAGGAACATGAAAATTTATTACATGCCGGACCTAAGCTATTGCTTTCCTCCATTAGTCAAAAATTCTGGTTAATTAATGCAGTAAGTCAAATTAAGCATGTAATTCACAAATGTTTAGTGTGCTTTAGGTTAAAAGCAAAAGCTGCATCACAGCTGATGGGCTCTTTGCCATCACAGAGAGTCAGAGCTTCCAGAGTTTTTGAGAAGGTAGGTATCGATTATTGCGGCGCGTTCAAGATAAAGCTTGCTCGTGTCAGAAAGCCATTAATATTGAAGGCATATGTGGTAATTTTTGTTTGCTTTGTTACAAAGGCAATACATGTGGAGCTTGCTTCGGATATGACATCCATCACATTTTTAAACTGCTTAAAAAGGTTCATAGCACGAAGAAATAAGCCTTCTCAAATTTTCTGTGACAATGCAGCAACCTTTCGATGTGCTAATTCACAGTTACAGGAATTATACAAACTACAGTCTACCACATCTCACAAAAATGCAGTGTCTAACTTCTCTGCTGATCAGGGAATATCATTTAAATTTATTCCTGCATATAGTCCTGTGTTCGCAGGGTTGTGGGAGGCTGGAGTGGCCAGTCTTAAATTCCATTTAAAACGAGTAATAGGGAACAATGTACTAACTTATGAAGAGTTTAACACTGTAATAATACAAATTGAAGGTATTCTCAATGCAAGACCGTTGACACCAATGTCTTCGGATCCCACTGATATGACATATCTAACTCCTGGGCACTTTTTGACAGGAGCTCCTATTACCAGTTATCCTGAACAAGATTTAACTAACATTCCAACAAATAGACTTAGCTTTTGGAGACAATGTACTCAATATCAACAACATTTTTTCAAGCAGTGGCACAAATCTTATTTAAATATGCTACAAAATAGACCTAAATGGAAAAATAACGTTCCTAATGTAAAAGAAGGAATGTTAGTGATCTTGAGAGATGACAATATAACCCCTTATAACTGGCCAATGGGCAGAATTGTAAAACTATTCCCTGGAAGGGACAATAAAGTAAGGGCGTTTGATGTAAAAATGTCCAATGGATATGTAATCCGCACTAGCATAACAAAAATATGTATTTTACCAATAGATGAGTAGAGTTGAGTAGGATTAGTTTTTGTAATTAGTTTGTATTTGCCTAACTTTTGTTTGTAAAACAATTTTTGTTAAATTTATCAATTAGATTTCTTACTACTTCTTTTGTTTGTACTATAAATAAAAAAAAAAAAAATAAAAAAAAAAAAAAAAAAAAAAAATTCATATTTAAAATTGTAAGTTAATTTTCTTGTTAATTTTTTTGAATTGCCTTGTCAAGTTTTGTACTATATACAAACTAAATAACTCGACAACTATGCATGGTAATATACTGATAAGCATTTTTCAATTTGCAATACTCAATTAAGTGTTGTAGGAATAAGTTTTGTTAGTAAATATAAATCAAAATTTATAAATTATATGTAAAAGAAAACATTAATTAATTGCATATGCAATTAAAGTAATTAGAGTTTGAAGAATGAGAAAATGAAGTTCAGTTTAATAAAGAGAAAGTTTTAATTTGTTTTCAGTTTGTTTAATTTAAGAACAGAGTTGTAAGCATATGATTCGAATTGGTTGCCCCCGCAATATGTTCGAATCTCACAGCAGTTTGACTGTATCGCCTTGCATTCTCATTCATTCACAACACATTCATTCAAAATGACCTCTTAAAATTAACGTCTCGATAAGACGGGTCAATAACCCAAGTGTTTTATATTAATTTAAGGTTCAGCCATTGTGAACATCAAATCCCTATGGAAATACAGTTTTTATTTTTTATGTTCCGTGTTTAATTATAACACTAACAAACCAGTGAAAACGGGACACAATTAATATAAAATAAAAAGAATCTCACAGATGTCAGAAGTTATTACAAAAGTATCTGTTCCTTCCTAATGGAAAAATAAACTGATCGCGAAAAAACCTTTGTTGTTGAACTTCTCAGGGATAATTAGCTGTTCTTGTTAGGACACCTCAAATTACTTTCACTGCCTTTGTTCCAATGAATTATCTTTCTGACAAAAACGTATACGAATGTTTTAGAGCAAGGTATAGAGTTACGAATGTTGTTAACGAAATAGTTGGCAAATCGGGTTGGCACAGGGGTTGTATCAAGTTTTCCTTCGTTTGTTGTTCTCAATCAAAATCAATCAAAACAGGTTGGTGACATTGTGTATTCCTAATCTGTCACCACATGGCCTAATATATATATAATATAAATGTTTTAAAGTTGGAACAACGGTATTTTAATTGCACGTCGTCTTCGTCGTCGATTCAGACCTTAAATGACGCACTTTAAATGACCCACGGGCCTCCTCCAAACTCACGAAACTTAGTTGTACGCGATGCGAGTAATTATTCACTAATTAAATACACATTAATATTTTGTAGAGAAACTAGCGACCAGCCCCAGCTTCGCACGGGTGCAATTGTTTCTCTACAATACTATGCATGATTTATAGATATCAACATTCCTTTTGAACCACTCTATCTCTTAAAAAAACCTCTACAAATTCGTTGCGTAGTTTTAAAGATTACGTAGGGACGGACAGACGACAGCGACTTTACGTTTTATAAAATGTAGTGAAAACCTTCTCATAAAATAAATCCTTCTACTTTGAGTCTACCATGTCGTATCTTTGTCAACATCGACCTCTTAAACTAGAAATGAGCCACACCTGTGGTAGGCTATCTGTAATTTGAAGAAGAGAAAACCAAGCGCTCTCTGTGCTGTTTAGCGGCAAGTTGGTGGAAGTAAGTGGTTCAGTGTCTCACCATCTGTACTTGGCAAGAGCCCTAGAGTTTGTGTTTTCAAAGGCGAATGTTGAAAGTGAAAAGAGCAAAATGAAAGTCAACTTAACAGAGGGGCGGACTTGACGAGGGACTCTCCGGTCTCAAGTGTTTACTTAAAAGTGGCGCGACCGTGGCGGGCGGGAAACCAACGTGCCAGCTTTGCTCGCAAATATTATATTAGAAACATTTTAATGGGTAAAATTAAAAAAAGAAAAAGTTTGTGAAGAAGGCCCATTCAAGCGAATAGCCTGTGCCACGCTGGCAAGACGAGGTGTGCCACCTCGTCTTGTTCAGGTTTCGTTTCAAGATTTCCTTCTTTTGCGGTTAGGTGATCTGCCTTTTACGACACCCTCAGTATGGTACGGGTTGGTGACATTTTAATACGCTTTTATTAGCTTCGCTTGTATGTATGTATATATGTATGTAACGGAATCCTTGAACATGATTTTGACCCAGTTAAAAACGTCGGATTAACTCGAAATTTGGCATACTTATTATGGCCCGATAACAATTCAATATTTTAAACATTTTGACCCGTTATCATTATTAGAATAATAATAATAACCGTTATCAAAGTGGAACACCGCTCTTCGATGCAATAGCTAATAGAGATGTAAATATCGTAAATCTATTGCTATATTTTTTAGTGATTATTTAGCAATAGCTTTATGATATTTCAACTAAAAAATAAATAATAGTTTAAAAAAAATTACGCATTTATAGAAAATCGAACTAAAAAATAGAAAATAAATTTGAATTAAAAATAGTGTCAGAGAAAATGATTTTATTGTAAAAAGCGTGGGGTCCTTTTCAGGATATTATCAATATAACCCTTCTAGTCATATCTGTTCATAAAACATTTAGAACTATTGATACCATGCACCCCACGCTTTTACAATAAAATCATTTTTTCTGACTCTATTTTTAATTCAAATTTATTTTCTATTTTTTGGTTAGATTTTCTATAAAAGCGTATTTTTTTTTACTTTTTTTTAACCTATTTTTTATTGTATTGTAAATCCGTCACCACACGGGTCGTTAAGAATGATTAACTTAAAAAAGATTTAAATTTCAAACACTTTATTCCGGAACTCATGCAATATTCATAATTCCAGCTAATATGAACGCGCCACTTTCAGACAGTAGACTCATTATGTTTTCAAATCGGCTGAAATAATGTGGTTTGTTCCAGGGGCTTCCATCTCATCACAAGTTGGGCCCGAGTTCCGCAGGTGGGTGTTTTACTTCAAAACTAATTATAATATTATTTTCGACTTTGTGAGAAACATCATTGCGTTTATTTTTAAATGAGTGTGTGCTTTATCAAAGAGTGAGTTTGCAGGAATACTGCGATGCGTTCCCCTCATTCAATTGGGGGCAGTACTATAGCTTATATCACGGAGGGTATAAATTTTTCCAGTCGTGTCTTTCCTAACCCACAGAGCTTTAGAGACAGACACAGAGCCACAGAGATTACATTCCACACTATCTACTAGGCTAATTATTGTGCATTAAGCATGGATGCGCAATTAATTGAAAAATAAATAAATGAATAACAAACAAAGCCATTATGAAAATGCCATACCTTATCCCAATTGCATGAAGTGCAGCTGCGGTTATAAAAATTCACGTGACAGTGAACCCGCACATGCACTCTATGAAATAAGTAATACGATGCCTTGCCCCAGATGCGGAGCCACCCATTGCCAAGTGGTGGTGTTGTTTGCGAGGCTACGCTCGCTCGGCGTCAGGTCTCTCCGCAGAAATACTTCGTACATATTTATCCATGCATGCTGCACTATTTATCCTGATTATAAGCTTGCACGTACATATTTAAATATCTCTTAGGTAGCAACGGTGTACTGTTTGCATAAGCTTTACAAAAATTCCACGTAACACTGCAAAGGGTATTAAACCCATCTTGGTTTAAATGAAGTGCCTTTACATTTGGCTATTGTTTGTTAAATTAGGTGCTGCTTTCAAAGTGATAAATATAATGAACGCTATAAATTAACAAAGGCGGAGGAAATGACGGTTTCCTAATTTGTACGAAGCCTCACGAAGAGTAGCTGTTGGAGACTTGGCATTCTCATCGATTGTGTTTGTAATATTTTGTTATGAAGGAGAACTTCAGTTATTATTTTCTGAACACAATAGATATAAAATCGAAATAATAGGTGATCGAGGATTAACTCAAAATACAGCAAAAATAGGATTCTGTTAATTTATATCAGTATGCCAAACGTGGGCAGTATTGCAGGCTCTCTAAAGGTGCCAAGTTGACTATCGGCACATCGAAGTGTTGAAGTGCTTGTATGAAAACGCCACCATGTCAGTCCGACTCCAGGACCAGACCTCGAAACCGATCCAGTTGCAGCGAGGTGTTAGACAGGGAGACGTTATCTCTCCGAAACTGTTCTCCGCTGCACTGGAAGATGTTTTCAAGGTTCTGGATTGAAAAGGACTGGGCATTAACGTAAACGGCGTGTACATCACTCACCTTCGATTCGCTGACGACATAGTCGTAATGGCTGAGACCATGGAGGGCCTAACTACGATGCTCGATGGCCTCTGTGGAGCCTCCGAACGAGTCGGCCTTCAGATGAACATGGAGAAGACGAAGATCATGTCTAATATCCATGTTCAAGCCACTCCTGTTCACATCGGAGGTTCTACCATCGAAGTTGTTGACCATTACATTTACCTGAGACGCACTGTCCAGTTAGGTAAGTCCAACTTCGAGAAAGAGGTCAATCGTCGGATCCAACTCGGCTGGGCAGCGTTCGGGAAGATGCGAAAGATGTTTTCGTCCACAATACCGCAGTGTCTGAAGACAAAAGTCTTCAACCAATGTGTGTTGCCAGTGATGACATATGGAACAGAGACGTGATCACTCACTATAGGCTCCATCAGAAGGCTCAAAGTCACCCAAAGGGCAATGGAGAGCGCTATGCTTGGAGTGTCCCTGCAAGATCGAGTCATAAATGAGGAGATACGCAGGAAAACCAGGGTAACCGACATAGCCCACCGGATTGACAAACTTAAGTGGCAGTGGGCAGGGCACATAGCTCGCAGGACGGACGCCCGATGGGGCAGAAAAGTCCTCGAGTGGCGACCGTGTTCCGGAAGGCGCAGTGCTGGTAGGCCTCCCACACGGTGCACCGACGACCTGGTGGAAGCAGTGGATGCGGGCCAGGACCAGCCTTTGTGGAAATCCTTGGGGAAGGCCTATGTCCAGCAGTGGACGTCTTTTGGCTGAAATGATGATGAAATGATGCCAAACGTACTCGTATTATATTTTAACTAGCGACCATCCCGGCTTCGCAGGGGTGCAATGATGAACATCTAAATTTATCAGTGTTTCTCTACAATATTATGCATGTACTATACATATAAAGCTTCCTCTTAAATCTCTCTATCTATTAAAAAACCGCTTCAAAATCCATTGCGTAGTCTTAAAGATTTAAGCATACTTATGGACGGACAGACGACAGCGACTTTGTTTTATACTATGTACTGATTTCTATGGTAAGATGTTAATTATTCCCATAGTTTTCCACGTGAGTCATTGAAAAACGATGCACGATAATGCAAATGATCTCTTCAATACACACACCTAGTCCTGCACTGGCTGTGGCTGTGTGTACGACGGTGGAAACATTTGTCCGTGTCGTAGATAAGCAGCAAAAACAATGGCGTTTGCTTGGAAACAGCCAACAAGGCCAGGTCAATGTAAATTATAGAGTAATTGTGAGAATTTTACAAGAGCTATTGTTATGAACTAAATTTAGTTTGCATTTTAATGCGAGGATATGGTTATCGCTGATGTGCGTTGAAGATAAATAGATTTATTTTCCCTATGTGTTACAAAGATGTCCATGTATCTTTGTAACACATTTTTGTGTATTAAGCACCACCCTAGTATATAACGAAAGTCCCATTTCGTGATAATCTTTAATAAAAAGCAGTTATTTTGGAAAAGCACGCCAGATTTGTTTTATTACGATACTGCACTACAGCTTATACGTGACGTCTACTATTGTCTATTATCGTCCACACTTGAGCGGGGTTTTCGTGTCTTATGATACAAATCGCATGAATGAAGTCCGGCCGTTGTGGAGATCCTTGGGGGAGGCCTATGTCCAGCAGTGGAAGTCTTTTGGCTGAAATGATGATGATGAATAGATTTTTCAGTAAGAAGCCTAATAATACCAGAGTAAATGTCACAAAAGAAGTCGAGATGAGCATGGCTGCGTTGCGTTGATTAATGTGTTGAATTTAAATAGGATTAGTTTTCTTCACTATCACTACATAGTATAAAACGAAGTCGCATTCTTCTGTCCGTCCCTATGTATGCATAAATCTTTAAAACTACGCAACGGATTTTGAAGCGGTTTTTTTGTAATAGATAGAGTGATTCAATGGGAAGGTTTATATGTATAACCCACCCCCGCTTTGCACGGGCGAAGCCGGGGCGGGCCATTAGTGTAAACGTAAAGTACTGCTTCAATTTTGCAAGTGGCCGCCTATGATGGGATGCGTTGAGTTGTACAATCGCTTTCATTATCTCCCTAATGTTAAAAAGGGAAACATTCCCCTTCAGTAGCTAATGTCTCGCGTGAAGCTGTGCGAATTATTTCGGGGATATTTATTTTTGCGAGCAATTTAACTCGCAGTACGGATAAAGAACAATTTATTGGTAGCGAGTGTTTGGCGCAGTCACATTACAGCCAATGTTATCCAGACGAATGGGGAACGACCGCAGCGCTCTCTATGTTTGTTGGACTGGAAGGACGCCAGGTGGCGTGCCCGGTCTACACCGACTAATATCGGAGTGAAAAAAGATTTGACACTTTGAAATTTACAGTTTGGCAAGTTGGCTTTAGTCAGACCACGCTATTGTTAATTATGCCAACATTTTGATCTTTAACTTTTATACAACATAGAATATCGCATTAACGAATGCAGGAGGCTAGATAGGCTGGTCATATATAACAATTGAGGAATAATTACTGCTTTTGTGAAATACACAAGAAAGTTTAAGACGCTGTTGCAAAGTAATAATAAAATACTTAAAGTGAACTTTCTAATGACTTGGGCCTGAAAATGCCTTGAAATTCACTTGAAACTCAGTAATAATTTATAAGCGCATATTTACTGTTGTCATTAAATCAATAGTATTTGATATCTGACGAAGACTTATGTACCCGACCGATCGCATGCAATCGTACCCTCATTAAAATGAGCTCTGGAACAAAATATAAAAATTTGTTCTCTGAAAACTCTGACTCTCTCCCCCTCTGTGTATAGCAAATGAGTAAATTAAAGCAAATAGTAATATATTTCTAATAGAATATTGTTAGTCCAAACATAAAATTTAAAATCAAACTTGTTGCATTCTTGAATGTAGTATGAAAGATAGGTACTAATCCGAGGATCAAATATGAAGTTTGAAAACTAAGTGTTTATTTAAAGGCATTTGATTATATTAATGATTATTTTCGTAGGTACTTGGAATTACTTTAGGTATTGGTAAATTGGAACTATACTCATCACAGCAGTGAAGATGTTGATGTTTCATACTGATATTATAACTAAAATACATGGTGGACTTTGTTGCCAGCGTAATAAAGAAACAGGCTGAAGCGCATGACCATAGGCTTCATCACCATGTGAATGTCAAGGCTATCCAGCTCCTCGACACCACTGACATTATAAGACGGTTAAAAAGACTAAACCTTTCGAACTAGTGTAGTGAACAATAGTGATATATAAAATGCAATAAGTGCAATATTCTAAAGAACTCATGTACAAAGTGTTTTAATATTACTAGAGACAATAAGACAAGTGCTAGTGGACAATGCCTTAGTTTATTTATTTTCGTAGTAATGTAGGACATATACAAATTACTTATTAGCCTAGGCTAGATTGTAATAAGAATGGTGCAGGCTTACAAAGAGGGTGCTAGAGAAAATTTGTTAAGAAGTAAAACTTTAAGGAAAAATGTATATGACCAAGGAATGAACCCTGTTCACTATAATAAAAACGATAAAATTTTGTTAAGGAACCCTTCTAGTGATAAGACTCAGCCAATCTTTTTGGGTCCTTATTTAGTTGTAGAAGATATGGGTACAAATGTAAAAGTACTAATTAATAATAAGGAAGATATTGTTCACAAAAATAGAACAAAATTGTATACGTGATTTTGATAAAAATAATTATGTTTTGTTAACGAAAAAAATATTTTATTGCTAGGTAGCTAAATGAATCCATGGATTGTATTTAACTTTGTAATGATTTTTTTTCTATAATTTTAGCTTTGTATTTTCAAATATTGTTTTGATTTTAAATTTATATTATGTACTAACAAAAAAAAAAATACATGTAATTTTGCATTTTTTTTTTAATTTTACGGGGAAGGTGTAGTGTGTGTATAATTCCCTTTAGTCTAAGCTATATAATAGTGACACTGGTCATACAATAAACAGTCTTATTCTGTCTTCCGTCGTTTAATTAACTAGCTCCGCTCTCGTCAGTACAGGGCACTATAAAAAAAAAACTAAAACACATTTTCATGTATATTTTACTTCTATTCAATCAAAATCAAAATCAAAACTCATTTAATCAAGTTGGCTCATTAGAGCTCCTTTGACAGGACAAACAAAAAATAAAATTTAAAATTAATTATTTACCATCTACCACCGGTTCGGAATGCACCTCTACAGAGAAGAGCCGGGAAGAAACTCTGTAGTTGCTCTTTTTAGATCGCCATTTAATTAAATATTATTTCAGAGGAGGTTGATATATTTCACTGTAGCCTGATAAAGTTCACAGGAGTAGCACTGCAGTGTATTGAAAGACTGGGATGATTAGTTTATTTTTAATTGTACTTAAGTGGTTTAATTTTAGGTATTTAAAATGTATTTTTAAGTGTGTTTTTTTTTTTTTTTTTTTTTTTTAATTTAGTAGTGTTTCAATTATTTGTACTGTAGTAGTAACATCGCATTGGCGTTATAGCTGTTAAGGTGTTAGTTACGTAATTATAAATAAATAAATAAATAAATAAATAAATAAATAAATTTGCGTACAAGACTGGTTTTAAGACAGATTTGTGAGAGCAAACTCACGCAATAGTTCCAAAGGGCCAAACATCAGCCAGATATAGTTGACAATAGTAACCTTGTAATGCCCAAGCCAACCAACCCCCAGCGACGGCACCTGTTCACAAGCATGACGCATGCGGCAGCCATCGCCCTTCTCAACCATATTGCAGGGAAGAGAACGACCCGCCGCACGACGCTACCACTGCCATGAGTCTTTAAGTGAGTATGATAACTCGAGCACCAAGGAATTGAACATTTCAAAAGTTATACTAATAACGCGTTAGGATGCTCTCACATACTGTGTATAAATATCACATAACAAGAACACTATTTCTAATTAATTTATCATTATTCTAAAAGTATTTAAATAAGAGCATCGGACTAGCAACAACACCGATCAGTTATTCCCAAGCATTTTTGTCTAAGATATAGTCGTTAACTTTATAGTACCCCTTAAAGATTAGCCGACTTTTAATGTAACACTTAAAGTGTTCTAAAGGCAAGTCTTGAATGCCTTTAGGTATTTTATTAAATAATCGAATACCAAGACCTGCAAAAGTTTTGTGAGCTTTTTGCAGCCTGTAATAAGGGACTATTATGTGGTGTCTATTCCTAGTGGACATTTTATTTTTATTGATATCGCCACTCTTTTCGTAATCGCAGATATTTTTACGAATGTACATTATATTTGTAAATATGTACTGCGATGCGACTGTAAGAATCCCAGTATCCTTAAAAAGTTCTCTTAGTGATTCTCTAGAATTAAGATTATAAATTGCGCGCACCGCTCGCTTTTGTAAAACAAAAATGGTTTCGATATCGGCAGCATTTCCCCACAATAAGATACCATAAGACATAATGCTGTGAAAATAACTGAAATATATTAATCTAACTGTGTCTACATTAGTAAGTTTTCTATCTTGTCTCACAGCATAAGCCGCAGAGCTCAGTTTAGCTGCGAGACACGTTATATGTGCCCCCCATTGAAGTTTAGGGTCTAAAGTAATGCCTAAGAATTTTGTTGATTCTACAATATCTACGCATCTATTGTCAAGCATTAAATGGGTATTACTAATTCGTACATTGGGCGTGACAAACGTTATACATTTCGTTTTTTGAGCATTTAATGCAAGGTTATTCGTCTCAAACCAGTGGCATACTTGAGAGAGTGCGCTGTTTACATCGTCATATGAACTTTTGTCTCTGTCAACCTTAAATATTAACGAAGTGTCATCTGCAAAAAGCACAGTATTACAAATATTTTCCACAAAAAGGGGGAGGTCATTAATATATATTAAAAACAAAAATGGGCCTAGAATAGAACCCTGCGGCACGCCCATTAACACAGGTGAACCGGTCGACTGAACACCATTTACGCTTACAAACTGAATCCTGTCATTTAGATATGAGGCCATTAATTTCAGGGCATGATCCGAAATGCCATAATGACGAAGCTTTCTCAACAGTGTATCGTGATGAACGCAATCAAAAGCTTTTGACAGATCGCAGAATACACCTATGGCATTTTGACCATTTTCCCAGGCACTGTAAATATGCCTCAATAGAGCGGCCCCTGCATCAGATGTAGACCGACCTTCAGTGAAACCGAATTGATTCTTGTGGAGTAAATTATTTGAATTGAAATGGTGAAGCAACTGTTTAAGTATCAGCTTTTCGAATATTTTACTTAATGCTGGTAGTATAGAAATTGGTCTATAATTCTCCGGTTCTTTTTTATCTCCAGCTTTAAATAATATTACTTAGTAAGTTTAGAGCGTGTGTATTTAGAATATGTTTATACAACTATACACGTATCTAATAAATATAAATCAGTTCTGTAAAGTACACAAGGGCGTGATTCGGCATCCTCATTATACAGCGAGGGTATCCGTAACTTTAAATTGGCGAATTATTTGAGTGACTCGGGTCGTTGATAAAATTAATCGAATCACCATTATTTAGTCGAAGTTAATTCGTAATTGTTCGCGCGGCCGCTCCCCGACGCAAATCTGATCGGTAATCGATTCCTGTTATTGACAGGGGTACTTACTTTGTTCTTATTAATAAATTTCCTACACGGGCCAGTGGCGTCCACACTTAATTGGCTTACCGTTGATTGTTTCCGGACTATTTCTTAGTACCTGTTTATAAACAACTGACGAATTACGGTGACCGGGAAAGCACGGGCTTCAATTATATGGAGTTTCCAAGGAATAACTTATTTAAGGTGGATACTCCAGGGTAGCCCGCGAAATTCAATTTTTCCAAGCCCTCCAAGCTCATAAAGGTGCAAGAAAAACTTTTTCAACGTCAAAGTCATTCTTGCACCTTTATAAGCTTGGAGGGTTGTATTGATGAGTTTGATGATTATAACTCTGTAACTACATACGTCTTAAAGCCGCGAATCAAATTTTCATCATCATACAACCTAGCACTGCCCTGCAAATTGCAAAAAACGTAAGAAAATTTGAATTTCGCGGGCTACACTGGAGCATCCACCGTAATAGGTAAGGTTTAAATTAGAGACACGTGGCCCCAGTTAATGCATATAGCAGCAGCGCGGTGACGACGTTTTCAAGTGGTAATGAAGTTTTCCAGCGTGGCGGCTTGGGCGAATCTTTTTCTCCCGTGCCTAGGTTCTCTTTGTCAACTTGCATGACATCATCAGCTCTGACATTAATTTGTGTTGCCCGTCCGTAACCACACCATTAAGAAAGGTGTTCATTTGCAATTAAAAGGAAATCGCAATAGAATTGTTGCGGCTTCTCCTTATCTACATTTGCCAGCCTGCCCACCAAGCAATACGCACAAAAATGTTCGTTTAAGCGTTACGTGGTACTGGACGTTTGGGCAGCGGTTAAAAGCGCTATCTCGGCGCTATTATCCCGGACCAAAAACTAATTAGACGGGGTTTTTCACGGCACCGGCCAACCGCAGATTTATTGCTGGAGGGCCCTGCCCTGACTCATTGCGACCCCAACCCCTCGGGGGCCTTCAGGTGTTAACAATACCTGGCGCGATCTAAGATTGCGCAGCAAACAACGTACCATACAGGCTGTAATGTCTTTATAGCAGACGGCAATTACTTTTTGAAACCGACTGCGAAGAAGCAATTTACATAATTAATTGCTTGGATAGATAGATAAACTCTTTATTGTACACAAGAGAAATAGACAGAACACAATAATATGCAACAATTTGTAGGTACAAGTGGCGGTCTTATCGCTGAATGCGATTTGTCTTTCTATTAAAACGTTGCAAAGAATTGTGCAATGTACATTTTTTAAACACATTCGATTTTTTATTTATGTGATGAACTGATTATATTATATTATTTATCACTACTGGATGCAGAACTCGCAGATAAGAAAAATTCAAAGTATATTTGAGCTACTTGTTAACTAAGACGAGCACTTTATATAGCAACACACAATAACTGAGAAACGCGGACTTTTAGAATAAAATCATTCGTCACGCTAAATGCGACAGTGCCTCAATTTGTTAATGCGCACACTTCAAGCTCTCTTGGAGTGAATTGTAATGAATTTACAGTAACCGTACTATAAAATATATCGCTTAATATAATAATTTGGTGTAAAAATGTTCTAATGTATTGAACGGTTCCGAACAATAGGGATCATTAAGGATCAGTAAGGAACAATAGGGGATCAGTATTTTTTTTAAATTGTATTTTGAACGTCGTACTTTTAAAATGTTTTTGAAATGTAGTTCGAGAGTTCATTGATCATTTACATATTTTGTCTTGGTTTTGGAAACACTGAAAAACCCACCGCTGAATAATTGTAGAAAAAGAATATTCAAACAGGATGTCGACATCGACGACCCAAATTAGAATTTAATTTTGGAATGGGAGCGTGGACGTAGATTGTTGTTTGTTAATTGGTTCTGATTTGACGACATTGATCGAAATTTCAATTTTCGTTCGTTAATCGACTAAAACTATAATTGTTGTGGGGCTGAGTTGGTAGTATTGCGGTGATTTTATCTCGAGAATTGGTATACTGAGATAGGGTATGGAGAAAAAAAAAAGTAAAATAAAAAGGTACCAGATTTTTAATTTTCTCTATAACACACAAATTAAAACAAAATGTTAAATTAGACTTTACAAAATATACACTGCATGACACATAGTAGGTTACATTATATCAGTGTAATAAAATAACCATATAATACCAAAATAGACAGTAACTCTCTGTCTATGAGCAGCACTGCTATTGACAGGCAACCGCATTGAAGACATTGTGAGATGGGCGGCCATAGAATTGTGTTGAGATCCAATTATAATTGCAATATCGTGATGCAGGTGATCGACAGCTTGGACAATGGCAAGGATGCACAGAGTTATGACCTTATTGTCTTGACACGCTATCACTCAAATGATGGTTCAGTTCCTTGGGAATACCGTAATTATAACCAATAACAACTGGTCCAGGAGACATTGTAATGGATGGTGTAATCAGAATACAAGATATTTGATCCCGTGTTATCGGCATTTTTTGTTGGAATCACATTTCATCACCTACATGAGAATGTGTCATGATGGTTTAATACATATTTGGTATCCGTCATTTTTACTGTTAGCTTTTATCAAGAGACGTTTGATGGAAACTAATATATATAATCAATTCCTAAGTAACCTGTGTCCCATTTTCACATCTGGCCCAGGAGCACCCTAATCTAATTTTAATAATGATAATACATGGTAGTTTGGAAAGTAACGAGGGTTTTTTTCTGCGAATACATTACCTGTAGTCGGTGAGTTAGTTGACGTTTTGTGAAGATGCCGACGGGAACGAAAATTGGTATCTGCTATGAGCCCAAAATAAATGGTGTTCAAGTTGAAACATTCATACCAATGCAGAAGTAGTATTAATCAAACCGTGGCGGTTACTTAGTCAGCGACCGCTAAGCAAATGAAATCCTTAAGACGATAATTTAGCAAATATATCTACCCAATTTGCTTTAAACTCAATATTTCAATGACTACCATCGATAGACTGCTGTCGAATCTGGTAGATTTGTGGCCGGAAATAGTGATTTATCGGATATGGATCGAGTTGATTGGTGAGCGGGAGTCCAAAGTAACTTATTGAACGCAAAACAAAGCTAGAATTGATAGCAATCTAGAAGGATTGGCGGTGAACCATTGGCTACTGGCGAGGCTGTTTTCACTTAGAGAGCCCTTTATCATTTCAATGAACAGTTGCTGGACTATTAGTCTGTTTTTAAAGTCGTTGAAAGCTTAAACTTGAGGTCTATGACTTCGGGATGACTGAGCGACAGCACCGGGCACTGCAGTGTATCTGAAAAATAACACGATCGACGAGTATTTTTTACTCTTATATTCTTCCGAAACATTGAAGCATTAGGCAGGAGCTTTGAAGCAGTCAATACGGATTCTTTGCTAATTGCATTATTACATGAAGATTACCTCGTATTTCTACGTGTTTTCAACGTCCAAGCAGATTTAATCTTATCAACTAAGCACTCTCCGCCGATGCCAATATTTGTCAATCACAAGACGAAAGAGACCTTTCGTTTATCGTTAGTGAAAATTTAATCAATTGCCTGTCCTATAACAATAACGTAATTTTAATATTAATCGTTGCCTGAGACGAAACCTGAGAGGCCTTGACAATTCTACGATGTTTCTTATGAAATCTTATATATAATCACATAGTTTTACCAAACGTAGGCAATCATACATCAAGTTGAGAGAATCTTTTAATACTTACATGCACATTCAGTCCAATCCAGATAAAAGTCCAGATGACATAAAACTGCCTTAAAACTAATTCATTCATGCAGATTGAACTCGGCGTGAAGCCATTGACGAGAACCCAGCGCCTTCTATTTTTTTACAAACAGGTTTTGGGCTACTAGCCGTAAATTGCAGACAATCTTAATAGAATCTTAATGGGCACCATTCTAGTGTTGTCTAATTAATACAGAAATTCAATGCAGCGTGTAGGGTTACCTCGATACTACATAGAATACACAATTACTGTAGTATCGTTCGTTCTCATCAGTAAATGGATCGTGATAAATTTAAATGAGTTGGCACTAAGTCGTTCGGATTGAATATCTTCGAGTCGTCTCAAGGACGGAGTCTCTTGTTTTCCAAATAAATCGGGAGATGGGTTCGACATCAAAGGCGGACGCCGAAATTAGAGTTTGTTTGGGTATACATACATCTTAAAAATGGACAAGGCCGGGTCGCTTTTAATTACGTTGGTTCAGTGCGTACCAAGAGAATCTTTCACAATTTAACGTTCGAATTGCAATACAGTATGATTTTTAATTTAAATAGATGATTTGAGCCATTGCTGGGAACAGAGCTCCCGAATGTGTGCGAACGAAACGGAACACGTTCAAAGATGGTGAGACAACCCGAATCAGCTGTTCGGGGAGCGAGTTGCACTAAGCAAATGCAATGTGTGTTAAAACAACTAGCTCATTGTCTTAGTCAGATTATTGTTAAAATTGAAGGCAAGTTTGTTAAATATTGAATCTTAAGTAACATAATAAAATACTCTTCTCGAGGTTCCGTGTCAAAGCGACTAGGTCTCCGAGATGTCATGCACAAGGGCTGCCCAGCGCTGGGCTCAAGTGATTCTCCCGCATTTATTTAATGGTAAGAGCCCTCTACTCGCTGCCGACAACGATTTGTGCCGCTTCATTGCTATTTAAACGGGAATATATTTTAAAGACTATTCAATTCGATTGATTAAACCTTAAGAACTTTAATGCTATATTTTAAGTCACCACGACAATGTCGAAAGTAATTTACAGTTGAAAACACAGAGATACCGCTCTTCAAGTATGTATGCCGCCAAATTGTGGGTGAAGTCTGATCATATCACACATCCAAATGGTAGATAAACATATCTTTCATCATCAGCCTATCTCAGTCCACCGCTGGACGTAGGCCTCCCCCATGGCTCGCCACTGAACCCGGTCTTCGGTTCTATGCATCCAGTTGCTGCCGGCTGCCCGTCGCAGATCGTCGCTCTATCTAAACATATCTTTATCTCTCTTGAAATAGTTTAAATGGAGGTCTTGCAAAAAGTCCCTTAGCGCTTATTCGATGGTGGACTTATCTAGAAGAAACGTGAAGAATCTGCGTTTTTTAAGGAAAATATTTAAGAAAATACACAAATGTAAGAGAACAAGATCTTGACACAGGCAACAAGTTCTCAATTTTCTTTTATATTGTACTAATACAACATTGAAATTTAAAGCAGATTTTTCTCTATTTTGATCCGAGTCTTGATAGCATTTTTACGTCTGCTCTGTATAATTTTCACACTCGTAAATTTCATGCAGCCAATTCAGGCTTCTTTGAGTGCGTTATTGAACTAAAGCCTAATTATTTGAGCACTCATTTAACAATCTTTGTTATTTCGAGTTGTTCCAATCAATTCTACTGTTACAATTAGTTATTTTATAAGAAACATTTCTAATATTCGAATACAAAAATTCGCTGCAAACTAAGTTACCGAATTTGTTAACGGCCAAACAATGCGAAAAGCCAAAACAGACTCAATTGCCGCCGTTGTGTGTAAAATATTGGTATCATTTTCCTTTCTTTTTTTGTACAGCTTCTATCATTGGTTAGATGTTTTTTAATTTTTCATGATTAGTTCAGTCGAAGCAGAATCTATCAATCTTACATTTAATATTCATAGACGCTTCAAATTGGTGCCAGATATTACAATGTATGGGAACTTGCCGTTGTTCTTTGCATTTTTATTAATTCAATGCTATGGTAATATGCAATTATAGTTAATTTTATCGTACAGTTTCTGTGTGAGATCGGAGAACAGGAGCCATGAATATTTAAGACTCGAGAAGATTGCTTTAAACAATACTATTAATTACTGATTACTCAAAATCATCCAACTCACCTTCTATGAATTATATGCCTGCCTCGTTGGTCTAGTGGTTAGATGTGCCGCCTTTAGATCAACGGGTCCCGGGTTCGATTCCGGGGTCGGGCAAGTGTCTTTGTCTAAACCAGAGGCACTGGCTCGGAGTCTGAGTGTCATTTCTATCTATAATATGTATGTATTTACAAAAAAAAAATTTGTATATAAGTGGTGTATCATCCATCTCGTTACCATAACACAAGCATTAAGTTGCTTAACTTGGGACGAGATGGCGTTGTGTGAAATTTCCAAGGATATTTATTTATTTATTTATACCATCTAAATCACTACATAGTATAAAACAAAGTCGATGTTTTCTGTCCGTCCCTATGTATGCTTAAATCTTTAAAACTACGCAACGGATTTTGAAGCGGTTTTTTTTATTAGATAGAGTGGTTCACTAGGAAGGTTTATATGTATAACACACCCGCTTTGCACGGGCGAAGCCGGGGCGGGCCACTAGTTTATAAATGAATTAACATGAATATCATTGTTTTAAGACAAAATACTGGGTAATCATAACTTATTATGTAACTAGCGACCCACCCCGGCTTCGCACGGGTGCAATGATTAATCTTTAAATGTATCAGTGTTTTTCTAAAATATTATGGATGTATTATACATATAAACCCTCCTCTTGAATCACTCTATCTATTAAAAAACCCGCATCGTAGCGTAGTTTTAAAGATTTAAGCATACATTGGGACGGACAGACGACAGCGACTTTGTTTTATACTATGTAGTGATAGTGATGCTTACACATTACAATTTATATCTTGTTAAAATCCTCTGCAATTAGAAATTGAAGTTAACATCGCAGCAGAACAAAAAGACATCATAAAACCGCAAAATTTATATAAGTTTCCATTTTGAAATATCTTATGTCTGTGGTAGTCGATTTACATTGGGTCGTGTCACTACACATTCTCTCCCTGAGATGTTCTATAAGTCGACTACGAACTATACAGTGAAAGAATTGCCACGAGAGATGAAAGCGTTCCAGCAACAGGCACCACGGGGCAGCCTAGTCTAGTAGGCCCTTCTCTCCATCAGATTTGCCTTAGTGCCAATTCTAGAAGAGGATCATTGTACGACATTTAATTAAAGCTCCTTTCCGTTTTGCGAAATTTGTTCCGTGCGTCTGCTTTGTCGGTGATTACACTGCGCCGTCACACATTTCACGCGCAATAGGAACGGGAGAACCGTTCTATTGTGCACGGGATTCGAACATTCTATTCTCCAAAATTAGGCTGCGAATTTCGGAAGCTCATTTCAGATGCCAACCAATTTGGACACGTGGACGCCATTTGTCGTAGTAGCGTATTTAAAGCCTTTAATTGTTACGGACATTGGCGCTTTGATACGGTCCCGTTCCGTGATTGTTCTCAAAGTGAATTGACCATTGGAACTGCGGTTCGCTGCAGCGGCAATGTTGGTATTTTTATGAAGGAATGTTTATCCTCTTAACGGTTGACTCGATGGACCCATGTAGATGTGTTCATATTTGTACGAGTTTACGCACCGCATTATCAACCTAATCGACGAACGTGTCGAGGCGACTAACTCAGCTGCTAATTGTATTGAAGAAAATCCAATACATGAAGTATTGGATTTTCTTTACGGAAGTATAATAAATGGTAAAATTAAATTTTTTGGCTGTTCCAGGTTCTCGAAGGAAACCAACCCATCTCAGAAACTTAGGCTCATTTTTCATTTTAGACGGCAATTTTCTTTCAATTCACCCACTACCTGTATTAAAAGAGCGGGCATGATAAGTGTATGACAAAAAAAATCTTTTCCGTGACATCGATACTTAAATTTGACTGTGAATTTCGGACTCGTAATCAATAGGAGTGTTCATTTCCTTGTAATATAAACGGGCGGTGGTCCCAGTGGGGGTCGCTGCGACACATTTCATTCGCACAAAAGGAAGCTTTCGATCGCTCCCAACGTTCAATCTGGTGACATAACGCTGCGCATCTGATCTCCCCTGCCTCTGTGTCACTCCGTAGACAACCATTGTGTTTTTCAATGAATGTTTGCTGATCAAGCAATCGGTTAGTTTCTATGTCCCATTAGCATCAGCTCGCGGAATAGCCCGCCTGGATTTTGTATAGTAACTGTATAGTATTGGAGTACGGAATGGCAAAAGGAATTTTATTACTATATTTCATCAAACAAAAGAAGCATAGGTGATATTAGTTTTAAATACATACTATGTAATATTTACTATACACACTGAGATTACAATAGTTTGTGTTTGAAAAATATAAATTTTTTAGCTCTCTGTTATTCATGATTCGGTAGCGGGGTGGAGTGTAAACCTGAATAATTTCGAGCGGCGGTTAAATGACACAATTAGCGTGCGAAGAGCAACGCAACACTAATGGGCACAGTTACATCTTTCTACACTTAGGCGTCTGGATAGAAATGTTAGGCGTACTGTAATTACGAAGGGTTTGTTTGATGTGTGAGCTTTAATAATATTCGAGGTCAAATGAACCTTTTTGCCACGTAAAGGTACTGTAGTGCCATTAAAAACTGTAATATTTGAGTATTTTTTTATGGCGATCACCATCGCGAGCTTCAATACCAACTTGATACCAATTTGAAAAATATTACGTCTATATTTATTTATATTCATATGCAGGATTACAAAATGTCTTAATAACTAAAACATGGACAATTGTTTCACCCATTTGCAGTTTATTGGGCCGGAAATCCTTTTTATCAAAGTGTACAGTCTAACACAACCACTTTGCATTCGCATTTGAATAATGTGATCAGAGCGTAAAGCCTTTATCCGATCTTACCGAAAGTTTCTCATCCAAACTATCAGCAAAATTTTATACAATTCAATTTATATTTTTATACAAATACATTCTTATGGCAACAGTATTATAAGGTATTTATGTATTTCCCAAAAATATATGCCGGTAACATGTTTTTAGCAACATCAAAAATAGATACACATACTACGACAAGGACTTGTTAGCCAGTACAACTTTCATGATGATGACATTATTTTATTATATCAACTAAAAATACAAGCCGGTTGGAATATTAAAATACTTGTAATCAGTATTATGTAATCGTATTTAAATAGATGTGTTTTGGATATATTAAACCCATTCTTTTAGCGCTAGATTTCTTATATGACATGTTGAAGATATAACAAATTCTATTGCTAGCGACTTTGTCTGCATAACGAGATATTGATGCTCCAATTTTTAACACAATACAACTTTAATAATACTTGTATCTATCTATCTATATAAATAAAAATGAAATGCTGTTCGTTAGTCTCGCTAAAACTCGAGAACGGCAGGACAGTTTTGGCTAATATTGGTCTTGAAATATTCGTGAAAGTCCAGGGAAGTCGTGGAATTCTGGAATTATCATTCAGGTTTTTTATTTATTGATTCTGAGGCGGTACGAAGTTTGCCGGGTCAGCTAGTCTTAAATAAATATAGGTTAAGTCCAAGCTGTACAACATTGTGGAGTAAACTAATATGTCGCCAGCAGTGGGCCATTGTTGAGAATATATTGCACCTCACGAAATCCAGAACATGTTGTTACTACAATTTCCTGCCTAATTTGGGGAGTGTCCCCATTTCCTAGGGGCGACGGAAATGCGTGTAGCTTCGTCACCTCGGCGCCGTTAGCATTAACTGAGGGGCATCAGTGAGCCGCTTCATTACTGGGCCGTAATTACCCTCTGGAGGAGCTATGATAACTGTAATTTACTGCCAATTTGCTTTGCTTAACGGCTAGTTAAGGTGAGCAGCTCGCAATACTCCACGCCGGTTATTGTTACTACTTTATAATAAAATCTCTTTTACATCTGCTCTAATGTCGTTTTATGTTTAAATCGTCTTTTTAGGCTGTGATTTCAAGTATCTTGAATAACTTTGGTAGAGTTTATGTCGGAAATATCGTATATATGCACATAATCCAGCTTTTTTTTAAAATGTATTGTATTTATTTATAATGTTTTCACTCCACCTTCATTCGCTCAAATAAGTTAAAATATTGGGTATCAGTGAGAGCAAGTTTTCTATGTTGAAGTTAGGAAATAATAACCGATCTTTTCCTGAACCAGGTAACAATTACAACACGTACATTCCTTTAGAAATATAACAAATGGCTACCATGAATATTATCATACAAGTATCTCTGTATTTTCATCACGACATTTTTTGTTTTTATTGCATCATGTGTAATTGCTCTCTAAATGCAGTGTGCAGGCAAGTCTTTGAGTTGTCTCTCAAAGTTCGTACAAGTTACCACAACACAACACGACCTATATGAGGATTCTCAAGTAAATTAAAATCCATAAATAATGTGGGTGACGCCTATTTCTCTGGCGATGTAGGCCATGGTTGGGGTTTGTGGCGGGTGGTTCCATCGCGCGTGCTAGTCCTCGTTAAATATGTGCCCAACGAAAGATAAAATAATGTGTAGATTTAAACTAAACTACTAAACTAGGGGTCGAAATTCAACCATAATTAATTTAAATTATAGATTTAAACATATAATTTATTATGGTTATGTTTGACATTCAGCAGGACTATAGACGAAAAATATTAAACAATTCTCGATTTGTCAACAGACTTTACCAATAAACAAGGGAGTATATAACTAATATGCGTGTGTTAGAATTTTATATTTGGACAATTTGTAAGAAAGCGGTGCAAAATATACGCGCAGAGTAGATAATATAGTAGGTAGAGATGCCTCATTCGTAGGCTGCTGCGTGATGTATTATTCAGGGACCGGTCTTGCTGCTTTTGAGAACACATAAATTGTGTATTAATGTCGGTAACTGGGTTCAGAGGAGCATTTTGTATCGACAGAATGGCCCTAATTTTTATTGTGCAATTCTTTATCTACTGTACTAGACTCATATGTCTAAAGATTTTTATGAATAACAAAACATATTAATGCTTTTTTGTCAGTCTCGGGTTACCAAGTACTGCGTTTAGACGCTGCTGTTGTAGCATACAATTTTGAAAATACTATTTTGAAGATAAAGTACAAGAAAGGTTTAATTTTATGTCGTTTACATGTAAGAAGTCTCATCCATCATCATCATTTCAGCCAAAAGACGTCCACTGCTGGACATAGGCCTCCCCCAAGGATTTTACACAAAGGCCGGTCCTGGGCCGCCCGCATCCACTGCTTTCCGGCGATCATAACCAGGTCGTCAGTCCACCGTGTGGGAGGCCTACCAGCACTGCGCCTTCCGAAACGCGGTCGCCACTCGAGGACTTTTCTGCCCCATCGGGCGTCGGTCCTGCGAGCTATGTGCCCTGCCCACTGCCACTTAAGTTTGACAATCCGGTGGGCTATGTCGGTGACCCTGGTTTTCCTGCGTATCTCCTCATTTCTGATTCGATCTCGCAGGGAAATTCCGAGCATAGCCCTCTCCATTGCCCTTTGGGTGACTTTGAGCCTTCTGATGGAGCCCATAGTGAGCGACCACGTCTCAGTTCCATATGTCATCACTGGCAACACACATTGGTTGAAGACTTTTGTCTTCAGAAGTAAGAAGTCTATCACATTTATATTACTTCGTTAAAAGGTTTGAAATATCTATGCACAAACGGAAGCAAATTACATCGACTAAGTTGGGATCAGAATAAGTAAATCCTTGTTTCAATTCCGGAGCTGGAGTCAGAATCAGGAACTGTCGTTAGAAGCGTCTAATATTTAAAGGATTAAACTGTCAAGCATGCCGATGCATGTCAAGCTCCCTGAAAATATTTGACCACCGGGAATAAGTCAGCCTGGCTTGCGGTATGGCCGATGGAAGCCGTTAGCGAAGTGGGTTTTAGAGGGGTCACCCCGGCTTGGACATAGCACATAGTTACCATGTTTTAGCCCTCATGGGAATACTTGCAAACGAATTTGCGATTGCGATCTATTAATAAGCTGGTGTTATTATTTGGTTGGAGATATTACCTGAGAATTGGCTGGGCCTGTATTAATAACGTAAACATGTAGATTATAACATATTAAGAGTTAAAAGGTAAGCAACGCTTGGCCCAACCAAATATTTCATGGATTACCATCACATTATTATAATGCTAATGTCTAATGAAGGCTAACGACCCTCCCTGTTGGCTACTTGTTGAGCTTATGGATTAGCCTCATAGTTAGTGTCCACGTCTCGGCCCCGTACGTCATCGCAGGGAAAACACATTAGTTGAATACTTTTGTCTTCGGGCTCTGTGGTAAAACCGACGAAAATATGTAGTACAACTTTCTAATCGCTGCCCACCCCAACTGAATCCTCCTATCGGTTTCCTTTCCAAAGTTGTATCTATCCAACTGCATTAGTTGCCCGAGACAGACGTATTTCTTAGCTCAATATTTTGTTTAGACAAATACCAGCTTCGAAGATCAGTTCATATACCTATCTGTGCACATGTCATCTGCATCTTTACGCTTTGTTGTTTGTTGTCCATCTCCCCATGGAGTATTTGTGTTTCTATAATCATAATTCATAGTTACGTGTGTAAATTTATTTTGATGTTACTGTAGTTACGTTGAGTAAGCAGTTTTGCAAATTAGAATGAGTAATATTGGTTCAGCGCGCCGTTGCTAGTGGAGGTGGAGCGTAAGGCGACTGCTGTGCTCCTTGACGCGTGCCGAGAAGTATTCAAGTGTTAATAGTTGTAAGATTAATGACTTAGGGGTGCCTCTCTCGTTCTATGGGTTACAGGTGAAGTTAAACAATGAATGTACCTGCATGATGACAGTGGTATCATATTGTAGCATCCAACCTCCAATATGGCTTAAAGCTGTAATAGAGATAGAGGGTAGTTGGCAATTACTCCGTGTGGTCATAAGTGAAGGATTATTAATGACGCTAGCTGGTGACGAAAGTGACGTAAGTCAAGAAATAAGCACATATAACTCAAGAAACCTTATGGAACTCAGATTACTAAAACATATCGAACATTTATAACCTGTGATTTGGTTGGTTTTCAGTGGAATCCATCCATATTTTATGTTAAACATCTGCTTAATAAAATCGCCAGTATTTGATATCGATGGATAAATATTTAAAATATTTATCGATGGATAAATATTTTACAGAAAGAACTGCTTCTTTTGATTATTTAATATAAATATATCACTCACTTCGAATGGCTATAGGGCTCTGTATTGGAAAATATACTAGGTAGTTAGGTGTTGTATGTTTAGGCTCAATGTCTCAAATACTACCATTACCCCTCGGAATACTTTAGGATGTCACTGATTAATCTGACTATCCTATCAGTGGGCTTGACAAAATCTCTCTCAGTTATGAGTGATTCGTTTGGCACCCCTAATGAAGTGTGGGCGTGTTCATTACAGCCTGGATTGGAGGTCGCAATTTGACGGGTGAGCGCGGCTCGCTACCGGAGCGGTTGACACAGCACATAAGGTACCATGAATTTGCTGAAATAACGTTGTGTAATGTATTATGTACTAACATATATAAATAAACTTATGTATTCTTATTTATCATAAAAGATAAGCAGAATATTCTGTGTATCTGTTAAAGTTTGATGAAGATTTTTTATTTGCTAAATCTGATCGCTCCATAAATTAAAAGTTTCGTCAAAACGTGTAAAGGGTTAATATGTATTATGAGAATATCTCAAAATTTCACCGGCTTGTTAAATAACTTGGGACAAGTTATCTATAAGAGGCGCTCTTCCTTCATCCTCTGCTTAATTATGCACTTCTTTGGCCATTGAAGTAGACGCTTGAAATAAATGTAATAGTTATGTTGACTTCTGTGTTGGTACTTAATATTAATGAGAGTCTCATTTCTACTTACACAATTCTCAATTTCAAAGTAAAAGCGACCCATCCAAGAGATTTCCCCTACCTAATACCAATTTGAATAATAAATGTACATTTTTGAGCTGCGATCTTTATCGGTATACAATTTACATTACAAATCGGCAGAGACGGCGTGGACCGCGAGGCCCGGCGCGGGAGGTTTGGTATACGCACTCAAATTATCAAAGTGACGTTACTTAGGTACATACGTTAGATTTGTCTGTCTATTCCATCAGATATCTTGAAGGAATAAACTGATTTTGATTACTCTTAGAGCCTTTGAAATACAGGGGGGGGGGGGCGGCGCGTGTTATACCTCTGATGTTGCCTCTGACGTACATTGGTCGCAGAAGCAGCTTATTTGCCACTGTAGTATATAAAAATAAAACTCTAAATAAAGTTTTTGGGGTTAATATTTTGATTATGTCGACATTTACGAATATTCTTAAGTTCAATAAATGAAACGTGAATTACAATAAATTCATTTATTTGCTTATTAAATTACATATACATAATATGCCTGGCTTAGGCATCAGTCTTCCACGGTGTATAAAAATGTAATACTAATTGTGTAAATTGTATGTCAATATAATTTTGTAGTTGTTGTAAGTTATAAAATTACTTACTTAACAAAACATGCTTCTTTACAGCGCTCTTTCATTTACGGCACTAGTCTCAGCAGTTTAGCTATGCATCAAAATATCGTCCACGAGAAATTTTGGAAAACAGTTGTTGTGTTATTCGCGTGTCATCATAATATTCACACTGTTACCAAATAGGGTACGCTTGTCCTTTGACAAATTAAGCATTATTTATTGTGCGACGCGCAGTCCTGCGACAAGAGCAGAAATGCGGAAGATGTAATTTCAAGCAAACAATAGCCTGCGGCGTGTGGCTGGTGTGGAATACCCCGCCATGCGCCATGCGCCACCAGTCAGGGCATTGTTCCCAGCGATCGCCTCGCCACGCTTTGTCTCTGCAACACTATTGTGACTACCACTTTTACTAAAAACTTAACCTTGGCGCGAACTTACCATTTAAAGAAAATAGTGTTCCTCTCAAATAAGTTTCTTATAGGAAAGTTAAAAAATGAGTCTCAAACTCAAAAGGAACTCTATTCAATATCAATCAAGTAACTTAATAGGAGCAATAACAAAGAATTATTAGCAATATTTGTCTGTGTAATTACTTGATTGAAAAGTACCTTAAGCTACCCCAAACGGTTGACTGCATCACAGGGTGTCCAGTCTGTGTAGCGCCGAAACGAAAAGCAGCTCATTCCACAACCAGTAAGCAGGCGCCGTCGCGAGGCTCCAATCTGCTGCCCCAATTAAAACGTTGAACAGAACACATGGACCTATAAATTCCCTCCCCTCAAATAAAGATTCCGGTGTCACTAATTAGAAGTTAGTTTATTCACAGCACTAAAGCCAAAATGGAGCGCAACAATATATGACCACATTTACAGTTACAACATGTAGGTGTGTGCCCAGTAAAGAAGCTATCAGTGTTTTATTTGTAATTGCAGTTGAGCAAATTTATGGTAGTCTGGAACAAAATTAGGCCAATCACTACCGTGAACGCTTTTTTTTAAGAAATCGAAGGAGATTTGTAATTTAATAAAATAAATAACCGATGAGCATAAAAAATCGATGTGAAGTTGATGAAGCGAATTTATGAGGATCCTGGCAAGGACGGGTTTGCACGAACAGCCTAGTCAGGTCTGCTCCATATAAATGCTTGAAACTCAACTTACTGTGCTAATCTGGATAGACAGATTTGCACAGGATTATTTTATTTAGCGAGATTTTTTGCCTGTCGTATAGTTCTTTACCAAAGTAACATCTGCGACCTCCACACGATGGAATGGGTGGACAGAATTTGATATTGATATAGTTATATTGAGATGAGAGAATTACTTCATGAAATGGCCCGCCTGGTACACGGTGCAGAGCAAGGCCCCATGCGAGACGGCAACACGACATGACAAAAACCGCAGGCCCAAACTGGCTGCAAATAGCAAAAGATAGGGACCATTGAATTTTAATTACAAACCCAACAATTCAAATCAAATCAAAAACCTAATAGCTGAATATACATGTAAAAAATATTATCATAATTTGATCTGACATTGAAAACATTTAAAGGAATACACAGCATAGATATTGTACTTTTGCAAAATGTATTTTTTATATAAATCTTAGGCTAGTATTCAACTTTTTTTACTTAATTTCTTCATACTAGTTTGTAAGAAATTAAAGGCTTTTTTACATTTTATGTTTACATATAATATGTATATTGAGATAATATGAGTACATCGTGACTATGATCATCAATCACAATAACTAACCACTGAATCGGGACTCCTCCAATTACATAGAGGGATATTCGCCTACGGAGTCGCGGTTGATATACGAGTTGGCAGGGGGTTGTTGTACTTTCCTTTACGGTTACGTTTTCAGCCTTGTCATTTCCTTATAGCTTACAATAATTTGCGAATATTAGGAGAAAGGGTCGGTCCCATGTAAAAAGCTCTCATAGGATTCGCCCGGGCCGAGCATTGCGAACTCCCGCAACACAACGGGAGTGTTCGGCGTCTCTTGTTGTTGACTTTTTATGACGGTGACAAGGGTTTGATGTATCGCATGCGGTCATATTAAACGCACGATCCTTCCTTTGGGCAAGTCTTTTGAACCGGCCGCACATCTATCAATTCTGTTGAGCCACATTATTCCATTATCTGTGACGGCCTGTTGAGGATATTGCCTCCATTAGTGGGATTAGGTGATGTACTACATCATTGGATGGTAACTGATTTATAGCTACTGTTTTCCATTAGCCGTTGGTATCATTAATAACTACAAGCGCTGCTTTTCCTCTAAGAAATCGTCTTACACAATATTGTATTAGTCTGACAATCGAACGATCGATGGGCGAACAACATGCATGTTAACTTTCCTAATGTACACACACACACACACACACACACACACACACACACACACACACACGCCCACTACTGAGTCGGGCCTCCTCCATTACATGGAGGGTAATTAGCCTACTGTGCCACGGCCAGACGGGTTGGCTTTATCCTCTTACTGAGTTATTATTGATTTAAGTTTAATAATTTCGTGGGATGGAAATTAACTGGGATGGAACGCTTTGCTGACTAAACGATTGGAACAGCATGTTTAGTTCTTTTTCTTTATTAATTAACTACCAATTCATTATAAAATACGAGTATGTATGTATATAATTAATTGGTAGTAGTGTTAGTGTATGAACCTTATGGGTTCAGATGTCTTTGTGTATCAAATGGCATCAAGTATTATATGTAGCGACCAGCATGCTACATACTTTACACAATTTACCCGAAAAATCAGAACTAATAACATCAAGAAATAGCGCCAACAAATGCGATGAGAATTACCAAAAAGTCCTACGCCGCGATAACGAAGTTGCCATCCAGAGCAAGTCGCACAGTTAAGAAATACCCGACTACAGTTATCGGGGGATAGGCGCTGCGACCCCTAGCCAGACATACCACCTCGTCTGGCTTGATGATCATCGCTTTGCGCCTAAAAGTATATATAGTAAATTAGTATATGTCATGGGTTTTGAATTGCATTAAATATGAAAAATCGGAATGCGTGAAGCACCAGGATTGATGTTTTTATCAACATTCTGCTAAAAACTGTGATATTGTCGACTTTCTGACAAATTGCCCATAATTAGTAATTTTTAAATTAGCCTGTGTTAATGTAATACTCGTGCAGTATGTAAGGGTCGGAATAAAATAGCAATTAATTAGCCGAATCAAGTGGAACAAATATACAGATTTGTTTTGTTCAAATCCAATTTAAGGGTCACGCACAGTCCTTGAACTGTCCTAAAGACATGTAACAAAGAATCCATTTCTTTTCCCTTCCTAAACAAACATTTGTGTCGGCACAAAAGGACGTCCCATCACGCGAGGCGCCGCGCTTTCCCCCATAATGGGCCCAACGAAATAATTACGTGACGATGTTGCTTCCTTTGTTCGACACATCCATTGAATTTGTTCCCAAAGATGGTGCTCGGTACTATAAAGAAATACGCATAATTTCATTATACGCGAAACAGGATCAGAATACAGACGCTAACTCTGTATAAAAGCAAAATTAAATACAGTACAGGGGCTGAGTTACTTTATAAGAAATTCCGAGTTTTATATGAGTAAGTAGTCAGTCATTCGATTAAGAATACTCGTATGCATAATTATTCATTCAGCATTTATCATGGACATGATAAATGGTGAATGAATGTATTTATCATGCGCGATCGCTCGCGCATCGCACTCTCTTTGTATTACTGATGTGTGATTTTTAACCCCCGACGCAAAAAGAGGGGTGTTATAAGTTTGACGTGTCTGTGTGTCTGTCTGTGGCTTCGTAGCTCGCGAAAGGATGAAGCGATTTCAATACAGTTTTTTTTGTATGACGGGTGAGTTACGGGCGAGTGTTCTTAGACATGTTTGATGAAAATCGGTTGAGTCGTGTAAAAGTTATGGGGTGAAAGTGGGGAAGAATAACCTAATGTCTGCAAATATAATCGTTTGGGGGCTCAAGTGAAATCGCATCACGTGCACATTCCAAATTAATAATGTTCCATGAAAATCAGTTGAGCCTTGAAAAAAACTCTGGGGGTAAAAGGGGGAAAATACCCCATATCTGCAAATATATGTGGTGGGGAGAAAATGAAGATGCGACACGAATCTATGTATTAACAACTTAGCAACATCTACATCATAATAAGCGTGTACCTTTAAAAAGCAGAAAATAATAATTAAATTAAAAATTTTAATAAACCCCCGACACAATGACCCTCCCCTTTTCCCCCTTCCAATTCCCTTTAAAAAGTAAAAAATACATTGCGTTGGGGGACCAGGGGTCAGGTAACAAATAAGTAGGAGCGGTCCCCCTACGCGATGTATTTTTTACTTTTTAAAGGGAACGTTGGTCATTGTGTCCGGGGTTTATTTAAATTATTAATTTAATTTTTGGCAACTATATCCCAAGATATGCCAATGCTGTGCATGCCTATAACTGACATGCATATCAGTCTTAAACCTATGTAATTAATGTAATTGTAATGTCATAATAAGTATGTTGTTGGCGTGTGTTAATAAATAATTAAATATCCCATGTTCATGAGCGGATCGTGAATTTGTGGGGCCCTGGGCTGAAACAATTTAGGGCCCTGCCAAATTACTAAAAAACTTAGATTAGACTTAGAACTTGGATAGAACTTGTAGATAGGTACTAAAAAACTTAGATTAGACTTAGAACTTGTAGATAGGTAGGTAAATTTAAAGAAGAAATAGGTCTAATTGGCTAAGTTAAAAACATCTTTAAGATGGTATAACAAACTCTGAAGGATTACGGCTAAAAACGGTACACGACTTAAAGAATTATTATAGTCGACTGAATTGAATTCAAGTTAGATGTTGAACCTTTTGTGTTTTCAAGCAGTATTTCCAACCCTCACACTGCCAATATTTAGAACTAAAGTTATTTAACTACATAATTAGTTAAATAATTATTCTTCGTCTCTTCTTGTTAACTGATGAATGACATACTGTTGTGTAGGATGTACTTCAGTATCCGCCGACTCTAGCAAGATAGGTTTTATTATTTTCTATTCCATTCTCCTTCTTACTATTGCTGTTTTTTACAACCCACAACTACGTCAACTATTAGCAGAAACCACATCACTGACAACTGATTACAGTGAGTAGGCCAACGAATCGTTTTTGTCTGTTTGATAAATTACACAAACCCCGTCAATTAATCATCCGAGTTACCGCCCGTTCACACAATACCTACTACCGAGTTCGCGTGCCCTAACTATGTATGTACAATGTAATGAACCTATAACCACTTCTTTTCATAAGGTTCCTTGGTCACCTATTACATTATACTGTAGCTAGGCCAACATTGTTTGTTGATGTTGGATCGTACTGTTGCTAAAAGTTTTTTAATTTTTTACCGAAAAATATCTAAACTTAAACTTGCGAAATACAATTTTATTTATCAATTTCATATGGGTACGATGACAAATATGATATTAGGCTGGTGGAAAATTTGAAGAGAAATTCGTATCATTTGCTACGAATTTTATGTCGCGCTACGACAATCGTAGCATTAGGACACCGGAAAGCAATGTTTCACTTCAAAGTGGAGTGGTTAGCTGTCGCTTTCTTTGCTACATCTTTTAATATATAAAATTCTTGTGTCACAGTTTTAGTGTTTATACTCTTCCGAAACGGCTTGACTGATTTTGATGACTTTTCATATGTAAATTCAGTAGGTATGAGAATAGGTTGATAACTAATTTTTACACCCCTAAGTGTTAAGGGTGGTTCGCACCAAAACAATTATTTTTATTTTTGTCATTTCTTTTTTGTTATTTTTTATGCTATAGTACACCATACAAAAATACATACAACCCTAAATTTACACCACTATTTAATTACATGGCAAAACAACGTTTGCGGGGTCAGCTAGTATGCATAAACATTTTTAAAGAAATATCTATAGCGTAAACCTCATGTAAAACAAAAACAACAAATCAAAGTCCTGGCCATAATCAAGATATGTATTTGTAAGTACTGTGTCTATTCTAATATAGAATAACGCAACTGTAATACGGGACAAACATACAATTTCGCTATAGTAAAAAAAAAATATTATTCAATTCCTTTTTTTACTTATTTTTTTAATGTTTCTTTATGATGTAATACCCAATCTTCTATCTTCTTCTATCTATCCTACTAATATTATAAACGTGAAAGTTTGTAAGTATGGATGGATGGATGGATGGATGGATGGATGGATGGATGGATGGATGGATGGATGGATGGATGTTTGTTACTCTTTCACGTAAAAACGACTGAATGGATTTCAATGAAACTTTATTATAATATAGCTTATACATCAGAATAACACATAGGCTACAATTTATAAAGATATTGTGTGTAAATTTATAGAGATATTAGTTAAATTTAAATTTCTCATTGTCAAATTTTCCGCCATATTTAGTTATAGACAACATAAGATTTCGCTGTCAGTTACGTTTTGTTATACCACGTAATATATCACATTCTACGGGAACGGGATAAAAATCTCAGGTATCCTATATCCGACTTTCTTTTATATATAAAGATGTTGGACAATTCACAAAATCATACTATAAATATTATAAACGTGAAAGTGTAAATGTGTGTAATCCCGTTCCGTGATATAAAACATCGTTTATCAAAATGCAACTGCTGGAATAACAAAACGTCACCGACAGCTAAACTTTATGTTGTCTATAGTTTGACAAATTTGACAATTAAAAATTTTGAAGTTGACCGGTTGATGTATTTATTTCGAGTAAATATTAGCTTATTGTGCCGAACAATGAAGAAGATAATGCACGTGAAGATCGCCGCATTAGTATGGCTTGAATCTGTGCTTCTCAATCACAAGAGGAAATCGAGGCAGTCCGTGAAACGGATCGATTGGGAATGCAAAATCGTCGAGTAAATTTAAGAGATCAACGTCTAGATATTTCGAGGCACAAGAATAATTTTATAAAGTAGGTACTACATAATTTGGATCAAGCAACGTTTCGATGCGGTGGCAGCACTAATTACTGCTTGCATACTTGCGTCCACATTGGACCAATAGATGCAATGCATCATTACAAAACACTCCTCAGCGGCTAAAGTTTTATTAAAATGGAAAATCGTCACCTGGGACGAATGTACAATAGCGTATACACGTGCATTGGAAGCACTTATCCGATCCGACCGAACACCTACGCAGTGACTCGAGACGTTTTGGAGGCGCAATGATTTTACTGTCTGGCTATTTCTGCCAAACACTGCCACTAATTCCAAGATCGACTGCTACCGCCGCCATAACCGCTTGCCTCAAATCATCGAAATATGTGGATTGATTTTATTTTCTCAGAATTTCTGTTAATCGAAGGACAAACTCACAATCACAAAAATAATGAATGGTTGACTAAGCGAGCTGTTTTGGCGGCTAAGAATAAATATGAAGATGACAAAAAGTACCTAACATAATTCAGAAGGAAATCATTGGTACACTGCATTAATTAAAATATAATAACTGTGTAAAAAAAGACTCCTTGGATGTGCCTGGCTTACCACCGCACAATTTACGACTAAAGGTTGGCTACGTACTAAGTTTGGTTCCAAATATAAGCCAAAACCACCAAACATGTGCAACGGAATGTGTTTGGTGGTAAGTGAATTGATGAACAATGGAATATACTCAAATTAAAGTTGGAAGGTGAGGAAGTTCTCATCCGAGGATCTCGACGATATCAACTGATATACCGATTTAGTTTTAATGATTTCTGATCCGTCGTGCATTCGCCGTGAACATTAATAAATCACAGGGCCAATCCTGGAAAGTTTGTGGCCTAAATCTAGAAAATTCATGTATTTCCCAAGATCAATTATATGTGGCATGTTCCGGGTCAGAAGACCATCTGTGTTATTTGTTCATGCACCTGATAATAAACCGAAAAATGTCGTCTGTCACAAGGTGATTCACTGAAAAGTGCAGTTACTAAAATAGATGGCCAATAAAGTATAATTAAAATCATAGATTTTTTATTTATATTTATCATGATAAAAAATTGAAGTTAATAAAATCAAAAATCTGCTCAAGTATTGCCTTTAAGGCGAAACAAAGTTCGCCGGGTCAGCTAGTACTTATAATAAATCTGTAGAACCTCAATTCTGTACATGAAATATATTTCCAAAATAACTATCAGCGGGTGATTAGTGATCGATACTGACGCCAAAAATGCAATCAGTAAAATTTTTGTCTGTCTGTCTTTCTGTCTGTCTGTCTGTCTGTCTGTATGTTCGTTATAGAAACAAAAACTGCTCGACGGATTTGAACAAAACTTGGTACAATTGTTCTTCATACTTCTGGGCAGGTTATAGTACACTTTTCATCACGCTACGATCAATAGGAGCAGAGCAGTGAAGGGAAATGTTGGGAAACAGGAGAACTTACTCCATTTTTTAAGCTTCCGTCGCGTGTGCAGCCTTAATAGTTAAAGCTACACAGAAATCATGTATGACGGAAATGTTCTTCCTAAAATTATATAAAAAATATTCCACGACAGAAAATGTCTATGTTTTATGGTTGACTCACAATAACACGTGTAACTCCCGTTAGCTTAGCAGTTCAGAGCTTTCTGATTATATTTGTCTACTCTTACGTTTATAATACTCTCAATCGTCCCTAATTAATAAATGTTAACATTATTACTTAATTAATAAAAAAATAATCATAGAAATCGGTACAAAAACACCAAAGTTATACATGTAATACGCTAATAAGCCATCGCGCGTGAATACTGAATTGTTGTGGCTGTCAACCACAACAAGAAGGAGTTCACGGCGCCCGTACTCCTCGATATGGAGAAGGCATTCGACAGGGTATGGCATGAGGGACTACTGTTCAAGCTGTCGACGTCTACCGTACCACGACGTGTCATCAAAGTTGTCGCCTCTTTCCTCACGAACCGATCCTTCGTAGTGAAAGTTGAAGACGCCCTGTCCTTCGTGCGTCCGACCCGCGCGGGGGTACCTATCGCCTCCCTGTTATGCAACGTACACAGATGACATTTCATGTACCAGTCAGGTACAGCTCGCGCTATACGCCGACGACGCGGCGTATTACGCCTCATCGTACAAGCCAACCTTCGCCGCTAAAAGACTGCAGCCAACCCTCGACGCCTTACCTGACTGGTTAGCAAAATGTAGGTTGTCAGTGAATGTCGCAAAAACACAGGCCCTAATTACTGGATATACCAATTTACCCCCTGCGCTTCGCCTCAACGGTCAAGACCTCGCCTGGATACCCCAAGTTCTCTACCTCGGAGTCACCATCGACAGGGGATCGAACCTCACCCTGAAGCACCATGTCGACACAGTGATTTCGAGAGTTAGAGTGGCTAGAAGAATTCTTCGCCCAATGCTCTCCTCGAAGCTCCCTCTCAGGACGAAGATCGGCATCTATAAAACATATATATCAGATCCCGACTCACGTACGCCACCCCAGCCTGGATTGCCTTCGTTTCGGAGACGAACAAGAAGCGCCTCCGATCCCAGCAAGCTTTATGTCTCCGAACGATCGTCGACCCGCGTTATGTGAGGAACGCAACCATTTCGAGGGACTTACGAGTCGAGAGCCTGGACGAGTTTATCACCCGTCTCACCACCAAGATGTTCGAGCGTGCGGACGCGTCGCACCTCTCCCACATTAGGGACTTGGCGCGGCTTCACGCGCGACCGACGGACCGCCGCAGCAAACCACTGCAGCGTGAGTTGACCGCCGACTAAGTAGCCGGCGACCCATAGACCTGTCCATAGCCATGGACAGCGTCAAAACCGCTGTAGAGGGCCTCAGCCCTGAAACAGCCACCCCGCACATACATTTGTGTGCGAGATGACCGCGGATAGCGGCGAACTTCATACAATATTTGGCTGTTGATGCGAGTAGACGTTCCGAGCATTCGACCTTATTGATAGGCAATATTGTTTATCAGCGCGACTTATAGTCTTTAAATTAATTTAGTTTATTTAGTTTTCTTTTGTTGTGTTTACCCGGAAGCTTTGCGCTGAAGTATTTCCGTTGTATAGGTACTTAAGCCTCATGTGAACGTGATCTAAACAATATTACCAATACATTTATTTAATAACACACAAGGAATTACACACTGACGGAGTTGCGGGCACAGCTATCTGTCTATATATATATATAACTCTTGAGTGACTGACAGACAACGCACAGCCGAAACTACTGGCAGTAGAGCTGAAATTTGGCCTGTGTGTTTGTTGGGAGAAGTAGGCTACCACTAAGAGAGGATTATTGGAAATTCCCTCCCATCGGGGAGAAAAGGGGGACAAATTGTTTTTTTCCGCATGTCGGCGCACACATCTTCCCGGTGTGCCAGGGGACGTGAGGTGAGGGCGGCTGCCCTCCCCGCGCCCGCGCAGCCGCGCACTCCAGCGCGGCCGCCATGACAGCTACGGACCTGGATCGCGAAGCGCGCCTTATAATATCGTCAAAGCGTCCCGTCCTCCAATAATATCAAAGCTGTACCAATTACTTGAAAATATACGTCTTACATCGACGAGGTCTTTTTATTCCAAGACAATTGGCGACCGTGAAGAATAATAACCAGGATATTGGAGAAGAAGTTGTGACTATAACGCCGTGTCAGTGAGTGAATGTGTACTGTGGCGACAAATTTCCGGCCGAACAAAGAACGTAAGCCATTCCTTTGCTTTCTTTCAACTTATCCCTTGTCCAAACTTCAATTTGCTGTGTGAATGCCGAGCTACTTCAAAGCTGTTTGGGGATGTTTAGGGATGTTTGGGAAGCTGTTTGAGCTTTATCGGTCGCCAATTGTCTTGGAATAAAAAGACCTCGTCGATGTAAGACGTATATTTTCAAGTAATTGGTACAGCTTTGATATTATTGGAGGACGGGACGCTTTGACGATATTATAAGGCGCGCTTCGCGATCCAGGTCCGTAGCTGTAATGGCGGCCGCGCTGGAGTGCGCGGCTGCGCGGGCGCGGGGAGGGCAGCCGCCCTCACCTCACGTCCCCTGGCACACCGGGAAGATGTGTGCGCCGACATCCTCCGGGGCGTTGGAAGCTTGGCTCCAACTAGGTTCCTGGTGTAGGCTTGAATGTCATCATTGCCCATCTGGCTCGGGTTCGGACAGTGGGATGAGACACATCCGGTTGACAGCTCTCTTTATTGTTCCTCTGGTTGTGTAGACGTCAGCAACTCTGCACACCCTGTCCTTGCCTTCATAGAGTTTGCTGACTCTTCCCATTCTCCAATGAAGAGGCGCTACGTTGTCTTCCTTCAGTAGGACCAGGTCTCCGACTTGAATTGGGGTTTGGTTCGTTCTCCATTTGGTACGATTTTGTAGCTCCGCCATGTACTCTCGACGCCATCTTTCCCAGAATAACTGCCGGACTTGCTCGATGCGCTGGTATCTATTGGGCCTCGCTGAGTTGACAGGCAGTGAAGGTACGGACTGCAGTGGGCGGCCGATTAAGAAGTGCCCGGGAGTTAACGGACTGAGGTCAGTAGGGTCGGATGATAAGGGAGAAAGAGGACGGGAGTTAAGGATTGCTTCTATTTGAGTGAAAAGCGTCGATAACTCCTCAAACGTTAGGGAGACATTGCCTGCTATGCGTTTTAAATGGTACTTAGCTGATTTGACACCTGCCTCCCATATTCCACCGAAGTGTGGTGAGTAGGCAGGGGAAAACATGAATTTAATTTCCTCATTCGCGGCGTAATCTGAAACGGGTTGTCGACTGGACCGTATAACTTTTCCCAACTCATTGTTAGCGCCTACAAAGTTCTTGCCGTTGTCGCAATAGATCACATAAGGTTTTCCCCGACGAGACACGAATCTACGCAGACATGCCAGGAAGGCTTCTGTGCTGAGATCACTGACTACCTCTAAATGGATGGCTTTTGTGACAAGACATACGAAGATGCATAGATAGGCCTTTGTTACACGGTTACCTCGTCCCTTTTTAGAAGAAGCCATGAAGGGCCCGGCAAAATCTATTCCGCATGAATTAAAAGGAAAGTTTGGACTGATTCTCACATTAGGCAAATCCCCCATCTTAGGCTGCAATGTCTGACCGCGCATACGTGAGCATATGACACACTTTCTGCATATGGCGCGAGCTAAGTTTCTGCCTTGCAGTGGCCAGAACTTTTCTACAACTTGCAAACTCTTCGACCCATTGGGGTTAGTCAGCTGTTGTATTATAAAACCAAAAATATTACTTCAACATTTATGGAATGCCAAGTTGGACTGGGATGACCCAGTGCCAGAGCCGTTTGTAAAAAGATGGCTCACCTTTACTCAAAACCTACATCATTTATCAGATATTGTTATACCTCGTTGTGTCTTAGGTGGCAGCACTGTCCAATCAATCGAATTGCATTGTTTTGTCGATGCTTCTCAGCAAGCTTATGGAGCGTGTGTATACATGCGCTCACACATAAATGAGGAGAAAGTTATCGTCAGGTTACTTTGTGCCAAAACCAGAGTTGCCCCCATAAAAACTCTAACCATCCCACGTTTAGAGTTGACAGCGGCTTTGTTGGGATCTCAGCTATCTGATAAGATCTTAAAGTCAATACCATGCAGGGTAACTAACAAGTACATGTGGACTGATTCCATGGTGGTACTTGGGTGGCTAAAGAGTCAAAATAAAAATTTACAGACGTTTGTTCGTAACAGAGTCAATAAAATAAACGAACTTACCCCAGAGTGTCAATGGAATCATGTTTCAACCGAGTTAAACCCTGCAGATCTGGCTTCTCGGGGCATTGACCCACAACATCTGCAGGCTTCTTCTTTGTGGTGGGAGGGACCTTCATTCCTGAAGGAAGGTCGTGCAAAATGGCCTACTCAACTTCACACTACGCCTACCAACTTACCCGATATGAAAATATTGGTGTGCAATGAGAATGATAAAGGCTCTGAGTCAATAATAAAATTTACGGATCATTCAAGCTATCTAAAACTGAAAAGAAAATACGCCTATGTTTTACGCTTCATAAACAATTGTCAATTAAATAAAACCAAGCTGACCGGTCCATTGCAAGTTGATGAGCTCGATCGTTCGTCAACTCTCTTGCTGAAACACAGTCAGATAGAGTCCTTTCCTAAGGACTTAAAACAAATTCGAGGTAAACAAGAATTACATTATAAAAGCAAATTATTGCCTCTCAATCCATTTTTAGATACCAACGGTTTATTGAGAGTCGGAGGTCGATTAGCTCAGTCGGATTGTCATTACGACAAGAAATACCCCATCCTACTCGATGCGAAGCATCACCTAACTAAGCTGATAATGAAACATGAACACTTACGTTTATTTCACGCAGGCCCTCAGCTACTTCTGTCGTCTGTACGCGAAAAGTTCTGGCCACTGCAAGGCAGAAACTTAGCTCGCGCCATATGCAGAAAGTGTGTCATATGCTCACGTATGCGCGGTCAGACATTGCAGCCTAAGATGGGGGATTTGCCTAATGTGAGAATCAGTCCAAACTTTCCTTTTAATTCATGCGGAATAGATTTTGCCGGGCCCTTCATGGCTTCTTCTAAAAAGGGACGAGGTAACCGTGTAACAAAGGCCTATCTATGCATCTTCGTATGTCTTGTCACAAAAGCCATCCATTTAGAGGTAGTCAGTGATCTCAGCACAGAAGCCTTCCTGGCATGTCTGCGTAGATTCGTGTCTCGTCGGGGAAAACCTTATGTGATCTATTGCGACAACGGCAAGAACTTTGTAGGCGCTAACAATGAGTTGGGAAAAGTTATACGGTCCAGTCGACAACCCGTTTCAGATTACGCCGCGAATGAGGAAATTAAATTCATGTTTTCCCCTGCCTACTCACCACACTTCGGTGGAATATGGGAGGCAGGTGTCAAATCAGCTAAGTACCATTTAAAACGCATAGCAGGCAATGTCTCCCTAACGTTTGAGGAGTTATCGACGCTTTTCACTCAAATAGAAGCAATCCTTAACTCCCGTCCTCTTTCTCCCTTATCATCCGACCCTACTGACCTCAGTCCGTTAACTCCCGGGCACTTCTTAATCGGCCGCCCACTGCAGTCCGTACCTTCACTGCCTGTCAACTCAGCGAGGCCCAATAGATACCAGCGCATCGAGCAAGTCCGGCAGTTATTCTGGGAAAGATGGCGTCGAGAGTACATGGCGGAGCTACAAAATCGTACCAAATGGAGAACGAACCAAACCCCAATTCAAGTCGGAGACTTGGTCCTACTGAAGGAAGACAACGTAGCGCCTCTTCATTGGAGAATGGGAAGAGTCAGCAAACTCTATGAAGGCAAGGACAGGGTGTGCAGAGTTGCTGACGTCTACACAACCAGAGGAACAATAAAGAGAGCTGTCAACCGGATGTGTCTCATCCCACTGTCCGAACCCGAGCCAGATGGGCAATGATGACATTAAAGCCTACACCAGGAACCTAGTTGGAGCCAAGCTTCCAACGCCCCGGAGGATGTCGGCGCACACATCTTCCCGGTGTGCCAGGGGACGTGAGGTGAGGGCGGCTGCCCTCCCCGCGCCCGCGCAGCCGCGCACTCCAGCGCGGCCGCCATGACAGCTACGGACCTGGATCGCGAAGCGCGCCTTATAATATCGTCAAAGCGTCCCGTCCTCCAATAATATCAAAGCTGTACCAATTACTTGAAAATATACGTCTTACATCGACGAGGTCTTTTTATTCCAAGACACCGCAAGTCATTATTCCACGCGGACGAAGTCGCGGGCAAAAGCTAGTTATATAATAAATATTATTTAATTATTTCTATATCTCTAGCGTATAACATCAGCTCCAAGTACAAGATTTAATTAGTTTTTCTACGTTTTCTATAACGATGACAAGCACAGCCTATGTTACGCGGGTCGTATAAAAAACTAGCTTTGCAGTGTACCATATAAAAATAAACAGTACATTGTGCCGTTGTGAATACGTCACAATAATGTGTACTAAAATATTGTGTTATGATTAGTAGATTTGTTGCATTCTCTGATCATGGCAATCGTTTTAAATAACATTAAAATGATAAAAGCAAACATCGCAACGAGCGCAATTTTTAAGTCGGTACGAATTTGATGTACTGGACTGCGCTCGGACAGTGCTGTGAAGAATCATTAACAAGAATATTTTTAGTAAAACGTTTCGCTTCAGCCACAACAACAAAGAGCGCCCTCGACACGTCGTATTTCACCGTCTATAGAAACTGGCTGAACTGTAGCGTCGCTGGAGGCAGAAATGTGTGCGTCCCCGGCAGAGGGCACTCGAGCCCCTCCTCGGTGGAGGGCCTTGGAGGGGCCGCAAAGTTGCGCCCCGGCCGGCCTGCGTGACTTGCGGATTCTTTAAAACTTGTAATGGAAAATGTTATCCACCCCATCATATGCGGCTCAACTTTTCCAATTGTTAGTGACGACAACTATTTTGACATCGTTATAATTTTCATCTAAGGTATAATAAAAAAACATAAGTAGCTATAAATGTATTGCCAAACTAGCGTGAATATTTAAGTGATAGCTAATTAAGATCAATGGTAGTTGGAAACATTGAGCGTAAATTATAAAATAATGAAATGACATTTCTATAGATTCACTTTTATTAAATAAATATAACAAACTTATTAAATAAATATAATAAACGATACGAACCACCTAGTCGTAACATAGTCTAAAAGAAGAGAGAGAGTTTATTCTAATTGTCATTAATCATTAGTATTTGATTACAGCACCTTATTGTATTGTTCAGGATTCAAGTTACTGCCACAGCATGGCCATTACCAGCTCAGACTCTAATCTAACCGTAATAAAGCAACAGTCGTAAGCCCCATACTATTCCGGCTGGCCCTGTGAAAGTACATAGCTTGTGCACTTTGGGACCTGCTGTTGGGCGGGAGTGATTTGGTAGTTTATAAACACTTTTAGGGCTTAGGAATTTATACATAACTAGCTTATTAAATTAGCATTGATAAACATAACTTCTGTATGGCATAGGTACTACGTAATTTCTTTATCAAGTTTCTAGAATTATTTCGAACGTAAATTTTGGTCGCAATGATCAAAGAGTTTTTTCATTAACTTTAAAACATTTCATGTTCAAGATAATTGGTGTGTGTTTCAAAGCGAAAAGTTGATGATATTCAAAGGATTTACCTACACATTATCGTTAAAAGTCCATCAACTTTTATTACAGCGCTTATTTTCAGATAATATAATTGTAATTAATGTCTATGAAATATAAATATATCTCAATATGAAAAAGAAATACAATTCGATGAACCGATGTCAAAGTTAATAAGGTTATTAGACTTGGAAAGATTAATCTGGTTGTAAGTTATGTACCTATTACTATTTCTTTTTCTAAACCACTCAATTACAGCTAATGGTAAATATGTAATATGATAGAATAGAATAAATAATCATAAAAAAAATAGCAATAGCTTTATGATTTTATTATATTTACATCTCTAGTAGTTGCCTCGAAGAGCGGTGTTCCACCTTGATCACCGTTATTTTTATATTTCTATTATTGATAACGGGTCAAAATGTTTAAAATATTGAATTGACATCGGTCCTTAATAAGTATGCCAAATTTCGTGTTAATCCGACGTTTTTAACTGGGTCAAAATCATGTTCAAAGATTCCATTACATACACAGATACATACGTCTGAAGCTAATAAAAGCGTATTAATAAATAAATAATAATTAAAAAAAAACTAAAAAAATACGCTTTTATAGAAAATCGAACTAAAAAATGGAAAACAAATATGTATTAAACATAGTGTCAGAAAACATGATTTTAATGTAAAAAAAGCGTGGGGTGCATGGTATCAATAGTTTGGATTGAACAGATTGTATTTTATGAACAGATATGACTAGAAGGGTTATTTTGATAATATCCTGAAAAGCACCCCACGCTTTTTTACATTAAAATCATGTTTTCTGACACTATGTTTAATTCATATTTATTTTCTATTTTTTAGTTCGATTTTCTATAAAAGCGTATTTTTTAGTTCTTTTTTAACTATTATTTATTTTTTATTTTTTAGTTGAAATATCATGAAGCTATTTACATCTCTATTAGCTATTGCATCGAAGAGCGGTGTTCCACCTTGATCATGGTTATTATTATTATCCTAGTAAGGATAGCGGGTCAAAATGTGTGTTTAGTGTTAATCCGACGTTTTTAACTGGGTCATAATCATGTTCAAAGATTCCGTTACATCCATAGATACATACATACAAACGAAGCTAATAAAGGCGTATTAAAAATGCTTTGTTGTATAAACCAATATGGCGTTCATAATCGTCAATCGAGAAGGCCTGACGGAAGACATTCAGGGGGCTTGTCTTTTTAATACGCTTTTATTAGCTTCGCTTGTATGTATGTATCTATGGATGTAACGGAATCTTTGAACATGATTATGACCCAGTTACAAACGTCGGATTAACACTACATTTGGCATACTTATTATGGACCGATGACAATTCAATATTTTAAACATTTTGCCCCGTTATCACTACATAGTATAAAACAAAGTCGCATTCTTCTGTCCGTCCCTATGTATGCATAAATCTTTAAAACTACGCAACCGATTTTGAAGCGGTTTTTTTTAATAGATAGATTGATTCAAGAGGAAGGTTTATATGTATAACACACCCCCGCTTTGCACGGGCGACGCCGGGGCGGGCCACTAGTCATTAATATAATAATAATAATAACGGTGATCAAGGTGGAACACCGCTCTTCGATGCAATAGCTAGTAGATATGTAAATATCATAAAGGTATTGCTATATTTTTTAGTGATTATTTAGCAATAGCTTTATGATATTTCAAATAAATAATAGTTTAAAAAATACGCTTTTATAGAAAATCGAACTAAAAAATAGAAAATAAATTATAATAATTTTGAATTAAAAATAGTGTCAGAAACAATATTTTATTGTAAAAGCGTTGGGCGCACGCTTTTACAATAAAATCATTGTTTCTGACACTATTTTTAAATTCAAATTAATTAAAATATATTTTCTGTTTTTTAGTTCGATTTTCTATAAAAGCGTATTTTTACATACATACATACATATAATCACGCCTCTTTCCCGTAGGGGTAGGCAGAGACCACTTCTTTCCACTTGCTACGATCCTTACATACTTGTAACGCTTCGTCCACTTTCATTATTCCCTTCATACATGCTCTTCGGTTTAGGGTACTCTTGACCTGGCCTTTTTTCAAGACGTCCCTGATTTGGTCTTGAAACGTCCGCCTAGGTCTTCCCCTTCCAACACTTTCATTCACACTCGCCTTATACACTTCTTTCGTCAATCGTTCTTCATTCATTCTCTCGACATGGCCAAACCATCTCAGCATACCTTTCTCAATTTTTGTCACGACATCTTCATTCAGACTACAACGCTCCCTTATCTCACTATTTCTTATCCTGTCACTCAGTTTAGCTCCTATCATACTTCTTAACGCTCTCATCTCAACTGCATTTATTCTGCTTTCATGTTTCTTCTGCCATACCCAAGTTTCACTTCCGTACATGAGTGTCGGAACCAACACTCCCTCATGCACAGCCAAACGAGCCTTGTTAGACACCTTCCGACTGTTCATAAAGGAGTGCGAAGCTCCGTTCACCATGTTCCCTGCATTCACTCTTCTTTCGATATCACTCTCACACTTTCCATCTCTTGTAAACTTTGAACCCAGATACACAAACTCATTCACCTGTTCAACTTGTTCATCTCCAATCACGATATTGCAGACTGTCACAGCCTCATCTCTTTCAAACACCATCACTTTCGTCTTCTTAACATTAATCTTCATTCCCTTTCTAGCAAAAGCTCCACTCATAGCAGTTACCATCTCCTGCAACTCCTCGGCCGAAGACGCGAGTAATACTTGGTCATCAGCATAGAGAAAACATTTGACGAGTAACTCATTCATTCTCAACCCACTTTCATTCTCTTTTAAATCTGTCAAGCAAATTGTTCATGAACAGATTAAACAGCCACGGTGACGCTACACATCCCTGTCTAACACCCTTTTCGATATTAAACAATTCAGTGTATGCCCCGTTTATCCTTACACAAGCACTGGAGACCCTATAAAGAGATTGCAATGCTCGTATAAGGATACTGGTCACACCGTTCACGGACAATGCTGACCACAATTCATTCCGCACCACTCTATCATAGGCCTTTTCTAGATCCACTAATGCGCAATAGACCTTCTTGGTTTTAGCCAAACACTTTTCGGCTATGCACCGCAAGGAAAAGACCTGATCCGTACATCCCATTCCTTTTCTAAATCCCGCTTGTGCATCCCATATTACAATGACCATGTACATAAACTAAATTTTATTTGGTTCCAAATAGTGCTCAACTGAAATATATTACAGGAATTTTATAACAATAACATTGAAGAAAAGAATTAAAAATATCTTAAAATTTAAAAGTCCTGAAGCCAGTGAGCCAACCACAATAACCGACATAACGCACGTGGCAGCCATATTATTATAAGTATTTGGGAACATAAGAAAAGCCTACCGTGGGATCGGTTTCACTAAGTCTATGCTACCACTAAAATATATGACCTTGGGCAATATCCATAAATAAATACCTATGTAATCACTACAAGGCGCCACTTGAATGTGAATTAAACGAGGCTGCTGGCTCTGGAAGTCGATAATTTTGTTTTTGAACTAAAAAAAGTTTGCTAGCAAGCATCATCCATATGCACGAAGCCTCGGGTAGAACTAATATTGACGTAGTTAAGCCGGAATGGTTATTTTAAAATGCTAATTGACCTACCTTTTTCTACTTGGGATATGAATTTGGGCCAGACCTGGTGATTATCTAAATGAGAACTCGTAAATATTTACTAGAACAACCCACCGAAGCCCAGGGTTTGTTCCATGGGACCGTCATAAAGTTTGGAACCCGAACTTTACAACGAGATTAGACGACCGACAGTAAAGAACTTGTTTTAATTTGAATCATAAATTTACAATTATCCTCGGGTTTGGAAACAATAATTCAATAGATTGTTGAATAAGTTGAAACACGGCAATTTTTTTGTTACGCACAACTTCTTTCTTCACTGTACACATAAATACCCATTTCTCGAATCGAACAGAAAAGCCATGTTGCGAACATGTTGCCACATTCTTTTGTAACCAAATTCACAAGAGCCTTCACTTTTTTTGTCTAAACGCGAGGTTATATCTAAAAATTTATTTAATTTGAGTACATTGTTGTCGCCACTAGAGAATCGATTTAAGTTTCTCTCGCATGCAACAAATTTATTAATACTGCTGGTTTGCTGCGAAATTCTATATACTCATAACTGTGACTCTGGAGAAGCTAGGTGAAAGTGCGTGTTCGTTACGATTTTCAAACCATGAAATCCGCTATCATTTGTTCAAAAAGTCGCTCCAATTAAAAGTTGGACCGAACGCAGCTTCCATTGCGGGCCAATTTTTAGACCATCGACAAAAGTAACGTTGCATTTTGTTTTGAATGTTTACAGATATTTTTACGGAAATCTCCACAATATTTTAGACTAGCTGACCCGGCGAACTTTGTTTCGCCTTAAAGGCAATAAATGAGCAGATTTTTTATTTTATTAACATAATTTTTTTATCAGGATAAATATAAATAAAGAATCTATGATTTTAATTATACTTTATTGGTCATCTATTTTAGTAACTGCACTTTTCAGTGAATCACCTTGTTACAGACGACATTTTTCGGTTTATTATCAGGCGCATGAACAAATAACGAAGACCCGGAACATGCCACATATAATTGATCTTGGGAATAATATCATGGGAATATACATGAATTTTCTAGATTTAGGCCACAAACTTTCCAGGATTGGCCCTGTGGTTTATTAATGGTTACGGCGAATGCACGACGGATCGGAAATCATTAAAACTAAAACGGTATATCAGTTGATATCGTCGGGATCCTCGGATGAGAACTTCCTCACCTTCCAACTTTACTTTGAGTATATTCCATTGTTCATCAATTCACTTACCACCAAACGCGTTCCGTTGCACAGTTTTGGTGGTTTTTGGTTTTTAATTGGAAGCAAACTTAGTATGTAGCCAACCTTTAGTCGTAAATTGTGCGGTGGTAAGCCAGGCACATCCAAGGAGTCTTTTTTACAGTCATTATATGTGAATTAATGCAGTGTACCAATGATTTCATTCTGAATTATGTTAGTTACTTTATGTCATCTACATATTTATTCTTAGCCGCCAAAATTGCTCGCTTAGTCAACCATTCATTATTTTTGTGTTTGTGAGTTCGTCCTTCGATGAACAAAAATTCTGAGAAAATTAAATCAATCCACATATTTCGATGATTTGAGGCAAGCGCTTATTAAGGCGGCAGCAGTCGATCTTGGAATTAGTGACAGTGTTTGGCAGAAATAGCCAGGCAGTAAAATCATTGCACCTCCAAAACATCTCGAGTCATTGCGTAGGTGTTCGGTCGGATCGGATAAGTGCTTCCAATGCACGTGTATACGCTATTGTACATTCGTCCCAGATGACGATTTTCCATTTTGATAAAACTTTAGCCGCTGAAGAGTGTTTTGTAATATTACATGGCATCTATTGGTCCAATGCGGACGCAAGTATGCAAGCAGTAGTTAATTAGTGCTGCCATCGTATCAAAACGTTGCTCGATCCAAATTATGTAGTACCTACTTTATAAATTTATTTTTGTGCCTCGAAAATTATCTAGTTGTTGATCTCTTAAATTTGCTCGACGATTTTGCATTCCCAACCGATCCGTTTCACGGGCTGCCTCGACTTGCTCTTGTGATTGAGAAGCACGGATTCAAGCCATACTAATGCGGCGATCTTCACGTGCATTATTTAGTTCTTCTTCATTGTTCGGCACAATAAGCTAATATTTACTCGAAATAAATACATCAACCGGTCAACTTCAAAATTTCTAATTGTCAAATTTGTCAAACTATAGACAACACATAACGTTTAGCTGTCAGTGACGTTTTGTTATTCTAGCAGTTGCATTTTGATAAACGATTTTTTATACCACGGAACGGGATTACACACATTTACACTTTCACGTTTATAATATTAAGTATGATTTTGTGAATTGTCCAACATCTTTATATATAAAAGGAAGTCGGACATAGGATACCTAAGATTTTTATCCCGTTCCCGTAGAATGTGATATAATACCTACGTGGTATAACAAAGCGCAACTGACAGCGAAACCTTATGTTGTCTATTATTTAAATATGGCTGAAAATTTGACAATTAGAAATTAAAATTTAACTTAATATCTCTATAAATTTACACACAATATCTTTATAAATTGTAGCCTATGTGTTATTCTGATGTATAAGCTATATTATTATAAAGTTTCATTAAAATCCATTCAGTCGTTTTTACGTGAAAGAGTAACAAACATCAAACTCAAACTCAAACTCAAAATTAACTTTATTTACGTAGGTTTTATCACAAAACTCCTATAAATCGTCATATTTACAGTTACCATTATCATCATCTTACGATCCCTGTCCCACGCTAGGTGGTAGTCTCCATACACACCTATCAGTCGTCATATCTACAGTCACACCTTTCATACACAATTTCTCATATTTACAATCCATCCATCCATCTCTCTTGATCTTCCACAACTCTTACGTCCATCCACATTCATGCTGAAACTACCACCGGTTCGGAATGCTGCTCTACAGAGAAGAGCCGGCAAGAAACTCTGTAGTTGCTTTTTTAAAATCAATGGGTTTGTTTACAAAAAGCACTTAACAGCATAGTGGGAGCAAGTTCGCCAGATGAGAGAAACACACAACACGTTAACGCATGAATGACAACTAGGCCTTGGGTCAGGGCCAATCAAATACAAGTCCGCGAATTAATAGCTATCCATTGCGTCGTTGCTCACACATACAGTGTACAATATATGACATTGTCTAAATGCTACGTACAAGTGAGATATATTATTCAAGAGGCTAAAGGAACAGAGCACAGGCACAAAATGACAGTTACTTCCAGGCATCAATGTCACACAGATAGTCATTGACGCGGTAGTACCCTTTATTAATTAAAGTAGATTTAACAACATTTTTAAACTTTATGAAAGGTAGACTGACAATAGCGTCAGGAATTTTATTAAACCATCCATCCATCCATCCATCCATCCATCCATCCATCCATCCACCCATCCATCCATCCATACTTACAAACTTTCACGTTTATAATATTTGTAGGATAGATAGAAGAAGATAGAAGATTGGGTATTACATCATAAAGAAACATTAAAAAAATAAGTAAAAAAAGGAATTGAATAATATCTCGGCTCGCTGTACGGGCCTGTACGGAGCTTAAAAGAATCGAATAGTTCGGAAAATATATAAGAAATAGATATATCAAGTCTGATTTAATTATTTTTATAGCTTCGCACGAATCTTTATGCCTACTTTTATGTTTGTTTGTTATCTCGTCAATGTTATTAAACAGCCGCTTTCTAGTCAACGTTGTTTATACAGTTTGAGACGCTATCGGCTTGTCTCTGGCAGGTGGCACCGCGGGCGTCTATGGCACTGTTTACTTTCCGCGAAAATACCTTTTCCATAAATATTTTATCAGCGGAAGCCCGGTAGAACATGCAGTGTTCCACAGACCTAAAGTATGCTGGACGTGTCATTATTATAAAAGGAAGTTCAAGCCAAATGGTCATCCTTCTATGTATATTGATGTCATCATGATCACTTCTGCCAAAGGAAATCCACCGGTAGACAAAATATTGTCACAACAATCAATACTTCTATGTAGTTGTACAAATGATATTCCCAAGTACAAGTTTCATATTAAAGTCCTTAAAATTTTGCTTCTTTGAATGTCATTTATAATAAAATATTTATAATTAACAATGTTCTAACCCCTGAAACATTTCTATTAGGCATTAGACAAAAGTGGTGTTCATGAAAAATATGAATAATGTTCAAACAGCTATCCCGAATTTGTGAATGAAACTGTATCAATGAAAGTGGGGCTCCTGCGATTGTGGGCTGAGGCAAAGCGGCTATGCGAGTACTACGCACGTGGGCGAGCCACCGTACTAAATTTTAACTTGGGATTCAGGCGGAGCTGCCTGCCCTAGAGCCAACATTTTGAAATAATTACATCGGCAAGTGGGAGTATTATTTTGGAAAACGTCACAAAATGTCAGCTTTTAACGAGCATGGCCGAGGCTAAAGGTCACGAGCCGAGCGCTTCCAGGCATCGTCGGGTAATACAAAAGTCACATGTTGAAACGTCAAAGTCCCGGGATGTGGGGGTGGAACCGCGAGCGAACTTTGGCCAAGAAACAAGCCTAAAGCAAAACAAAGTAGTGTTTCTATTTTGTTTATTGTTTATATTATTCTGTCGTAGGTTAGGTTACGGAATTAAAAAATATTGCCCCCGACACACTAAGAAAAGAGCCTCCTTTATTCGTCGATGGTTTATTGTACCGTTTATTTGTTTATTGTACCACTAGTAGCCCGCCCCGGCTTCGGCCGTGAAAAGCGGGGGTGGGTTAAACATATAAACCTTCCTCTTGAATCACTCTATCTATTAAAAAAAAACCGCTTCAAAATCCGTTGCGTAATTTTGAAGATTTAAGCATACATAGGGACGGACAGACGACAGCGACTTTGTTTTATACTATGTATTGTGTACTACGCGATAGTGATAGTGATGACAGTTAACAAAATAATTGACATTAATTCAACGTTCTACGACAGTAAGACGATACATAAACGTCTAAATAACAACATCGTCAAACGTCACTAAGGGAAGATGAAATACGCCGTAAAACAAGAGACGGCACATAACGTGAGACTAAAGTTCATTACCCTTGCCATTACTCACAGTTAGCGACCCGATCAATCCCAATACTTTTTGTCAATACAACACAATGTAAGCAGTCATTTGTTTTGATTGTAGTTTAGTTGTGTTTATTTCACTTAAGTATTGGGCGAACTTTTAGATGAACTTTAACAAAATTATTGACTTTAAAAACATTAATTGTGCCATTATATCTGTTGTCTTTCTTGGTCCATGAGGTGACGTATAGACCAAGCAAGGCTGTGGCAAGAGGCAACAAAACCTATTCCTAAAAAGAAGGAAAACTCGGTACGAAGCTAATTTATACATTTAGACTTAATAACTTAGATTATATTATATTGATTTTATAAGAAGGAGACGGCTACGGGATGTCCTAAATGAATTAAAACACCGACTCAGAATCATGTTAATTGTGAGCAGAAATGATGCATATCATGACACGTCATCTGTACACAGACACGGCCTTCACATATTCAGAAGATGTACTGCTATATCGGATCGGATGGTCTAAAATAATAAACACGTGCACTGCACAACGCTATATTATTGGAGATTCATACCCACAGCTCAATATATCCGGATACAACCGAGCAAAGATTCCGCTCGAAAACCCGGGTGAAATGATCCAGTATTGATAGATGTAGGTCTTGACACAGAAACACGGGTGGGACAGATCTGCTCTACGTCATAACTGGGTTAAACGGCTCCGTTTTGGATTTGACGGGACCATGACATGCATCTTTCATGATTGGCTGTAATTATGTGGACATTCCACTTTTATGGTAGGTATGACTCTTTCTGATGCTGCCTGTTTCCTAGGCTCTAGCAGTTTATTTTACACATGACAGGACTGTTTACACGCCTCCAATTGCGAGTGTATGGGTTCCTAGTTCGCTTCCGGGGTCGGGTAAGTGTTTTTGTAACCCAAGTTACTTTATGCACTAGGTCTGGGTGCTATTTGTGTTGGTGAAATAAAAATATATTTCAGTTGGTGCACGTATAATTATATGAATAGAAAAGGAGTTTATGACATGGTTATGGCTTCCAGAAGAGAACGGGAGATGCTTCAGGTCATGATTTGAGGTCAGGATAGGAAGAAGAACCATTATTAAAGACGTGGGTACTGGGTTCTAAAAAAGCTTAAGGAACCTTTTGTGACTCACTGCCTAGGTGTCCCACTAGAAAGATTTTATGAATTTCTATTTAAATTGCAGTGGTACTATTTAACTAATTTTGTCCCTAACTCGCCCCATGTGTGGAAAATCCTATTTAAAGTCAATCAGCATATCTAAGCACTGGACTAACGGTGTTAACAGATAGAGAAAAACTAACAACGAAAAAAGGAAGAAAATACAGGTATATTTTCAACACTAACAATGTGACTAACGCCAAATAAAACTGTTCAATATCGCTGACAGAATTTTACCGTTTGCTTATCCATTTTAGGCGGTGATCAAATTTTTACGGGCGACGCCATTGCCAGGATGATAATCTGGCACTGCCACTCGGGACTTGGCGGGCCCCAAGGCCTTTCATAGCTGGCTGCACAACACGATGACCTACCAGTTGGGCCCTCTAATAAAAAATATATGTATTTGTGGCCAGTTTGTTAGGCACTGTGACTAAGTACGCTCCTCGACAGAGCAAATGCACTGACTTTTACAACTTTTATGAGGACGTTTATACACCCAGACGGCGTTTTTTTATTAGTCTGCCAGAAAGTTAAAGAGACAGGGCAAAGCTCTGCAACAATACTAACTATTCTAGTTTCACTTAATCGGTAGATTAATGGCAAAGACAAGCATGCGTCTACGGCAAGGGTTGCTTACGAGCCTATACAGGGTGTAACAAAAGCCCTATTGCCATTACGAAACAATCGAGAGTACTACTGATGTAGATACTGTGTACAAAATTTAACAAAAAGCCAAGACATTCTTTTTATTCATTATTGGAATGGCGCGAAGAATAAGCACAAATTTCAGCAACATTATGGGGATTATTTTCAGTGGAATTTAATAGCAAAAATCTTGTATAAGAAAAACACTCATCATTCAAGCTAGAAAAGCATTATAAACACAGAACTGTTTTTGTATTAGTTCTATGCCCTCATTTCTGATGGTTGTAGGGTTTTTATTACACGCAGTCCACAATGTAGAAACTACAAAATAATAGCACCTAAAAACTGACCATAACTTGGCGAATCTAGAACATGCATATACGTTCGGCCTAAATAATTGTATTATCACCGTAGCCGTCACGTGTATAATGTCACAAACAGCGGGTCGTATGGCCTCTTTCGTTTACCGCTGAACCAGTATGCGTTATGGTTGGCACTTCGCCATACCCTTGATTAATGTCACGCCAGGCCCGGTCACTCCAGGTGGTAATTAAATCAACAACAACAATGCCATTATTTCTAAATGAATGGATGGAGTGTGCCCCACGGCAAACCGCATCAAATTGGACCACTCTTCTAATGCCAAACATTAAGTAGCACACACGATTATAGAAAATTGCATTAAAAATCAAGCAGTACTCTCTGCACGATACGAGTATGTGTACACACATAAAGGTCGATATCTAAAACACAAAAACTAAATTACCTAGATTTTCATTTTGGTTATTTTTAAGAATTACAATTAAAAGAATTATTTTTAGTAGTCACCGTATTTATATAACTTATCATATAAACAAGCAGTTGAGCGTATGTCATGCTCGCTTAAAGGTCATACTGGTGGTGTCGTGTGTGTCGGGTCCTTCGGTTCCCTAAAATATGGTTGAGCTGGGGGATGGCTGGCACATGCGTCATGCTCGTGATCGGGTGCCGCCAGTTGGGGCCGGTCATCCCTTAACTGCTATTGACATACCTACATAGCTTTATATTGATCTCCTGGATACTTCTGTTGTGCAATATGTTACATTGTCCTCACATCTTAGCTTACTATAAATAAACACGAAATCAATGTAACCCAATCAGATGCTTGTAACAGAAAATATGATAAAAAGAGTGTCCATGGAGTTTCTTGCCTGTTCTTCTCCATAGGATCTACTTTTTGGAACATGCAATTAGATTCCTAACTTCACTTTTGACTTTCCAAAAACATCAGTAAATAGGTTCAATTGAAATAAATAATTTGAGTTTGAGTTGAGTTTGAATTAGCATAAGAGGTATTGACTTCACTCTCAGGGCGAAATGGATGGTGGACACCATGCATTCTAATTTAGCCACGTGGGTGTCTAAACAAATCCAAGAGAATAATTTAGTCAGTTCCAAACAATAGCTACGTCAATATTCTACAGGATAAACACATTAAAATACAATGAGCGACAACGCGTTTGCCTTACGTAAGGCTTTGTACGAAATTAGCAATTTGTAGAACAATTTCCGTTTATTTATTTTAGAAATGGCTACACTAATTCGGGCCCATTCGTCTCTCATTGTTCGTCTATCACAACAAGGATTTTGAGAAGGCCAAGATAAGTCAAGACGCTGGAGGTGTGAGATGACAACTCCATGTTTATTTCATCATCAGCCATTTTGATTAATTCATATCCTTCGTTTTACACGCTATGTCTCGGTTACAATAAGGCACGGGGAGTGATATCTGTCAATGATGTAAGATTGATGACCATTCTGCATATAGGACTCGTTGAATAATTAAAGAAGCACTAGGTCCTCCCCTCCATACGTAGCATGGAGGTAAAAACCGAAACAGAACGGCGAAGAGGTCTGTCACTGCAAACGCACAAAGTGACAGTGATGGAACTTGCCCTCCTCAACCTTAGTACAGGGGAGGCCCGCCACGCGACGCCACCACTGCCACCACTGCCACCACTGCCACCACTGCCATGGGTCTTCAAAGTGAGCATGACAAACAAAGTAAATAATTAAAAACAAAACTAATAATAGTAACGCGTTAGAATGCCCTCACATACTGTGTATTTTTATTAATTTATTAATAGGACAACAAAACAAGTAACAACTAAACTACAGTAATTCTAATAGACGGTTCCTATCTAGGTTGGAACCCCTATTATGTTATGTACATTTAATAATACAAAGCAACACTTAAGGTTAAACTTGTAATGTATAAACTAAAATGTTAGGTTGCAGCCAATCAATGTTGGGGAAATAATCTTATCTATAAAGCACAGCAGAAAGGCGATGACCGGTGAATATGAAAATCCGTCAATGAAATGTTAGAATGTACTTTTCATCTGGATTATTTACCTAATAAATCTTAATTTGATAAACGCTTTCTTAAAACTTGCCTTCGACTTAATAATCTGAAATAGTTGAACAATGTTATTTGAACTTAAACAAAACAACGGCGACCGTATTATTGATTGATTAAGAACAATGTTAGGATACGAATAAGCTATCTGATTGATCACTGCTAGCAGTTGACCTTCTTCAGAAGGAAGGCACGCGTTACCCACCTGCGGGCCTGTGGGCTGATTAGATAGGGCCGCTCTAATTAGCAGAGCGCGTGGAGTGCGGCTTAGGCCAGATAACCGATTTGTGCCACCTTTGTAATCTGCGGCTAGTGCTCTTAATCGTGTTTATTTAGCGGCACTAATGCTATCCGCTTAACTGTCTCAAGTCTCTGCCATCATTCAAGAGCATTATCATTTGTTGAAGGATAAAAAAGATTGGCACATATGCATGTCTAGTTCTCCTTGTGTTGAGGTTAGATTTCATACCAATTTAAACTCCCTACTAGGTTTAGTTTTGTTTTTAAATAATCGAAATTCCTGCATCAACTTATATCGTGGGGGCTGTTTGTGCCTCTGGTTTACCCAAAGACACCTTGGCCCGACCCAGGAATCGAACCGGGGAGACGTGATCCAAAGGCGGCACATCCAACCCCTAGACCTCAAGACAGTCAGTGAGTTTAATTAGGTTAGGTTATATCCTGGCTCTATCCTCTGGTTTACACAAACGTACTTGCCCGGCCCCGGATACGAACCCGAGACCCCGTGATTTCGATTTCGGGGCCAAGCAAGTGTCTTTGTGTAAACCAGAGGCACTTGCTTTGAGTCTGGGTCATTTGTGTTCGTTAATTTCATGTTTGTAAACTGCCCCTGCGACACAGGTTAAGCTAAAGCATGGGTTACGTCTAAAAAAAAAAGATGTTTAATAGTCTCGCATGTCGAACGTCTCCCGTAATTAACCCATGACACATTATTCTTAGATGAGGCACATATCAGTTTATATATTACTTACTGAGACGATGAAAGTAAAACGACTTGTATTTGATGAACCAAAATTGTCATGACATACTCGGCTATCGATATTCATAAATCATGCTGCTGAGAGTACAGTGAATAAGGATAATAAGGATGTCGAAGACATGCCATAGCCATGTGTAATACCTTTTTTAGAATCCCTATTAAATGCACCAAAAATTGTGATGCCCTAACTTTTCTGTATAGTTTTTTTTTCACAGTAGATCGGAAGTATGTGACAAGTTTTGATTTAAGAATTATTTCTTTTTCAGCAGTTCGGAATGCTGCTCTACAGAGAAGAGCCGGCAAGAAACTCTGTAGTTGCTTTTTTTTTCAAATCATTTGTCTTGTTTACAAAAGCACTTAGCAATACAGTGAGAGCAAGTTCGCTAGATAAGAAAAACACGCAATTAACGTGTTGCGCCACGAATGACGAATAGGCCTTGGATCAGATGGGTCAATCAAATACAAATCCGCGAATAAATAGCTATCCATTGCGTCATTGCTCACACATGTTGGAAGGAGGGGGACTCACTGATTAAATCATAGATTTGGTAGGACAAATACTGTTTCGAATAATTAACTAGATAACATAGAATTAGAAAGGTAAAATAGATATATAACAAAACATACGACAAATGAAGCTACTCACGGAAAATTACCTTGATAGTAATCAATTGCAAAAATGGACCATAGATATTGGACTAGGAGTTTATAGTAAAGTGAATTATAGCTGTGTTGCATCCACGATGGTTTATTGTCTGGTATAATAGAACATAGTTCTATCGGAGGTAAGCGTGGTGTATGCAGCTCAATCCGCTTGCCATCAGGCAGGCCATAAGATTGAGCATTACAGCATCCGAAGAATGGAATTGGCAGGTGACATATCGTATTCTATATCCATCACCACATGAACGCAAGAAGTCTCCCCAAATACGTGTTAACGCTCAATCTCAACACATGCCCAAGTATTCACTTTGATAACACTCTAAGAAAGGGCTATGAAAGTTGGAGGACTAGGGAAATGTAGGTTAATAGGGGGTAAGGTCCTAACGACGAGTTTACTGCTCGGAAAACGCTAAAACGCAAAGGTCCTTGGCGTGTGTCATATATATGTATTGGCTGTCAACTGCACGGTGCCCTGTGACCCCAATCAGGGAATCCTTCCGCGAAGGAGACGCTTTTACTTTTTTTATAGGGTATGGACCGCTTTTTACATAAGTACGGTGAAGTGCTTGTGCGGATGGCGTTAGAATATGATAGGGTGAGGTGACTTGAGCAACACGTTACGTACAAAACGTAGTAGGTATCAAGAGACGGACGGATTCATAACTGTGACAGTTAAATCTATTTAATCCGAGGAGCCCTGTTCCACTAGTGGCTAAGTAATGGCGTCGTGTGGCGGGTCACACTCTTCCCTGCAATATGGTTGAGGGGGCGATGGCTCTCACATGCGTCAATCTTGTGAACAAGTGCCGTTGCTAAAATTCTACAGATGTTTAGTCCTTTGTGACTATTGCGTGGGCTTGCTCTCACAAATCTGTCTTCATAAGCGATATAAAAAAGCAACTACAGAATGTATCGCCGTCTTTTCTCTGTAGAGCAGCCTTCTGAATCGGTGGTAAATTGTAAATGTAAACAGTATATTGAAGTGTAAATAGAGCTCAGATAAGCCAACTTTAATAAATGGATTTGTAATATGATTTGATACATTAAATATTTAATTTAAACATCCCAATTAAATATATTCATTGGTTTTTTAAATAAGCTAACCATACCTATTATTATGAATGGGCCGTCGTTATCAAAGCTATTATCTCTTATCCTATTACTAAGTACCCGTCTTCAGAGCAATCTGAATCGATTTTCCCTGGAATCCGAAGAGGTGTGTGTTGGCACAAAATACATAGATTTGAAAACAAATTGGATGAAGCATGAAGCGGGCCAAGTCGAGGGCTCGTCACCCATTACTCGAAATGGTCCACTTCTACGGTTTGCGGGTCGCCGGGCCCTCTATTCACTGTACCACTTACATACTAAGATAAAAATGGCTCTGATTTTCGCCGAAATGTAGAACTCTTCATACTCGTATTCTACTGCCGAAGGTTAAATTTGATGAATAGAAAGTTCGTAAATATTTTTTCGTCCTGTCAATATTAAAATATAATCCGTCGCGGGGTTACGCGTGTATTCATTGAATGGAACGCGTCATATACTAATTTTTATTCATTTAATCTATTAAATACGACGGGAAAATATGCTTGAAGTCCCGTGTATTTTAAAGTATATTATAGTTCAAATTTAACTAAAATTCTATTATATTAACAGATTGCTGAAAATGAAACGTAATGATACATTATGTTAATTTCACTTCACTATCACTACATATTATAAAACAAAGTCGCTGTCGTCTGTTCGTCCCTATGTATGCTTAAATCTTCAAAACTACGCAACGGATTTTGAAGCGGTTTGTTTTAATAGATAGAGTGATTCAAGAGGAAGGTTCATATGTATAATACATGCATAAATGCACCCGTGCGAAGCCGGGGTGGGTCGCTAGTAAAATATAAAACTGGATTTGAATAAGCATTTTACTTTTCATTGAAACTTATGATCTGACGATTTAGGGTTACCACTTAACCAAAATCACATTTTTTTTAATAACTTATAGTACGAAGTCACATTAATACTTTGCAGTAAGGCATTATATTAAAACAAACAAAAATCGACGGCAAGATATTTTATTTTCCAATGTGAAATGTTAATTTCGATATCGTATTTTTTTTAAAAAACTAAACATTTTAGTATTCATTTTTATCTATAGACATTACCTATCTTTGTTGACATTGAACAGTAGATATATGCTTGAATACAGTTTAAGAGATATGGACGATGTTCAACATTTGTGCAATTTAAGGTGCTTTGCTCTAGTGCTTCAATTACTGCGTAGTTCCGCCTTGGCAGCCGGCTCTTGTTTCGTTAGGCTAAAAGATCCGGAGCGGAGAACAATTACTATCTTGTAGGCATAATACTTTTGCTTTTTAGGAGTATGTAGGTAATTAATTAATTAATGTTCACAACAAATCACGATGTTACGAGTCATAGTTACCCTTAAGTTAATTGAGGTTAATTAATTAATTTGAGTGGGTGCGATCTTGCTGTATGCTGTATTTGTCTGTTATCCAATTTCATTTCATGACAGTTACGAAGGAACAAGATAATTACAAATTAATTACTTTTGTTTTATAGAAAGAGGTTGTGATTCCGAGAAGTATTTTTACAAGGATATAAACCTGGGGAGGAATAGAAAGAACAAAGAAAATCTTTTAATAATAGGCTGGCTTAAATACGCGCAATAAACAGCTACACTCGCACCAAAATATCATCGGGTCATCTTGTATTAATTTCGGTAAATTCCCGAGAAATTAAAAAAATATCAAGTGTGCAAAATTTTGATTCAGTGACTAAGTAGACGATTTACAAATTTATCTCAGTGCCCCATTGCCTCGTTTAAATGAAACCATTGACGTGCTGAACCTGGACTTGAAACGCATCTGTAAATGGAGCCAAGAATATGGGCTCAAGGTAAATCCTACCAAGACGCAAGTCATGATCATCGGGAGTCCCAGGTATATTGCACGAATTGACTGGTCGCAACTTACTCCTGTTATTTGTGATGGTACTATCTTGCCATTTAAAGATAGAGTAAAAAACTTAGGTACTTTTATAGATCGGACTCTTTCCTGGAATCCCCAAATTCAAGAAATCAGTCGTAAGCTGTTTGCCTCTATAGGCTCCCTGCGGAGACTTCGTAATTTCCTTCCAACTACCACCAAAATTGCGCTTGCTCAATCCGTTCTTCTACCGATATTAGACTATGCTGACGCCAGCTATCTTGACCTTACAGAGGAGCAACTGGATAAACTTGAGCGCATTTGAAGCTGCATTGCCCCACTCATACCACTGACTTCTTAGGGAAGTCCTTCACAGTTAAGGCAGTTAGACTCTGGAATGCCCTTCCGGAGTATCTACTACAAACAAAAAGTCTGCAGGTATTCAAAAAGCAATTAAGGGAATATTATCTTGAAATCAGTGCTGTAAATTAATTTATCGAAATTGTCACTATGTATATATATGTCCACTATATTGTATTTATTATTGCCCATAGAATGTAAAATATATATTAGTGTATTATACAACATATATACTCGTAAGTATTTTATTTAGTATAGTTAAATTTAATAGGTCTTTCTGACCGCCAGTTCTATAATGTCTAAATTATTTATACAAAGTTTGCCTGGAAGATATAGCGGTATGCGATAAGGCCGCCCAATGTAAACGTTACCTTAAAATATTTTATTGTCTGTATCTTGTCTTTTTAGTGTGCAATAAAGAGTTCATTAAATTAAATTAAATTAAGTAAGTGTAAGCCGTTTCCGTAAACTATGTCATACATACTGATGTTAAGTGCATGTGACATTAGTTTACCAGCCAAGTACGTTGGTCTGTTATGAAATGGGTCCCAGGTGCACTGCAAGTGGAGTGATGGGGGATGGCGGTTAAAAGCCGGAATTTCCGGACCGGAGGCCGCGAATGCCGAAGCTACAAAAAATATTTAAAGCTTGTATTAAGTGTCAAAGCGCTCATTTCGTTATTATATTATATCAAAGCTAAAAGAACTGAGTGTATTATGTATGATGCATATTAATTACTTTTTCTTTAGCCTATTAGTTAGCAAAATCGTGAATGAATTGTTCTCAAGTTACCTAAAACACGATAAGACTATCCCTCCATGTCTCCTAACATTGCCAGTAAATCTTCTTGTGGAGACTTCGGAATATCTGGGATAAACGTTAAATCTGCATTCCTAATTTTAACGTTGGTGTCAATTAATTCAAATCGCACATCTGAATACTCAGATATTTCCACCGTCTTCTTAGTGGATTTGTCACCGAGTTCTATGGGCAACTGTAACTCCACTCTATTTTTACAGCTTCCAGTGTCCATTGAAGCCAATAAGCAGTTGATTTCACTCGCGTCAGCCAACCGACTCTGGTACTCGAGCGGATTCTTCTTCATGTCATACTTGTAGATGTTCTCGCCTAAATTGTGCAGAATGTTTGGATTCACTGTGGCCGGTAAACTGAAGGTCCCGTCCTTCTTCTGCAGCCCCAATCTCATTAAAACGGAGATCTTCGTTTGATACTCCGAAAACCACAAAATCATTGTGTTAGTAAGACTGGCATACTCTTCATCCGTGAAACGAGGAGCTAAGCTTTCAAACCTCCTCATGGCGTGTTCAATTATGCTCTTTGGGAAATACTGGGGCATCAGTGAGGCTGCACCGCGAAGATGCCGCCTGGTGATGTCAAAAATATTTTGATTAGTAGCCACAACCAGTTGCCACTTGCAGATCATGGTCATCAGGTCCCAGAGCTTGTTCATGGAATAGTCGTCCAGCTTCATGATTGAGGCTGCTGAGATGTCTTGTAGCAGTTGCTTGGTGACCGCGTGTGTGGCGACTGGTTGCGGGATGAACAATTCGTCCAACAGTTTTGGATGTAGCAACACCGTTATGACATCTGTGAGTACTGAAACAAACATTAGGTACATTTCATTACTCATATTTATATAAGAACATAGGTTTTAGGTGCTAGTATGTCATACATATTCTAGTTATGTTAGCCACAGAGGCTTAAATATAACTTATTAAATAAATCCAAATATTTGTTTATTGAAGTGTATGCTTTAGAAATGAAAAGGTTTTTTAACTAATAGATATAATATTAAATGTTTGTTTGAAGTATCTCATCATCGCCAGTTCAATAAATAGGTTACATAATTAAAAGTAACAAATTGCATAAATAAGTTACTACTATTCGGCCCATAAGGGTCGGTTCACATCTGACGGAACATGCGTCGAGCGTATCATCGGTCGCGTCTATTCGGTCAAATTAGACATTTCACATTACGCGTCTAGTCAGTTGCGTTCAGCATCTTCAGAGCGGTTGCGTTGTGTGATATTGAATTTAAAAATAAAGCCCATTGAATAATAGCTATTTGGAAGGCTTTTGAACAAGATCGAAAAAGGAAACGTCGACATTGGGTGCATCCTATAAATACTAAAAGAATAACAAGTTGCCAATTTCATTGTCTCATCTTCGGTTAGGAGTGAAAGGTTGAATGTTTTATCATAAATAAATATCTGTTTTGGCGTTACGCGACCGATAATACGCGACGCATTTTCCGCCAGATGTGAACCGACCCTAAATGACCCACTGCTGAGTTGGGTCTCCTCCATTCATGTGAAGGGTAATTAGCCTACTGTGCCACTCTGGCCAGACGGGTTGCCAGAGGATGACGTATCAAGTTTCCACTTGCTTGCGGCTAGGAATTCAGCCTTGTCATTCAAGGCCGCGCGAGCAAAGCCTAGCCTCTAACCAGCTCATGCTAGTTTTTTATTATTGTGACTATTTTAAACTAGTGGTTTGTCATTTATATAAAATATGCTGTTTATAGTAGTGTGTATAATAATATTTATAATAATTACGTAAATTTATGAAATTTCAAAGCTGATTAAATATTTTCTATAACAATGAACATAATACCCTTAAGTACCTCCATTTATGACTAACCTCTTTCAGACTTATCCAATGTAATATTTTGAGCTTTGAGTCTTTGATCGATGACAAAACACATTTCACATCCTAGATTCACAACAATAAATGGCGTTGCAAAATGAGACATTTTTTACACAAATTGTCTTACTACAGACGGGCCTCCTAATCAGAAACGTCTTCAACTTCAATTCGTGCTATTGATTTCTTGCAGCGACAACAAACAAACTCTAGAAATATTTAAAATTTCTGTTCTAATTTTACGTAACAGAAAATCTTCATAAAGAAACTATTGAATTGATTTCGTAGACTTTGTTGTGTATTAACGTCGCCATGGCAACCAGTGTTGCCTGGCCTGCGGAATTAAACTTGTGGAGTAATAAATAATATTTGCATGCTTTGGACTCCAAACAGATACAATTTGACCCCAAAACTGTTTCTTAAATTTATTTTTAATACAGTTGCTCAAAAAGTGGCGTATTGCAGGGACGTATAGCGTTCGGGATGTGGGCTATTACACACTCGTGCTTTTTTTACCTTTCCCGAACTCGTGCGTTCTCTTTCCCAACTGTCAAAATAATGTCTAATAAAAAGAAAAACCAACCATGAAGTTTTACTAAAAATAAACATAGAAGTTTTTATGATTCATGCAAATGCGTATATTTCTAAAAAGAAACTACTAAGTTGTTTCAATATCAGATTTAATGATTTGATTGAATGATTTAGGTTAGGTTTAATTTCATCTCATCTCATTAAATTGCATTTTCATTTTATATTAATAAAAAAATCCTTTTGCCTACTAGAATGGGTGAAGAAAAAAATAATCTCTGCTTATATTCTACGGTTGGCGCGATTAGTTAGTTCAGTTTATTGTGTTTCTATTATTTTAATAAATTGCTTCATTTTTTTCATTTCAACTGTATTAAAAATAGTCTTCTTCTTCTTCTTCGATTATGGCGATAGGCCGCTGAACGCGATTCCGCCAATGTCAAGTATGATAGTCGTGACCAAATTGATGGGACAGAGATATAAATGATTTTGAATTTTGATACGAAAAGACTGAATTTCCCTATAACGAAAACACAGACGTCACACAAAGCACACAAGGTAAATGCTACATATATAAGACGGGACACTTTGAGACAAATACAGGTTATTAAAATAAAAAGCAGAAACAAACTACAGAGATAAATGGTTATTCACGATGAATTGAGATAACATATTAACAAAGGGAGAGTTAACTAAGGAGAGGATGGAATTAGAATTGGTAGGACGGTTAAAAATAGTCGTTCAGTACACGTGCGGAACCGTCATTGCAACTTGTTCCGACTGTCAACCCTCGCCTTCGGCTGCGCCTCGGCTCGGGTAGACATTTGTCGGAACTCTTTGAAATGACAGCCTTTCCGCACTTGTAATGAAATATACTCATCTTCATCTTGGTGATATGATCTCATTGGGCATCAAACTTGAATCGTCTCTTTTTTGACAATGCAATACAAGTAGCAGAGAAGAGTTTATAAATTACGTGTTTATGTACCTGGGCGTTTAAGGATGTTTTTTTAACCTAACGTAGCCAGTTTTTTACTTTATAACGTAGGTTCCGCTGAGAATAAACGAAAAACGTATTGTTATTGTTAACATACAAGCAATCAGTAGTAATTAGAAGTACGTAATGTAATTTGATTTATCTGAAGTTATTTTTAGGATTTTATGGATGCTTTTTTGGCGATTTCAGTATTATTGTTGTCTATTTTTTATTAGTTACTGTTCCAGACTGGTTGGTACAGGATTACGTTTCAAGTTTTACTCTCTCTTGTGGCTAGGCGTTTCGCCATTATCGTATATTTTGTTGGCTTTTATGACACCCTCAGGACGAAATGGGGTGGTGTCACTAGGTATTCTGAATCCGTCAGCACACGGATGTTGTACACAGCATCTATATGAGCAGTACTATCGATCCTCTCGTTGTGTCTTTAGTGTTTTTGTTACAGCTTGATAATGATGTCGTAAAGTATGATACGTAAAGATGATGTAAAGGTGTCAATCCCAATCCCTATTTGAATTCACACCATCTTTTCTAAACTCTCATACGCTCAAATTGGCACTAATTAAAGTACGCTTGGAATTAAATAAAAGTTTCCCAAGGCTGTGTGGCGGGCCCGGTCTAACCGCCATTGGGCGCGCGCCAGCTGCCGGTTCCTGCATTCCAATATCGCGTCTAATTAGCACATATATTCCCCCTGGCCCCTGACGCCATTAGCCAGGAAATTCTCGTGATAATAAAGCCCACTGCAGCAGACTATTGTTTTTCTTACAATGGAGATGTCATTTGCAGTCGTTTAATAATTTTCATCGATTTTTATAATGCGTCTCTAACATGATGTTCTGAAAATGATCCATTATAAAAAATTAAGTGCCTACATCGTGATTCGTGTCAGATGTTTGCCGTTTCTGCCAGCGTTTGCGTTTAAAGTATTTTAATAGAGTGTGTAAATGTCGCGAATGCATAATGAAGTCGGCAAGGCTTCAATTGTGTCGCCATGACTTTCATATCTGATGGGAGTGTGTGCCAAGTTTGCCGGACGCCGAATTTGCATACAAAAGTGGAGCTGTTAGTATAGTAATGTTGAACTGCGTCGCTTATGCCTGGCTATTATTATCTGTGTTAAAATCATATTGACTGGGACTTGCAGAACCTGCGGAGAAGCAAATGAGTCAAGGCTACATCTGCTTTGCGAATGAAACTTAGGTACTCGCAAGATACAAAATAAGGCATTTGGGGCTGGCGAGCCCAAACCCAAGAGACTCTAAGAAACTCTCGCTGACAGCCCTAACGACATATTTGCAAACCGTTCTTGAAAAGGAGGGGCAGGAATAAGGATAACAGGGCTGGCACAAAAGATCTAGAGCCATCGTAGTGCTTGAATAGGTGTACGCCCGGCCAAGATAAGTATACCTACATAATCTTATACCTATATACATAGCATCGAAAAACTACTGCTGACCGGAAAGGTGGAAGGAAAAAGACCGAGGGCCCGTGCGATGGTCGGATCAAATCCGCGTGAAATAGTCCACAATAAAATACTCCATAGAGGTCACGACCCTCAGCACTGAGGACACACGACGCAAGGAGAGGGACATTCGCATAATTTCATCTAGGCCAATAAATTAATGTTGGTGTCTTCGGAGCTCACTGCTGAGTCTGAGTCTTCAAGGAAATTAGGATGGCAAGGAGACTTGTCAATTTGAATTTGAATTGACAAATATATATAAAAAAAATCGTTATAAGGGCAAAGAATGCTGGTTTAACGAATGCTTCCTGAAATACTCGTGATAATTGATGGTCTTTATGAAACAAGATGAAAAGAAGGCACAAGAGTTGGCCATAATTGTCTGAGAAAACTTTACTAGTTTGAGCAGGCGAGATTTGACTAAATCTTTGTCAGACAGACGACAACTAAAGGCCAAAATACTCCACTAGAATATTCATAATCAACAGGGTTATTGATTTCCTCGGCAATCCCATTGGGAAATGTCTCGAAATAACAGAAATACGAGAGTTTCATGAAAACTCCAATTTTTAATTTACTCACCGAAGTATAAATTGAGACGATCAAACGAAATGTTTGCTTCCATGCTTCTTTTGTTTCTGAATAAAATTCTATTACACATAAAAAATAAAAGGAAACTCGAATAGTCTTTGTGTAAACCAGAGATGTTGTTGTCCAGACTGTGTGACCAGACTTGTTCTGGGTCTGGATGTCATTGTGTTCGTAAATTATATGTCTGAAAAAGCCCCCGCGATAAAACGATATAACCAAGAGATGTAAAGCAGTCTTTCAAATAGATCACCAAACAGAGTATGATTACTCTGACCGGTGTCCTACAATAAGATTAAAGGAATTAGATAACCAGAGTCGCAAGGGAAAAAATGTTAAGAAACCGTGTTCCAACCCATGTGGCCATCGTGGGATAGTGGCTACTATTGCCCAGTCTGCGGATCGCCTAGATGATCCTCGTCTCAGTAATTGTCAATTAGGCGGTCAAGTGATGATGATGGCTTAGAGAGTTAATATTCCAAGCATTATGCTGCTTGTTGACTAACCCAATTAGATCAGTGCAATGCGGTTGCTAACGCCTGCGGTGCATGAATATGCAATAGCAACACCAAATCGCATAGTAATTGCTATGAGGCACTAATGAGTGCGGCTCATTGTGGACAAACGTACTGCATTGGCCCGAGAGTCTGGAAAGAGTAGGTACATATGGAAAGCAGGCATTAAACGCTATTTTCCCATTAGGATACACTATGTCTGTTAGCAAATTGACGCAACTAGATTCAGTTTGCTTTTGTTTAGGACACAAGAAATATTTTTCTCGATGTGACAGATTAGCGAACATCGGTGCAGCCACATGCATTATGTAGCTAGATACAATCTTCTCGAGGCAACCAACAAATATATTCAACAAATATAAGGCTCACCTTTTTCATCTTCCTCGGATAAGTAACTATTAGCTTGATGCACTAATAAAATAAATTTAAACTTGCAACTAAAACTATATTAAATAACTTAAGACCTTTTCTACAATACCATGAATAAAAATGACCATGCAAAAGTAAATTTACCATACGTGTTACGTCAATATTGTACAAGTACGCAAGCGAGATATGTGAAATAATGAGGACAATAATAAACATGGAACGACGTAAATCGACGCTCGCTCGAGTCAGACAATCGGTTATACTCGTAGCTGCAATGATTTCACACACCCTCTGCCGGCGGATCAAGCTGCGAATAATAATAAACTTTATAGGGGTTTGAGGAGTGTAATAAGGCGTAAGGAGATACGGATATATTAATTTTATGCCCCCATGGAATAGCCCGGATGAGAAGTATTAATTATTTGACAATGATGGCCACCACATCCAGCTAACTCTAGAGGTTGTGATTTTACATATCTTTATATCAAAAACAAAACGAATTTAATCAAGTTAAATCATTAGGGCTCTTTTGAAAAATCCAGCTATAAAATAAAATGTAAGGTTTACCATTTACCCCCGGATAGGGTGCCAGTTCTACAGAGAAGAGCTTTTTTTGGATCACCATTGTCAGGCACAAGGCCGGGATAAGACAATTTTGCTGTAAACTCGCGAAAAATATAAAATATTCTGACATTTTCTTTATTTCAATGACTGTCCATTTTTAACCGGTTTCAGAAGAAGTCTGCCGGTTAAGACATGAGGACTCACAATAACATAAATGAAATACCTGATTATTAATATTTCGTGAAGACCTGCATCGACCAGTTCGGCCAGTATTAAGCTAACTTCCGTTAAACTGCAGTGAAGCAAATTATATCAGTAGGGTGACGCTCTGGCCTACAGCCGGTCACCGCCGCCTAGGTGTTACTCACGTGTCGCTCACCCTGTCAGAAGTGCATTCATAATTCACCCTTAATAGAGCTTTAGTGATCTTAATATTATCATTTCAGCCAAAAGTAGTACTTCTGGATATAAGCTCCCCTAAGGATTTCCACGAACGCCGGGCGTCAGTCCCTCGTGTGGGAGACCTACCCTTACTGCGCTTTCCTGTCTCATCGGGTGTCAGTCTCGCGGGTTATGTGCCCTGCCCACTTAAGTTTGGCAATCATGTGGCCTATGTCGGTAACTCATTTCTGATTCGATCTCGCTGGGAAACTCTGTGCATAGCCCTCTCCATTGCCCTTTAGGTGACTTATAGCCACCTGATGGAGCCCATAGAGAGCGACCACGTCTCTGTACCATATGTCATCACATTGCATTTGGTATGTACCTACATTTAATTTGCTACAAATATTGCTCCCGAGACTTCTCTTGGTTGGTACATACGCAATCACAAGCAAAACGGATATGCTATATATGTATATGTGCTTAAGCCAAGCCATCCAGTAGGTAGGTAAGGCTCTTGCCTTAAGGAGTGAATTGGATTGGAGATCTTCATCATCAGATTAACCGAGCGAGCAATGATGTGAACGGTGATGTCCACTGACATTACTACTACTACAGGAGGCCCGACTCATTAGTGGGTCATGTATTGGCCTCCCCCCAATACAGGGAGGGCCATTAGCCTACTGTGCCACACGGGCCAGAGGGGTTCGCACAGGGATTCGTTGCAAGTTTTCCTTCTCTTACGGCTGGGTTTTCGGCCTTGTCATTTTCCTATTTTCGATTTTTACGACCCCTCAGGATGGAATGGGGTGTGGACACCATGTATTCTAAATCCGTCACCACACTGAATCTACTGATTTTATAGTAACCCATGGCGAGGAACACGAACTACCGGGTTTCGCGTAATTAGAGTGTAAACACCTGAATGATCAGTTCCTTCGTGTATCGCTGCCATTAATTAATGATGAGTTGTGTTGTTAATGCATGCACCACTCGTTTGCGCGCCATTTGTAGTGAATGGCTTTGTGAATCAGCGTTTGTGCAATTAACAAAATTATGTCCTTTTTTGTTGTGGTTCGCATCTGACATTTGCGACATTTGTCACGTTGTAGGGCTTTGTTACTCCAGTGGCTATCGGTTCAACCAAATTGCTCAACTTCAACCGAATTTCAACTATGTAATCAAACCAGCCATGTCAGTGGCTTTAGCTTTGGATTTGTTTATTTGGCGTTCACTCACACAGACTGCCATATATAGTTGACGCTTTTCAGATCCAATAGAATAGTTTGTATATGGAATTTGTTGGGTAATATATATTTATTAAATTCTAAATAGGACCGCAAAGTAATAAACAAGAAAAGAATGACAAGCCCTCTGAGTTTCTTGCCAGTTCTTCTCAGCAGTGGTCACGTTCCGAACTGGTGGTAGACTATATTACTTTGCTTTCTATAAATTTTATTAATATGTTGACAATTTGTAAGTGTCCATTGTGTCCTATGCAAAATAAATGATTTGACTTTGACTTATAGTTATAGAATATACTGCAGATAGTTATGATGTATAGATTAATTATATTAGTCGACTGGAGCCATAATTTTAGGGAGTTCCACGATATTTAAAGCACTACAATAGAATAGGCCAAGGGAACTGCAAAGCGGCAAAGTGGTAATTGTAGTTGTACTTCATTGTAGGATTTAATGCCATCGCCCCGTCCCATCCCAAGGGTGTTGTAACAGCCGATTAAAAAATATGTCCATGTGTTGCCTTGCCGCAAAGGAAGGCAAGCTACTGGGCTATTCTATTTTCCGCTATCTGCTAATAAGTGGTTCATATAAATGAAGCACTGCGCATCTAGTTTATCGTGAACATACACATAACTCAACAATAATCAAACTCAATGTTTATTTGATAATCTATTTTAGAATTGTGTGTATGGAAACCGAACTTCTCTCTACAATTTTGGGTCACAAAGAATTAAACAACTCTTCAATGAAGCTCTACCGTACCAAAATGTATATAGCATATACTCGTAAATGGTAACTTTTGCCACTTCGGTGACCCAGAGAATTGGACAGTCACAGAGAAGACTGCCTTGTTTTTCTACACAGACACTCGATTTATCTATATTAAAATCGGTTTATTTCGCTCAAGATATGCTGACGACGATCAAACGCACCCTTATATTTCGTCGGGTCTCATTGCATGGAGTATTAGCACCTTGACATAATAGTGTAACATATTACTCTACATTCTACATAGTTTAAATATTTGATCACTATATGTTTCGGTAATTATATTTACGTGCACTCTGCTGTACCACCAAAATGTGATCCGATCATAATTGGAACAGCGTCCTATTGCACTTATAATAAGTGATGAATAACTAATTGCGCAGTAATTGTGACAGGCTACTTTGGTATATTGCATTTATTACTAATGAAACTATTAGCACCAGCGTGATATTCGTGATTTATTATATAGCGTGAATTGAATAATTCCAAAGAATAAAATTAACTGTCTGCTTTACTATGCTTTCACAACTACGCATAATTTTTGACGAGTTTCCGTATCCCTTTATGAGGCTATATTATTAATAAAATCCTTTTTCATCCCCCCATCTCGGAAAGAGTATTTTTGCTCTTCGATATCTGAGTGCAAAAGCCGTTTTTATTCGCTAGAGAATAAAGTATTTTTGCTCTTCGATATCTGAGTGCAAAAACCGTTTTTATTCGCTAGAGAATAAAGTAAAGATTATTCTGTAATACTTACCTGTCATAATGTACTAATTAATACCTAAACTGAAATAAAAGTGTACCTATCTTGTGATTGTAAACGTTTTTTTTTTTGCATTTAGTCATTTCCTCGCTGAGGTGGAATGAAAAGTTACGTGTTGCACTCGAGTGCAAAGATTTTTCACCTCGTGCTCTTTTGATTCCCTCGCTAACGTTCAGTATTCTAATTTTGAATCACTCGCTGCGCTCGTGATTCAATTTTAGATTCCTTCGCTTGCTCGGTCATCAAAATTGAACACGCGGTTAAAAAGCAACTTTGCACTCTTGTATAACAAATAACTATTATATTATATGGAATGATAAATTCATTCAAAAGCAAGGTGAAGCTGTAGGCTGAATGTGGTATAAAATATGTGGCATTATTTCAGACTAATTTCAGACTTTAATTTAGACAGTTAATAATGTCTACAAATGCTTCGGGACGTTTTGGTTATATTTGACAAAATAAAGTGAAAAAGCTTATGTAGTACTACAGTGAATTATGTTTTTCACTTCAGTAGCTCAAACATGTAGGTTTTGCTCACTGAAAACAGTGGACAAAATGCGATTTTGCTCACTGAGTGAGACAAAGTAACTTTTTAATTCTAATTCGAAACATTGACACTATCTCTTTCCCGCCAATAGAAAAGAGAGAGAGACAAAGACCAAGCGGCCAGTACCAACAGCTCCGATTTTTCTTCTTATTCTTCTTCATTTAGGTTTTGGCATCGTTATACCGATGATTTTGCCAATGACAAGTGTGTTGTGTTAGAAATTTCGTGTGATTATGAAAGTTAAATTAATTGGTTATAAGTTGCGTTAGAGTTATGAAGTTAAATGTTAGCAGGTAGCGCTATAGAAAACAATAAAAAGCATTAAAGTACAGATTATAAATATTAAATTGATAGAGCAATATTATCGGAACTATATTTGATTAAATACAAACTAGACGTACTTTTAACAGTTCGATTGGATGAAAGGAGTTAAAAAATCCTCGATAAATGGACTATCTAATACTGAAAGATTTTTTGAAATCGGACCAGTAGTTCCTGAGATTAGCGCGTTCAAACAAACAAACAAACAAACAAACAAACTCTGCAGCTTTATATATTAAGTATAGATTGTAATTTATTGAATTTTTAACCTATTGTTGTATTTAAACTAAAATAAGTATTAACTGCTTAAAAAACTGATATTTAACTTAAAAATATTTAATTATAGTTTCAAAAATGTTACGTAATATATTTCATTTCCTATAGTGTTCTCGCTGCTGAAGTGAAAAGTTATGTGTGTTACACGAGAGCAAAATTTTTCGCATCTCGTGCCTTTGAATCCATCGCAGCACTCAGGAATCAACTTTAGAATCACTCGCTACGCTCGTGATTCAATCATTGATTCCTTCGCTTACACGGGATTCAATATCAGCACTCGCAGCAAAAAACGACTTTGCTCTCTTGTTGCACAAATAACTATTCCTTCACCCTTTATATCAAAGTCACAAATATAATACGACAACGGAAACGCACTAAAAGCCGGCAACTCACTCGTGGCTCCTCTGGTGTTGCAGCATATTTGATCGTTTGCCTCGTCGTCGTCGTCGTCGTTTCAGCCCATAAATAACCCACTACTGAGTCGGGCCTCCTCCAAATTCATGGAGGGAATTGGCCTAGAATATTAGAAATAGTTTGCCTCACTCGTTTATTAAAAAAAATTGCACTCGGGTGTTCATCTCCACGAGCCGACTATCGGTGTATCGGCAATATAGCATAATTGTATAGCGCCCAGCGCCGGTCGTTTTATTTGCGCGCCCAATGTTGGCAATGGCTGCCGCTATCGCGCAAATGTATGTCCGCCGGCCGCTACGGGCCCCACGCTTCATTATTCCAAAAAGACATTACACGAAGTATAAACCACTCAAAAATTAAGTTCCGTGGCAGGCTCGCGCGATAATGGTTTATGGTACCGCTCAATTTACCCGAACTTAAAACAAAGTTTATTTCATACTAATATTAAAAAAACATTATTAGGATTTTGATAAATAGAACAAAACAGGTTACGAAACTAATTATGTACAAAGGATGGTCTTATTGGGCCACCTATACAAAGTACACTCTAAACAATACGTACTCCAAAGTAGAAAACACTTTAATTTTGTTTGTCATTATTGTGGCGCGTATGGGAGGATCGTGTTGGTCGTTCGTCGAACATTGTCACCCGTCTGTTAGGGATTTGTCTTTGTGAAGTATGATCGTTCAGTTTATTTATTTTTGTTTGCGTTCGTTGCACGTTGAATATCTACATTGTTTATCGCGTACCTGCACCCCGCCAAATACGCGATAGGCCTGTTTTATGTTGGTATCGGCTTTCATAAATATTGTTAGGACGTAAATATATAGTACCTACTCTATTTTACTTGTTTGCTTTAGAACTGTACTAAAGAAAATATACTATTTGCCTCGCTTCAGGCAGGCGACGTCAATCGTGAATGGATAAAGTTATGTCGAACGTAATCGATCTATTATCTACAGATCGACTACGCCTGGCTCAGCGTTTTTTTTTACGTGACTTGAATACCTATGACCCTAGGCTTGCGTGATGGAAAGCAACGCCACGGTCATGGATGGAGCAGGCAATTCAATGCCCTGTCTGGGACCGGCTCTCACATACACACGACGAAACACAGTAAAACTGCTTGACTGAGATGAGAGGGCGGACCATTAGATCCTACCAGCGATCTTACCAGCATGCTGGGTTTTGTTGACTTTTACGACACGCGTTATTTCCCAGCGTGCGGTGGAGAAGTTTTACATTCTGCCACGTTCCCACACGGGAAAAAGCATCCTCCTACGTCCTCTTTCGGAAGGCACGCAAAACCGTCAGCCCGGGCTGCCATTCTGCCATCTATGCGTAGCGGCATGAACACTTACAGCTGGTCTAACCAATTGTCTCTCAAGTCGGGTCGTAGAGGGCAGACGGCAATCGCTCCGTGTAAATACTGGTAGTTAGCTAAATTGGAAAAAAGGCGAGAAAGAAGAAGTCGACACTCTTCCAAGCTATATTTCAATATCGGCCATTTGACGGTTCTATCTTTTAGTCCAATTGACTCTTGATGATGATGTTCATTCATCATGATTATAATTCATTTTATTTGACACACACACACACACACACGGAAGGAACCACTACATAGTATAAAACAAAGTCGCTGTCGTCTGTCCGTCCTTATGTATGCTTAAATCTTTAAAACTACGCAACGGATTTTGATTTTGAGAGTGATTCAAGAGGAAGGTTTATGTATATAATGCATGCATAATATTGTAGAGAAACACTCATAATTTTAGATGTTAATCATTGCACCCGGGCGAAGCGCTAGTGTGATAATAATTCATGAAACTTTCTAGTAAGCGGGATTATGTGTGTAGGAAACACAAAAATGTCCGTATTATGCCAAAAACAGTAATTGTTATCAGTGAATTGTCAGTCGTTAACGGCTGAAACGTTTTTATGATGGCTCATTCGTTTTTATCATGTTGTGCTCAAGGTTTTATGACAAATGTTTTAACTTTAGTAGCCGAGACTTTGGCGTAACAAACAACACTAAAATGGAGGATCGAAATACATTTACTAGAAGTAGGTTCAGTAGGACATTGAACAACGGTTTTTTTTATTTTAAAACAGAAAAAAACAACAGAAATATCCCTATCATTCAGCCCATAAGGCCTCACTGCGGACATAAGCACCCAGTGCCAGGATTGAACTGAATAAGTACACAGGGTGTAAAAAACACTTTAACCATAACGATGGACCTTTGTTTTTTAATTTTGATTTAAATTTGATTATATGTATTTTGTAAATGTTGATCATCAGCTGGTGGCGAAAGTATGTTTGTTGTATTTTCTGTGCTCATGAAACAAGCACCAAAAACATTACCGAACTCAGTTTACTAAGCTTATGATAACAATACGAGTAGGTATACCTACTACTCGACCCATACATGACACACTGTTGAGTCGGTCCTCCTCCCATTTTAAGGAGAGTAAATAGCCTCACTGTGCCTCGCTGGCCAGTAGTAGTAGGTATTATTCCTGATTGGTTGATTTTTTGGAATCCACGTTTTGTAGTACACGTCTCATACTTCGAACTATAAAAACTGCTCCTTTTGATTAGCTCTCTGCTTGACCCAAATTCTATTTCCCAGCAGTGGTTCATATGTGGGCTGAGTAGAGAGAGAGAGAGAGCGATTTAAGAATAACCAATGTTATTTTAAAAGAGACGATTCCCCTGCTCTACGTATTAACTAGGGATACTACAGGTGGCACTCGTAAACCCTAATGTGTATCCGAAGTAAAGGCATCAAATGATCTAAATTTCCGGTCACTTGGTTGGGCCATTTCAAAAATCACTTGAAGCAGCGGTGGGCCCTAGGGCCGCAGAACCCTAACCGGTGAGCTCGTTACTGCGGCGGTTGTAGGACAACTCTCAGGGGCCAAACAAAATTAGTATTGATTTATCGCGGTTGTCTGAGTTACGTTCGAGCCATTAATTTTGGGAAGCCGCGCGTTTGGCGGGTCGGCAGCGCGTTAATAATGCTAGTTTTGGTTGTCGAATAACGTACGACAACTGTTAGGGTAACTGTTATTTTGCTTGTGCCAATGTCGTGTTTATAACGTTGTTTTAACGGTACCGTTAGCCACGCTATTTTATTGCTTCCTGTGGGTATTTATTCCCCCGGGACTACCATCCGTGATTATCTGGCTCGACCTTACTAAACCAAGTTATTTTACACGAAACCCTTTTTGAAGGTATTTGGCAACGTACCCGACTAAACTCATACTATAGAGATAGACCTAACTCTTTACAATATGATCACCACAACGAAGGTGAATGTTGAGTTGGTCCTCCTCCATTCTGTAAAAAGGTGTGTTCACAGTTTCATACCAAATTTCCATTCTTTGTGGAGAGATTTCTGCTTGACCATTTCGATTATAATAATAAATAAATAAATAATAAATAAATATCCTTGGACATTTCACACAACGCCATTTCGTCCCAAGCTAAGCAACTTAATGCTTGTGTTATGGTAACGAGATGGATGATAAAGCACTTATATACATTTTTTTTTGTAAATACATACATATTATAGATAGAATTTATTTTGTTATCCTATATAAATATACCTTTTACTAATCCTTGCTCCGTGCTGTTTGTCTTGATTTTCTTTTTAAAACGAAATCCTTTCACTCCTTTTAACTTGTATCGCTGGGGCAGTTTACAAACATGCAGTGCCTCTGGTTTACACAAAATCACTTTCCCGACCCCGGAATCGTACCTGGGAGCCCTGATCCAAAGATGGCACATCCAACCCCTTGTACAATAAGGCTTTGATAAGACTCAATATCAAATAAATCTGTGGATGTAACGCTAATCATTATAATCATGATGCAGTATTTTAGTGGCAGGGGCCACAATTGGTCGCTGCTACTAACTGGCTCGCCGCTGAGCCGCTCGGCGTCGAATGTCGTCGGCGAGATTTATGGCACCCTACAATATCGTTCGTGGACCCGCTGTCCACTGAAGTGGAACATTCTCTGAAATATTATAATAAGTATCGCACATTGGATTTAGCCCGTCGAACCCCGACTAGATGGGAGGACAACCTTATAGTTGTTCGGATCGAGCGTTGTCATTCTTTAGGTTCAGCAGAGGTGCTTTTGTCATTGTGACGGTTGGAAATTTTCTTCGTCAGTTTCTTCCTCTCTCTGTGGTCATTCTGAAGTTATAACAATGTCATCACCAGCAACATTTCAGGAAAAGAAACGGTTGCTTCTATTTTGATGTCCATTAGTATATAGTATAGGGTTTGCGGTACCATATACACAATCTCAGTAATGTTATTTATTTGTGTACACGATGTCTGCTTACTGCTCCACAAAGTATTTTTAACTAAAATACCATTTCACTTTCATCTTACGAAGTAATCCTGAGTTATCGACTCGGAACAATTTCGAGAAAATTCTGAAAGAATCGTTTCAAGAAAGATCGGTATGTCGAGGACGGGTCCCGGTGTACTATTTCTCCACTGTAAAAAAGTTCAATTTGCTACAATCCGGCGTAAAAGCAAAAGCGATCTAGTTATATTTTATCCGGTCGAGTGATCGACGGGTCCACGGGAGTGATCGAATATGTCGTTTGTGTAAGATAACTGCGAGAGAAGGGCATCAATGGATGTTTTCGGGAGAACGAAACCGATTTATGGAGTTACTTTTTAGAATTTAGTATCGTTATCGGTTAAATATTGCGTGCATATGCCAATAGTGGCAGGCTTATGCTGTTGTTCAGTCGTGGCAGATATATTGGGGCAGTATTTGGGTATTGAGTTACAAACAACAATAAATTCATTCCCAAAGCTGTGGTTCTAGTTCTAGTTCTGGTGGCAATTTTCCCTTTTATTGCAGCCTGCTGGTGGGAATAGGCTAGTAACAACATTATATTTTACATTTCTTAATAACGTACGTAACTAACTGTTCTGGCTACCGCGTAAATAAAGCAGGTCATAAGTCCTTACGTGCGTACTAACTACCAATGGCAAATGCCTGGGCGTCGAAGTTCAGCGTCGCCTCATCGCCGCACACTTGACTTTCACAGTTGACTGCTCGCCAGCACGTATTGGATCAGTTACACGCGACAAGTGAGCTGTAAATGTCGACGAGCGCTTTCACATCAAACAGGCTTCGCTGACAACTGAACTAAAGTGTCAAGGGCGTATTTTATTATTTGATTTGGTTTCAAATTAAATCCTTGTGTGGTTTGACTCTTTAAAGACATACTATACGCACTCAAAATGACATCTAAGATACAGATAAAAAGTTTTTAGCTTAGACACGGAAAAATACTTGGGACCAATGATCCAAAGAAAATCTATTCTACGAGTAATTCTAATCTATTTTCAGACCTGAGTTTCAAAGAGAGTTCATGTATAATTATTTGAGCCCATAAATATTCTTGTACACTAATGTAATCTTAAAAGAATACTGTGAAAGCAAGTCGTGTGTGATCGTTAGCGGAGACTAGAGACGCCATTAACACGAGGGTGGGTTATGTGAGATTTAGTAGAGGTGTCACCCGCCCGCCCCGTACCGTACACTCTTAGACCTGTGCCTGTGAGAACGTGACCTGTACGCACTCGTTACGAGGTCAAAAGTGTAATTTAGGTACGTACTCGTGGATACCCCGAGGAGTTAACGGGATAACCGAAATATGCGAAGCACGATTCAAATTATTTGTGCCATCTATTTTTGTCAGATGTCGCTGCGTTATAACTTTGTTTAAATATTTTTGTAGGATCTTCTACTTCTACTTGACGACAGAACTAGCATCTAAACAAATTTATAATAAACTAGCGACCCGCTCCGGCTTCGCACGGGTGCTTTGATGAACATCTGAATTTATCAGTGTTTCTCTGCAACAATATGCACGTGCTATACATATAAACCTTCCTCTTGAATCACTCTATCTAACCTAAATAACATTTTTAATCATCATAATCCTTCCTCAGGGACCTTGTGTGGCTGGAACATCTCAAACTTTAGAGGAAAATGTGTTTCTAAGAATTTGGTCGCTTCGTCGAACATCCTTACTAGGGGTCTAAACAAAAAATCGTTGATTTGTTGGGAAAATCAAAGATTCTTAGCTCAGATCGCCATCTTTTTGCGAAGTTATTCTTCATTCTAATATTCTTATGGTACTCTCAAACAATTAATAATAACAATAGTAATGGTAAAGAAGTTCATACATAAATTTACGAATTACAATGCCTTTGGCCCCTCAATGTCGCCCTCAATATACTTCAGAGGTAAACGCCTGTTAGAATTCAATCTTAACGCAGAAATAGGGAATGGCTCACATTGGATAACAGCCTAAGAAACTTCAAGAACATTGAATCAAAGCCCAAGAATATCACTTCCAGCGTTCCAGCATTGGGAGCTTAAAACCCTAGAAGTAAAGACTGACACGAGTATTTGTCCTTCACGACTACATTAGAACTTTTATAGGTTATACGTCAATAAATCACAATAATAACAAACCAACATTATTGAAAACGGTCCTTGTGCTAAAGTATTCTGGGATTGTTCCGGTGGGGTCGACCTCAGCATGGCACGCCACGGAATGCCCGTTTTCATTTTGCACGAACCATAAATTGTTCTCAACTTGTACGGGTTTGAAGCCTTTTTAATTGTGTTTTAATCAAAGAACATGTTCGGTTGAATTTTGCTCACAGTATCATAGTAAAGTTGTTTTGATTGAATCGCTTTGAGGGCATTGTTTTAGGTCGTCATGCTTTATAACGCTCAACGTCGATAAAAATAACATTAGGTACTATTCTGTGCACTTCATTTTTTTAATGGGAAATTTGTATTTGTGTTTGTCCAGATATATATGTTGTAAATAGGTAATTGTATTTTAGAGCTTTTGTTTTCCATTTAATTCGTAATTTTACACCAATCCTATTCTCGATATTGCTCTCATTGGGTATAAAATTGTGGTGAAATTGTTACGGGCGTCAGTTTATCGACAATTGCTATTATAAAAAATATTGTCCGTGTGAAATTATCCTACTTTTTTTATTCTGTTTGTGACCGTGTGGTGACGGATTTTGAATACCTACATAGTGTCACAAACGCCTTCCATCCTGTGGGTGTCGTAAGAGCCGACATAAAGATATGTCAAGGTCTATAACCTAGCCGGAAGAGAAGGTGCAACCCGTCTGGCCAGCGTGGCACTGTAGGCTTATTAGTCTCCATGTAATGAGAGGAGGGCCGACTCAGCAGTGGGTCATTTATGGGCTGAATAGTAATAGTACTTTTTTAAATACACTCTTTTTACTTTTTTTACTGGGAACGGTCACCTTGAACCAGCGGAAAGTGATGTTTTGATAATGTAGGTAATCAATTTTATAACGGGTATCATGTAGTTATTTCCCGGGACTTCCACACTTTCTACACATTTCGAGTGTAGCCTAATCTAAAATTAAGTTTGTACCCTTAATTATGATGATCATAATGAAGTACTTCACTGTGAGAGTATTATGAAAACTCGTAAGTAGCACGAACTGAACAAAAGGAAAGTTCGAACAACATTGTAGTATCGACGATCAAAGGTCAGAGCGCTCAGCGAATCCATTTATTTACCTACTATGGTTTGTCGAGCGACACTGTTAATAGGGCTTCCACACTAGCACTTTGTTGACGTTTTTTGAGCGTGTCTTGCGGCTCATTATTGCTATCAAACTAATATTAGAAATACTTTCTATTATATGAATGATTGCATTTGCAAATTATGGTTTATAATTAAGAAGTTTTTTGAGATTACGCGCCATATGTGTTTATAGAAATTATTACGACCAAATATAATTGGGACATGTTGAAGGAGTAATTCTAATGGCGTATATAAAATAAAAATCACCTGACTACTTTCTGGGACGTTTAATTTAATGTATATGCTATACGTAACCTAATACGTTGCTAACCAGCAATACTAATATTTTGAATAACTACATAATATGTATTCGTATTTCTGAGGACCTACAAACCATTATAAGTAAGTTACTCTCTCGTATGATTTTTACTTGTACATATTTGCCATGATCCTTTTTTGCAAATTCGTCGAGGCGTATTAGCTATCACTACTTGCGTTCGCACAGAGGCCCCAATTACCGCCTCATTGGAAGCACGGTCGTAAATCGCTTGTACAGAGACGCCCTTAGGAGCTCCCAAAATAGCCTGCATACACTAACACAGATACATATCAGCATTGTCGGCCGAAATAGATGCACGTGAAATTTGAACCGCGATTTGATTTTTTTTTACTTTTTCTTCTCTTTTGGCAACTCGTTTAAACCATTACTGCCAGCGTCCAGACTACAAAAATAGAATTTAACTCAGCTGTTGATATTATTATCTGTTTTACTATAGCGGGCGGTAAACAAAGTCAGTATGAATTATAGCCACTAGTCCAATCGGCCTGTTATCATCGGACGCTCTATTGCACGAGTCTGTAGGGATGGAGGCCTAACGCTTCGGCGAATGTTGGTCGGCCAAATCGGTAATTAAATTGAAAAATATTGGTATTAATAAAGCTTCTTGGAGTTGTGGAGATGTTTTTGATATTGTTTTTCTACATTACCAACATCAAATTTCCATAATAATTTCTTAAGGCTTCGCGATTATTACTCATTGAAATTCAACACTTTTTAACGGATTTATCGCGTGTCTATTACATTATTTAATGCCCGACGTTGCGAATGCTTTGCAGCTGTCGTGGTCGCGGGAGAGACTAGATGACAGTTGTCTTCAAAAGTACAAAGAAACTGAACTGGAATTAAATAAAGTAATATACGCGCGATAAATCCGTTAAAAAGTGTTTAAATTCAATCAAATTTCCAACTATGGTATCAATCAACCCACAATAAATTTACTTTGAATAATTTGTTTCTGTATGTAAGAATATTCACAAGTACCAATCCACTCCCTGTTCATCATCTCATCGCTGTTCACCAGTGAGGTCTCCCAATTCTGTAAGTCTACAGAGTCATAATGGTTGACAGAGTCCTTCTTTTGCGGCTATATTCTCTATTCCTTAATCGCTATGCTACGTTAGGTTTCCGAATGTCTTTTACAACCCCACAGGTCTGATGATAAAAAAATTTTCCTGTTAAAATGGTTTCTCACAAAGGCAATCCTATTTCTGGATAACAATGTATGTTAAGTGTTTACAACATTTTGTTCTTTGTTAGGTGAAACAATCTAGAACAATGTATGGTTTTAGATAAAGTGCTTGACGCCAACTATTTGTAAATAAAGCGAAGATAATAAAGTTGAGACTGCACTTTCGGAAATTGTATTAAGCAATCTTAAATTGAAAAAGACATTTCGACTGAAGCTGTATGTTTATTAGTTTACTCTCCAATTTAGTTCATCTTCTTAAGTGAGCTTCACAAGTCAAATTTAATGGCTTATTTATGAGTTTTCCATTACTTTACAATTTATTTCCTTCGGATTTCGTTTTCCCCGGCATCCTCTGGTTTGGAAGAGTTAGGGATGCACATTTTCTAAATCCACCACACTGATAATGTAATTACACCTAAATTATAATATTATAGTGTTATAACTGAACACGGACATTTCACTCTTCCAGCTTACAATGGTCAATTTGGTCAATTGTGTTGTTGCATAAATCAATTATTGGTCAATCACTAATTATTGGCTATTCGATGTCACGTTCACATAATCCAATCCCGTGGTACCCTGTAGTCCCAACATTTATACAATTTCAATATTAAAACAGATATACGAATAATATTGAAGCTATCAAATCAAACGAAGAAATGTTGAACCCTACAATTTCCAACAAAGTTTTGGAAATAAAAGCACCAAACCGCCATTCACGAAACTAAATAATTCTCAAAGAAAAGAAAATCTTTTTATATAACAACCTTTTTTCAAATTCTTCTTCAATCCTCGCCTTTTTCTCACTTCCATTGCCGACGCACCAGTCTCACCTTTTTCAGTATAATACTCTTCTGCAAAACTAAATTTAAAAATACCTATATAAAATTGTCTATTGCAAATTACTTAAAATAAAATGCTGTAAATAAAAAAATGGAATAACCGAGTAATGACGTTAGATTTTTTATTACTTTAGATTATGAATATTTGTGAGTCATTACATTACCAACTTAATCTACACATTGTTTTTGATGTCGTTATGAGACGCCTTATTCACTTTTCTCTAATTTATCCTTCTAAGTATTCCTCTTTTCCATTTGCCTTCCATTTTTCATCAGTAACAGTTTTTGTAAAATGTTCGTGTCAACGTTCCTCTATCCTATTCTCAAAAGTTTTTAGTAGATTTCGATTTTCATTCGCATGTCCAGTAATGTGTTCTTTGCTCGGTAATCATATCTTTAAAGTTACCATAATTAACGTAAAATTTTATAGAAACTACTTAGTTGCAATATTTACATAAACATAACTTCCTTACACTAGTTAAATGGTATAGATAACCTCAAATGTAACTATTGGTATTTAACACAGGAAGAAGCTAATAGTGACTAGTAGTGTGCAATAGCGAGCCGTAATACATTTTGATTAGCTGCAAATAGATAAAATGTCAGATTACAATACGATACATTTTTCTGTTTAAATTTTCGAATAAGCAGGAACTGCCACCGAATCAAGAATTTAAATACTCAGTGAAGAAAGGACTACAGATCCTTGCGCTTTGCGCTATGAGGTTACACTGTGGGATAGCCTATGTAAAACTGGACGTACTTTGGCACGGCTGAGCGGTGAGGTACTGCCTGCGCACGTACTTGATAAATTGGAGGGTTCCAAGACAGTTCTGCCACAGTCGACGATCTAACACAATAATTAGGTTTGGATCATTCGCGTCGTTTTGGTCAATCCCTACTGACATTTGGCCTTCTATGATCTTTGACAAGCCTTGCTCCGTGCTTAATGCAGCGTTATAGTTATAGTGCACGCGATTTGAGAGAGTGCATCGTGCATGTTTGTTAGTCTCAATTGTCCTAAACAGTCGTTCACGTATCCAACCGTCTGACCCAAAGATTTACAGCAGGCCGTATAAAGAGCAAAGGGGCTTGACAGTCCTTCGCACGTTGCGATTGTGGACCAATTGGTGTGTGGAAGACCTGTGGTGGAATCGTTCATCATATTTTAAGCCTGATTTTACATGTACTTGAAAAATTAATTAACTTGACCGTATAAATCTGAATTAAGTTTCCTTTAAATCTCACATCACAACGGAATTCGGGGTCGGAGTATCTTGCCGGTTTTTCTCCACAGCACAAGGAAATCTATTCGTAATGTTGCGCATTACATTAAATAAATTTTGAATAAAAGTATTTTAATGCTTAAAAAACTGACAGCACATTTACTTACTAAAGAATCTAAATGAATTATGATCAAAGTGGCAAGGAATAATAGATGTTTCATGATGAGACTCCAGTTACAGTTAATATAGATTTGTTAGTTGAATCATCATTATCTTGTAGATTTATTAATCTTTTTAAATCATATGGACTTACGCCCTCTTTTAGCGAGCCAACTAGAGTAACAAATAGTTCATCTACGTGTTTGGACAATTTCTTCTGTAACTGTCAATTGATAAATAAATCTATCATTAATGATCTCCCATCTGATCATTGCGGGCAATTAATTACTCTTCCCAACAATAAAGCAGACGATCGATTCACATTTTCTGCTCGACCAGTTACAGGTAGGAAAATAGACAAATTCCAAAACATTGTAGCTAAGAAATCTGTGGCAATGGCTCACGTGCGTGGTGACCCGGATAGTCAATACGAAAAATTATTTAATATTATTCAGATCGAGTTCAATCGTATATTTGAATTGAAAACCTACACTAAAGGTAATAAGTTGAAGTTTTGTGAATGGGCTACTCCAGGTATTTATAAGAGTAGGAATACATTATATAATTTATACGCTTTGAAACAATTTAATTTTAATTTAGCCTTTCAGGAATACGTTAGGTCCTACTCAAAATTGTTTAAAAAAGTTTGCTATACGGCTAAATCTCTACACATTAGTCGTAAAATAAGAAAATCCAGTAACAAAATTAAAACCACCTGGAACATTATTAATAACGAAACTGGCAAAGCAAAGCTACCTGAATCTAAATTTGAATTGCATAATAATGGTAGTGTAATAAATACCAACTTCGATGTAGCTCAATGCTTTAATATTTTTTTTGAAAGTATACCGAAGGAAATCACCACGTCTTTGGCTTCATCTTCTGTCCAGGCTGAGATGCTGCTCAGGGATAATGTTAGAGAGACGTCGGGCTTGCTCAGGTTCACTTATGTGACCCCTTATGACATTGTTACAGCCTTTAATAGTATTACTTTGAAGAAAACGGGTGATTTGTGGGATATATCAACTGTTGTGATTAAAGGGGTTATTTCAGATATAGCTCCTCAGCTTACTAATATATTTAATGAGTGTGTAGATGTGGGTGTATTCCCAAATTTAATGAAACATGGTAAAATCATCCCACTCTACAAAGCTGGCAATAAGAAAGAGCTTGGCAACTATAGACCTATTTCCATTTTGCCAGTTTTAAGTAAAATCTTTGAGAAAATCATTTTAAAACAGCTACTGCAACACTTCCACAAATATAAATTGTTACATAGTGAACAATATGGGTTCACTAAGGGTCGCTCTACGGCTGATGCCGGTGCTGTACTCTTAAAGCACATCTATGATGCATGGGAAAACTCACAAGATGCTATTGGTGTTTTCTGCGATCTATCTAAAGCTTTCGATTGTGTACATCACAACACTCTTTTGAGAAAGCTTCAACACTATGGTATCAAGTTTAACGCGCTTAATCTCCTTGCGTCATACTTGAGTAGCAGAATGCAGTTTGTGGACATAAATGGAGTCAAATCTACTGGTTCGACAGTAAAAATGGGCGTGCCACAGGGGTCTATTCTGGGTCCGTTTTTATTTCTTATTTATATAAACGATCTCGCCTTCTTTGTAAAAGATATTTGTAACATTGTTCTATTTGCTGATGATACATCGCTTATTTTTAAAGTTGACCGTAAGAAAACAAATTTTGACGATGTAAATAGCGCACTCGTGCAAATATCTCAGTGGTTCACTGTAAACAATTTATTGTTGAATGCAGCTAAGACCAAATGCATTAGGTTTACTACCTCTTACTCAAAAAGTAGCGTTACTAAATTGATATTAAATGACAAAAATTTGGACCTAGAAGAATCTACAAAGGTTTTGGGCATTACTTTAGATTCCAAGTTACAATGGAGGCCCCACATTCATAAACTCGCTGATAAACTTAGTTCAGCAGCTTATGCTGTGAGACAGGTAAGACGGCTCACCGACGTGGATACCGCGAGACTTGTCTACTTTGGTTACTTCCATAGCGTCATGTCATATGGTATTTTGCTTTGGGGCAACGCCGCAGACATTGAAACTGTATTTGTATTACAAAAGCGTGCTGTGCGTTCCATTTACAATCTAGGACCCAAGGAATCACTTAGAAATAAGTTTTGTGATATAGGAATTTTGACTGTGGCATCGCAGTTTATCCTTGCTAATATCTTATTTGTGAGACAGAATATCAGTCAGTATAAGACCAACTGTGATGTCACTACGTCCACTATCCGTACAAGAAATGGGCATAAACTAATGATACCTCACCACAGACTGCAAAAAGCCCATGGATCTTTTGCAGGCCTCGGTGTTCGCCTGTACAATAAAATTCCTGACGCTATTGTAAATCTACCCTTCATAAAGTTCAAAAATTTTGTTAAAACTACACTAATTAATAAAGGGTACTACCGCGTCAACGACTATATGTGTGATAATGATGCCTGGAAGTAACTGTCATTTTGTGCCTGTGCTCTGTTCCTTTGGCCCCTTCAATACTATATCTCATTGGCGAAATATTTTGTACGTAGCATTTAGAAAATGTCATATATTGTACACTGTATGTGTGAGCAATGACGCAATGGAGACCATTAATCGCGGATTTGTTTTTGTTTTTTTTTTTATTGGCTCTGTCAAGGTCTATCCGTCATTCTTTGCGTAAACATGTAGCGTGTTTCTCTCATCTTGCGAACTTGCTCTCACTATGCTGTTTAGTGCTTTTTGTAAACGAACAATAATTTAAAAAAAGCAACTACAGAGTTTCTTGCCGGCTCTTCTCTGTAGAGCAGCCTTCCGAACCGGTGGTAGTTTCGGCATGAATGTGAGTGAACATATAGGGATTGTGAGCGATCAGGGGAGATGGAGGGATTGCAGGAATGAGGAGTTGTGTGTGAAAGGTGTGAATGTAGGTATGACGACTGATAGGTGTGTGTGGAGACTACCACCTAGTGTGGGACCGGGGCTGTAAGATGATAATGGTGTTTGTAAATATGACGATTTATAAGAGTTTTGTGATGAAACCTACGTAAATAAAGTTCCTTTTGAGTTTGAGTTTGTCGGCACTGAGTACATCCCCTTCTGCTCAGTTTTAGTAGACAAATTTAGATATACAAGAAAAATACTTATTCGAGATCATTACTGAACATCAATTACGTGCTCTGAAGTGACGTTTCCTATCTATATATCTCTCATAGATGTAATACTAAGTAATACATCTATTCTGTATTCCCGTATTCTTTTGACCTTGTCTGTTAGAAATAATGTAATTTGTAAGTGACTTTGGCTCTGCGGCAAATGATGTATTAACGCTCAAATATGTCCTTACTAGCTTCATTTTTATTCATATAATAACGATAAAATATTCATCAAATATAAACTCGAAAATTAAAAATAAAATATCTCTCTCTTCATTTATCTACTTTTAGAGTTTGGGCATTGAGTTATCTCTCATCTATCACAAGGGATTAATGTTGTAAAAGTTTTTACAGATAAAAGAGTTTCTGAACTTTCTCAAATTGTAGGTACTCATTTTAAACTACGGACTTTACGTTCATGTTCGAACAGCGCCACAGCGTGGTCGTTAGTTTAACATTTAAAATCACATAACATTACGTTACGCCCAATATAAGCCTTTCAGAAAGTGCATACATTGAGATTAATGATTTATTTATTTTGATTTTCTTTTCTTTTCTAACAAACATTTCTTTGGCGAAGGATTTTGTGCTTAAATCGAAAGACAAATTGCTCCCTTTTCTAACAAAAGCATACATTATTAAAATGTATACAACTTCCTAAAGACATTCAAATGTTAGTACAACGGCGGTTTCCGGCTTTATCATTTTGTTCTGTCGGCTCTAATTACACCCTCAGGATGAAACTATTGACTACCTACTGCCTGCGGCTTCGACCGCGTAAACACATGATTTATTGTATTTTGAAATAGAGGTATGCTAAAATTGGGTTCATTTTGATTCCCTACATACATACACTATGAATCCATGCGGGCTAATTATTTGTAGCCAAAATTAAGAGTGCTATGCATAAAATAAGATAATTTTTTATCCACACTCTCACCTCATCGGTTAGGGGTTCCATTTCTTAAAATTCTTCCTTAGGTCACACGTAAGTCAACCCAGCCTAGAACTACCCCTAGAATGTGGCTGCCGGCGACACAGAACTACAATAAGTCGTAAGGGTGCAATTCACTTGGTTTTACTTTCAATAGCCGATAGAGTATCAATCCGTCTAAATACCAATTACCAAAGCATGCATGGAATGCAAACATAACCTCCCTAAAAGCACCGCAGACAGCGCGCGCATTCATTTTCACAACGTTATATTTCTCTGTAAAAGTAATGGTATGTATATAGTGGTAATATAATTTTATTAATCATTATCACTATCACTACATAGTATAAAACAAAGTCGCTGTCGTCTGTCCGTCCCTATGTATGCTTAAATCTTTTAAACTACGCAACGGATTTTGAAGCGGTTCTTTAGGTTAGATAGAGTGATTCAAGAGGAAGGTTTATATGTATAATACATGCATACTATTGTAGAGAAACGCTGATAGATTTAGATGTTCATCATTGCACCCGTGCGAAGCCGGGTGCGGTTTGGTGATAAAATGATAAAATAGACCGATTTTGACGGGACTTTCGCTGATAGGAAGCTGATAATATAAGGAGTAACTTAGGCTACTTTTTTAGACTAGCTTCGCCCCACGGCGTCACTCGCGGTACGATAATAAGTTAGCGCGGGTGAAACCGCGGGGCGCAGCTAGTGATAAATAAAGTCACATTACTTCATATTAAAACGTGCTCTGAAATAAAGTTTCCTATCTGAAGCTAATACTTTTTTATTCTTTAATTCATGTTTGTTCTATCATTATACAGGGTGTACCAAAAATCCTACACGCATAACGATAGCAACGATAGTACTACTAATGTAGTATACTACTGTGTGCAAAATTTCAATCGACATAAAAAAATTGATTCCTCGTGATTCCTCCTGATGGAAAACGTTTTAAACACAGAACTACTTCCTTTCATTAGTTCGTTTCCACTCGTTGGCTTATAGGTATTTCGTTACTTGTGTTGTAATTATCAAATTTCTACACCTGCACGAACTCTAGTCGTTATTATTGTATCAAATGTTAGTTGACAAAAGTTGTAAATTGTGGAAAGCTGGTAACTTTGACCGATGGCGGCACATCTGCGGAAAAGTCCTGGCGTGAGCGACCACTACGCAAAGGACTTTTATTGTGATGGCACTCGGCTAAAATTACTTCAATTAATGTATACTACTTCAATTAATTGAGGCGTGTCCATTACAGTTTTTCTATTAGTTACATACATAATCTACACGGTAACGTAAAAAGACACAGTTTGGGTCCTTGTGTGATTGTTTGAACGCGCTCATCTCAGAAACCACTGAAAATACTGATTTTTTCTTAAGATTGCTCGTTCTATGTTATTAATTAAGAGAGAAGAGCAACCAACCAATTAGATTGCACCTGATTAAATGCACCTGTAATTAAAATTTGTGGTTGACACCAGTTTATCTATTGTGCTTTAACTTGACATTATAAAAATCTAACAGTATAATAAATTGAGTTAGTGCTATTTATGCTATACATTGTATGTAATTGTCAGCCTCGTTGGTCTAGTGGTTAGATGTGCCGCCTTTGAATCAACGGGTCCCGGCTTCGATTCCGAGGTCGGGCAAGTGTCTTTGTCTTGTCTTGTTTCGTTTAAAAAAAACATTGATATGAAATGATGAACCCTGACATTATGACCCCTGACAGATATCTGAATTTGATATTGTGAATTTATTGCTGTTTTTGACATTATTATTATTCTTAGTCATAAATAATTCGTGATTGACATAATGTGTCGACAAATCGTGACGTAATATCTGCATGCCTAGTTATTATGAGAGCTAAATAACTAAACTTTGAACTCTAAAAATCTAAATATCATACAAAATAAAATTTATTTTCATCAGTACCAAATGACTCTATTCATTAAAGTTCCAGGTGTCCTTATATTATAAACATTAAACTTCAAAATATAACGGCGCATGAGTGCACCAAATCAAAGAAGACCCATCGCATGAAAGTTGCTTGATCATTTTACTTAAAATTGTGATGTGTAAGGACGTTAGACCATAAACTTGGGGATCAAACGCAAGACTTTTAGAGCTCAAATAAAAAGTAGCAAGCGAAGTAAACCCGTCTAATACATTGTACGCTTTGCTGACTTAGGAGTTCGAAATAAACTCCTCGCCTACACTCCCCATTCGGAGAGTTGCTCTAAAGTTGGGCCAGACGGTTGCTTTTCTACGTTTTACAACATCCTGTCGTTAGAGATACGAACGAGACTCCACAGAACTTTTATTGGACTGTTACCTTTTAAAGGAAATCCAAACACGGTATATTCAAACATGTTGCCACTGGACTTATCTGTGACACTGTGACTGTGGAACTATTCAAAGTACTAGCTGTACCCTGCGCGCGTTGCTACGCCCCTAACTAAAATAAATTTGAAGGAAACACATCTTTTGTTCAGAAACGTTTGTGGGCTACTGAAGTGAAAAGTAACTTTATAATTATGATTCGAAACATTGACATTGTATCTCTTTTCCGCCAATAGAAAAGAGAGAGAGAAAGCCCCAGCACCAACAGCTTTGATTTTGAATTCGACCTCAAAGACAAACACGTTCGGAATTTCGTACTAACTAAAGAAATTTAGCAAAAATGATAATTATATCTTTTATTATAATTTATTGAATTTTTAACTTATTGTTGTATTTAAACGAAAATAAGTATTTACTGCTTAAAAAACTGATATTTAACCTATAAATATTTAATTCTAGTTTCAAAAATGTTACGTAATATATTTCATCTCCTATAGTGTTCTCGCTGCTGAAGTGAAAAGTTATGTGTTACACGAGAGTAAAGTTTTTTGCATCTCGTGCCTTTGAATCCCTCGCAACACTCAGGAATCAACTTTGGAATCACTCGCTATGCTCGTGATTCAATCATTGATTCCTTCGCTTGGTCGGGATTCAATATCAGCACTCGCAGCAAAAACACGACTTTGCTCTCTTGTTGCACAAATAACTATTATTATATAACACAGTGAGCAAAATGCGATTTTGCTCACTGAGTGAGACAAAGTAACTTCGACTTCAAAAATTCAACTTCAAATTCGACTTCAAAAACGGCATTAAAAAGCAAAAAATAACCCATAAACAATAGTTTGAAGTCGTTAGTTAATTAGGGTAAGCTAAGTGCCGTTTTTAAATCGATTTACATGTGTCAATCAAAAGTGTGCATGGAAAGCAAACGCATGGTTATAGTAGTGACCAACTGTTTCTCCTGCGAAGCTCAAAAGACGTAAACGATTCCGATAATCGTGCACCGCAGCTTGAGCAATTTCCTAGCCGATCCGCGGATGCTGGGAGCATTCAACGCTCCAATTAACCTTGCTAATGGGTGTGCTTCTGACGATGACGGCTCACGATGCCGGAATATTGAACGTCAGTACGTTGAAATCCAATATTCTGTTCAAGCATCAGGTAAGACATTGCATCATCAAAGAATTGCATCTTTGAATAAAAACTGAGATTGACAGACTGTCAATCTATAATATATAATCAGATATGGTATTTTTGTGTACTATGAAATTATTCCATGACAGTTAATTGTACAAATTGACATAAGCATCAAACTCAACCCTAAACCGCTGCGGTGCAACGGGTTCCTCGGGTTGGCGGTTAACCTAGTTGAATTTACACAAGGCAAAGTAATATGTAATGTTAGTTTTCCACCAGTTCGGAACACGACCACTGCTGAGAAGAACTGGCAGGAAACTCAGAGGGCTTGTCATTCTTTTTTTATTACTGTATTTTTTATTGGGGTCTTATTTAATACTTTAATATTTATTACCTGATATTTTACGCTGTTTCTATCGCGCCGAATGTGACTAATTGTAGCTGTAGTTGAAAATAATTGTAGCAGCGACATCTGCTAACAATAATGGCACTAACTCAATTGAAAGTCAACCTCAATACCAGTCTGGTGTGCTAAACTTTTGTTCCTGATCAATTAGTAGAAGAGTATTTTGCAGGAGCTAAAGTTCATCCGAGGCTTCCAGCGCCCATGTTGCGGTATTTGGGCATAACCGGACCAGTATATCTTATTAGCGTATGTACATGCATGTAAATTGTAATGTATATTGTATAACTTTACTAGCAGCATTTTATATAAAATATAGCAGCATTTTATTGTATATATATGTCAACGGAAAACAACAAGAACCGGAAATTTATAAATTTCCTAGGAAATTTATAAACGTCCGTAGGATTCCAAACAAGAGATAAATTGTATTATTTTACGCCCACATTTTCGGAAATTTATAAACTTACTGAACTCACGCGTAAAATAATAAGTAGCAATAACCAAACGCCATGGGCGCTCTGATTGGTTGAATAAGTCACGTGTTCCTTCTCTGTCCTCTCCGCCGCCATTGTTCCATATTGTCTACTTGTGGTAACCTAGACCTGATACTGATGCATCATCAGATATACCTGCTGCATCATCAGGAATCTATAGGATACCCAACTCCTTACCAAATTACAGTAGATGTATCGTGTTTGGACGCATTGTAAGGATATCAATGAAACAGATATAAAAACGTTAGGTAATTGACATTTATGGCTGAGTAGACTCTCAATGTAGTGAACATTGAGTGTGTACTCAATGTTCACTACATTGAGAGTCCATAATGCAGTCCGATGTCAGGGGTTTTTTAAGATAAATACTTATTTTACTAAGTTTAATTTTTACATGTTTTTAAGCATTTTTTTAGCGTCTGTTTGGAAATTCGCCAATCGCGATCGCAATTCGCGTGTTTTTTTTTAAATTAAACTTTATAATGTTTGTTTTTTTTGGCAGAAGGCCGGCTTTATTGTTTTATGATTGTTTTTTTTTAACAAAACTTTTTAACTTCTCGTTACTCTATTTCTATTGTTTTATTTTGATAGAGTGACGTAGGGGTCATTAGCTTATTATGTAAAACAGTAACCCTGTATTATAGGTACTTACCTAGTTTTAAAGTAAAAATACTGTTACGTACTGATAAATTTATAGTTTGGCAAGTCTAACTGTACCTATGTCTATGGACACAAGCATGCCACTATCAACATCGACCAATCAGAGAACAGTGTGTTATTTGCCGTATCTTGTAGAAGCGTAAAATTAAAAGCTCTACTGTGATTGGTCGAACCGTTTAGAATCTTACGAATGGATATCCGTTAGTTTATAAATTTACGACGAGACGTCGTAAGTTTATAAATTTCCGAAAATGTTTGCGTAAAATAATACAATTTATCTCTCGTTTGGAATCCTACGGACGTTTATAAATTTCCTAGGAAATTTATAAATTTCCGGTTCTTGTTGTTTTCCGTTGACATATACATATAACTGGAACTTTCCGTGTGCTTTCGGATTTTTCCGTATACAAAACCAGCCCATTACATCTTGCGGTTGAGGTACCGTTTGTTTCCGACTTCATTAAAATTTATGCATATATTTTTCTTTTTGACCAATTATTATGTAGTAGAAAATTAAATAAACAAAACTACTATTTTGAACTTTCATAATACTTCATTGAATTTCTTTTTCTTTTCAGGCCCAAAATGAAACCGGTGATTTAGGCTGGTCAAACTTCTAGAAGAATTTTCGTAAGTATTCATTTATTATAGACTTAAAACATTTTGCAACCACTTTAAAAAGTTTTTTGAAAATCGTTTGAAAAACGATTAATTGTTTTTATATATCTAGACTGGCAATGTTACGAGTCCATCTTGGTTCCAGTATTTTATACACAATCTTCAATAGATTGTTTACCGATAATGGCTCATCTTAGCATGGCTGAGGTGTGTCATCTGACAATTATGGCTGACGAATTCCATCTTGCTCCATTGTACGAGCACCAAAGATGGTATTCCCAATCTGTTAAGGAATTTAAACTTCAATCCGTAATATTACTAAATACACAACTTCAGCATAACTTTTTTTGTTCTAAGTAAATTACACATCTGGTCATAATAAACCCTTTAAGGTATACTTTACAATTTTTAAGCTTTCATCTTCCATTAATATAATACCCAATAAAAATAAATGGTTACGGCTTCTTATCTATAGTTTACATTATTAGGCAAAAGAGAGCTACAGGAATAACAAAACTTGGTGTTAAAACATTTGACCAGAAATGAAGATAATGTGTATGAAATTAAACTAGGTTGAGTGCGATAATCGTAGGCAGTCCCCGGTTTGATTTCGGAGTCTGAGTGTCATTTGTATTCGTGAATTCCATGTTTATGAACAGCCTCCGCAATACAGGTTATATCTAGGACAGGAGTTGCGTATTTTTAAAAGGCCCATAATATAGCACCAATTCTTTGTATCTTACTTTGTGCAGTTTTAGTTTTCATCAAAACGGGCCCGAGAATCGTTTCAGCGTTCTTCGTTTTATTTTTAAAATTCACCTCATTATAGTTTTACAAGTCGTTCGGATCTCCAATGGCCGGTTTATTTAAGAAGTTTCGAATTGGTTACGCCTCTATCCGTAACTGCGGACGAAGTTTTATGATTAGGTAAAAGTTGTGACGCAGTCTGTGCAACGAGTGTTTATAAGAAGGGTGATTTAAGGTTCAAATTGTTATCATTTAAATGGAGTTTCATTGGTTAATTTATTTACTGTGAAGTATTTCTGCAGTCCAGCTAAAATGTTTAAGATCTGAGCACTGGTAAAAATATTAAGCGACACTTTACGAAATTGCACATGCTTTTCAGGCTACAGAATCTTTATCTTTACATAGTATAAAACAAAGTCGCTGTCGTCTGTCCGTCCCTATGTATGCTTAAATCTTTAAAACTACGCAACGGATTTTGATACGGTTTTTTTTAATAGATAGAGTGATTCAAGAGGAAGGTTTATATGTATAACCCACCCCCGCTTTGCACGGGCGAAGCCGGGGCGAGCCACTAGTTAATTAATATAAGGTTGTATTTTTTTTTAAATCGCCAAACTTTGCATGTAAAAATACAAAACATGTACAAGTATGTAGCGTTCGCCACAATCTATGAACGTACCACAATTTTACGATCCGCAGATGGTACAGGAAGAGAATATAACATTAATGAAAGGAAAAATAACAAATGTCTGCAAAGAAAAAAAAAAGAGAGCTGTTTTGGTTTTTTTGCGTAATACTTATGTTTTTGGGTGTGCTGAATCCGAAAATAACTTTCATTTGCTCGTAGAATGTCACGTTTTTTGACACTATAGGTATTTATGGTAAACAAGTTATCAACTAAAAATAGAAGATAAAATAATAAAAAGAATTTTTGTTTTTGTAATTGCGTAATAAAACTTATTGTTTCATCTAAAATACATTCATTAGTAAGCACTAAACATATTTCTTTTTCCCAGTGAGACTACTTTTGGTACATTTTCGCTTGTAGGAAGCATCTGGAAGGTTTCTCTGAAGCGTCCAACAGTACATCTTTTTTCCATCTCCTTGATATCTTGACGAAATCTTTCAACTTGCTCTTCACTCACATCTCCTAAATTTTCTGGAAAGTAGTCGAGCTGGGAATGAAGAAAATGAACTTTTAAACTCATTGGGCAACCTAAACCTTGAAATGCTTTTATCATTCTTTTGCCGATTTGTTTGTAGTTAGGGTCTTTGTTATTACCTAAAAATGTATTTAGGACCTCTTTGAAGGCCTTCCACCCTTCTCTTTGAGAATCCGTCATGGTTGTGATGAATTGTGGATCTGCTATAAGCCCTCTAACTGGTCCAATGAATACACCTTCTTTCAACTTTGCCGCTGAGAGGCCTGGGAACTTTGATATTAAGTATTTGAAGCAATTTCCATCTCTTGGAAGTGACTTTACAAATTGCTTCATCAATCCCAGCTTTATGTGAATCGGTGGTAGAAGAAGTTTATGAGGAGGCACCAAAGTTTCATGTAGGTCATTCTTTTCGCCAATGTTAAGCTCCCTCGGAGGCCAACACTTTTTGGTCCAGTGATTTGCTCGGTCTCTACTATCCCATAGACACAAAAAGCAAGGGAATTTGGTATACCCTGTATACATAGCCTGTATACTTTTAGAAACAATTATCAAAATAAAATTGTACTAATTTATTTATGACTTCAAGTTAGCCCAAAATTCCATTTTTTATAATAAAATTTTGCGTTTTGCAAAATTACCTGACGTTCTGGATTTTTTTCAGTACTTTTTTATTTTTCAGGTCACCTAAATACATATAAATCAGTTGAAAACATAAAGACTTATAGAAAAAAGACAAAGAATTTTTGTTGTAGACCTGTGTAATTTACGTGTGATCGGAGGTCGGGATGTGGGGGGGGGGAGTTTTTAAGGGTAAAAAACGGTTTATCTTGATATAGGGCAAAACTCCAATCCTATGGAAAAAAAATTAAGACAAAGTTGTAGGTATTAAAATTATCTACAACTTTTGTACTTGCACTTTGTTCATAAAACCTCAAAATTTTAGTAAAAAAATCATAAAACCAAGTTTATAACTGCCCCCACCCCCATTTCCCACCCTCAGATCGCCCATAATTTATTCATACAAACTCTCGCTACGGAGCCTAACTTTCAGTTTATAAAAAAAAACTAATTTCTAACTAAGTATGCAAGCAAGCTCACTTCTTATCATTTATTTTATAGCCCAGTGTGATATCCGGTGCTTTGTTATCCCTGTGGAATTTCGGGTATTACTTTGAGTATGCTTCGAAAACTTTTGAGAACGCAACGGAAACTTTGTTTACAAGTTTTCGAGACGGTTTAAGTGGCTAAAGCATGCCACTTAGACCCTCTCAAAGATTTCGTTGTAGTTCACGTATACACGTGTATAAATTTATCGTTAAATAAGTGCTTAACTTACCGGTTCTCAGTTTGTTAATCACTCCAATTAAATTAAGGCAAGATTTCCGTTTGATAAACAGCATAAAACATTATTTGACATCAACTTTTCCTTATGTTGCGTTTAAATATCTAATTTAAAAGGTCGGTCTTACGGCGGAGGGGTGAAGTGAAACTACATAATATAAATTTGAAAGAGGGCTATTATGAGTACCCGGTACAAAAGTCATTATCCCAGCCATCTCCTCTCAATACACTTGACCTTCTTTATACAGACTTTCGTCAGTTAAACGTATTCCAAGATTTGTATTTGTTCCGGCAAACTCGTTAAATTCAAATACACAATGATGACAGCGTACCTCAGTGCGATAATAACTGTCACTTGAGGTATTGTGTTTTCCGTAAGCTGTTCCTGAATTCAAAAGCAATTCCTGAAGTTGATTTGATAGATCTTGTAACTTTGGCACTGCTGAAATGGTGTTGAATGTTTATTAATATTATTCTCTTCTCTTTCTGATCATTCATAATATAATCGACCTTGTGCGATTAAGTGAACAATTATAAATACAAATCCTACTAATCACTACATAGTATAAAACAAAGTCGCATTCTTCTGTCCGTCCCTATGTATGCTTAAATCTTTAAAACTACGCAACCGATTTTGAAGCGGTTTTTTTTAATAGATAGAGTGATTCAAGAGGAAAGTTTATATGTATAACCCACCCCCGCTTTGCACGGGCGAAGCCGGGGTGGGCCACTAGTAATAATTATAAACGTGAAAGTTTGTAACTATGGATGGATGTTTGTTACTCTTTCACGTAAAAACTACCGAATGTATTTGTAATTAAACTTTACAATAATATAGCTTAAACATCAGAATAATAGATAGGCTACAATTTATAAAGATTTTGTGTAAATTGTCCAAAATATAACAATAAGTATCAAGTAAGTAGAAAAAAAATCTGACGAAGTAATAGATTCCATCACCACACGGGTAAAGCCGCGGGCGCAGCTAGCTTAAAATAAATATTCTAAAAAGATGAATAAAATGCCAATTTACAAGAAAATAAGATTAGTATTTATGAGAGCGTAATAAGATTAAGTCGAGAAAAAAATTGGGAAGATTGGGCAGGACTTTCACCATGAATTTAAACTTTATTATTGTTCCTAAAATGTAGGTAATGTGCGTTCTGCGCAAATACGAACGCACGCACGGAAACGATTTTCAAATATTTATGTGAGAGAATAGCTATTTCAATTTAGGCGTTTAAAATCCAACGACGGACAAAGTGCAAATAAAAGCGGGCCTATCGATCTCTGTCTGGCTGAGCGTGAACTAGTTTATAGTTTAAAATGAGTTGTAGCAGAGCTGGCATTAAATAACGCCGCTGATGTTTTCATACATAGAGTCATTAATATCGCGTCTTAAGTTGCGTCAGTGACGTATTATAAAATAAAGCATTTCGAATAGCCACGACGCTCTACTGTTAGGATTCTATTATTTTACCTAAATTTGGTATGTCTTGACGGTTTCGGTTTGACGGTTTATTCGCTACTAGCTTCTGCCTGCGCCTTCACCCGCGTATGTCTCAAATCCTTTCCCAATTGCAATTATTATTATTTTATAACAAGTACATGGAAGATATGGAACTGAGACGTGGTCGCTCACTATGGGCTCCATCAGAAGGCTCAAAGTCACCCAAAGGGCAATGGAGACGGCTATGCTCCGAGTTTCCCTGCGAGATCGAATCAGAAATGAGGAGATACGCAGGAAAACCAGGGTCACCGACATAGCCCACCGGATTGTCAAACTTAAGTGGCAGTGGGCAGGCCACATAGCTCGCAGGACCGACGTCCGATGGGGCAGAAAAGTCCTCCAGTGGCAACCGCGTTCCGGAAGGCGCAGTGCTGGTAGGCCTCCCACACGGTGGACCGACGACCTGGTTAAGATCGCCGGAAAGCAGTGGATGCGGGCGGCCCAGGATCGGCCTTTGTGGAAATCCTTGGGGGAGGCCTATGTCTAGCAGTGGACGTCTTTTGGCTGAAATGATGATGATGATGACATGGAAGATGGCCGGATTTCTAGACTTTTATGATTACCTCCACTCCCTAATGTCGTCGTGTAATATTATGATCTTAATAAAATAAATAATAAAAATATATTTACAAAGCCACCCCTAACGACACTACCCCGTAGTCTCCTCGGACGCGGAATGAGCAGTCAGGCAAAAAAAAAATTTTGGGAACTTCCAGACCTCGCCGTCGGCTGATGAAGCGAAAACCGTGGCTCTGGATTGGGCAGTCGAGGAACGCCATTGGTTTTAGTGGGTAGGTTGAGGAGCCAATTTACATTTTGTGACGCCCCACACAACCGGGCTAGCCCCCAACGGCCGCGATGATGAGAGGACCATGAGGAGATCCACGAGGATTTCCAACCATACAAAAACACTTATGGTAGATGTTTATTGGATCAATCTCCAATCTTACAAAATAAATATTTTCTTTTATGGATATGTTACCATCGCCCATGTAATATGATACAGACACTCCTATATTACTTCACGGTATTCGGCACATAGGTACTCGTAAACTTTGTCTGATGAAATCTAGGGTGACCTAATACTGTATTTGATAACGATAATAGCTAGGTTGCTCCCCCTGAGATAAATGTTGAGAATACAGTTAATTAAATGGATAGGCAGCCATTTAAAGCTCTAATTTATTATTCCAATTACGTGGATAGCAATATAAAAATAGCAAAAAATGGGGCAAACAATCTTCGTCGCGGTCAGTTCGTTAAAAAGTGGAGCCAAAACTTTAAATATTCTATTTAGCGCTAGAAATTAAAAGAGCTTTCTGACACGCCACTAGTGGCTGCTGAAAAATTGCCAAGTCACCGGCTGCTGAAAAATTGCCAAGTCACCGGCAGCTCTTTGTTCAATTTCTTAATTAAGTCAAATGAAGAAGCAATCTTTGTGGGTTGGTTTTCAAGTATTTGCTACGTTAAATACGCAGGCTGCGTCCATGATTTAAACGGTAAAAAATCTAGTTAAGATGTAAAAACCTTATATCATAAGGTATCTATGTCTATCATTTTAACAAATAAACCCTTTGGCCGAAATTGGACACTAACAATGCAGTGTCTGCATAAAATTGAGTACGTATAAGAAAATGTACCAAACTTGGCCTAATTATAAACTAGCGACCCACCCTGGCTTCGCACGGGGGCAATTATGCATGCAATAAACTTAAAAACATTCCTCTTGAATCACTATATCTATTAAAAAACCGCTTAATTGATTGATGATTAATAAATTCCAGAAAAAATAAACTCGTTTATCTTAATTATCGCGTTGTCCGATTTGTTCAACGACATGGCTCCAGAAGAGACACGAAACGAATATGTATTATGCTTAATGTGTTAATGAACTATTGTTTGAATAATCGCGAAAACTAAATAAATATAAATAAAAACTAAATAATATAAATTATTGGTTATAATTTTACAATAATGCATGGCCTTTTTTAACTCCCGTAATACAACGCTAGCCGGAGTCCCAAGAGAGTATATATTTTTATGGCACCGTGCGCTGCCCTCTAATGCAGCCTAGGTCACTGAGCTGGCCTGTTAGCCAGGGTCATAAAGTTTAACGACGAAGCTAATTGTCGTATATCCTCGGCACATGTGCTGAGCGATGACCACTCCGAGTGGAGCTCCATATTTTATGAGTTGGCTTTTCTTGTTAATTCATTGATAAACGGAATAAGTTTGTGTCTTGGGATATTCAAGCTTTTGTTGATCTGGAGTAATATGGCTCAGCTATCGTGATTTTTGTCTAACTATGTTGATATTCTTTATGGTATGATTTTCTATGCTTATTTCTCTAGTTATAATGAGAAAAATTTATTTGATTATTAAAGTAGCTAGCAAACGCTTTTCTAAAAGTTGACGCTTTTCAGATCCAATAGAACAGTTTGTATAAGGAATTTGTTGGGCAATATTATATTATATATAATTTAATATATATATATATTAAATTCTAAATAGGACCGCAAAGTACTAATAAAGAAAAGAATGACAAGCCCTCTGAGTTTCTTGCCAGTTCTTCTCAGCAGTGGTCGCGTTCCGAACTGGTGGTAGACTACATTACTTTGCTTTGTATAAATTTTACTAATATGTTGACAATTTGTAAGTGTCCATTGTATCCTATGCAAAATAAATGATTTGACTTTGACTTTGAAATGTAGATAACATTAGTAGAAATAACAATATATGTTGCAGAAAAAATATTTTATTGGATTGCAACTAGGTATATTAAATAGGCCCACGAAGTATCAACCAAAAATTACTTTGAGTTTCTTGCCAGTTCTTCTCAGCAGTAACCTATCTAAAAAACGTATAAAAAAATTTAGACAAATAAAATCCGCATCGAAATGCATAGGTACTATAAACTTAGTTCGTTCAAGCAAGTAGGTAAGTTAATAGAATCATGACACCGGGTCTAGAAAATACTCTGAATAATTGCACTAAAATTGTCTTTAGAGGAAAATAGACATTTGCATGAAAGCCACTTCCAAGCGCAAACAAAAACTGCAAAACCAAAGTGACCCAAAAATTCCGGTTGTATTTACCCCCACCGCGACGTCCATTACTGGCTACGTTCTGCACTCATTTACTTTTCGCTGCAGATAGTTTACAGTAAAGTTGCGCAACGCGAAATGCTCAGCGTAACTTCATTACTATGTTATGCACCTCGTAACCTGGGCACGAGGCACCTATTGGAAATATTCGATGCAATTTTAATCTCACTCAACGTTCAATAAAGTGGAAAGTATCAGTACATACTGGTGTGAACATAAAATTAATGGGTACAATTTTATAGTTTGATAAAAAGTATAATATACAAGTATGGCCAAGTTGTTCGGTCTCATTTAAGCAGTAAAATTTAATTTGACCAAATAAGGCATCATATACCACCATATAGCACCATAGACCACATCCACACAGTGAGGCAAATTATACTTAAGTCCGAAGAGTATAATCGGCCCCTGTGTCTAGCTTTTGTGGACTATGAGAAAGCTTTTGACTCCGTCGAACCCTTGGCTGTTCTTGAATCCCTTCAGCGATACCAAGTGGACTATCGTTACATCCAAGTCTTGAGGTGTCTGTACGACGAGGCCTCTATGTGTGTCCAAGTACAGGACCAGCGTACTAAACCCATCCAACTTTGCCGGGGAGTGAGACAGGGGGATGTAATATCCCCAAAACTGTTCGCAAACACTTTGGAGGATGTGTTTAAGACGCTCGACTGGAAAGATAAGGGCATTAACATAAATGGCCAGTACATCTCACACTTGAGATTTGCAGATGACATAGTCCTAATGGCGGAGTCGCTGGAGGAGCTGCAACAAGTGCTGACCAGCTTAGCATCAGCCTCGCGACGGGTGGGTCTCGGTATGAATTTGGATAAAACCAAAATCACATTGATCACATTCATCCGAGACCTATCGTTGTAAATGGCCGTCTTGTTGAAGCTCGGGCAAATTTTGCAATTAGGTAGAAACAGCTTCGACAAGGAGGCCAAGAGGAGGATCCAGCTGGGCTGGGCAGCATTTGGAAAACTCCGTCGGGGTTTCTCGTCGCCCATCCCGCAGAGTTTGAAAATGAAAATTTTCGAACAGTGCGTTCTGCCCGTCATGACCTACGGCGCTGAGACGTGGACACTCACTGTGAGACTAGTCCACCAGTTTAAAGTCGCTGGGCGTGCTATGGAGCGAGCTAAGGTTAGAGTTTCTCTGAAAGATAGGCTCCGTAACGAGACTATCCGACAGAGAACCAAGGTCACCGACATAGCTCAGAGAATTAGCAGGCTGAAGTGGCAGTGGGCCAGCATATCTGTAGAAGAACCGACAACCGCTGGGGTAGACGAGTTCTAGAGGGGAGACCGCGAATCGGCAAGCGTAGTGTGGGACGGCCCTCTGATAGATGGAGCGACGATCTGCGAAAGGTTGCGAGCAGCAACTGGATGCGTCAAGCTGAAGACAGGGCGCTATGGCGCTCTTTAGGGGAGGCCTATGTCCAGCAGTGGGCTAATGTGGGTTGATGATGATGATGAATAAGGCATGCACGCGATAAATCGGATAAACGAGTTTAGTTTTTGCCTTTTTCACAAATAGCAAGACGGGTTGGCATAGGGTTTGTAATAAGTTTTCTGTATGTATGTGTCACCCTCAGCTCAGGATGGTATGGGTTGGTGATATTGTGTATACCTTAATCTGTCGACACACGGGTATGTTTGTTACCGCATAAATTCATTAGATTTTTTAAGCTTTAAAATGATTTTTTGATGCTTTTGGTATTGGTTTCAGATTGGTCCCATATTTTCATAAATTGTGTTGGTTTCTCACAAACATACAGTAGAGTAGTTTATTAACTAAGCCTTTACATATACAGAGTGATAGCTCCTCGCCTCAGGAGGCGCAAACTAATCATGTCCAAGTCGGAGCAACCGCAATACGTCTGAGCAAGGAGCGAAGCATACACTGCGGTTTATGGCCACATGGCAATTAACTGCGGAGCTGGTTAGGTTCACTGCAGCTTAGACTAGCATGGTGGAATGCTTTCGTTAACAGGACAATGTTGCTGCAGACCTAGCATGGGATCGCAATTGATTAATTTGGCATAGATTTCATCCTGCAAGCGCGTTACTATAATATAACTCTAATAAATCTATAACATCCATATGCATTCAATCATCTCAATATGTTCTCTGTAAAAGACAAGTCAATCCGAGAGGGAATGTTTACTATAAAACCCTTTACTCTATTAAGGTTAAAAATATTTCAGACCTTATTGAGATCAGAGCAGCGAGTGCACGCGGTCAACTCCATCTTTAATAAAAAAGTAAGTGTATATCTACTACTACTCCTCAGCCCATAAATGACCCACTGCTGAGTCGGGCCTCCTCCCATTACACGGAGAGTAATTAGCCTAAAGTGCTACGCTGGCCATACGGGTTGACAGGGTTTCGTGTCAAGTTTTCCTTCTCTTGCGGCTAGGTTATCGGCCTTGAAATATCATCTTGTCGGCTCTTACAACATCATCAGGACACGACTTCTCACCACACGGACAAGTGTATATAAAAATATCCAACAAGGATTTTGGTTCTTAAATTGAGTTGAGTCTCTGCCACCGAAGCCTAGAGAAGGAATTGCTTGCTGAATCTTCACTGTAATATATATACATATATATATAATATATGTATGTATAGGTTTATTTATTGTATATAAAAGTATATATTGTATAATTAAGTATGTATATAGAATAATTTTAATTATTATATTTTTAGCATCACTACATAGTATAAAACAAAGTCGATGTTTTCTGTCCGTCCCTATGTATGCTTAAATCTTTAAAACTACGCAACGGATTTTGAAGCGGTTTTTTTTATTAGATAGAGTGGTTCACGAGGAAAGTTTATATGTATAACACACCCCCGCTTTGCACGGGCGAAGCCGGGGCGGGCCACTAGTATAATATAAGTTGTTTCCTAATTTATTGTATACTGTGCACCTACCATTTGGTTCTCTGCACCACTTATAGGTTGACTGGGAGAGAATGCCCATGGCATTAAGTCCGCCTTTGTACACTTATGTGCATGAAGTTTAAATAAATAAATAAAAAATAAGTAAATAAATAAATAAATAAATAAATAATTAAATAAATAAATAAATAAATAAATAATTAAATAAATAAATAAATAAATAATTAAATAAATAAATAAATAAGCCTACTGTGGCCACTGCCACGCTAGCCCGATATGTGTAGGATTTCATATCGACATCTCCAAGTTCTTGTTTGACTATGTTTCCTCATATTGCACTCTCAGGATGAAATGGGACGAGGACTATGCATTCTATATTGGTCACTAGAAAGATTCTTGAGAAGACACATAATACACGCGTTGTGTACGCATCTAACGTTGGTACGTGCTAATGTCGTAAAGCCGTCGGGGCTCGGTTTAACCGGTGCGTTATGGCGCGCGATGGCGAGCGACGCCCGCCCCACTTTCGGAGACAATGTGTGCTCTGCTAAATGAATCATAACTTCACGCCCATCTCTTTATGGAAAACACTTCTTTTGACCCGATATTATGGATAAGGAAATAACTGGGTTTTTTAGATTTATCAAGATTCATTCCCTATATTTCTGGACTTTATTTATACTCCTACTATGAACTTACAACTCGTGCATAGCCTATTCAAAGTTACGGAAAGGATTTAATATCGGAAATAATCGTCCGACTGGCGACGGATTTAAAATACATGGTGTCACCACCCCATTTCATCCTGAGGGTGTCGTAAGAGCCGACAAAAGGAAATGATAAGGCCGGAAACCTAGCCGCAAGAGAAGGAAAACTTGAAATTAAACTCTGTGCCAACCCGTCTGGCCAGCGTGGCACAGTAGGCCAATTACCCTCTTTGTAGTTCGAGGAGGCCCGTCTCAGCGGTGGGTCATTTATGTTATGGGCTAAGAAATAGTAGTAGTAGCGTTATGGTTTCTGACGATTTCTTCCAGGAAGAAGGTTCCAGTGCGTTTAGAAGTATGCACCTTCGATACTAACTTACGGCACTCTCAGGATGAAATGAGGTGGCGACACTATGTATTCATTATTTGATTAAATCCGTCACCGTAACCTAATAAGTTTATTCTAAACCTTTCAGTCTCGTATGGACTATAAAAGACTCAGGTTTTATTGGGCCAATACCTATTCTGAATTCGTAACGAAGGCAAATCAGTTATAGTAAGCAAGTGTGTTTGTACAATTGAGTGCTTATGATCAGCAGACCGGCGGATGCGGCACAAAGACGTTCGCTGTGCGGTACGGCACTCCGGGATACGGCAAATGTCGATAATTAGATTTTCTTTGTGACATTCTGATGAAGTCCCAATAATCATGTGATGCACGTTACCGGTGTGACAACTTGAGGGTTGATTACCAAATTGGCTGCGCATTTGGGTTACTCGGGGACGGAGCTAGTCCAAGAGACATGATGCAAGACAAGTCTCAAAATGTTGATACCCATTTTAACATATATTTTAACATAGCAGAAGCAACACCTAATCTAATGTACCCAAGATCTATATTCTCGTAAATACATGAATTCTATTCCATTATTTATCGCGCGTAATTTATATGATGACCACCTGCTGCATCGGGCTTCCTCCAGGTACATGGAGGGTTTAGACTACTGTGCGAAGCTGGCCAGATTTCGTATTAAGTTTTCCTGGCTGGGTTATCGCGCTAGTCATCTCCTTTTATCACCTGTTACGGAACCCTGAGGATGGAATGGTGTGGTGACACCATGTAATATAAATCCGTCACCACACTGACAATGGCCAATGTAATTTATATTATTTCCATAGCTTCAAATGGTTTACAGTAATCGTTACCACGAAAGACACGCTTTAAAATAAATGATTTTATTCTATTAAACATTGAATGAATGCAATGAAATGGGTGCTCCAAAAACAAATTAAGGTCGAATCCGAAATGTCCGCTGATGAGGCATTTGGGAAATATTGGCGAGCGCCGAGCGACCCGTGTCTGCTGTTCTGCGTTGTCCACGATTTATATTTCAATTGACCGGTACTTCCCCAAACATCAATCCTACAGAACGCCAACACTATACAATAGCTTAGTTTGATACCTAAAACTGTGCCTCTTCATAGCTAGGACCTCTATAAGATGACATCAATCTCTGTCGATATTCATAAAAAAAATATTCACAATTAGTATGCATTACAGAAGACATGATATTCAGAATTTAGGAAAACAATGTTAAAATTAAACACTTTTTAACGGATTTATCGCGTGTATATTACATTATTTAATTCCCGACGTTTCGAATGCTTTGCAGCAGTCGTGGTCGCGGGAGAGACTAGATGACAGTTGAAACCTAAGAAATCATTAAACAATGTTAAGTTATACACAAAGTCTAGATGTAAGAAAAGGAAAATATGAATTTCAACCTGACGCCTGTATGCTGGAGTAGTTTAAGTAGTAAATTAAATGGTGACGTATTATATTTAAAGCCCATGCACATGATTTTATTGAAAGGTTAATATCGCAATTGGCATCATATTTTATTAATAGAAACACTTTAAGAGTTGCTATTCAATTAGGCTTCTGCACATGCATATAGGCAACCAAAATAACGCAACACTGAAAATGTTTTGCTGGCTGCACGACTGAACCGGTTTCGACGGAATTAAATCCGGTTAGGCGACAGTTTTATATTAGATTTGCGGTGAGTTGTTTAAGCTACACACTAACAACTCGTTGGTACTACTGTTAGATATTCAAGTTATCGCTGATTAACCCCCCGGGAGTGCTGTGTAAAATACGGTCCAAATCCAAAGGTGAATTCATTATATGTAAAGGTAAACTACGTAATTTGCGATTACAATATTTGATATGTATGAAACATACTGATATTAAGTATGCATTAATATTTTAATTAAGGTGGTTATTAAGGGAACCTTAGGTGTGGTCGATTTACGTTGAAAAGTAGTTCACCAGCCCATTACAGTGTTATGACCTGACTAATAGGATTTAGAAATGTTGCTACACTAAAAAATCAACTATTTGAAGAAAATCTCATCTTTACTAATGACAATCTAAAACTGAACTTCAGACTTATTGAATAGATAGATGTCTTCATGAGATGGTACGAGCCGAGTACATTATGATATTTATTAGTTTGAAAAGATTTACGAGCCATTTCACCGATCCGGAATATGAATCGATATAAAGAGCTCTCATAAATTGTTAAAAATAAACGTAAATCACACAATTTATTGCGTTTTTAATGTTTTTATTATAGCTGCGCTATTGGGGTTTAAAGAGCGGGTGTCGATGGGCGATAGACATCGGGTTCAATCCTGGTTAAAAAGGACAGAAGAAGGGAAATTAAATCGTTGTGGTGTAACTAAAGGAGGAAACACACTTAAAGAATTTCATAAACTGAGCTGAGCTGGACTGATGTTAGCTGGCTTGATTTGTAACATGTTTTAATCTTTATCAGTCAAGGTTTAGCTGACTAATAAATGTTCGTAATATCTGCTGAGCTTTCGATAGAGTTCCGCCGCTGATTACCAATGCAAAAGTCCAATGATTTGAAGAGATATATGCATTTATGTATTTATTGAATGTCTTCATTTTTCTTCCGGTTTTATGCTACTTTATGTGATAATAATTTCAGCCAATATTGAGATAGCCTCTTCCAAATTGACGAGGACTTTAAGCCTGTTTTATGCAATTTTTATGACTTATTCAAATTGAATTGCATAACCAGCATCATCGTCCAACTACAAGTTGTGAAACTAGTATAATTCTTCTAAATTAACATAATAGTTATTTAATTTCAGGTCAGTTATGAATTATGTGATTTACTATCCTTCAAGTGGCATTATTCGGTGGCCATATATGCCGCCGCCTTAATATAAAATGCCAAAGCCTTTGTAAGGAACACGTTCATCATATTCTAACAAAAGCCTACGGAGTTGCCGACGATATGGTATTTTTCGTAACACGATTTGTGCTTTCTGTTGTGCCAGTGGAAATATAAGAGTGGTCAACAATTTGTCAACAGGCCTACTGCCAATATTTCTAAAATAATAATTACTTGCTAATTTAAAATTAAATTGGGTAAATTTGTAGCCAATTTAAAAAAAAAACATCTGTGTTAATGGAGCTATCAGAATAACATTATAGCAGTTTTAGTCTCCTAAACATAGTAACATTTATACTTAAGGGCCGATAAATAAAGAATAAGAATATTTAATGTATCTTCTACTCCTAATATGAAGTCCTCAATATATTTTATAATATGTACAGATAGCGTATAGCTCTCAAAAATAATGGGTATGAAAATAAATAGCAGACATTCTTCCACGAGGTGCTAGATTTATAATTGTAGGGGGCACAGACCGCGCAGTCCATTACGTAGACTGCGTCTCTCGGGGCCGGTGGTCAGGCCACAGACGACATTGACAGATTCGCGGCGAGAGGGCTTCGAGATTTCTCATTCTCTAAGCACATTGCTTCTCTGTAAACTAATATTTCACCAATATATTACTGTTTTATGTTAACTTTAACTTCTAGTAACTTTTATCATCATCATCAGCCCACATCAGTCCACTGCTGGACATATGCCTCCCTTAAAGAGCGCCATAGCGCCCTGTCTTCAGCTTGACGCTTGACGCAAAGTAACAGCTAAGAACATTGTCTAGAGAGGCCATTCATTCGCTACCCGTTTTAATGTATTAGGGTTACACTAAGTAAAATGTGCAATATGTCGGCGTGAAATCCTGCGTGACCATTCTAGTTTTCTTAAATTGTCCTCTAGATATTACGACCGGTTCTTTTAGATTACGAGTCCTCGGTCCGCTTCACAGATTCGACCACGCGCCAATAAAGTATATAAGGCAGAGATCATGTTCCGGATCTGGGTATCAATTAAGTTCATCATACTTCGCGGGGACCTTAAGGATACATTAGGATAATGAGAGAAGTAATTACTAACAAACAACTAAGCGAATATTAAATTTACACAAATGTTTTCCAAAAGCACGCTGGTGATAACTAAGTTAGGATTATGTTTATTAGTTCTACCATCATAATGTTTTCACATTTAATCAGTATATGGTGGATTTAAGAATATTCACGCGCACTCACATTCATTGCAAAGCAATCTTTATAAGGCTAAGGATAAAAGGTTTCGCAGAATTGTATCTCATTCCGTTTTCTCTAGAGGCCCAATCTACGAGGCTGAGGGGTCCTCGCGATAAATCACCGACATTGTATATTGTACAGAAAGAAAATTATTGCGGTCGCTCAAAGCGAAAAATCGTAACATGAAATAAAGAGGGGGGCAGCTGTCAAACGCGCTTAACGAAAACCGACTTCAAAGATATTTTTTGCACGGTGTTCTTCTAATAAAGAGTAGATCCTTCAGAGTTCACTAAGTGCTGGCTCTGTTCAAAACAATTTTATTAAACAAATTATTCTTATTTGTAATTAAAACAATAATTTTATGTTTAAATGAATAAAAAAAAATAATGAGTTATGGAGAGCAGTATTTTATAGAATTTGTTAGTTATTTTACAGTACCTACAGTTTAAAACAAACAAACCAAAATCCAATATTGTGAATAGGCGTAAACGAAGTTTTAATTTTGTTGCATTGTTCTTTTGGCTCATGTCACGCACGAAGGGCAATATTTAGAAGTAAAAAGAGCCCGTAGAGAATCGTTAGACGTAGTCAGTAGTGTGACAATTAACCAAACAATTACCGGTTGTCCCAGTATATAGGCCGCGGAGGACAGACTTCAATCACTCCGTGTTATCCTAGTAATTAGCCAAAACCAGGTTAGACCGGTGCCGATCCCAATTAAATTGGAAAACACAAGACAATCTTGACATAAAACAATATGCCAATTCACTTTCGTCATCATGTTTTTTTTATTTCTTGTTTCACTAATTTCTGTAAGTAATACCAGGCGGATTGAGATTTTAATAAATGTACACTTATTCAATAATAAAACTCCATATTATCTAATAATTCAAATCTCATTCATGCAGAGTACAATTGGTGATGCACCAGTGACGGTAGCAGCCGCGACAGCCGATTGTCCCACGAACAACACAAAAGGCGCACACGCAGTTGCTCACTATATGAGTCTGTAACTATTAGAGGTCAAATCTGTTGAAATATCTCGTCACAAAGATTGCTCACAAAGAACGTGAAAATGTCAGGAGAAAAAATATTACAAACTCTAAATCAAAAACTTTATTAATTAAGTCAAAAATATTTATAATCATAAATATAAATAAATATCCTTGACATTTCACACAACGCCATCTCGCCCCAAGCTAAGCAACTTAATGCTTGTGTTATGGTAACGAGATGGATGATAAACTACTTATATACATATTGTTTTTTGTAAATTCATACATATTATAGATAGAAAACACCTAGACCCGGGACAAATACTTGTAGGTCGTAAAAATATTTCTTCCGTGCGAGAATCGAACCCGCGACATGCTGCGCAGCAGTCGATCGCTCAATCACTGCGTCAATTTGTGATGATGTTCTATAGCGAAGACCTGACAAGAAACTGTGTTTTCCATTTTTTTTAGTTTTGGATACAAAGACAGGGAGACGTTATCTCTCCGAAACTGTTCACCGCTGCACTGGAAGATGATTTCATAAGATGATCAAGATAATGATGATAACATTTGTACCTACTTTAGTCCCCTGGTCGAAATAGTCCCGCCGTCCATAGGTGGCGGTAAACCCTCGCCATCAGGGGCGCGTATGCTTGAGCGTCACCCTACTCATATAAAAAACGAAGGCCCTAGTGCCCTGCTCTCAGCTGCCTCATATAGGGACAGCTTACAGCTTTTCAGTGCTCGAACTAGCTCGGCGGTTGTCGATACTACTACATAAATGACTTGCGCACTGCCTCTTCAGTTTGCATATTGTTTGAGATATCTCGGTAACTTTGACCCTCTGAACCTTGATCCTTTGATACTTCAGTATGTGTCAAAAGTGTGGATCCTATCTGTCATAGGGACACCGACCGTATTTATAATAGTAATTCTATGTAGCAATACATTTTTTTAGCAGGACAATGCACGGGACTATGCTCTACTTGCAGAAAGAGCACAAAATCATGATGCAATTAAAAATATTAAAAGCGGCAAAAAATATTTTCTTAAATAAAATATGATATTCTATATTGCGTTGTCGATGTTTTTCCTGCCACGCCCAAGATTGAACCAATAACAGATGATGAAAAAATCTTCAAAGGCCTTATCTCATCCTGTCAATCAACTTGATAAGAATATCTTTCTATAGCAGAGAAACCACGCGGTGTTTCCCACGGACCCATCTCAGTCGCTTGTTGATCAACTAAATCCAATTGTTGACATCCAAGAACCAGTGCTGATGATCTGAACGTTCTTATTTGAAAGATCTTTTTGACCAAATAATTGTATAAAGGCAACCCCGAACATTTTCCTACATTTAACATCTATTTATCATGGCTACTCATTTGCTTAGCTTAGAAGTATACATACTAGTACTAACGTCCTTTGTGTAGATTTAGAATAAACATGTCACCAACCTTTTCCATCCATAAGCGGCTAAACAAGCTCAAAATACACATAACCTAGCCTCAAGAGAAGAAAATCTTGATAACCTATACTACATTGTCTCACTAGTCTCGATAGGAGGCTAATTTTCCTCAGTGAACATGGAGGTGACAATGGACATCGCACAAACATTGTTTTAATTCAACTTAAACTTTGGCTACAATTAAGCTAACTCTTGTACTCTAGCTTCTACACATTTAGATCATGCTCAACTTAACAAGTAACATACGGAAACGCATTGCGGTCAGTTACACAACAGGTTAAAAAGGTCGGTAATAAGAGGGGATCGGATAATAAGAGGGCTTTTTTGGTTCACTCCATTATGTTTGTAGTAACGATCTGAACCACCGCTCGCCGGATTTCTAATATCGGGTCGGCTTTTTTAAACCCCAGGCAAAAAGAGTGGTGTGTAAGTTTGACAAGTGTATGAGTCTGACTGTGGCCTAACCAAATATGACGCAATTTTAATATGAAAGTAGGTATTCCAGACGTGATTCTTACACATGTTTTATCAAAATCGGTTCAGCATTAGCTCTTTTCTAGTTGTATCGGGGTTTCCTTAAATTGGTTATAAAGTTGACGATTTGAGGCTCACAAGGAGATTTCCATGGAGACGACTTCTTCACCAGACGAGCTACATCTTTAAAAAATAAACCTTTGAAGAGTGTGGCCGATAATGTATCACTACATACCACCAGGCCTGTGGAAGTTCCACCAGACCTTCATTTATTGCTAGTGGGTTAATGGTAAGCTCAAAGTCTGTGAGATGAACCACATGTAAACTTCTTTCACATTTTTGCATAATGCCATAAATTTACATACCACAACATTTTTCTAAATAGAAGTTTAAGTAATTCAACACAAATCAAAAGGCAATATAATATATAGAAACCCAGTCAAACAGTTTTTTGACTAGAATCTCGAAACTGTGAGAAATTCAATAAGTTTCCTGAAAGAAGGCAAGTGCCACTGATCGCCGTATTGCAGACCGTATACTGCAGTTTTATTGAAATTTACGTTCTCTACCCGGTTAAGCCATATTCTGTTCTATTTTAACCCGCTAGAGACTATATCAATTTGCTCTAAGTGAATAGATCAAGACAAGTCGATACTTTTGCATTGGACGTTAACAATTTCAAATGCATCTTCAATTTTCTTTTGTCAAATGAAAAAATGTCTATTAAAAACTGAAAAGATTTGAAAAAAAATTATTTAGATTAGTTGTCAACCACAACCTTATCGATTTCTGATTCCATTAATCTTACTATTGCTCTCACTTTTTCTCTAACTCATTGTAGGATGGAAGCCTTCTATGTCAGGTGGGCTGGTACAGGGTTTTCTTATTCTCACATGTACTCGTAATATTCCGTTTCCAACAAGTTCGAACATCATTCATTGATCATTTCAGGTCTTCAATTACCCACTACTGAGACTGGCCTCCGCAAATTCATGGAGGAAGATGATCTTACTGTGCTGCGCTGGCAAGAAGGAAGTTTTCCTTCTCCTGCGGCTAGGTGATCTGTCTCTTGCGTTCCTTTAGTCGCGCTAGTTCCTTGCGACACCCTCAGGTTGGAGGTTGGTGATATTGTGTTTTCTAAATCACGGACCAATATACATCGTCAGTAACATTTAAAAGATGATCTATGTAAAGATCTACGTAAATGTGACTCTCTGTAACGTCTCATAATGAGAAGCACCAATTCCAAAATTTTAAATTCTCCCGTGGCATATGGAAAGTAACATGCAACTCGACGTGTTTACAAAGCATGTTAAAGTCGAATTTATTATGCTCGTAAACAAACATTATGGATCATTATACTGAACAATCACACTTCTGCCGTTTCTCTACTTAGAGTAATTACATTGGGTTATAGAGCGTTAATGATAATGTCTTTTTTATTTAATGATTAATCCCCACCAATTTCTGCAAAAACATAGTATTATTATTACAAAAATAATTTTAACTTTTTTTTTAATACAAATTTAATTTATTTAAAAAAAGAGTTTTTCCAGATATCTCTATGATATCTTAATCTTGGGTATGTTTGAATATAAATTTGAATATGTTTTAGTTATCATAGCACATTTTATCGTGTGAACCTTCAAACGGATTTACAACTTGAATACCTCCTTGTAAATCCATCTAGAGTTACAAGGATAAGTTAAACTCAACAAAATTTGTTATTTTTAAGTAAATAGCTCTCCTAATTTTGCGTTTCACTTAAAGAAAATAATTTTCTCACTGAGAAAAACCTCCTCTGCAATATTAGTTGTAAAGATCGAAGCACCCTCGACGTTTTCCATTAGCTGAGCCGCGCCTCTTGTCCACAATAACAGCTTTCTTTTAGGGTTCTCTAATAGAATATCATCGCTTTGCTCCTATTCTTACTTTATTGGGGCTGGCAAAAGACATACCTCTTTTGGATATCTGCTAGTATTCTGAAAATCTTGTGTGGTTGACACACGATATGACACAGCTTCTTGATTGAATGCACCTCTTATGCTCTATGCTACCTGCTTTAAGGGCTGCTTTGATGATTACTACTACTGCTCAGCCCATAAATGACCCACTGCTGATTCGCGCCTCCTCTCATAACAGGGAGGGTAGTTAGCCTACTGCGCCACAATGGCCAGACGGGTTGGCCACAGGATTTCGAATCAAGTTTTCCTTCTCTTGCGGCTAGGTTATCGGCCTTGTCATTTCCTTTTCTCGGCTCTTACTAACACCCTTAGGATTGAATGCGTTGGTGACACTATGTATTCAAAATCCATCATCATCCGGGTAATTGATGATTAATTGTCATAAATTAAAATAAGTTCTGCCCCCGGATATACCTGCCTAGATTGCGACACCGTGCGTACCTCGACTTCCTAAGAAGCAAAGCGTTCTACTGCTGAGAACATTATTTTTTATGGAACCCTTTATAAACATGCTCATATCTAGTGTTTTATTTTTTCTACTTTCGTAAAAATTTAATATTAATGGGATGAATGAGTGTTGGCTCGTTCAATTCTGTTATTACAGACATGTATTTTTAGAATCGGGTTTATGAAATACTATTTTCAAGAATAACCTAAAAATTTCTATTTGACATACTCCTCTAACGTTCTATTTCTTGAAAACTGACATCATCAATCTCGATTGCCTGCGATATTAGATTGTACATAAAACACCAAATCCTGTGTGATTTATTCAATATACAACCGAATTGGACCGGGTTGACATCTTTATGTCACGTGTTTCCCTCCTCTCCCACGCCAGCTCATCACAACTATCTCAATTCCCCAATATCGGCCGGAAAGGCTGGCTCAAATCCCCAAGTACCAATATCTGTGTCGTCTTAAAAACAGTATTTTAACTCCATATTACCCTAGTATATGTTAATTTGTTTAAGTGTAGTAACAGATTATTTCGATTTTTTAGTTACCTACTAGTTACTTTATCAAATCGTAACCGTTAACCGCGACTGTTTATGAATTGACTTTAAATTGAGCTAGATGTCGCTGTTTCAATTACTAACGGGATTTAACTATAGGTATATTTACAAAATTATAGGTGTTCCTATTCATTCACAGTCATCTTTAGAGTTATAATATTAGTATTGCTGATACTCTTTCTCCGTGTGGTGGCGGATTTAGAATATCACCACCCCATCTCCTCCCGTGGGTGTCGTAAAAGGCGACTAAGGGAAAACTTACACACGTTGGGCAGGAGCAACGTCTGGTCTTAGATCTTATATATGACTGCGATCCCCAACCCGCTTGCCCAGTGTGGGGATTATGGGCAATTCCCCCTAATGATGGAGACTAGAAAACCGCCCGAAAACCCGCTATTCCTGGTCGTCTAGGTAGCGGCCACGGTAACGGCGGGGCAAGGGGTGCGAAGACTCCCCGGGCTACATCTGGCTACCTAAAACACCTGACCCTGGCTACGTACAACGGACGCACTCTTAGGCTTGACGAACATCTAGCGCAGTTGGAAGTGGAGCTGGAGAACATCAGGTGGCATATTCTGGGTCTTTGCGAAGTCCGTAGAGAGGGAGAGGACACCATAACCCTAGAATCTGGCCACCTTATGTACTTCCGCGATGGACAGCAGAAGTCGCAGGGTGGCATAGGGTTTCTTTTCAACAAAGCCCTCTCTCACAATGTTGAAGAAATCTCCAGTGTGTCGACGAGGGTAGCGTACCTACTCGTAATTCTTCGACTATCGAAACGCTATAGCATGAAGATCATCCAGGTTTACGCACCGACCTCGGCACATTCGGATGATGAAGTTGAGGATATGTTTGAGGACATCTCAAAGCCTTACACAACACCACCAAGGCTCACTTTAACATTGCTATGGGGGACTTTAACGGCAAGGTAGGTGCTCAGATTGGAGGTGAATCCCGAGTGGGACCCCATGGTTATGGTAGTAGAAATCACAGGGGGCAAATGCTTGTCGACTTCCTAGAGAAAGAGGGGCTCTATTTGATGAACTCTTTCTTCAAGAAGAAGCCCCACAGGAAGTGGACTTGGCAAAGCCCCGATACTGTGATCAAAAACGAGATCGACTTCATCATGACGGACAGGAAGCACATATTCAGAGACGTCTCGGTGATCAACAGGTTTAATACCGGCTCTGATCACCGACTTATCTGAAGCTCTCTGAATATCGACTTAAAGCTGAAAGAAACCGTCTGATGAAGTCCACGCTCCGACCGAACCCACTCCAAATCATGGCAGGAACCGAAGCGTTCCAGGATATACTGGCTGCAAAATTTGCTGCCATAGAGCCTGCCGATGACGTTGACGAGTCCCTGCAAAACATCTTGGATACACTGAGAGGCGTGGGCATCAAATTTTTTAGAACGCAGCATAAAGGCACGAATTCCAAACTCTCGGACGGGACTTTACGGCTTATGACAGAAAGACGGGAAACCACACAAACCCTCGTCAGACAGGGCAAATTTCAACCGGAAAATCGCTAAAATGACACGACGTGACCTTCGGAGCTCCAATACCCGCCTCATATTAGAGGCAATTGAGCGAAACCGAGGGTCCAAAGTGTTCACTAAGCAGCTTGGGAGGAGCCACCTGACGAAGCTCACAACACGCGACGGCAGAAACGTTTTGTCTAAGCCGGGGATTCTTGCCGAGATCGAAGACTTCTATGGCCGGCTTTATGCTGCACATGCAACTAGCCCCCAATGTTCAATCCAGGATGGAAGAGCCACCCTGGTCCGCCACTACACCGACGAACTGCCCGATATCAGCCATCGATCGGCGACGAAATCGTGCTGGCTCTTAAACAACTTAAAAATGGAAAGGCCCCCGGTGAAGACGGAGTTACTTTAGAACTTCTGAAGGCAGGAGGGATTCCTGTCATACAGAACTACAAAACCTCTTTAACTCCGTCATTCACTGCGGGAAGAACTCCTAAGGCGTGGAGCAGGAATTTGGTGGTACTGTTTTTTAAGAAAGATACCACGCTTCTTAAAAATGACAGAGCCATATCACCACGTCCACCACGTAGCCACGTCTATAAGTTGTTTTCAAGAGTCATTCCACACCGTCTCGCCATAAGGCTCGATGAATTTCAGCCTCCGGAACAGGCCGGGTTTCGTAGGGGTTGTAGCACCATAGACCACATCCACACAGTGAGGCAAATTATACAGAAGTCCGAAGAGTATAATCGGCCCCTGTGTCTAGCTGGAGCTGGAGCTGGAGGAGCTGCAACGGATGCTGAACAGCCTAGCATCAGCCTCGCGACAGGTGGGTCTCGGCATGAATTTGGATAAAACCAAAATCATGATGAATGACCACATTCATTCGAGACCTATCGTCGTAGCTGTTTCTGTTTCAGAATTTACATACCTCGGGCAAATTTTGCAATTAGGTAAAAACAGCTTCGACACCTTCCCGAATAGCTTCGGGAGCCCAAGAGGAGAATCCAGCTGGGCTGGGCAGCATTTGGAAAACTTCGTCGGGTCTTCTCGTCGCCCATTCCGCAGAGTTTGAAAACGAAAGTTTTCGAACAGTGCGTTCTGCCCGGCGTGGGACGGCCCTCTGCTAGGTGGAGCGACGATCTGTGAAAGGTTGCGAGCAGCAACTGGATGCGTCAAGCACAAGATAGCACAAGACAGGGCGCTATGGCGCTCCTTAGGGGAGGCCTATGTCCAGCAGTGGACTAATGTGGGCTGATGATGATGATGATACTCCTTGCAAACCGGTTAGGCCAAAATGTAGCCGGACTACAATGTATTAATAGAAAGTCTCTGTTTATGTAAAGCTGTACATATTCCTCTTCCATATCTCTATGTTGTTTAACCAAATGCCAAAGGTAAAATATTTAAAGCAGCGAGTTGAGCTACTGTTTAGTTTGTTGAACTGTGTCCGGCCCTCAATTTTCGAGCCAATTATACAACGGTGGTTCATCTCATGTTGCGCGGGTGACTGCCTCCAATTTAATAATATTCCTCAAGTTGATTTGCCAAAACATTGAGCAAAAATATATTAAAGAAATTCAGATTAATAACAATTTGATTGCTTACCTGTTGGTATTACATGTTTTCTCTCTATAAACAGAGATTTTAAATTAAATTGTAAAGGTTTACCAAATTCGGGCTGCGGTTTGCACACGCAATAATTTATTCAGTCTTGTTTGATACAGCGATGTTCACCATGGCAAACGCGAGAAGACGGCGCGCGGTGTTATAAAATAAATTATATTGTTGAGTTGAACAAGGCGACGAACAGGAGATCGAAGTCCTGCGTTAGTTTTACACTTAATCAAAGCAAATAGTTCACGCTTACATACCTGTCACTCAGGGTTATATCGAAACAAAATTCATTATTTTAGTGGGAAAATACAAACTTCCATAGATGATAATAACCATCGAGGAGGGCCTAAAAATATGTTTACTTGTTTGTACTTACGTGGTTCCGCCTTCTCAGCGTGGCGCAATCCATGCCGAAATGTCGAGTACATTCTTCGATTAAAATTGGACACGGCTGGCTATATGGATATTTTACGCTATGCAATACCAGTCCTGATTGAGTTGTGCTATCAATCCCTTGTAAGACATCGTCTGTATAGTATTACTAGATGGCACTAAGGGGTTTTGAAATATCATACTAAATTAATCAGTAAACGACAAGCCGAGAATCCCCATTTCACGGTCAGCTGGCTTGTTAGCCCATTCACTATTTTCTAAGATAAATAAGAAATAACTGGCACATAGTAGTACACAGAACGTAGATTTTATCAGCAGCAAGTAAACACGATGGTTAATCCCTTACAAACACGGAGAGCGAGCTAGTCGCCAATTTAAACATTTGCTAACCTAATCAAGAGGCTCCTTAACCGGCGTTTATATACGGTTTAGTTATATTATCAGGTACAGGCACCACGCCGTTTGTTAGAGTAGGTAGGAATTATCAGCCTCGGGGATACAGGAAATCGGGAAGTTATCTACCTATATCAAACGAAATATTCGTGTGCTTGCCTCGCCGAAAACAGTATATGAATATAAAACAGCTGTGATGGAAAAGTGACGCATGAATGAACTCGAGCGAGGTCGCGAGGAATACTTTTTGGTTGACAATGGATTCTTAAAATAGTTGTGCGGTGCGCAGAAACGGGTTCCATTTACCCATGTGACCGTCAAATAGGTGTTATTTTAAATGTACTTAAGAATATAGGAGAAACCACGGAAGAAAATGCAAGAGAAGGAAACATGTAGCAAAAAGATAGAATATAATTAATATGCTGCGCATAGTGTTGGGCGCAATCGATTTGCAGGAGTAGCTACGTTTGGCTGTGCTGGGTGTTAGACCAAAGCCAAAAGACAGCCACTGCTGGGTGTCCCCAAGGATTTCTACAAGGCCGGCACTGAGCCAACCAAATCCACCGTGTGGACTCAACACCAGCACTGCGCTTTCCGGTACGCAGTCAGTCCTGCCAGTGGGCTGGGTACATAACCCAGCCCACTGCCACTTAAGTTTGGCAATCTGTGGGCTATTTTGATAACTCTGGTTTCGACATTAAGAAGACGGAATTGATCAGGTAAAACAACGTCAGGTTCAGCTACATGTTGGATGGATGACGACATGTTATTTTCTCCGAACTTCGGAAGGCACGTAAACCCATCGGTAGTTCGCCAATTCAAGAAACTGGTAGCATAAAACGCTAAGTATATAATCATCATCATCATCATCATTTCAGCCAAAAGACGTCCACTGCTGGACATAGGCCTCCCCCAAGGATCTCCACAAAGGCCGGTCCTGGGCCGCCCGCATCCACTGCTTTCCGGCGACCTTAACCAGGTCGTCGGTCCACCGTGTGGGAGGCCTACCAGCACTGCGCCTTCCGGAACGCGGTCGCCACTCGAGGACTTTTCTGCCCCATCGGGCGTCGGTCCTGCGAGCTATGTGCCCTGCCCACTGCCACTTAAGTTTGGCAATCCTGTGGGCTATGTCGGTGACCCTGGTTTTCCTGCGTATCTCCTCATTTCTGATTCGATCTCGCAGGGAAACTCCGAGCATAGCCCTCTCCATTGCCCTTTGGGTGACTTTGAGCCTTCTGATGGAGCCCATAGTGAGCGACCACGTCTCTGTTCCATATGTCATCACTGGCAACACACACTGGTTAAAGACTTTTGTCTTCAGACACTGCGGTATTGTGGACGAGAAGATCTTACGCAGCTTCCCGAACGCTGCCCAGCCGAGTTGGATCCGACGATTGACCTCTTTCTCGAAGTTGGACTTACCTAACTGGACAGTGTGTCCCAGGTAAATGTAATGGTCAACAACTTCGAGGGTAGAACCTCCGATGTTAACAGGAGTGGCTTGAACATGGATGTTAGACATGATCTTCGTCTTCTCCATGTTCATCTTAAGGCCGACTCGTTCGGAGGCTCCACAGAGGCCATCGAGCATCGTAGTGAGGTCCTCCATGGTTTCAGCCATTACGACTATATCGTCAGCGAATCGAAGGTGAGTGATGTACTCGCCGTTCACGTTAATGCCCAGCCCTTTCCAGTCCAGAACCTTGAAAACATCTTCCAGTGCAGCGGAGAACAGTTTCGGAGAGATAACATCTCCCTGTCTAACACCTCGCTGCAGCTGGATCGGTTTCGAGGTCTGGTCCTGGAGTCGGACTGACATGGTGGCGTTTTCATACAAGCACTTCAACACTTCGATGTACCGATAGTCGACTTGGCACCTCTGGAGAGCCTGCAATACTGCCCACGTCTCGATCGAATCGAAGGCTTTCTCGTAGTCCACGAACGCCAGACAAAGGGGCAGGTTATACTCCTCGGTCTTCTGTATAACCTGCCGTAGCGTTAAAATATGGTCTACGGTGCTGAAGCCTTTTCGGAAACCGGCTTGTTCGGGAGGCTGGGAATCGTCGAGCCTGCATGCGAGACGATTCGTGATGACCCTCGAGAACAACTTGTAGACATGGCTCAAAAGTGAGATGGGTCTGTAGTTCTTCAATAAGGTGTTATCTCCCTTCTTGAAGAACAGCACCACCACACTTCTGTTCCATGCCTTTGGCGTTCGTCCTTCGAGTATGACGGAATTGAACAACTTCTGAAGGGCCCTAAGGATCGGTTCTCCACCCGCCTTCAAAAGTTCTGCGGTAATGCCGTCATCACCCGCCGCCTTGTTGTTCTTAAGTTGCTCGAGAGCCATCCCGATCTCACACAGGCTGACGTCCGGTAGGTCTTCTGTGTAGTGCCGGGTTAACCTAGCTCGTGGGTCGTTTGCTAGATTTATGACGGGTTCGTGTGTAGACGTGTACAGTTGTCCATAGAAACTCTCGACCTCACCCAAAATCTCGGACTTTGACGTGACGATCCTGCCGTCATCAGTCTTCAGCCTGACGAGCTGGCTTTGCCCAATAGACAGATCCCTGGCGAAAACCTTGGAGCCCCTGTTGCGTTCAATAGCCTCTTCAACACGAATCGTGTTGAATCGGCGTATATCACGCTTCAGGGACTTTGATATCTGTCTATTGAGCGTCCGAAGCTGCGTCGCATCATCTGAAGACTTCAGGACCATTTTCCGTCGCTCGTCCATGAGATTTAGGGTGAGGTCCGAGAGCTTTTTGGCCGTTTTCTGGCGTTGGGTCTTACAGAACTTCGACCCAACTTTGCGGACAGTCTCCACGAACCCGTCATTATTATCGTCCACGTCAACGCCTAGGCTAATAAAGCGGTTCTGCAGTTCGAGCTGGAAGCTTTCCGGGTTTTGAATCTGAACAGGCACGGGACGCAGCGTAGACCTCACCATGCGCGACCTTTCAAGCTTGACGTCGATATTCAATGTGCCTCTTACTAAGCGGTGATCGCTTCCGGTTTTAACCATATTGATCACGGAGACATCATTGAATATGTGCTTTTCCGTCGACATGATGAAGTCTATCTCGTTTTTTGTGGTGCCATCCGGACTCAACCAGGTCCATTTCCTCTGTTCTGGTTTTTTGTAGAAGGAATTCATCATATAGAGTCCCTCCTTCTCCAGAAAACCAGCCAAAGTCTGGCCCCGTTGGTTCCGGTGTCCAAAGCCAAATTGCCCCACTTGCAGCTCATCTCCGCTCCGCTTGCCCAGTTTCGCGTTAAAATCCCCCATGACAACGGTGTAGTGCGTTCTAGAGCCATGTATGGCCGAGGAAATGTCCTCATACATTATCTCCACCGCTTCGTCGGGGTGTGCCGAGGTCGGTGCGTATACCTGTATGACCTTCAGCGAATAACGCTTGGTTATTCTGAGTATAAGGTACGCCACCCTGGTCGACACACTCTCGATTTTAACAACGTTGTTCACAAGGGACTTGTGGACGATAAACCCAACACCACCTTGGGACTGTTGGTCGCCCTCCCGGAAGTAGAGCAAGTTGCCGGATTTGAGGGTTATCGTGTCCTCCCCCTCTCTTCGGACTTCAGACAACCCCACTACATCCCATCGCAGCTTGCTCAACTCTTCCTCGAGTTCTATGATCTTCTCGTCAGACCGCAGTGTCCGTGTGTTGTATGTTGCCAGGTGCAGCCGTCGTTTTTTGTGGTAGCCGGATCTCTGCGGGAGATTGTTCGCACCCCCTGCCCCACCGTTACCTTGGCTGCTACCGTGGCCGAAGGAATAGCAGGGCTGCCGGGGACTGGGGGCCGTTTTTAAATTTGTGACAATCATAGGGGGGGTTTGCCATAATCGCCACGCTTGGCAGGCGGGTTGGCGATCGCAGTATCGGATGGCCGATTCTTGACAGAACGTCGCTGCTGCCCAACGTCTGTTGTCCCTTAGTCGCCTTCTACGACACCCATGGGAAGATATGGGGTGGTAGTATTCTTACTCCGCTACCACACGGAAGAAGTATATAAATATACGAGTAATAACCATGTGCCAATCCATGTGGCCAGCGTCGCATAGCAGGTAAAATTGATTTATGTCGTTCCATACCATTGATATCAATGTTCCATACCTATTAAGAAACTTCACTTGCTTTACTTTATGAATTATCGCAAGCAATTTTGAAAAGCTGGAAATGTAATTACTGCCTCATTGTTCGTAGCGGTACACTGAAACCATGACAGGAGCAATTTTCTTTCAGAGAATAATTTCGCATCTAGCATTTGTTCATTCCTGAGCGGTAGAAGTCCAACATTGGGATTTCAATAGTTTCAACCAAATATAAGAAAATGGATTAATCACAGTTGTATTTGTATGTAAGTTGTTCGTCATCATCGTTGCCCATAAATCACGCACTACTATGAGCACTCCATGAGGGAGGGGAATTGGTCTACTCTGCTACGCTGGCCAGACGTGTTGGCACAGGTTATGTGATTGTGGTTGCGTTTCTTTTAATCGCGTCTTACGACATACCTTCTCCGGACTGAATGAGGTGGTGTCATTGCGCATAACATCACATTTTAAGTTTGAAATTGTAAGAGTCGACATTATACACGGACGAGGCTGCGGGTGAAAACTAGTGTATACAAATGCTGATATAATAAAATTAACAATTTAGCAAACATTTTAGCTGCTCAACTAAGGATTCTAAGGAAATAATCTTTGAGTCTCAAACTATTAACATCTTTATTGGCCAACATGAAACTAAAGAAAATTTTAATATAACTTTATATTGGTCACTAAAATCCAGACAAATCTACATTTGAAACGATCCGTACCATGATGCCGGTCGGGCTATAAACCCGGAACTGCAAGCTGGGGATTCCCGGCGCAGTTATCTACACAGCACCCGTAAGCCATCACATCCACGACTGCGCCATAAATCGAGGAATGCATCGACTGCTTTAACTCAAATAAAAATGGTTTTACACCGCTAGAGCAAACTGTCAACTTTTTTATGCCACTAAGGCGGCGCTCCATCATACGGCCTGCTGATGCTGGAGCTCATGATTAGTGATGACCGTGGTGTTGCCGACCTTGTAAGAATAGAAAGCCAGTAGAAGTAGTCTATGACGCGTGTACTAGAGGGAAAGTGGATTACTTGAGCAGGCGACACCATGGTTCTTCCAGTGGCACCTTACTTCGTGTGGTGACGGATTTAGAATACATAGGGTCGCCAGCCCACTTTATCATGGGGGTGTCGTGAGAGCCGACAAAAGTAAATGATAAGGCCCAAAAGTTATCCGCCAGAGAAACGAAACTTGATACGGAACCCTGCGCCAACCTGCCTCCATGCAACTGGAAGAGGCCCGACTCAACAGTGGGTTATCTCTATGGGCTGAGTAGTAGTAACAGACCGTACTCACGCGCAGGCGCACACACAGCATCACCCAAGGGCCATGTGGTTTGGCCTTCGCCACTCGAGCAGTTCGTCTAGCGGGTGGTAATCCCCCCTAATTCTCTTGTCGGTGGCTCAACTCAAACATTACCGGTAGTCCCACAATGGTCCTTTCAAGTGCATTTATTATTTACGTAGGTCTACAGAGGAGAACACTTTCATTGTTTCTCATAGTTGAAACCACCACTGAAATGCTTGGCTTGCTCTGGGCCTATCTGACATAATATTTGTTCTTGTCTGTGAACCGCGCTATATGCGCGTTGCTATTATTAGCCTTGTCTTGGGGTTGAATGCGCCGCCATTGGATCACGGGGTCCCGGACTCGATTCCGGAGCCGGGCAAGTGTCTTTGTGTAAATCTGGGTGTCATTTGTCTTCGTGAATTTCATGTTTGTAAACTGCCCCGAGATACATGTAGAACACATATTTCCAATTTGCAATATTGATATAATTGGTCGTCGAAAAGTCTTCAAACACATTTTGAATATTTATTTTAAAATATTATAATGTTCCGTTCGGATTCCGACCATCAGTTAACTTAAAGTCAAAATCAGCATGAATGAAAAGCTTGGCTTGATTAGTGGACAGTTTACCCTTATTGAGGTCATGTGGAGTAGGGATGTTATGGATATCCGTATCAGTAACCGAAACTATCGGATATCCGAAATGAAAAAATATCCGCAACCGTAACTGAATCCGGTATAAAAGTTTCGGATAATTTCGGATAGGGCGGAGTCTAAACGCGACATATAATATTTTGACAGGTTTTTATTTTAGTCCGGCGGAGCCAGCAAATCAACCGCGCGCTAAGTTTTGTTTTACTACTTTGTAAATCTTCATGGATACCCGACGGTGGAATACCAGCCGGGTTATTTGGGAATCCGGGGTCCAGAAAGATGGTAGTTTCGCCCCAAACTACCCACTAATACCAACGGTGTCCCTCAACTGCCCGAAACAGAGCTACGGATTTCACTCCCCATTAGGGAGCATGCTTCGCGACCCCGATGGGGCCTTAGCCCACTTTTATAAGCGGGCCCTACGCTTTATGAGGAGCTCTGGGCGCTCCCTAACCCACTGAGGACATTGCATATGCCCCGTTAGGAGCTGGATGAACTGGCGTCCGATCCACGCGGTTAGCTCCGGCGGGTAGATCTGTGCGTTTATGGTGAGAACAGACACGCACGGATCTATTCGCCAGGCACGTCTCTCGGACAGATCCGGCGGGCAGATCTGTCCGTGTATGGCTAGCTGTTGCGGCGGCAGTCAAGGACCGCCTGCCTGGCCGCCCCTTCGCTGGTAGTGGCGACGGCCCTGGGATCAACGGCGGGCCGCTGTCCACTGCAATCACCACGCCATGTGTCGAGGCAGGTTCAGGCTTCCGAGGCAAATCTGAGGACAGAGGAGCCAAAACCCACCACGACTCCGTGTGTCGCTCTTCGTGAGGCAGCACGGTCGAGAGGGAGCCGCGCGCTTAGTTGTTACAACTAGTAACAAGTAATAATAACTATTTTATAATAATAAGAAAATGCGGGTTAAGTCTAGTTTAATTTGGATTTTGTTTTGTATGATGTTAATGTAGATTTAGCGAAATGTAAACAGTATGAAAATATTTTCACGCAAAGGCTTCGCTGAAACTTCATCTTAAATCTCAACACCGCGATAAGTATGAATTAGCTAGATGTGAGAAAGAATTACCTGTATGACTAATTGTAAAACCTTTATTAAAGTCAATAGTTACATTTGTATTCGTATGAGTATTTTATTTTTTTATTCTTAAAAAGCTTATATCCGTAACTGAAACTATCCGAAACTACCGGATAATCCGAAATAATTTAATATCCATAACCGTAACCGAAACTGTTATAATATTTTTCATATATCTGTATCCATATCCGGATTCGAAATTATATATCCATAACATCCCTAATGCGGAGGGATGATCTATGGTAAGTAAGCTTTTTTAAAAAGTACTTAACCATTTTGAGAAATACTCGTAATTAAATGTTGTTGATGATTTTTATTAACGTGACACGGTATTCACTCAACGAATACTATAGATTTGCTAGTGATGTTAATAAATAATTGTATGTAATTGTACTAAAAATAGAGTGACTAAAATATTGCTTTACATATTCAGAACAAGCGAATTCGATTCAGTTTTAGTCATAAATTGGCAAAAAATATTCCAATTTATTTCTGATCCATGTTTCAGAAATATAATTTGAACAATTTGATTTCAAAGGGCTTTGCTGTTGAGAAATCTCATCAGCTGACGGCTTCGATAAGCGAAAGGAAAGTTAAAGATCAACTTTATAAACAAACAACGGAGTTTTTCTAATAAACTGGGTCAACCAGTTCCTCGTTTTAAAGTTTTTAAAGCAAATATGGAAAATGTTCGCAATCCCGGTGTATCATTAAAAACTTATAATGCCCATCTACAATATTTTTAACCGAATAAACATACGCCTTTTTTTTCTTACATAATCTGTAGAACATACATTTGCTATTAGAGTTCATACAATTGAATCTACTGACTACTTGTGTAGAAATACGTTTTTGAGTTCTGCATTAGGCACATAAAAGAAGGGCTATTTTAAAACTCTTTATTATATAAGTTTATTCTGGATAATATGACACGTGTGACACGAGAATGGTTTAAGCTGAGCTTATTATTAAGAAACAACTGATGAAAGTTGGTAATTTTTATACAAAAAATAGCAACCCGCTCCGGCATCGCACGGGTGCAATTATGCATGTATCACTATATATAAACCTTCCTCTTGAATCACTCTATCTATCAAAAAAAGAGTTAAGCATACATAGGGACGGACAGACGACAGCGACTTTGTTTTATACTATGTAGTGATAGTGATGATAATGATATGACGCGACTGCTCAAGTCGAGTATGGAAGTTGAATGAATATAATGTTTCCTAGTTTTCATTAAACCAGGGCACATAGCTCGCAGGACCGACGCCCGATGGGGCAGAAAAGTCCTCGAGTGGCGACCGCGTTCCGGAAGGCGCAGTGCTGGTAGGCCTCCCACACGGTGGACCGACGACCTGGTTAAGGTCGCCGGAAAGCAGTGGGCGGCCCAGGACCGGCCTTTGTGGAGATCCTTGGGGGAGGCCTATGTCCAGCAGTGGACGTCTTTTGGCTGAAATGATGATTCATTAAACCAACGTTCAAGTACCAACGACCAAAGTCAACCAATATTTCTTAAAAATGAACTGAAAATCTAAAATAATTGAATTTCACGGCAACTGTGGCTGCGTCTACGTAATTGAATTCGTAGATAATAAATTTAATAAGCCATTTTTATTCGTCGCCATTTGGCCGCTTTTTATTAAGTTTACCTCTGACAAAATTTGATGTCGGGCTTTTAAAGTCGCTCTGAGTAAACTGGAACCAAAATTAAGCCTAATATTTCCCTATCAAAACATACGCTCAAGCTTTTTGGTTGGAAACAAAAAAAAACTCAAAACAATTGTGACACTTTACCAGGACCATGGAGCTGGTATAATCCATAAGCCAATCGTTTCACAGACGACGTTTCGTAATCGTCCGTCTTTTTCTGGGAATGTTGTGAGATTGAAGAAATGTCTCAAAATTACTTGACGTCAATCACGTTCAGCTAACCAACTAATTAAATTAGCACTTTATTAAGCATCCGTCTCGGCTTCGCATCGGTGCGATGTTACCCGCGGATTCGGGCAGTTGAGGGACACCGTTGGTTTTATTTGGTAGGTTGGGGCACAATTACCATATTTCTGCGCCCCGGCGTCCCACATAACCCGGTTGGCGTGTAGGCGGGTAGAGGTTTCGTTACTCCTATTCAGAATATGATCACTTTGCCACAGGAATAACTGCGATAACACATAAACTTAAATCAACAAGTTACTACAATATAATCTTACACATCAATCAGATATTACTTTAGTTTCGAAATTCCAATGAAAAAGATGAATTAATCTCAGGTAAATGAATTGCCAATATAAAACAACTATAAAAAACTTCGACGCTTTAAAAATAGCTCCGCATACTCATGTAGATACGGAATCGGGTGTTTAGTTGAACGCCATTTTTGTTGTTAAATATTTTGGTTAGGTACTTTTAATAGAACTAACAAATCAATTATTACATTGGTAACGAATTGCTAATGAACAATTGAAAGAACATCTTTGGAGAAAGGCATTTAAAATTATGGATTTTAATAATCTTAAAGATCAATTTAGACTCTTTTTTTTCTTAAAGCAAAACGTAACCCCTGCACTAGGTATAACCTGTATCGCGGAGGCAGTTAACAAACATGAAATTAACGAACACAAATGACACCTAATTTTTGAAATGCTCACGCCATAGATGTCGTTGATCGTTCTGAAATTAACCCAGAAACGAAATTAAATAATAAAACACACCTTCGCAAAGATTCGTTCGCCTGCAGGTCGATGCCTTCCATCGGAACAATATGAACACTCGTAAACTGGGCCCATGAATGAAGATTGAAATAGGTAATGGGCTATTAAACGAGACGAATGGCAGACGCCCACAGAATATCTGATACTGTCTTTGTAAACATTTCGGTTGTAATAAAACATGTCATAACAGAAATATAATTGGTTAAGACGCAACTTCCAAGCGCCTATGTAACTGATACAGTATGGGAACAAATCCATTTTGATACATAATTAATGTTTGTTTTACAAAAATAGGCTCGGCTTTCATGACAAAGGGACAAATTTGAGATTCATTGGAATTATAGTTAATTTAGCCTCCGAGGGTATGCAGCCCTGAGCACTTCAAACGGAACCTATTTCTAAACCTGAAGTGATTCAGCTACTGCACCGCGGAAGCCACTATTATAGGTTTCACTGAGAGTTTGAGGCGGCATTGTGTGCATACTGCGTACGGACCCAATCTATTTGAATATCACTTACCAGCTTTAATATAAAAATAATGGAATGTATATGTATAAACTATAGTATACCTCGTTCGCGTTAAGGATGCAGTGAGCATTCATAGTTCGCCGCCATAACAAAGAAAGTCACGTTCGCAGTGAGATGTTGAAACTATACGTTTAAACGCAACGGTTGTGTCCTGTCCTTAATTCTCACCGCATTCTTAATGCGAACGTACTATGTATTGTACACTTACACGTATTTATTATATTTATATCTACTATATCGTGTACCTGATCTGTGTCTAGTAAGTTTGACGGTCACGATGATTTAAATCTATTTGTATTAGTTATTATGTTGTTCTATATTTATTATGTTTCATCCGTCGTTTATCTTTTCTGTCATATTATTTCTTTGACCATGTCCATGTGTCATATTATCACCTTGATAGTTCAGTAAACAGCTTAAACCACTATAGAGAATACCATGACATTAAGGGGAACTATTATTACTACAAATGTTAATCAAACTTGTATGGACAGCCTTTATTTCTAAACTACAGACTTTTCCTTAATAGGTTTTATACTTGAACGTGTTTTAGTATTCCTTCCATATTCCTTCCACATGACGACTGAAAGTTAAGAACTCATCAGACAAGTGAAGCTACGGGTGCCAGCTTGTTAATCATACTGTAGCGACCAACATGCAATTGAGCCGAAAAATCTGAACTAATTAGATCAAGAAATAACGCCTACAAATGCGAGAATTACCAAAAAGTCCTTCACCGCGAGAGCGTAATTTCAAGAGCAATTCGCACAGTTATGATTATCCCCCGTCAGCGCCTATCCCCCGACTATAACTATCGGGGGATAGGCGCTGCCACCCCTAGCCAGACATACCACCTCGTCTGGCTGGATGATCATCCCTTTGCGCCTAATGCCATTACCTTCTACAATAATGAGAAACGGATATCAGTCTGGCACGATGCCAAGTACTCATCGCTGTTACAATTTTGGTCGACTGTTATCAATGAATCATTGCGCATATCCAGCGATGACGTTAAAACAACAGACACCTAACTAAGGTCACTCGACGCAATTTTGTTGCAGTTTTCGGATATACTCTTAAAGTAACCGAAAATTATTGATATTGGAAATCCTGGGAATATTAAACCTAACCTAACCTATATGAAAGGTGAGAACGTAGATATGACGGCCGACAGGTGTATACAGGGTAATTTTTGGACCTCCCGCCAAATTTAAATAGGTGGTTCAGACCATGAAAGTTTCCAGAAGAAAAACGGGTCGAAAAGTGAAAAAACCCGGGTTCGATTGACTGCCTCGTTGGTCTAGGGGTGAGATGTGCCGCCTTTGGATCAACGGGACGAAACCAGAGGCACTTCCTCCGATTCTGGGTGTCATTTGTGCTCGTGAATTTCATGTTTGTAAACTGCCCTCGCTATACTGGTTATGCAGTGCAGGGGTTAATTTCCTTTTGAGTTCGACTTTGAACAACAAAAAAGAGGCATAGATAAATCGCTGCTTCAAAACTAAAGGGCCGCTGCTTAAAATTTAAAATATACATTCAGTTTTTTTTTAATTGACTTTTATGGATTTATAGTCCGATTATCTAATATGAAAATAAGGGCGATGTTTGCCTGAGTTATTAAATAAATGTATATTTGGATAATTTAGATTCGTGGTCCTTTCGTATTTAACCAGCGAAATATCCATGACTATGGGCAATCAATTTATATTAAAGACTAGCGGCCCGCCCCTTTTCGCACGGGTGCATTGTTATCCGCGGGGCGAATCTAGTCCAAAAAAAGTAGCCTTAGTTACAGTGAAAGTCCCGTCAAAATCGGTCCAGCCGTTCCAGAGATTAGCCGGAACAAACAGACAGACAGACAGACAAAAATTTAAAACAATGTTATTTTGGTCTATGTTCTGTGTATACATACTTACGCATTTAGTAAAAAGAGGGTACTTTATTATTACAAACAGACACTCCATTTTTTTTTATTTGTGTAGTATGTTTGTATAGATCATGGTAATTACTTGCGCACTGATTTATATAGTGTGAAAATGTTAGCGTGTCCCAAATAGGTGAGCGAGCGTAAATTATTCCGCTCTGACATTAGACATAGCGAGGACAACTTTCGTTCCCACTCAAAGTAGCTGATCCACTAGAGACAAAACACAAGTGGGAAATTAGAAAACTTTTTTCAACCTCCCACAAAAACGTTTGATACATCTTTGCATGGCATCATAGGTTGTTAAGTTTCCTAACTATCGTTCCATTCTTTGGATGTATTTGACTTGACCTACTATTTCATATTGAACTGCCCATCCAACAATTAAAGCGTCATTGTTTGTCGATATTAAGGCTATTGAATGAGTAGGTTTGTGGCTTCGGTTGCTTTCGGAAACTAACACAGCGCAGCGTGAATTAAAATCGACTATTGGAAGGTGTTGGTCCCGCCTTCGGCTAAAGGTTGAGTCTTCTCCGGTTTCATAATGGATATGTATCACTCCTTCGAGGCGGTTTGGCACGGTGTAAACAAAGTTTCCTTTCTCTTGCGGTTTGGTGTTCTGTCTTTAAGTTCCAATAGTCATCCCTTACGAGACGAATTTAAATGAAATTGCAGAATCCATACTTTATTACGCCAGTGGAACAGACCTTTACGAGGCTAAATTACGCTGTGAAGACCGAACACCTCATAAATAATTTATTTCAGCAACCTCGACGTGTAATCTATCACTGGATGGCGACTGTTTTTATACTGAAATTGCTGTTTATGCAAATAAGGGATATGATGGGATCTTCATTAAGATAAATAGTCAAAGTCAAGAATCATTAATTTTTAATTTCTGTGACGTCTTTTTCATCGCATAAAAGCTACATCACAGTGAACTTTATATTCTTTATTTTTCTGTAGAGCTTTTCGTTACTAAAAAGATATTTAACAAAGAGTGGCGACAAAAGGCGACTACAAAGTTCTTGTGTGGCTCTTCTCTGCTGAATATAAAGTGCCTCATCATTGATCGCCTTTGAGCTATTACGCATATGAGTACATACTATTAAGTTTTACGACTTGGCAGGGATTAAAGACGACCATAGCCAAGCCAATGTTTGTTTTCATTAAAACTAACCTACTAACCCACTACTACTATTTACGATTTTTGTCTTTTCAGACAACAACTCATCCAAAACAACAAAGAGTTTATTGTTAAGTGAATGACTCATCTTCCCTTAATTGGTTTTGCTCATTTAACTTAAAATTAATTCACGATTACTTCCCCAATCTAATATAAAATAATCATAAATGTGAAAATTCTCATAATACACTTTTGGCACGTCTTGAAATAAACCATAGACAAATAAAATCACTTTTATAGGAGTTCTTTAATTAAAATTAGATTTCGTATTGTTCCAGGTCTGATACGCTGACCCTGCCAGCACCAAAATACTTTTGAACTGACCAAACATGTAAGTACATACAGCAGAAACACATAATAAGCCCTTTCTTCAGTCAAAGTACTCGTGTACTTTTGAGCTAATATATACAAAACGCCGTAAGCTGGTCCTAATACAAATCTATACATAGAAACTTATTAGAAACGATGTACTACTTAGTCATACATAATCTGCCTCTAAAATATGGCAGATATAACATACTCTATAAATCCATTTAACATCTTTGCAAGGCCACCATGTGGAATAGTACCGTGTATAATGTTGCTTTTCATAAGTTCTCATTTGAAAACTTGCGTACAATAGAGTGCGCGAGGTGGAAGCAGATCATCCGCTCCAAATGTATTCCATTGTAACGTAATAATAAAATCACGTTAACTATCCATCAAGCCGCGCCCCTTCCACATCACCGGAGCACTTTGATGTCTCTCACAATGTAGTCTGAACCTACGAGGAATAACCATTTCGCACAAATCGTAAATCACAGCGAATACATTGTAATACATATATTACATCATACAGTATGATTGAAAGATCTCATATAATATGAGATCTTTCAAAATACTCACTCGCAACACAAAGAAACAAATAATATTAAGAAACAAAAAAAAAAACATAAATATTTAAGATTGTTTTTGTGAAATATTGAGAGCACGAGAAAATAATTGTTTGTAGCAACTCCCGTTACAAAGAGGCTAATTGATAAGTGCGCTGTGCGCTACAAAATGTGTTCGAGTTTTTTATCAAAGTCGTATCTAGTAATTGGAGCTCGCGAACAGACCCCCTTGATTAGATTATTTGCCACATGATGTCACTAAATCACAGCAACGATTTCACATCGGACGCCGTTCGAGTGCAACTGGCGGAATATATTAAACGTGTTTGTTTTGTCCACAGGTCCAACTAGATCTAAGAACTTCGTCAAAATGGAATTAGAAGACGTGGAAATGTATGGCAGCGGCAACTACTCCTTCAACTATAATGGCACGTACAACGGCACCTTCGAGAACTGCCCGAACCTCAACCTGCCTGTGGTGTACATTGTCACGCAGGTGCTGTACGCGCTGGTGTGCGTCGTCGGTCTACTGGGCAACACCCTGGTCATCTACGTGGTGCTCCGCTACTCTAAGATGCAGACGGTGACCAATATGTACATTGTGAACCTGGCCATCGCCGACGAGTGCTTCCTCATCGGCATTCCGTTCCTGATTATCACGATGTCGCTTCGCTCGTGGCCGTTCGGCAGCTTCTTTTGCAAGGCATACATGATCTCGACCGGAATCAACCAGTTCACCAGCAGTATTTTCCTGTGCATCATGAGCGCCGACCGGTACATCGCCGTGTGTCACCCCATCGCCGCCCCGCGCTTGCGTACGCCGTTCGTGTCCCGCGTGGTATCGGCAGCGGCCTGGACCGCTTCGGCGCTCGTCATGACTCCCATCTTCATGTACACCACGCTCCTGCCGGACAAAGAGAACGGCGCGTCCTGCAACATCGTCTGGCCCGAGCGAGATTTCGCCAAGGGGCAGGCTACGTTCACGCTGTACTCCTTCGCTCTGGGTTTCGCCGCTCCTCTGACGCTCATTTTCGTTTTCTACTGCCTCGTTATTCGGAAACTAAAGACCGTCGGCCCCAAGAACAAATCCAAGGAGAAGAAACGTTCGCACCGAAAGGTCACTAAACTGGTTCTGACCGTGATTGCGGTGTACGTGCTGTGCTGGCTGCCGTACTGGGCGTTCCAGGTGGCTCTGATCTACTCGCCGCCCACCGAGTGCGCCAGCCGCATTACGATCACGGTGTTCCTGGTGGCCGCCTGTTTCAGCTATAGCAACTCTGCGATGAATCCGATCCTCTACGCGTTTCTGTCCGACAACTTCAAGAAGAGCTTTCTGAAAGCCTGCACTTGCGCCGCCGGGAAGGACGTGAACGCGACCCTGCACGTGGAGAACAGTGTTATTCCGAGGAAGCGAGGCGGCGGCACCGCTCGCGCCCAAGCGCGGGCCGCCGAGTCTTGTGGCGTGTCCTTGGCCGCGGGAGGAGGCGTGTCCAGGTCGGAGGCGTCCACAGCGCTCACCTCCAAGTCGCTAGCGGCGAGCGAGGCCTTGCCACTTGAGGCGCGGCCCGCTTCGGCCACGGCCCCGCTGATAGCGCCCAACGGTCTCACGAACTCGCGTCTCTGAAAGGGGGCGTCCCGCCACCGCGCGGCCGCCGCGGCCCCTCTCCTAGAGGAGGACACGCTCATTGTATCCATTGACTAGAGCCGCGAAGGTGTGAGCTGCGAGTGGAGCCCGGCGCGGCCCACGAGACGCGAGCCCCGTCTCTTTGGCCGCCGCGCTGAGTTGTGCTCTGGCGCTCACTTTTGTACCGCCGACTTAAATCCTACTGTTAAATAGTGTCGGATTCGTCCGCATTTAGTTCTAAGTGATGTTACATTTTAATGTTTTATAAGTGTGCGCATGCATAGGGATGTAACGATGAATTTATTAATGTCTACCAGCAGTTTGAAGAGCGTATGAGTATGTCGTTTTTATCGCATAGCGAGTGTAAGTTTAACTGTTTGTATACTGTTAGGCTAGGTGTATAAATGTGTACATATCGTGTAAATATTGAATTGTGTAACTTGTCATAATGTCACAGTTGTAATTAAATTACGTTCGTGAAACTCGTTTGTAGTGTAATTTTGCCCCGACATTAAAATGGTCTTTATTCGTATGAATGACAAAATAAACCTCTTTACCTGAGCAATCAACAATAAAACCGTAATACACCATGAAGTACACACATAAAGTTAAAACTAGGTCGTCATACAAAAAATGATCATTTTTACGTTTTTTCAACATAGGAGTTACATTTAATGATTATAAACGAGAGACACAAAGTTAGCAGGTAAGGCGTTGAATTTGTGAATACGTTTTTCTAAACGAAAAGTAACGGTGTTTCAAACTTTTAAAATTACCATGGAGAAGGAGTAAACTTTTATAATACCATCTATAAGCAGTCAATTCTACTTTGCCATAACTTTTACCAATTTTATTTGGGCAACTGGGCTGACCTTATTTGGTTAAGCACGAAACGATTGCTGTATATCTTCCAGAGCCACATGTAGCACGATTGCCAGTAATAGTTGGTCAGATCTGACCAATATCGATAACGACCAGGGCAAATGGAAGTGAACGGAGAACGAGTCACATTGCTGTTGCCCGTGTAAGATCCACCTAAGCCTGCAGATCGATTGCATTCCTCAGTATCGGCAGGCTAAGGACCTTCCACTAAATGGAAATGCTCTCTCATAGATAATCTTCCTCTTCCTCGCCTATTTCAATTTCATTGGGTCTGCACCAGTCTTACCTGATTTGGATTAGTATTTATACAGAGAGATAGCCGTCTGCCCTCCGCAACCCATGTAGTGGGACAACCGGTAGTTATAAGGTTAGACCATATGTAAGGTTTTCCGCTACTGAATACGTGTAACTGTTAATGTCAGCCACGAGCAATGGCATTACGGGCCCTCCGAAGCACCGAGGAGGTCATATTACAAATGACGGACACCCATCCAACGCCCAGCAGAGCCGTTGCTTTGCCTACAGATCGATTGCATTGCATTGGTAGGTTAGGCCACGACCTCCATATATCATCATCATCAGCCCATAAATGACTGACTACTTAGTTGGGCCTCAGATTCGCACAGAGATTGTGCCAAGTCCTCCTTCTCCTGCGGCTAGGTGACCTGCCTCTTGCGTCCCTTGAGTCGCCTCTTACGACACCCGCAGGCTGATTCGGGTTGGTGACAATCTAAATCCGCGTCTCCGCACGGACCTGCCATACGAGTATATACATCTATTGTAATAAAGCTAAACCCCAAGGTAGGGATCGGGTAATAAAATGGTTATGCTGATTAGTTATTGCACACCTCCGCACAGGTTCGGTGCAATTAATTAACGAAATGTACTCCTCTCAGATACAGGGTGAACTCGCGACCGTTTTGGCGCTATCCAGTTAATTTTACACGGATCGTGTAATTAACAGAATGAGTTTCATGACTATCATCTCACAATTTCAATGTTACGTTTAATGAAGGTTAATTATTAACAACTAGCTTCTACCCGTGACTACGTGCGAAGTACTGTGATTTCTTTCGATAATTTGATAGTTGTTCTTGACTTATAAATGGTGAACTAACGCGACTATTTTGCATATGCATTCGGGATTTAAGGATTTATCATATCACCAACGCAAGGCAACAAGAGAAAGAAATCTCTTTATAAACAGTAAAAATCCGTTAAACGGATATTTAACATTAACAAACATTTAAATACGTAATTGAAATTCGTCTATACTTAGTCCTGAACATCCTTTAAATTTCATTTAACTAAACTCCGACAAAAGTATATTCAGTGGTTACTTATCTACCTACTGTATCATCATTGTCATCATTTCAGCCAAAAGACGTCTACTGCTGGACATAGGCCTTCCGAAAGGATCTACTGTTCTACGATCACCTACTGTATATTTTTTTTGAAAATGCTGTAGAAATATTATGTTTTAAAGTGCATTTTTAAAGTAAGTTTGCAGACGCGTTTTTAAAATGAGGCAGGAACGCATCACCCAGGTGTAATTTCATTTGGCTGCGGTATTCCGTCAGATGGGAGACCTTTCCCAATCCGGCTCCAGTGTGTCGGAGTGGAGAATATCGTTAAAAAAATACCCATTTGAAACTAATGGTCCCTGTTCTCTGATATTTATTTATGGAACAACAAAGCAACTAGCAACTAAACAAGTTACCACATCATGTCATATAGTTACTTAAAGTAGTAAAAAGAAACTATTGTTTTATTTTATACAGCATAATCTAAAAATAAAATCTAAACCTTTTATCTACATATATAAATGTCTATCGTTTGAAGAACAGTGGACGTTAGCGGATTAGAGGGAGCAGTCCAGTGACAATCACCTAACGACCCACTGTTTGACTAATTGTTACTGTTGAAATCGTATGTAACATCACTAATGGTAAATTAGTGTACGTCTGTGCCAAATCTACGCAAAGCTAAGCTGACCAAAGGCTTAAAAGGTGACAGGTCTCAGCTCAGTCGGGCTACGTGCCAATTCTAGGTTAGGACAGTTTATTTTATCAAGGTTTCTTTCTCTTGAAATCGAATCTTCGACACCCTCAGAATGGAATGGACTAGTGACATTGTGTATTCTTCATCACCACATGGAGGCATACAAATAAAATAGGGAAAAAACTTACCGATGCTCTAAAAGTAATGGAAACGGTCGGTTCGACGGCTTTAGAACCCGGTCAATCGTGCAATCGTGGTTCAGGCTAGGGAAGTCTTATCGGCGTTCATTGGTCGGATTTCGTGAGATCTTTACATAATATGTGATTTGGAGCTGAATGACGGTGTCTTCATCTTGATCTTGTCAATATTGTGCTAAAGTTTGTCAAAAAATGTGTTAATACTTTTGGTGGAAATATTAGGCAGATCATTTGAAAATGACCACTTCTTGTTAACGTCATAATGATCATCAATGCACTCTTGCCCACTTCCGGACATAGGCCTGCTCTTTTGAGCACCATAACGACCTGCCCGTAGCCTTTCCGTATGTTCCTTATTATCAACATGCGTAAATTATGGTGGTGGTGTGTAGTTTATTTCACACTTAAAGGAGAAAGCTAAGTGCTGTAAAATATCTAAAACTGAAATTGTACCCCCGTTCTGCCGATGAATTGTGTCGAAGTTATAAAAAGATATATCAAATTTGCTGAGAGAAGTAGATATTTATATCGAAATAGCGTGGGTAACACTACATTTACATACCACAGACATCAAAAAACTAAAAGTGAAAGCGTTTGAAAGTTGGATAAGTATTAGCATCGGTAAGCAGCCGATTTGGAGACGGTTCACCGTAAACCATGACAACGCAGTCCCGGCCGAAATGATCCGGAAACGAAGCTACGATCCCCTACAATTGTTCTAACCTACGTATAATGTTCCATCGAGGCGATAATGAGGGTAGAACAAAAAATGTTTGAAAATGCGAATGTTGTTCTGGCGGAGAACCAGCCTAGTTTGCACAGGGTATCTAGAGTGAGGTTTTCACATCTTCAACGCATCTAGTGTCTTTGCGTTTTATTCAGGAATAATATTAGATTATTTGCACCGTCAGCAGACGCCCATGCAAACTCATATTATATGTAGTTATGTCCGTGTGGAGACGGTTTTAGCATACATAATGTCACAACCCCATTCTATCGTGGGGGTGTCGTAAGAGCAGACGAAAGGAAATGACAAGGCCGATAATGCAGTTGGTTGAATAGTAGTAGTAGTATGTTTGTTTATCTGTTACGTTATCACGGCTAAATTTACGTATAATATCTAAAGAAGTTTTGTGGTGAAGATAATGGCTTGATGCATATACACGACCAGATTACTCCGTTAAAGGAGCTTATAGCCATCTACTACGATCTAGAGACTGAAAATGCTCAAAAATGACGATAAAATGCTATAAAATATAGCGAATTTTGAATACTGATCATTAGTCAATAGTTCTCATCGATGCCCCAAAAACTAGTCATCAATCAATGTCGGTGAGTCTCACACGGCGGTGACAAGTCGATATCGCCCTATGAATATACAAACACGATCGTCGCCAGACCTACAGCTGTGTTCATATCGGGATTGGAGTTTTTTGGTAAGGTGATTTGAATAGGCCATTGGTAATCAGTACAGACATGACATGAGAGGCGATTATGAACTAAATCACATGATAAATTTGTCAAAAGTTTTTATTTGTTAAACACAGTCAATAGCTTTTAAGTTAGGTGAGCTCATTAGGCCTTTTTTGAACAACTGACAGTATATATGCTACATCCGTCACCACTCGGAGAATGGCACCGAAATCGCAAACTAATTATTCACCTGAGTGCAGAATTAAAATAGTTGGTAATAAAGTTGCAACCTTGATATACGACCTACAAAGATCGCACCAGACACATTGTCTCAATCCCATCCATATTTAAATGCAAATCTCACCGACCTCATACATATGCAGATTCCTGTACTCATCTCTATAAAATGGACTTACAACATTTGTTCGCGCCTCAAATATCTTGGTCAATATCATACTTAGGTTTGTTCGCGCAGTCCGTGTGGTGACGGATTTAGAATACATAGTGTCACCACCCCATGCCATCCTGAGGGTGTCGTAAGAGTCGACTATAGAAAATGACAGGGTTGAAAACCAAGTTGCAAGAGAAGGAAACCTTGATACTAAATCCTGTGCCAACCCGCCCGGCCATGTAGTGGGAGGGGGCCCGACCCAGCAGTGGGTAGTTTATGGCTGAGAAGTAAGGAGACAAGTTCACGCGTGGGACTTGGAAACCATAAATCAAATGTCTTCAAGCGCCGCATTATTTTAAAGTAATTTTTGGATTTCACATGAAGCCAGATTGTCTGCCTTACATCACATTCAAAAGAAACTGTATGCATGTTTCTTTTATCACGAAACTCTTATTATATCGACTCGCTTAAAACTACCGTCATCATCTTCCAGCCCTTGTCCCACGCTAGGGGGTAGTCTCCAGGCAGGCAGGTTGGTCGCTCACTATGGGCTCCATCAGAAGGCTCAAAGTCACCCAAAGGGCAATGGAGAGGGCTATGCTCGGAGTTTGCCTTTTTTTTTCTTTTTTTTTTTGCCCGGCGTAAAATCCTTTATGGACTATCCCTGCCAGCCTGGAGATGGCCAACAGGGGGTGTGTGGGAGTCCCCTCCGCCTCTGTCAGGAGACGGAGTCATACCCACTAAACGTCCCCGGGGTGTACCGTCCCGCGCTTGCTGCCCCGTGGGCCCTGACTGTATCTCCACGGGGGTGCTCGGAGTTTGCCTGCGAGATCGAATCAAAAATGAGGAGATACGCAGGAAAACCAGAGTCACCGACATAGCCCACCGGATCAAACTTAAGTGGCAGTGGGCACATAGCTCGCAGGACCGACGCCCGATGGGGCAAAAAAGTCATCGAGTGGCGATCGCGTTCCGGAAGGCGCAGTGCTGGTAGGCCTCCCACACAGTGGACCGACCTGGTTAAGGTCGCCGGAAAGCAGTGGATGCGGGCGGCCCAGGACCGGCCTTTGTGGAGATCCTTGGCCTATGTCCAGCAGTGGACGTCTTTAAGCTGAAATGATGATGATGAGGTTAACCAAGGCTTTCAAATCAAGTGCTACTTTTCATGCGGTCGTATATAACGTGTATATGACGCGTCACTCATAAGTAACGCTGTGTTTTCTATGTCTATTGATAATTGAGTTTAAATTAATCTTACCTATAAAAAAATCTCCCAATCCGAATTCCTATAAAACTTTGTTACATAACCGCAATATCAATCGCCTATACCTCCTTCCACAACAAGGTGTTAATAAATATGTATATATTTACCTGAAACTGGAAAGATTCGGGGCTTTTCTTATTTATATTCAGTAATGAGGGGCCGATGTCGAGTCACGTTTCGGATAAGGTGGTGAGACGAGAGGGGGGGCAGGTCACGTGAGCGAGTAGGAGGCGAAGATCTGGACCCTGGAGATATAATCTGGTGTCATGCCGGCGGCTGTAAGGTAAATACTGGATAAAATTCCACTTGTAATTGAAATGTGTCAGAAATAAAATACTTTACCTTTGTAAAGTATTATACTTTATGATGTATATAAGACCCTAAGTATGTATTATGAAAAGGTTATATAACCTGCCTTTAGAAGTCATAAATTATCGGTAAATCGTCAACATTATCATCATCATCATCAGCCCACATTAGTCCACTGCTGGACATAGGCCTCCCCTAAAGAGCGCCATAGCGCCCTGTCTTGAGCTTGACGCATCCAGCTGCTGCCCGCAACCTTTCGCAGATCGTCGCTCCATCTAGCAGCGGGCCGTCCCACACTACGCTTGCCGATTCGCGGTCTCCACTCAAGAACTCGTCTACCCCAGCGGTTGTCGGTTCTTCTACAGATAGTACTTATATTCAAAATTATAGTACTTTATAATTTACCCACGATTAACTTTCTATTTTTTTTACGTATAACTCGGTGACATACTATAAAATACAAAGTTTCACATCCTCATTCCGTCCTGAGGATGTCGTAAGTCAGAAATAAATGGAATGACAAGGCAGAAAACCAAGTCACAAGAGACCGACCCATCTGGCCAGTGTGACACACGATACTAATTTCCCTCCATGTAATCGGAGGTGGCCTGAGTCAGCCGTGGGTACTTTGTGGACTTAGATGATGATAATAATGATGCTCAAATGTTTACGATATGTTCATTGGTGAGTTTGCGACCTAAAAAGTGGGATCAACTAACCCCAACTAGTAAAAGGTTGTTCTAATATTTGGTGAGAAAAGCTGTCAATTTTTCCGCTACTGGTTGGACATAGCACGAAAGCCGGGTCGCCTTTCCCAGAGCCAACATACAGCAGAGCGTTGCCTAGCCTGAAGAACGATAGCGTTCAACACTCTCCGCTAGACTGCGTATGTGTAATAAGTATTATTTTTGACAAGTCTCAATGTCCTTTGATGCAACTAATTTGACTTTAAAGGGAAATGATTTGAACAGTACGTTTAGTTGATTAGTTAGATAGTTGTTTAGTTGATAGTCAAACAGATATAGAATTATAGAAGATGTACATAACGATGGTCTCAGCTTTTATCTCGGTTATCTCTGTAACTATATCCAAAATAGACTGAGCAAAAGATAATGTAAACAGCACGCTTACAAACGAAAGTTTATTTCAAAATTTAATCCGAGCAAATATTTCATTCAGCCTTAAAAGCACTCCGTTCATCGCAGATAAAAATTTTAATTAAAGTTCTGATTAAATATTAAGATCTAAAAACCTTCAAACTTTTACCTAAATTCCCGACATTTTATACGGAGGATAAAGACAAGACTACGGTAATAATGAAAATCTTAAGTAATTTATATATTCAAAGTACTCACAAAATCATAGTAGTAAAAAACAACTAAAGAGTTTCGTGAGGCCGACTCGGCAGTGGGTCATATAAAGGCTGAATAGTAGTAGTAGAATATAGTGATTGCAGCATCTTTACCTCACCTCAAGTCAGTCAGTCCCAGTACCCAGTACTCAGTCGTGTTTCCTGCAAAGAGTGGGTAAATATCAGGCGCAATATAACCCACTTTTAAAGGCATTAGTAATGAACCTTCAATATGTAAACCTCATAAGTCGCAAAAGGGTGTTTTCGACTAAATCGACTCAATGTCCGGAAAGGGATGCGCTGGTACCTGAATACTATTCATCTTTAAACTTCACTAACGACCTGTTATTTTCCATAAAATTGATATTTCTTAGAGCTTTCGTTTTTTCAATTAATTATCGCCCAGAGATCCGATGAAAACAAGTGGCGTGACTAAGTGATTCATGAAAAATGTTGAATTAATTACACCCATAAATTACGTTTGAAAAACAGACTTTTCCCTCTCCTTTTGAAGCGTGGGCGACGAATAGCTTAGTTACAATTTTTCGGTGAAGAGATACCCTCTGAGAGAATTCTTAGACTGGGGCGTAATTTGTTGCTATACTCGTAAAATGATGATATGGTGTTACTATAACTAGTTTGTTAAGTAACAAAGACGAAAGAATTCAATTCATTTTAATACGAAGAAAACTAATTAGTTATTAAGTAAAAGTTCGCCCTCCATTATGCGATACTCGTATCGTACTCATTTTGGCAAACATGCATATTGTATTTTAAGTAAAAAATAATATAAGCTGTGTATTTGCTTAGAAAGACACTTTAGTCTCTTTAGTTTAAAAAATGGTTCAAATTTAATCCTTCCTTTCATTGCGATCCATACAGAAAGATAATATAAAAAAATCATAGCTGTGAAGTTTCCTATTGCAAGTACATTTTGCTATAATGAGTGGCGTGCCAAGCTGCTGCCGATGGCTTCGAAATCCTGAAAACAATTGCGAGGAGGACAATGCGCACTCCTCCACGCCGCAACCAGTGCGCCCATTGTTTAGAATATCCATTTCCTTCCGAGAAACAGGTTTCTATTGAAGTTGGCAAATAGTGCAGAATGTTGAAGAGAAATAGATTATTCTTATAATCAAGAATAGGTACAAAGTATAATAACAAACCAGCTCATTATTTTTGTATTTGCTTATTTCATCATAGAGCCATCAATAAAGACACCCTAATACCAAAGTCTATTATTCCAATGAATCTATCTAAGATATGAACAACAAATTATACATTATATGGCAACCCTTGTGAGTACAACAAAACCTGTCAACCCGTTATGTGAAAAACCAAGCAGTGGGATTTTTTAATGTCTTGTTAATTTTGGGTGTGCATATTACTAAATCTTCAGTCGAAGTACTCAATCAGAAAATAATTCATTACATGGTCCGTTAAAATATTATTACGAAACCATAAATACCGTAAACAACAAGCCAATTTTTCTTCATAATTTTACGAGGAAATCGGTAATAAATACAATGCCACAAAAAGATATCTACTTCGCAGTTCTTTATTAGTTTATGATACCAGTTAGAATATTATTCGTAGCTAGTCGGAATGGCGCAAATTTATGGAACAAACACGCGTTTGAAATAAATCGCCCAGACAATTAATACATTTCCGATAGGTCTTATTCTCGCTCTTCTTACGCATTTGCCGAGTTAAGATTGATTGCATCAATAGTTCATTGTAAGGTTGCGGTCGACTAGGTATTTGTAGTATAGCGGGCCGTAGCAAGCGCTACGTATGTAGCACAATGTAGCGATCGTAGCACGGGCCCGGCTACAAATTGACTACTAGATTAATGTGGGTTGCTTTACGCGACTGTTATCATTTACTTACTTAAACGAGAATACATACCATTTAAAAAAGATATCTTAGAGCTAAACATAGCAATTAATTGGTTCAAGTAGAATGAACGGCAGACTGTCTCGGCAAAATGCAGCAGTTGACGTACAGTACAGTTTTTTTGTTTAGTAAAATCAAGATTAGCTGTTTACTAAAATACTTCAAACAGTGGTAGCGACGTGAGGCGGGTCAACCACTTCCATTTGAGATGGTTGAGGAGATCGCTGGCTGCCACATGCGTTATGCTTGTGAGCAGGTGCCGCTGTTTGGGGGTGGTCGGCTCACTGGATTCAAGACTTCATTAATTTCATTTTGAAGTATTCTATCTTTTTTTATCATGAAATTCATATTTCAGTTGAGCACTTTTCGGGCCAAATGAAACTAGTTAGTTATTTATGTAAATAACTTACTAGTTTCTAACTAGTTTAGTAACTAACTAGATTATGTAATTGTATGGCGTTTAAAATCGGCGCACGGAAGAAATATTTGTACGACCTACAAGTATTTGTTCCGGGTCTGGGTGTTTTCTATCTATAATATGCATGTATTTACAAAAAAAAATGTATATAAGTAGTTTGTCATCCATCTCGTTACCATAACACAAGCATTAAGTTGCTTACCTTGGGACGAGATGGCGTTGTGTGAAATGTCCAAGGATATTTATTTATTATTATATGATGTATCCGTTGACAATTGTGAACCCCATAATTGGTTCATACAATAAGGCGATTTTCTTTTCTATCCTGTTTTTAAAAATCGCTCCTTATAGCAATATGGTCACACCGCAAAGCAATGTGTTAAGTTCTCCTCGTTGACCGAGTTCCGAAGTGTGCCAATTGCACGAGATCGCTTGTCACTTTCCACGCGCCAATTGATGAGAATCTCGCAAACAAATCTGTCTCGTACACCATCCATATTTGTTTCGTAAACATAATCTTCATTATCTTAACATTTAGTACCACCATCGAGAGGTTAGTGACCCAGAGATAAGGTATGATCACTTTGCATGAGCTGATCAAACCTGACTTCGAGTTGGAGCTAAGGACAAAATCACAATTTTCACATAATACAATTGCCCCATAACAAGGAGCCACGCTGTATAAATAACATTGCTTATGGTGACTATCAATGCATAACCTAACCTAAACTACCTAAAATAAAAGAACAGAGACATATTTCTCATTTTTTAGCCAAACTCTGAGGTCACACGCAAATTTTCATTTCCTACCTTATTAAAAGTGGATTTGCGAGCATAATCACCGTAAGTCTTCCAATTTAAATCTGTATTTTCGGAAGGTAATCCACCGTTACGAAAAGTGGACCAAACTCCAGCTAAATATCTTCGGTATACAATCGGCATACTTCGCGAGGCACTAAAGCCAAAACTTTTAATTGGTTCGATTCCTGCGCAGCTCACGCTCCGCCCCGTTTCGGCACAGATTATAATCTCCGGATGTCTGTAAACTTCGGAAGCCTTCATTATAGTTCAGGAATACTTTTAGAAATGGCGATACTTTTCCATATTTCAGGCATCTGTAGGCTGGTTGCTAGGAGCGATCCTCACTGCCCTTTTCAAAAGCTTCATGACATTTACAACAACGTAATTTAATAATAATGAAGGTATATTTTACAAATTAACATTATATATTGAGTCACATCGGATACACAGACTTGGAACTAAGGATATGATTTGCAGTCTGACAGACACTGAAGACAGATAGAGGGCGAACTCACTTAGCAGTGAACTCGTCTCAATACTGCCAAAAACTCGCGAGTACATAAAACAACAATGAGCGAGAACAAAAATTGTGTCTAGACAGGCAGCGATGTTGAACCACCTATACAGGGTGCTCATTTTATACGACGAGGGTGTTGCAACGCGCAAGACAAACTTATGGAAATTTAAATCATACTTTCATATGATATTGTACTTTTGAAAAAGTAAAAACACTTTTCTAAGTTTGTTTCGACATTATTTTAACAAAAGAAAACTTGCAAAGCATTGCATTTTTGAAAAACAAAAGTTTTACTCCATTAACATCGTACCATGCGGTTTAAACTGAGTTTTGATTCCTCCAATTTATCTACTGTGCCACGTTTCACGGACGCGTGAACACAGATTTCTTCTAGACTTCACCCTGTCATACCTCCCAAATAGTCCATATCGAGATGTACTCCACTCGTACAATACAGTCGTATGCGGTGGCAATAAATTAAATATGTCACTAAGTAGATAATTACATCAAACAAATGCTCAAGTTTACTCTTTATCACTCAACAGAGCGTAATTTACCAAGCATTGAAGTGGCTCTATTGAGTATTTCGATAAATAAGTACTAATATGATTGCGTTCCACCCTGTATCTGAGTAGTGCGGCAGCCTGTCGGGTTTGACAGCTAAGCACTGTTTATTATTGACGGGCGAGTGCTACGGCCCCGTCGCTCGCGCGCTCAATCTAAAGTCAGATTCGAATTGTTAAAAAGTCCCGTCTGGCCAACGTATTGTGAAAAATGGCTTTTACTAGTTTCACTAGATATTGATATCTAAAATGCATATGTGTTTTTTCAAGCACACTTTACTTTTAGGAGGTGTATTAAATTGAAATGAAAATTCAAAAGATTATTTTTTGTACTATGTTCTTTCGTCCGATGGTAGTAGCCGACAGTGTCGATTTCAATTGATCTGCAGTTAAGCAACTTCTGGCTCTGCTGAATAGGTGTCCATCATTTGTAAATATCACTGCTTCGGGGGGCGCTTAGATCAGCCGCTACACATAGACAGCCAAGTGAAAACTAACAAATGATCAACCCGTATATTTACTGGTTTTCCTGGTAGATGGGTGCGTGTAAATACTGGTAGTCATTTTATAAAGACCCCAATGAAATTAGGAAAGTTAAGAAAGGAAAAGAGTTTATAAACTAAAATATACTGTATTAAACGTAACATCATTAATGAAAATATTCCCATTATGAAACTACATACAACCTCCCTGAAATTTAACTACCTCCATATATTTTTGCACTTACATTGAAAACATAATATTTTAAACGAAACACACCCACTTTTCAGAATTAATTTAACAAACGGCATTGTGTTCAATACACTTAGTGCAGCTTTCCACTTCATAGCAATTTATTAGCGATTTCAGAATCGAGACCATCGATTTATATGCGACACTCGATAACTAGTTATCGATGGAACATTAATTTAATTGGACTGGTAAACAACAGCGAACAAGATGCACGGAGGGACCAGGTGGGCGGCGTAGACACCTTACGATTTAACACAGCGCAAGCTGAACAGTAGTCCAACGTTTATTTGACGGAGTTACACCTTATTTTTATTGTGTTCTGCTTATAATAAAACCAGGATTACTTAATAATATGACATGCTCATAGTGATATTCGAACCGGTTAAGAGCTTGTAAATATGTCTTAGTTAATTTAAGCTAATATTTGATCAGACTAATAATTTAATTTGATTTGACAAATGGTGAAACTTATAAATTGAATAATTTAATGTTTTCCTCTAAAAGCAGTATTTTCGTTGTACGTGTATATTAGTAGGAGTTAGTTGTAGTATTTTTTAAATATCTGATGTATTGAAAGAGCTTACATTCACTTAAGGAAATTTGAATTTAGTGAAGACATAATCCACCTCAGTCCTATTCTAGATGCGGTGCGGATGGCAATGCTACTAATATAAACGTGTAAGTTTGTAAAAATGTATGTTTGTTACTCTTTCACTCAAGAATGGATTTTGATGGAACTTTACATATACATCAGAATAACACATAGACTATAATTTATAAAGTTATATGTTTTAACTATAACAGACTTGTTTTTTTTCAATACCAGTGCGTAGCCTGGGTTGGCCGCTAATTAAAAATATATGCTGAACATGGACTACAATTAAAAAGTAATAAAATTTATCAAAACACCGGTTAAAATCTGACAAAACTATTTATGAGACTGATTTAACAAAATCATCATCAGTCTTAAAGATTTTTGTGCAAGCCTCAGATTGTTCATTCTCTAAACTTTGACGCAGGGAAGTGGTCTTACTGCCACAACTGCGGCAGGTGCCGGCAGACACCTGAGTCAGGGGTTCGGCAGACGACGGGACTTAGATAAACGGCCGCGATCCGGTGCGCGCCCCAACCGGTCCTTCACCCCAGCTTCACACTGGCCTCTTGTTTTCGTTTGTCGCTTGGACTGTTACTTATTAAATACAAGCGACTCGTCCCGGCTTCGTACGGGTGCAATTATGCATGTTTTATACATAATGTCTATTGTATACTGGTGGTAAAAACTAAATTATTCTTAATTTTTTCTCTTTATAACCTTTGACAATTTGAAAGCATTCGCAAGAGTTTATTCGAATAAAAACATTTTCATTTTGATTTTGATACCTTCCTCTTGAATCACCACTCTATCTGTTAAAAAACAGCTTCATAATCCGTTGCGCGGTTTTAAAGATTGACGCATACATAGGGGAAGACAGACGACAGCGACTTGGTTTTTTACTATTTAATGATAATGATAAAATAAAAGTGTGATTGTCATTGGACCGTGGCCACGGTACATAATCTACATATTCATAAAGTAAAAATATGTACCTCTTTTTACGAAAAATGCGCGGAGAACTCCATGTCAAAAAAATGAAATGTAAAAAAAAAATTGAAATCCAATTCTTTTTTGGCAGTTCAAATCCATTTGTAAATCTCGTGTGACACTTTACAACCTGACTGTTTCGACTTTTTTCGTATGAGGTCTTCGGTTATTTGACATACAAAATTGATTCAACGGCTTTGGTGTTAAATAGTAAAGGCAAATGTTTAATTGCACCTCTATTTAAGACGTATGCAAACTAAATCTCCCGACTGCATATCAGATAAATTACTGCATAACAAATTAACTACTTGATTACCTAAACATATTTTAATAAAACACGTATAAAGTTAATCAAAATTAGATGTCCCTTTTTATCTAATTTACAACAAAAAATTAGCGTAAATCACAGATATACAGAATGTAGGACAAAATTAAACACCGTTTAACAAAAATACTGATGTGCACACTAACTTAAGTCTGATGTGACTGATGGACATCGCGTGTTGTCTGATGTGACTGATGGACATCGCGTGTGTCGGCTGATGTGATTGATGGACATTGAAGGTGTTGACTGATGGACTTTATCACTTTTCACTGATGGACATTGATTGTGTTGACTGCTGGACTTTATAACTTTTGACTGTGACTGATGAACATTTCGGGTGCGGACTGATGGACATCTGACTGACAATGCAGTAATTACATACAGACACTCAAATTTTATTAACTAGGCAGACCATACGGCCAGAACAGAATAGCTTGAAAGTGTCACCAAATCTGGTTAGACCTCAACCAAATGTGATGAAAAAGAAGATGATGATAATAAAAAACTCATCAACCGATTTTATTTAGTTGTATCGATAGAGGTACATTTTACAGTGTTTTATTTGTTAAATAAAAACTAAGATGCCTTTCTGTTTTGAAATTGTTAGTGTATATTAAGATTACTTGTTGATATTTTGTGCACTTGAATTAGATGAATAGAGTTGATTAACTGTGATGGATTAAAAATGGAAGATGTAAATATATTGTTGCACACACAGAATTATCAGTTTTAAACAGTTTTGCTTTATAGATAAAACAGTTTATTAGATTTGATTTATTTGATGAGCTAATTTAGTGTGCAGTTCAGTATTTTTGGTAGTAATTTCTAATATTTGAATAGAAAATATTGGATTTACAGTTGTACGATTAAATACTACCCAATAGTCAATAGTAAATAACAGATAAACAGAGCTTCTTTCATACTAATAAATATCAGTTACTTATTAGTTCGGATTATACATAATATTGCCACCCATACTATATATCGTAATTGGAACGGCTAACGAGATCATTAGTACCGAATATCATACTCCCAACAATATTGCGGAGATAATCAAATTACGAACTCACATTAATATTGTCAGGTCAGAACTTAAATGGATGCCCATACGCCAGCGACGATCCCTGCGTGCATTAACGACTCTCTACTCTGTCCTTAACTCCCCTACTCCACCTTCATACCTTACACCTCACTTTCAATATCGGTGTTCCTACCACGCTAGAAATTTTCGCTCTTCCCACAATCTTCTACTTCACTGTCCCTCCCATAGCTCTGACACTGTCCACTCTTCCTTTCATGTCCAATCTATTATTCTTTGGAACGCGTTGCCCTTGGAAATCAGGACGGCTACTAGTAGGCAATCTTTTAAATTTAAAGTTCGGAAGCATATCATGAAGAAAATGTTAGCAGATTCATCTTCAAAATAAAGGATGTATGTTAGTATGTACAAAATATTATGTATTATAAATGTATGTATGTATATATATATATATGTATATTATATGACATATTATAGTATATTATAATATATTATTTGTCTTTATTATATGGATATTTATGAGTGTGTAAGGGTATATATTTAATATGTAATTAGCATTTAATAAAGTTGTTCTATTATAGTAAGTTTTACCATAAATGCACCTACCATGTTGTCTCTGCAACGCCCAAAGGTTGACTGGAAAGAATGCCTAAGGCATTAAGTCCGCCAATGTACAACTTGTTGCATGAAGTTTAAATAAATAAATAATATTATATCAGCTTACTGTCGAACGCGCTAACACAAAACTGTGTTGTTTTACACAACACTCTGTCTGTTATATTTACATAACTAAACTGCCTATCCGATAGCAATTGATTTTTTAGGCACGAGAAAATTCGTTAATAGTGAGTAGCAGTTTATAACATAGTCACTGGAGGAGCTGCAACAGATGCTGATGGCTACGCCATTCACCTCGACGCTATTGAAACAGATAGAGCATGAGATTGGTTAAAACCTAAAGCACGCTTCACTATCACATCGACTAGAGACTTACCGTCGTTAATTGTTTTACAACATACAAACCTCAGGTAATCAGAGTAGGTCCGACTGATCAATGATTCGAGCATGTGTTTTTATTCAAGAATGTGCCCAATGATGTTCAAGAAAATCAATAGATCATTCATGATCACCCAGTGACATCTATTGATGACGGAACCTGTGAACATTTTCCCAATTGCTTAGCGGCCCATTTTGGAATTACTACCCGGACTATGACTAAACCGTATTTGCATGGGATTATGCGCAAACGCCGTACGTCGGTCCTGGATTTGTCCACTGATTTACATGCGACCAGAGGGCGCGATAAATGTTCAAACCCCTGTCACATAATGGGTGACACAGTACTATGTACAGACCGAACACTCGCTACGCTTTTTGAGATTACATGCAGCTGTAAATGTCATGGATGCTTCGAGATATAATCAGAGCTTTACTGACTATGCGTGACGTACTATCATCATCATCATTTCAGCCAAAAGGCGTCCACTGCTGGACATAAGCCTCCCCCATGGATCTCCACAATAACTCTCCTATAATTGATTCAATAAGTATTAATAGTGTATTGTAAAATAAGGAATAAAATTTGGATTCCTATTCTGTGTCAGTCCTATTCACGCAATAAAATAAATTTTAATCAATTCAAAATCCAAATTAAATACATTTATATTTCTTTATTATAATTGTTTAGGTGGAAGATGAACTTATGGTACGGCCACGTTTTGCGGCAACCGGCTGCCTACGTGGGAAACAAATGTCTGGCCATGCCGCCTCCGCCGGGCCTCGGCAGGAGGGGTAGACCCAAAAACTGCTGGCTGGACGACGTGAAGGGTGAAATGCGTGCCAATGGGCTCACTACCAGAGATGCTGAAGACCGTGCGAAGTGGAGAAGAAAAATCCGGAAAGCTGACCCCGGGCGCCGGAGTGAGAGTTTGGGCTGCAACCGGGATACAAGGCTAAGATGATGATGATGATGAACTTAGAATAGAATATGTCGTATTAACATCATAAGAGGTGACTAGTTCAGCCAAATATCTGGCCACAAGGAAAACTGCGTGATTTAAGTAATAGTATTAATTTTCCTCCATAGCCTAAATTGATGATGAATAGTCGTCAATAGCGTCCGGGCTGCCGTCCCGTCTCGCCAGATCGGGGGCTCGCTTTCATGCCACTTTATTCGCCTTTGTTCTACAGCTGCGTGAATAAAACATTAACGGTTTGCATATTCAGCTTTAAACGTGTTTTGCATAATTTCCACCGAAATGTTTTATTTATCGTTTTGGGAAGAATAATAGGAACAGTCATCTGTAATCGCTCCAACTCTCTTACTCTGGTAAGGCATTTCACGGCGAACTTCAGAAAAGGAGAAAAACTTCAAAACATATTTAAAAAACTATTTTATGGCATGCAATATGAATAGATTTTAATTACATGAGACGAAAATACGACGCAGAGAAGACCCAGTGAGAAACTATTCGCTTTTATTATTAGACATATAAAGGTTTCAAACACTACGGATATTAAGCGTTTGTTTCTGATTTGCCTATCAAGATATTATTATATTGACGTCATTTCTAAATGTTATGGTAATGTTTTAAATTCGCACCGAACCGTAGCTGTCATAATCATCTCAGTCCATAAATGAGTCAGCGCATCAAGCCTGGACAGGACATTTTATTTCACACACATTTATTTACTTGTTCCCTACCAACATTCTTAAATAATGTTCTATTAAATGGCAACTTTATTTTATACAATTAATATACATAAAGACTTGACTATTAAACAACTAAGAGCTCCTGCTTTGCTGAAATGTCTTTTTTTAATTAAATTTAATTGCCACCAACAGCTCATGTTATGCAACATTTACCTTATTATTAAATGATGGCTAGCTCTGCTTTACGGGGAGTAGCCTTCTCAGATGTAGACATCATAAGCCACGGTCATATAGCGAGGCTGCAGTATAAGCTGGTATACTATTATTTCACTCGGGGGCGGTTCAATAATAGTGACGGCCACGTGTGACAAGGTTGTGAAATGTTTGCTGAATGATATAGCGGCTATATCTGGCTAAAATTTCGCGTATCCAATCTGTACGTGTTTACTCTCATACATCAAGTCGTTTTGATAGATTGCTGCGCGTATCACTCCCTTAACGCTAGGGATGACACATAGGGCACTATAAGATATAATTCTGCATATTTTCCTTTTTGCCATGGTCCTGTATATAAATATTTAAATATATATATATATATTAACAAATTTGTTTTCGAGTGCTTATTTCAAATTGGTTAAAATTCGATAATCGCCGACTACTATTCAGACCTTAAATGGCCCACTGCCGAGTTGGGCGTCCTCCGCGAACATGGAGATTAATAGGCCTACAGGACCACGCTGTCCTGACGGGTTGGCACAGGGTTTCGTATCAAGTTTTCCTTCCCGTGTGGCTAGGTTTTCGGCGTTGTATATTCTTTCATCGGCTCTTATGACACCCTCAGGGTGGAATGGGATGGTAACACTATGTATTCTAAATTCGCACCACACGGACCATATTCGATATTATATAGGATTGGAATTATCGATAACCGCTATCATTGTGAGATAATTATGTATCTATTTCGCTTTTATTCCATCGTCATTAGCGCGACTGCTATCCGGCCTCGTAGTGGCCGCAACTTATCCTAGGACCCCAGAAGTAGTACTGGTAGCAATTGATTGGATAGTGGCAACTGGCATAGACATTTATTTGGGTATAAAGTTGCATTTTAGGACAATTCTGTACATAAGTATTACTAGCAATCTCTGCCCGTATTATTAAGAGGAGATTTGTATGTTCGTAACGAACAAACTACTGGCCTGATTCCAAAAATTCTTTAGTATGCTGTACTATATCTGAATAACATTGAAGTTTATAAGTATGTGAATTCCAGATAAGCACGGGGTTCAGTCGCCGTGGAGATCTTTGGGGCAGGCCTATGTCCAGCAGTAGACGTCTTTTGACTGAAATGATGATGATGATGACACCAACATCAATTTTAAAGCAAAATGGTTCAGTAAATTTAACTCATTCATAGTAAATCAATGAAAACTTGGTTAATTGAATGACCACAATGTCCATAAAATTAAAGGACGAGTTTGAACATATCGGCAGCCCTACTACCAAAATCGGTGCCATAACAGGGTTGTTGTGAACACTACGATGACCTCCGACCCGCGTGTCAGGTTACTGTCACCATGACGTCACGACAATGGACGAATACATTTTCATGACGGTGGCCTATCATCATCAACATTACAGCCCCTTATAACCAGTGAGTGGAACTCACACTTATAACGGTAACGGTAAGTATTATATAATACTTATTTACGGGTTAAGCAACATCTGGTTGTGCTGCGTGGCAGGTGGGACCAGTCATATTATATTGACCTCCTCCATGTTTCGGAGGCCGCCGATTGTAGCTGCCACTCTTACATGAATGTCAGTACCGTGAGAACTAAGAGCTTTTCTATCTAAAGGGTTACTGGTAGTCTCTTTCAGGCAGAAATCGCTTTGTGCAAATACTGGTAGTTAGCCTAACCTTAAAATTATAATCTATTGAGAAAAAGTAAGGTGGATTAGACTGAGAAGACTCTTTACAAGAACTATCACTAATTGTTATTTTTTAACTTTCGCGATTTGAACACATAATTTAAAACATCCAAAGGAACTTATCGCGCACAGAATTAGTTTAGGTTAATTGTTTTTGCTTGACATTTCAACCATGTTACAATGGCCATGGTCACGAGCTGACTGCAGACCACAAGTTTTTTCGACGTAAAGTGAGGGTCACTTGCGATCATGAATTTCATTTTTGTAAACTATAAAATAACAGTAGGTACAGCAGTCATTTAAGAAAAAACATGATCTTATCAGTTGATTCCTCTGTCCTTGTGATGTCAGCGATATACTTTTTCTTCTTACAGGGAACGCGACACCCAAATGCTTGAAAACCTCCCAAGTTGAATAAAAAAAGGTTCACACTATCCCACTGCTAAAAGATTCGTTTCCATTTTATAAGCAAAGGCTACATCTCTGTTAAGATTGTCGCGAGCGCTGACTATGCTGCAATAACCGTAGATTGTGTTTATTGAAAAAACGTTAAGTCCTTTCCTCGGTTATTGAGCGTGCGGCCATTATCCTTGAGAGCCAAAATCAATAACCGCTTGATAAGTGGCTCGCGAAGAACCGTGCTGGCTTATTAGGTGGCCTTAACGGCTCTGCCGGGGTTAGCGAGGCATGCAGTTAAATGTCTGTTGTTTGCCTTCTGTATTCTGAACAGCTATTAAACGAAACTCGATGTCAAATTCTTTCACTTTCTTCTCAGGCCTCATAGATGTTCCTCTAACCTCATTCATTTTAATTTTATATATAGTTTGTTGTGACACCAAACCACAGTTCGTCATATGGTTGCACATACTCGTATAGGTTATCTTCGGTATTTTTAACGTGTCTAGGCGTCTTATGACAAACTCAGAATTGAATGGGTTGGTGGCACTGTACAGTAGCCAACACGACAATTGACTGCCCAACAAACAGTTAAATCACCATTCTTAAATTAGTTGTACGAGTAAGTATAGTGTGAGTTATAAAGGGCGTCCAAAGAAATGCAAGAGGCAGAGAAGGAAAGCTGGATACAAACCCTGTGCCAGCCAGTGTTACCGACCGAACCTTAAAAAATTTAAGATTTCGTGAATAAATTCAAATCCAGAGCAAATGAGAGGCTTACACAATACTTAGGCACCTGAAATTTAAAGCGGACTGCAAGTGACGAACTAGATGTTGTGATCTAGCCAAACCAATAATACACAATAATACACCCAAAAATACATAAAATGCATATACGAATTGTGATATATCATCATCTGCAATGGAGCGAAGAATCAATCCAAGACGTCAATGCCGTGAGCCATATGAAACAAACGCACGTATAACATCTGCAGCTGTCTCATCAAACCGGGTGCAGTCATCCGATGAAGAGTACTTCACGCCTCCGGGGACTGCATCCAGCAGTGAAGATGAGCCAACACCATCGCCCTCCCTTAGCCGAAGACCTGCGAGGAGAGGGCGTCCGCCGCTGCCAGCCAGCTTGGGGTCTACAGGGCATAGGGCCCTGCCAACGGCTCCCGCTACTGGTGGTGTAGTGCGCCGCATGAGATGGACAAATAATTTAAATGAAAGTGTCATGCGGGCCTACTATGGGGCGACAGATGGGGGAACCAATCTCACTGCGTATCGATCCAGGTTACTTGCGTTGTTTCAGGAACTTCACCCAGACGTCACAGTCACTGCACAAAGACTGTCGGACCAGGTACGGGCTATTCAACGATTAAACCTACTGGAACAACCCGTACTTGAGCGATTGCGCCTCGAAGCATTACCACCTCAATCTGTTTCAAGCGTGCAGGTGACAACACCCACGGCTGCATGTTTGTTACCACCAACATCAGTGGAACAATTAGATTTGGGACAGATTGAAGAGGTAAGTTTAAACGACCAGTACAATGAGCAATTGAGGAGGATTCTGGAAGAGACAATTGAGGAATATCGACTTATCCCAATGACCTCTAGACCTCGTATACCTCGTTTGCCTATGCATAAACGGAATATGGCTTTGGTGAGTGCCCTGGATAGTCTCCTGATGGATAAACTTAACTCTGTCGGAGATTTGACTGAGTTGCATTTTATTCTGTACTGCGGTGCAGTTGCAGTTTGTCGTGTAGCAGGTGTTACCTTTCCAAAAAGTAGCACTGCTTCACGGCAGCCTGAATGTAAACCCACTTGGCAGTACAGAATAGAAAAACGCATCACTGCAGCCAGGACACTCATAGCGAAGCTATATTGTTTCATGACGGGCAACACACGCCCTAGGGTAATGCGCTATGTGATACAAGCTTTTGCCGGCACCGGTGTCCGGCAATGCGATTACGCCGCTTGTGTCACAGAGCGCATCGATTACTTTAAACAAAAAGTTTATGCATGGGCGAAGCGTATACGTAGGTATAGGGAGAGGGCTGACCGATTTAATCAAAATCGCCTCTTTCAGAATGATCAAAAGATAATCTATAGAAATTGGGAACGACCTCAGCCTCCAACGGCTGACTTATCAACGCCTGATGCTGACACAATGTTGGCATTTTGGCGAAACATTTGGTCACGGCCCGTTGATCATCTAGAGGGCCAATGGATTGGTGTTGTTGGCCGTGCATGTGAGCAGATAACACAGATGGAGCCAGTACACATCGATTTAAATGATGTTATTTCTGCCATTAGATCGGCACCTAATTGGAAAAGCCCTGGTCCAGATGGCTTGCACAACTTTTGGATCAAAAAAGTATGTAGTTGTCATGCACGACTAGCAACACTCTTCCAAGCAGCCCTGGAGGCTGGATCGCTCCCACATTTCATGACGACTGGGGTCACACACCTCATTCACAAATCAGGTCGTATCTCGGAACCTAAGAATTACCGCCCGATAACATGCTTGCCTACCATCTACAAGCTCCTTACATCCATAATTAAATTCAAAATTGTAAACCATATTTTGGCAAATAATATTTTGGCGTCAAATCAAAATGGATGTAATGCCGGGTCCCGGGGTACAAAAGACCTCCTCCTCATTGACATGGCTATTTGCCAACAAGTTCGGCGGTCCAAAAAAAATATCTCTATGGCCTGGATTGATTACAAAAAGGCCTATGATTCGGTACCCCATTCATGGCTTATGAGAGTACTGGATTTGTATAAAGTTGATGCAAATTTATGCCTTTTCCTAAGCTCATGCATGAGGCAGTGGAGCACGGTTCTTTATCATCCGGGACACAGACATTTTTTTGAACCGTCGGAACGAATATGGATAAAGCGTGGGATATTCCAAGGTGACAGCCTCAGCCCATTGTGGTTCTGCTTGGCATTGAATCCTTTAAGTATTTTACTAAATGATTCAATGCCCGGCTACCGACTTCACAGAGGGGGTAAGACCATATCACATCTCTTGTACATGGATGACCTCAAGTTGTACGCACCAAAACAATCTGACCTGATGGCACTACTACAAGTTACAGAGACTTTTAGTTCTGCCATCAGTATGGAGTTTGGTGTTGACAAATGTGCGGTCATAAATGTACAAAAGGGTAGAGTTGTGAATTCGGAAAATGTACAACTCTCAGAAAATGTGGTTCTTAGATCCCTCTGTGAATCGGATACCTACAAATATCTTGGTATGTCGGAGGCATTAGGAATTGCTGACAGTGATGTGAAACAGCAGCTCAAAACGCGTTTCTTGGGACGCCTGACAAAAGTGCTGAAAAGTCTTTTGTCTGGCGGAAACAAGGTTCGTGCATTTAACTGCTGGGTTATACCTGTGATCGCTTATTCTTTCGGCATACTAAGATGGACTCAATCAGAGCTGGACGCCTTGGACAGGATGGTCCGTCGACAATTGACAGCATTTCGAATGCATCATCCCCGCTCGTCCGTTATGAGGCTGTACATCCCCCGGAGGTGTGGCGGGCGCGGCTTTCTTAACGTCAAATCCCTACACAACCGGGAGGTCTGCAACCTCAGGGACTATTTCCTCAGGGTAGATGATGAGATGCATCGAGATGTTGTCAAGGTTGACTCTGGCCTTACTGCGCTATCCATGGCAAAACAGAACTGGCGCAGACCACAGGTTCTTAGTGTTTCGGAACGCAAGGCTATATGGAAGGGTAAAGAGCTACACGGACGATTCTACTCTGCTCTGACAGGACCAGAGATAGATCAACTCGCTTCCGTCTCCTGGTTACGCTTCGGTAACCTCTTTGGGGAAACTGAAGGGTTTGTCTTTGCAATTATGGACGAAGTTGTCAAGACGAACAACTACCGGAAATACATCATAAAGGACGGGACAGTCGACATTTGTCGGGCATGTCACTGTCCTGGTGAATCCATCAGACATGTTGTTTCTGGTTGTTCTCGTCTTGCCAACGGGGAATACTTGCACAGGCATAACCAAGTAGCTGGGATAATCCATCAGCAACTTGCCCTTCGATATGGTATTGTGGAATCAGAAGTACCATATTACCAATATAAACCTGAACCAGTTCTGAGTAATAACCATGTCACGCTCTACTGGGACCGATCTATCGTCACTGATAGAACCATCATGGCTAATAAGCCTGACATCGTGGTAATAGATCGGTCGACGCGTCGTGCAATGCTTATCGATATCACTATTCCCCATGATGTCAACCTCGTGAAGGCTGAACATGAGAAGATCAGCAAGTACCTAGATCTATCTCACGAGGTTGGTGCCATGTGGAATATGGATTCGACAATCATTGTACCGATAGTTATATCAGTGCACGGACTGATTGCGAAGAGCTTTGACCAAAACCTACAGAAGCTCTCGCTAGGCTCCTGGGTGAAGAGCCTGATCCAAAAGGCAGTACTTTTGGATACGGCACGTATTGTGAGGAGGTTCCTCACTCTGGATCCCTGACCACTGGTGGTTTGGGCCTTCGGCTCCGCCATGGGTGGGATTTTTTTTCTATTTTGTATGTATTTTTTTTAAATAAATGTATTTTATAATTAGTTTATTTAAAAAAAATATTTGGAAAATATGATTAATAAAGATATGTGTATAAATAATAATAATAATAATAATAATAATAAGCTTTATTAAATTCCATGCATAGTAAACTGAAACAATTGATAACTTAATTAGCCTAAAGTATTGAATTTCATTCAATACGCTTAGATGGATGTGAATTTATTAACTATTAACTGTGTATTAATTATAGTGTGTAATTATTTTAATTATTATTTACTTCAATTATCATTTACCTAATTATTTGATTTAATTTATTTAATGCAAGGACCCCATACGGGTAAAAGCCTCCCCCAAGGCATTCCATCCTTCCCTGTCATTAGCTCTGTCTAGCCAACTTTCGCCCGCGCGCGCTACAATTTCGTCTGCCCATCTGGCCTTTGGTCGACCCCTTGATCTGGTGCCTTTTGGCCCATTCCACTTTACTGACATTATAGTCCATCTATTGTCCTTATAACGGGCTATGTGACCTGCCCATTTCCATTTAGCCTTCATTGCAAAGGTCAAGGCATCGCATACATTTGTCTTTCTTCGAATGTCAACGTTCTTTACCTTATCTTTCAGCTTTATACCTAGACAACTTCTTTCCATTCTCCTCTGTGTAGTCTGAATTTTGTTCCTGGTTTTGAGGTCGAAGATCCAAGTTTGGCATCCATAGGTGAGGCACGGTAGAAGTCCTGTATCCATGACAATTTTCTTGGTCGGTAGCGGAAGTTGCGATTTTAGTATTTCCCTATGTTGCCAAAACTTGTTCCAGGTAATCGCCACTCTTCGATTAAGTTCTTCGGTGTTTCTTTCCTTGCTAAAGGAGATTTGTTTCCCTAAGTAAATGTAGTGGTTGACAAACTCGAGAGGCGTGTTGTTTGTTAAGATAGGCGTCGCACTGCGGTTAGACATAATCTTAGTTTTGTCCAGATTCATTTCTAACCCAGTTTTTATACTAGCCTGGTTTAATTCAATTACCATTTTGTTTAATTGGTGAGGGGTTTCCGAAAATAAAATTATGTCGTCGGCAAATCTAAGATGACTTAAAAAAATCCCATTTATATTAATACCTTGATTGGACCATGGCAGCTCTCCCATTACATGTTGTAAGACGGCTATGAATAATTTTGGTGAGATCGGGTCTCCTTGCCGGACACCTCTCTCTATGTTGATTACTTCGCCTACTCTGTCCAGTTTGACTCTACTTGTGCTGTTAGAGTAAATGTTTTTTAGGATATTGATATATTTTGCATTTGTGCTTAGTGCATTCAGCGATTCCCAGATGCTCTCGTGTGATATTGAATCAAAAGCTTTTTTATAGTCGATGAAAGCTAAGTACAGGGGTTTATTAAATTCTAAATATTTTTCTATCACCTGGTCAACCACTTGAATATGATCCATCGTGCTGAAACCGCCTCTGAAACCGGCTTGTTCGATCGGTTGGTGAGCATCGATGACTGGGGCTATCCTTTCAAGAAGACTGGAGGAAAAAAGTTTATAAAAACAAGGCATTAGGCTTATAGGGCGGTAGTTGCCTATATCAGATGGGTCCCCTTTTTTATAGAGTAGTATAATTTCCGATGTCATCCATTGATGTGGCACAGCTTCCTCTCCAAGTATTTTATTCCATAGGATAGTGATTGGTGTTAATAGTAGAGTCTTCGCAACCTTGATACATTCGTTTGTGATTCCATCTGGCCCTGGGCTTTTTTCTGGCTTAAGTCTCATTATTTGTTTTAATATTTCACTTTCTGTAAATTGGTGTATTGGAGAGGTATCTGAGTAGCTATAGGAAATTATGTTTTGATTTTGTGTGACTGGTTGTCTGTATAAATTAGCGTAGACCAATAATACTGTTCACAAAATACAGTAGCAGATATTTTTTCTGCGCCAAAGCAAGCCAATAGGCCGCACGTGACATCTTCCACAATTTGTCACATTCAAATTCGTTTGATTAATGCCGACGATAATTTACGGCGTTTGCGAGGCGCGCACGACACCGCGATCTATTTTCAATACATATATTCTATTTTAGCTCATCTATAGGGAAAATACTGCTCCCTGAGTAATATGCAATTTGCCAGCGTATTCTCGCGCAGAAACATATTGTAATGTATGTGTCTGGAGTATTTTTATTGTATTGCTTTGTATTGAAATTACGGCTAAAGCTCAGACATTAGTTTTGCTGTGTAGTTTTATCCAGCTAGGTAAAGCGGGTCCCGTGTGGTGACGTGTCGCAACCCCATTCCATCCCGTGGATGTCGTGCCGAACAAAGGGAAATGATAAGATCAAACAGTGGCTCTTGCGGCTAGAAGAGGAGGAAATCTTGATACCCTATACCAATCTGCCTGAGCAGCGTGGCACAGCAGGCTCCCATCCATTCGCATGGAATCCTCCATACGAATAGAGGAGGCCCGATCCAGCAGTGGGTTCAGAAGTAGATAAAGCCATGGTAGACATTTCCCAATTTTCTTTTGAACGGCTACCAGTTTATCCTGACTTTAGTTTACTTGTAAATATTTGCAAGTTGCCTTCAGCCGTCAGTAACCAAGCCACCCTCTTGCGGTTGACGTAGATAGAATGACGGGACCGACAGCTTTACGTGTCCTCCGAAGCACGCAGAAGATTAAATGTTACAATAAGATGAACCAATGGGTTTGACGGATAAACAGACCCGCTTTAGGAACAATTGGCAACAACTTCACTTCGTAGTGGGACATATTGTTAAATAGTTCTCATTACTTGTGAGAACACTTATGAAGCCCTGCCCCATATCTACCAGAAACTAATGTTGTAAGTATATATAGTGTGCAAGTTTTGTCTTATGCGACACCGAGTTAGAACTGAAGATCAACCGTCTCCCTTTCGGGTCTCAATAAGAAAACAACATAAATCGTGGAGCTATCGTATAGGATATTAATAGTGTGCTATGGCGGGCGTGGAGTCTGGAGGGTGGGCATGACAATAACAAATGACAATCCCAGCCGTGTTGCACCTCGCAAAGACGAAAACATATCAGACTTTGATTAATTTGCGAGCTTTGAGCCGATGTGATAAAAAGCTCTCGGTATTTTGGGATAAAACCGGTTCAAGTCCGCAGTATTTTGAAATGTCTAGAGAAGTAGACACCTCTGTTTATTTACTGACGACGTAAAACCTGTACTGTAAAAAAAATTAAGTGACAATGTGTTTTGCAGGAAAACTCGGAAGAAAAAAGAAAAAAGGAAAACAGTCGCGGTCGCGACCACGGACACTGCAAAGTGTCTGAAACGTTGGGAATAAAATAAAATAAAACGATCATAACCGTGAAGACATCATTTCCTGCAATGTGTAAAGATCGTGAAAACCTAAGATATGACAATGCGTTTTACCAATAATCGGTCAAGAAAAAGATCAAGACATTCACCACTACTGCGATCCATACAAGTCGTAATATTAAAGTTTCACGTGCCGATAAAAACCATGACTGATATTAAATTCTTTCAGCGAATGTTCTGCAAATCTTTTATAACAGTTTAATATTCGGCATAGTGGCAACGCGACATTTTATTGAATCTAGATGCGACAGTCGAACTGAATTTTTCATATAATTTTCACATTCGTTTTCGGAAAGCAATAAAAGTGACGGTTCGCCCGTACGCGCGATCTGTCTGCCAGACTACTCGCTTTCTTATATTCGCAAATTATTAAATTTATGTCATACTTGCGTGCGCTCGAGTATTTGGAATTGATATTAATGTTATTACTATTTTTATCGCAGCTTGATTGCGGCCCCAGCCAGTTATCAAATTGCAAATAGATCGACTAAGTAAATAATATCGTCATGTCACCCACTGCAGAGTCGGGTCTCCAGCAATGACATAAAGGGAAACATTGGTCGAACTAGCCCGGTATATCAAAACAATTACTGTCATCGCCAGCTCAGTATATCGCTTAAGACACACAATTACAATTGCCATACAACATTTAAAACTTTAAAGCAGAGTACAGTGACTATTACTATTCAGCCCATCAATGACCCACTGCTGAGTCGGGCATTCTCCGAACACAGGAGCGTAATGAGCCTACTGTGCCCCGCTGGCCAGGCGGGCAGGCACAGGGTTACCTATCATGTTTTGCCTCTCTTGCGGCTAGAATATCAGCCTTGTTATTTGTTATTTAGCACTTTGTGTCACTTACGAAACCCTCAGGACGGAATGGGGTGGTGACACTATGTATTCTAAATCCGTCACCACACGGCCGTACAGTAAACTTAACTTCAAAAGTCATGTCCTAAAACAGTCTTGTTTATGATCGTCACACGAGACTTATCAAAGCGAACTATCCTATCCTATCCTTCTAGTAATATTATAAATGTGAAAGGTTGTATGGATGTGTTAATGTATGAAAGGGTGGATTTTTACCCTTTGACGGAAAACAACTGTATGGTTTTAATGAAAATCAGAATAACAGTTAGGCTATAATATATATGAAGACAAAGCCACGGGCAGAAGCTAATCACCAAGGAGACAAGACAAAATTTTATCTAAAAAGACGTAAAACTAAATAAAACTGTAACGAAATATTCCATAACAAAACAACCCCTCTGAAATAATTGCACACAATTTGTTTCGCAAAAAAACAGTGAGATCATATTATCCCTAAAATAAACTATTAAGATATTCTTTAATCTTAACGCAATTTCTTCACATGAGTTCAAGAAGTCTTCAACTACACAAAAGTATAACTTCAAGTAAGTATTTACATTAAAACGGGTTTATTTCATTCCTTAGCTCAAACAATGAAGATGAAACAAATTTTACTTAAACTTACTTGAAACAAAGATAACAACTCAAGGGAAACCGTATATTATACAAAGTGGTAATAAAATGATATTATTTGCAAATTTGAAAGTTTAGCAATCATACATAGAATTTAAAGACATCTCGAAGAGAAACACGTAACTTGATCTTCATCTCATCATTGCTCATCTCATGTGCTCACGTATGCACCGGTAGTGGGTAGTAGATCATAGAAAATCGGAAATCCCTCAGACGTATATTATGTAAAACACATCCAAGTATAAAACCAAATACCAAGAAGATTGATCCGTCCAGGATAATATGATGCCCAAGTTAGACTTATAAACACCGCGTCTTTAAGGGGGTTTTAAAAATATTAAAATATCAATTAAATGATTTAACGAGGTACATAACGTCGTCCATCTTGAGGGTTGGACAAGTGAACGCAAAATATGGACCGAATTGTAGGCCATTATGGAATTGGTTGAAGCCTAAGAGCTGAGGTTGTAATTAGTTCTGCTTGTTCAAATACAAAGAAAATCATTTAATATGACAGACCACTTCGTCCAACTACTAGCAATACCCAAAACTCGCACTCGCAATAAAAACAAGAGCGGTGTTTTCAGCGAGTTCCTTCGCTTACATTAAGACTCGATTGTATTCTCAACTAAAACAAACATGAGCACTAGGCAACTTTCCCTCATGCGTACTAGATCATTGTCTGGTGGTGGCGGGGCATAATCACAACTGTAGACTTACCTTTTTGGATAAAATTTGCGGCTTCCTTCTGACTCTGAAGATGTTTCTGATGCCTGTTGATGTTTGAATGGGAACGGTGCGAATTACGCGCAATAAACGAAATACTATGAACAGACCGTGAATCCATTGTTTACTGCTACAATAATATACTGAAATCCTGAACTCAATTCCATGACAACCGAGCCTTGTTCCATGATAACGCCAAGGCTCGAAGAGTTTAAGCGACTCAGCAGACGTGGAAACAATTAAAATGTTAGACTGTTAAACCAATTAAGTAAATAATCAGATTAAGCGAAACTCTGTCGACGGAGGGGTCTAAGGAATTGTCCTATTTAATTTAAAACTCACTCCGAATTGGAGATGAAACGGGGGAATTGAATAAAGTGTCAACAGAGTTGATTGCAATATTTAATCTAAACCGTAAGACGCTGTGCGAAGTCAGGATTAGCTGTAATAATCTTTAAACGTTCAATTGAAGCCTTTCAATATTGGATAGGGAAATGGTGAGAGGCTTTGCAGTGGTACGCTGCGGACCAACTACATGCTTGCCTGTCTCACATTGAAAGACACTAGCGATGTTAGTCACGCGCAGGAGCACCTCATCGAACCTGGTGTTATTTGGCTGCGCTATCCTGTAATAGTATATTTCATTACAAGTGCGGAAAGGCTGTCATTGCAAAGAGTTCCGACCGAATGTCTACCCGAGCCGAGGCGCAGCCGAAGGCGAGGGTTGACAGTCGGAACAAGTTGCAATGACGGTTCCGCACGTGTACTGAACGACTATTATTAATATAGTTGCGAAAAAATTAAGCAATTTAATAAAATACTAAAAACACAATAAAATCAACTAACTAATCATATATGACTTATAAACAAAAATGGCGCCAACCGTAGAATGTAAGCGGAGATTTTTTTTTCTTCACCCATTCTAGTAGGCAAAAGCAACTATACAGCCCATACAGCCAAGTCTTCAGTAGACATTTTTTATTGATATGAAATGAAAATGAAATTTAATAAGATGAATTGAAATGAAACCTAACCATTCATCATTCAATCAAATCATTAAATCTGATATTGTAACAAATTAGTAAGTAGTTTCTTTTTAGAAATATACGTATTTGCATGAATCATAAAAACTTCTATGATTTTTTTAGTAAAAACTTCATAGTTGGTTTTTCCTTATATTAGACATTATTTTGACAGTTGGGAAAGAGAACGCACTAGTGCGGGAATGGCAAAAAAAAAGCACGAGTGTGTAATAGCCCACTTCCCGAACGCTATACGGCCCTGCAATATGCCACTTTTGAGCAACTGTATTAAAAAGTGCTTTCCCAGCTCAAGGGTTTTATACTCAGATAGTTTCTGGTTTTTGATTTTTGGTTTCATGATCTGAGTCATGATGGAGGGATGGGTCAAACCACAATACCACAGGACGGCATGGTTTACCACACGGAGCTTACTTAAATTAATGTTTTAAAATACAAGGCGTGGTGCAAGTCAATTCGTAATTTCTACCGCGACCCATGTAATAGCCTCGCGTGTGTTGTTTGCAAAAAGGTAATTATAGAAATAAAATGATTCGCGGATAGAAACATCGGCCGCAGCCCCGCCGGTAACACACTGTCTATCACCGGGATTGAGGGATTCAATTAACAAGGAAATATTTCGTTGCGTTAAAACAGAAAACTAAAACTGAATATGAAACATGAAATGGAAACGAATTAAAGTAAAATTATAAATTTTAAGTATCCAGCTCTACTAAATGTATAGTATAGCACACTTTTCATTCGAATATCTATGACAGTCAGTAACGTAAACAATTGATAGCTAGTACCTACGAGTATAACTATATGATTGACAATTGTCCCACTATTGAGACTCGGAGATCAGAATTGAAATTCAGATCATAAAATGCTTAGTGTAAATATTGCTATTCTACATATTATAAAACAAAGTCTCTGTCATCTGTCCGTCCCTATGTATGCTTAAATCTTTAAAACTATTAAAACTATTAAATTTAAAACTATTAAACTTTAAACGGATTTTGAAGCGGTTTTTTTAATAGATAGAGTGATATAAGAGGAAGGATTATATTATATACATATTACATGCATAAATGCACCCGTGCGAAGCCGGGGCGGGTCGCTATAATGTATAAAAAAAATAGAAAATTCAGTGATGTTTTGGTTAAGTGCGGTGTCATAAAGTATATTCGCAAACGGTAACGGGTGTCTGTAGGTATAGTTGCGAATCCTATTTCCTGCTATCAACGACGAAGCTTTTACAGGTGAGCCACACAAACTGTGCCAGGCAGGGCTGGCATTATATATTTTTCTGCGCTTCAGCGTGGGCACGGCGTAACAAAGGGTTGGCATCTTCCTAGTTGGCATCTACGGACGTTTTATTTTATGGTTCATTTTAACATTAAAAAAGAAGCGACTTTTGACGGACTCAAGAACACCTATCGCCGAATCGCTCATCTGAAATGTGTCAGCCTCCAAAAGAGCTTCTCAATTCCTCGGAATCTTTTTTAAGTACTCGAAAACGCCTGAAACGCTTTAGATTTAATTTTTAACATTTGAATTGTATTGGTTGCTTTGTTTAACCAAGTTTGGTATAAAACTTGTTAAAAGTAATTAAAAATATTCGTTTCAAGGTGGAATTTTGTTGTGTTTAAACGATTTATTTGATTCGGTTGCCGCCGGTCCACAATATGTAGAATAAATCTTAATATTATGAAGAATAAAATAAATGTTTTGCACAGCATTTCACCAATCTATCTCATCCTTACATGTTGTAAGAAGTGTTATAGGGAAGTCATTCGACAAAATCTAAGCTGCAAGAAAAGAAAAAACTTGATGTAAATTCTATGCCAACCCTTCTGGCCCACTTCGCACAATAGGCTAATTACCCTTCATCTCTTTTTAAGGGTCGCACTACTCGGATGTGGATCATGTAACAACAAGGGAAACCCCGCAAAATATAAAGCATAATCCTGGCGGAAAAAGGAAAAAATAAGTTCTTTTAAAATAAAAATAAAAATGTGAGAACCCTAGGCCCATAGCGGATGCACACTTCAGGTGATGTTCGCCTATTAGACGTTGATGCTCGTGGAGCGTGCTTAGCCTTTATCAGCGTGGAAGGAAAGATAAAATTAATAACGTATCTGCTATAAAAATACATTCACAAGCTTGCTAATGGGGATAACCGTCTTAAGCTTACTTATCTCTCTTCTCAGCTCTCAGTCCGTTAAGCGTTGTGAGGGAAGCATGAGCTCGTCGGCAACCCATTCGATATAAATAAGCAAAAATGAAACTTTGTAGCTTCTTTGTAATCTTGAAACGGCTGACCTACTCAAATAAGAATACCACATTATAATCAATCCATTATTTTTGAAGGTACAATAGCACTGACAACCCTCTTTTTCTCCTTCTTCTCATAAATTACACATTCAGGATGAAATGGGGTGGCGACACTGTGTACTCTAAATCCTTCACTACACGGAAAAAAGCTGATGGCAGGTGTGTAACATCGAAATTGACTTGTTTTTGTTATATGCCTAAAAGAACAGATTAAAACAGGAATAAAATATGGCATAATGAAAAGATTAAGTGTTATAAATTTGTTCCATAACATAATGACTTTCATTTTTGTTAAATACAAATATTCAAAATTTTTAAATTTATTTGACATCGCGACACCTCAATTTTTTTCATCAGCGACTTCGGTAATAGTTAGATTTGCATCCCCTTTGCCCTATATCACACACTTACTAAGGTTGGACTATGTATAGTACATATAATATATACCATCATACAGCATGGTGAAGCGTCGCCACGGCAATTCTCGCCAAAAACAGGTTTACCCTCGCCTATAGATGTTTCACATCAAAACCTTCGTTTAAATCCATCGGTCGCCGTTCTTGGTCCCACCATTTAGCAAATTTGAAGTAAGTCGAAACTTTAACAATAAAATTAATCAATTCACTTATTAATACAGCTTGTCATACTGGAAGAATAATAGAATATTGGTTTTAGCGAAAATTCTGACGTTGAAGTGGGCGTGGAAGGGTTAATAATTATTCTGAAGCCACTACTATTCAAACCAACGGTCAACACTCGGTGGTGTGGTCTATGAGTTGAAATAAAATAATATTGTGAAGTACTAATGAATGTTCGCAACTCCACCCGTTCCAAAGATAAAGCTGTTGACCAATTCCTATTATCTAATATTATAAATATCGTAATGGACAGTGGTCTCGTAGAAGGTCACAGGCCTCCGATGGCAATGATTGAGCAAAGCCATGTCGGGTTCAGTTACCCACTAGTTGTCATACTACCTGACGCTGTAAAAGCTTTTGCGATCTATTATTCGCAACCCTGTATATCAGCAAGCGCTAATTAGCGTAAGACGCGACGCGTGTTTTCAAGTTCCAACTTGATTGAGACCTGTTATTTTGCAATGGAAATTAAAGTTACAGGTATGTATTATTAATTTACTTTACAATTTTATATTTTCAATTTACCATTTTTTTTAAATAGAGTGCTACGCCGCCCTAGCTTTACTCGCGTATTTATTTCTGTATTTTAATGGTGAAGCTTTTACTTATGTTTGCTTGAAATCTCTACTACTAGACTTTTAACAATGTATTTGCGGATGCTTGCAGCTGTAAGGTGCAGTGCAGCGCCGAGCGCCTGGGCGCGTAGCACTTGCTGCGAAATATGTATTGTGTATGATCCGCATTTAACTATTTTTAGTTCTATTTTATTTACTAGTATTGAGTGTTCTTTCAAACGAATGCTTGTACTAGATACTTGGCTGTCTTTAAGGACAGCAAATCCGAACTGAAACGGTGGCGTCGAGATTTTCAAGTCCTGATACAGTTGCTGCCTGGTGTTGAGAAATTGATTGCTGATGACTTAGAAAAAAAAAATGTTAATAATATATTTTTGAACAATAATAAAATAATTTTCTTTATCTCGTGTAATTAACCTCGCGTGTGCAGTTTGAGCATGGCAGATAAAACGAAATGTTACAGCATGCAAACATGTAATAATGCAATTAAATTTCACAGTCTGTAAGTCTTACAAAGTAAAACCAAATTGACATACAGTGTGTATCACATTGTATGTAAATTTTGTAATAGAACATTAATCCGCCGATGGCTATCCGGTCGAACTTTAATTACGAACCTTTCCAAAAGCTATTAAACTGTTATATGCAGAAATCCCAGAACTGTATACGTACAACTAACTTCGATTTCCGTTTATATACTGCCGTAGTTAATATTAAATATTTGATTTTGGTGGAAGCTTTTGCATTTTACTAAAACAGATATAAGAAGTCTAAACATTAATGCCTAAAGAAAAAAGTGACGGACTGATTTGGGAGTGGTTTGCGCTGAGGGAGGTCTAGGATTGTTGACACAATTACTCGTAAAATTTATCTGGAAGAGGTGGGCAAAAATTTAATTTATTAAAGAAACCGCGATTAAGTTAAGGTCGCTATGTGTGTTTTGCAGCCATATTTAGCATTTATGTCTCCCATATTTTTCATTGCCTATATGAATGTGGTAGGTACACATTTGAAGTATTACGTTTTTCTAAAAACATAATACAAACATGACCAGGAACCGTCTTTTAAAACATTTAATATCGTTTTTTTTAAGCATTGATTGATTGGGATCAAAACTGAACCGTGTGTTTATAAATAAATTATCCTAAATAAATTTTATATTCGATAAATTATGTTTATAGTTGCCACTATATGGGTACGGGTAACATTAGCAATGACCGACAGCAGACCTAACGAAAAAACAACTCAAAAATTACAAATATACACATGTAAACGATCTAAACATGCTAAATGCATATTAAACCACTTATAAATAGTATGTGTATCGTATCAGATAAAATGCAGCAATATTATTACTCAATATTAGTAATAGACGTCATGGCGGGTAAATACAATATTTTTAGAAAATCTCATGTTGAACTTAAAGATTCCTTAACTCCTTTTAGTGAAAACACTCCTTAAAATCTGATTTAGAGTAATCTTTACTCTAAATCAGATTTTAAGGAGTGTTTTATTCATTCTACTATAAATACTTACATTACATTATAAATCTTCATTTGATTGCTAGTCGAATAATTTTGCTAAGGACGCTTTGAAGTTAAATATAAGTGCTATTCTTAATGGATGTAGTATTTTTGTATGATGTACTACAGTTTTTCATAAATTTGTGTGCAATTTCGACAACTTGGCGATCTCTAGTAATTCTTACTGGTACCAAACACGATGCAATTTTGAACACGGAACCTAGAATTGAAGTCAAATAAGCTACAGAAGACTTAGTTTACATTAACATAATTGCAGTCAAAGGTTTTTAAAATTCCTAATTGGTGAAGGAAACTTCCTCATTAACGGGGTTTCACGGCGTATTCAATTCCAACACGTATGTCTGTGCTCTAATCTGGAAGCAGCAGATGTAGGAAGCTGCACTGATTAACACTGTATTCAGGAGGAAATTAACTTGGAAAACTTCACCGTGGAACGGAGTAGAACAAGATTCTTGCTAGACCATTGGGATTTCCAAGTGTTAATCCTGTTCGAACACAATTACTCGCACTCTTTTCATGGATTTATTGTAGTTAGTTTAAATCAACGATTGGATAAACGTCCAAACTTTTATGAGACCAAATAACTAATCAGTAATTTTACTCATAGAATTTAAACTTTTTTTAACGGATTAAATAGATACATTGAACTAAAACAGAATTAAATAAACAGAAATAAATAAGGTGGTTTAAAACATACGGTCACCAAGCCGTTCCGTTCTAGGAGTATCCTTTTTGCTGCCAGCGTCATGATTTCCTTTTTATTTTTTATAGCGGTGTTGCATTTGTACATGGACGGCGGTGATCGATCACCGCCAAATGGACCACGTTTTTTAATGACATTGGTGCACTCATAATACTACGGTCATCATAATTAATTAAGGTTATTAATTGAAGTGCCACTGAAGAAAAAAAAATACCTTCAATTTGTTGAAAATCGGCGTAGTGTGTGCCACACTGATTGAGGTTGCGAGTTTTATTTCTAGATCGTCTCCTTATTTGTATTTTTAATGCGTCATAGGAGCTGACAGTTCCATTAAATAAATCATTGGAGTCCCCGCAAAAAAAACTGGGAAGATATATAATTAAGTACAGCATCTGTGTTTCGATACAGAAGCTTACTGAGGCCCGACGTTAAAAATACAAGCACGAAATTAGGACAACCATATTAAGTAATTGCCCGTTGGTCGTAAACCAATAAAACCGGGGATGCCCTCGGACCGCGCGCTGAGAGCGAAGCTAATAATAACTTAATAGGAAGCCGAATACCAATTTGTTGAGACAAACAAATTGATTTGCTCATAAATAAAGTGGGTGGCCCTCGCGTTACCGGCCTGGAAAGGTACAGAGATAATAACGTAAAAATTTTCCGTTCCGCGGAAATAAAGCCCTCGTACCGTTTAGGACAAGTAATTTAACGCACTACAAAATGGCGGTTTTCAATTATTATTTGTTTTTAATCACCTTACAATTCTGTCTTTCTGTTTTTTATTCAACTTGCAATTCTTCAAAAGTGTTTGTTTTTAAATTCTCGTATCTCGATCCTCGACGCACCTGAGAACTACACATTTTAGTTTGATTTTTTTTTCTGCTCCGTGCCTCCGCTGAATTTAGTGGTACTGGTCCGTATTTTAAATACGAGTCCACATACATACAGACACGTCAAAGTACTAAGATAACCTTATGAAACGCTTTTTCTATGACGATATGCGCCGAGCACGACTGTGCCCTGTGAACAATTAATTTATTAACTCTGAAATCTACAATTGGCCTTTAAACTATTTTTCAAACCACTTCAGATATCTCTAGATAAGTCGCTGAATAATTTATAGGCCCCAGGCAAAAGTCGCTGCAAGTCCCGGCTTTACGGCCGGTCGGCATTCGGCCTGCCATCTGTGATTTCACCAAAGTGGGTCCGCCTGACAAACAGCGCCAAGCCCCCTTGGCACGAACTTGAAATGGGCACATTGTATCTCATACTTGCATGTTAGGTTTGGTATATATCCTATGCAAAGCCTTTATTCAATCTAAATACTCATTCAAACTGTGCAAATAAGTCATCAAATGATTTGAATAATGAATGCATTTGTTTTAGTAGAACAGTATGACGCTATTGGATATTGTGGAGTCCGAAATGCTCTCCAGTGCCAGAAAATATCAGGCCATCACCTTAGTATTATTTATCCCCTAATGCTTTTAACTTCATACGTCCTAATTTATGTTCCAATTTTCGTTGTCGAGTATAAAATGCTAAGCCTCCGCGATAATGGAAGAAAGAATAAGAAATCCGACTTTAGATGCGATGCGTGATCATATTTTTAACTCTTTCGCGTATTGAATCGGCTTCGCAATAAAAACTTACGTGTGTTACGTGTTCACAGACGTAAGTGTGAAACACACAACTGTGCTTAAAGTAACGGAAACTGTAATAGCATCGGGAACGGTTTTGTGACGATAAACCTAAAGGAAATAAGGGACCTTATTCGAGGTCCACATTTATTGCAGGATTTTATTTATTTTCATATGAAAATGGATCCAAAACAAAGTGCAGGCGGCCTCGTGAATCCTCCTTATGTCATCTGGCTATCGATTAATTTGAGCTAGCTCTAAGAAGGCGGGGCGTGCTAGTAATTAATTACATTATGAAAATAAACTCCCGCACATGTGGCTTATCGGTACCGTAAGCCGTTCTTTACAAATACATTATTCATGTGCACAAGCAACACTCAGCCCCGGAACAAGTAACTCTGACCAACATAAATACAGAGCTGGAATTGAGGCGGGAATCTGAGATATAAAGGCGTCCACGGCGCCTAAAGGCTACAAGCTCTGCCCGCCAAGTTTGCTCAGATCGATTCTGGAGCCTTATAAGCAGCGCCTAATCCCTTTGCGTATGCCAAGAGGCAATAAATCTGCCCACAAGAGAAGGAAGACTTGACATTAAACCGTCAAGCCAGTCGACTGATCACCAAATTTGAGGAAACAGCACAGCAATGACAAATGATAAAGATGCGTAATGTGAGTGTGCCTTCACGCCGGCCATATGGAGCACATTAAAATTTAAGTTGTATGGGACACCGAAAGCTACTTGTCGCTTTATGGCGCATTATAACTTGAGCTTTATGGCACACGCCGGCCACCATATCCTGCGCCCACGTGCCTCAACTACAACATGCTATCATAATCTCTCTTTCCGTTTGATGGGCGGAAATAATCCGGCTGTGCTACGTTGGCACAGGGTTTTATATTAAATTTATGTTTCTTGCGGCTAGATCTTCTGTCTATTTCATTCTTACCGTCGCTTATTAAGACTCTATCAGAATGAAGCGGGTTGGTCGTCGTTTCAGCCCTTAAATGATCCACTACTGAGTCGTGCCTCCAGCAAATTCATGGAGGGAAACTCTTTGTCATTTGATGGGGAAAAAATGGTTGTAATGAAGGTACTTTATTTTACTACCTTACAGAAAAGTATTTGCAATATCTCGTATCACCAAGTATAGTTCTGGGCCCTTTATAGGACCGGGCATCCGCTTCGCTTTCCCGTACGCCAATGACTTTACCCACAACATAGCGGGAATTCATTAGATTAAGTTCCGAGTAAACGACGTAGGATTGAAAATTATAAAATCCCTAATCCGATTACGGTCCGGAGTGCGGCCGGAAAATCGGACGGATGGCCGGGCGTACAACCGGGCGGCACCGACCGGTAACTCGATCAAACGCACGAGACGCGAGTAATTACGTCACGCGCCGGACATCGCTGATTGGCTATCAGCGATAGTCGGACCAAAGGGATTTGTACCCTGAACATTGGAAGTGCATTTTAATAACATTTTTTGATATGAATAGTGAGTCGTGCACATCGATGCCCGATGCACATACGAATATCGATTTCTAATAACAACGAAACTACACCGTAGTTACATATGGAAGGTTTTTATAATTGTACTAGATGACCCGGTGAACTTCGTATCACTTATCTATATTTTTGTAAAATGTGATCAGACCAAGGATATCGCACTTCATGCTACATTGTACAGAAACAAAAATAATCTGAACGCACCTGTAAATATTTTATTCAAGTGACAATGTTCTATTCATAAAAAGACAAATGACATCCGATGTTCCCTATGTAGGAACAGTTTGTATTGGAACATTAAATTGTTGTTTTTGTTAAATTCCTGTACTTATTTTATTATAATGATGTCTTAGGTTTTCACGATCTTTACACATTGCAGGAAATGATGGCTTCACGGTTATGATCATTTTATTTTGACACTGCAAGGTGTCTGAAACGTTGGGAATAAAATAAAATAAAACGATCATATCCGTGAAGCCATCATTATTTTAATTATTATGTTTCGCACCCTAAACTTCTACAAATATTTCAAGTTGAACTTTAGCCAAATCAACTGGACTGATTTGGCTACTGTTGATCTTGAAATATTTTAGAGTTTTAGCAAGACAAACGAACAGCAATTCATGTGTACATGTAACTCTAAATTCCATTCAATGTTTGGAATAAATAATAATTGATTTTGATTGTTGTTAATTAGGTAAAACGTTTAAGTGTTTAATGGTAAAGATTTAAATCGTTCAAAGAGTTACACGCCAAAGATGCCATTTTAGTATTTTTTTATTTTTCTATATTTTATTTCACATGAAATCATTTTCTTTTTCAGCACGAACATAATATAGCCCCAGGGATCTGCACAACGGCCGGCACTCGCTTGTCAACTTGCCGTGTGACTGTAAAGCCTGACTTGACCGTCTAAATGTAACCGACAAGCCGTAGTACAACAGCATTTATGTATGGATCAAAATCAGAATTACAAAATATAAAGGGCGTAACAACAACCCAACATCCAAATCGAAACGACCGATAGTACGAGCTGACAACTGCACTTTCTATCAAGACAGAAACTAGGAAAATCGTCACAGCTGTCTCCAGCTACAGCTTACAAAATACTGCCTCAAACAAAGAGCCCGTCTGTACCACACCGTGGAGTGGTGCTAATGTCCTGTCTGTAAATATTGTCGCCAGAGCTTGGTTGGCAGCGGAAGATACCCACTTGAACTGTTTGCTGCAAGCGTTATACTCCCCCTTTTTACAGGGTCGGTGACACTACCACTACCACTTACTACCAGCTTACCAGCAGTGGCTTTGCTTGGACTACCCTAGTGGTGTTAAATTCTAATCGTACAGGGAACTAAGTACTCGCTCAGAGTATTTGGCTCTCTGTACGTGAATTGTAAAAAAATAAGTAAAGAGTACAGGTTTTCAACTTAAACATTGAATATACATTATATAAGTAAATTAATAAAAAACAAGCAGCGTTTGTTCGCCCACTGCGTCAAGTCGAGTAATATTGGAATAGCCATCCCCAACGAGAGCCGTAAACCAGAGATGAGTTACCCTGATACCCATACGTTGTTTTATGACGTTGCAGGCGATGCATTGTGCAACTCTATTATTGAAGCGAAACTGATAGCGGGCGGTTTATAATCCAATGCATATAAACAACATTGTGATTTAAGCGAATGACTACAAAAGGATGCAAAAGACTTAAATTTCGGATTTCGGAATAATTTCGTTGGGTTTTTCGACTTTTTCGTTGGCACTGTTCGCATCCTGGGATTTAGAATACATAAAGCCTATTATATCTGAGGGTGTCGTTCCGCACTACTAAAGCTAACTCAGATGGACAGATTCTATGACGGCAAGAGAAGGAAATCTAGTTGTGGAACTCTGCGCATATCGGGCAAACTGCCAGCGAGCAAACTAGGTCCAAACTAGCTAACTAATGCACCTGCACCGACTTGGTAGAGTTCCGACTCGGTAGTGGGTTTTACGTTCCTGAGATCCTAAATATTTGGAAACCACAAAGGTTTTAAAAATTTAGCGACTTAGTGTAAATATTGAATAAAATTGGTGTGTCTGTGCAAGTCAGAGATACTTAGGATACAGAGAACTAGAGGAGAGTGTCACATAGTATATTTTTGACAGAGTTTTTAAGACCTATTTGCATGACAAATAAACATAAACTTAAAAACTATAATCTGACCTAGATTGTCATAACAAATCTTTTGGATATGATTTCAGTAACTGTTTCGAACAAAATGACCGTATCACTATTTTGTTCCCACTGCGAAGTAGTTTCCATTCAATACTGCGCATCGCCGTATTTACGCTGCTTGTCTGCCACTTTTCCAGATTCTATTACAGATGTTGAGGTCTCGATTGGTTTTTCTTTTTTCGCAATAATATTAATGTATCTTTTGGCATTCTTGAATTTTAGAGTCCTTTTGAGTTTTTAAAGGAAAGTATTGGTATGTTCTTTAGGTACGTCGGTATGTCAAACAATATACATTTGTTTTCTTTTTATGACTACTACTCTTCTGTTTTTTTGGAGGTTGAACGATTAGGCTTCGTGTTCCGATTATTCACCAACTTCAATAAAAAGTAGTTTAAAAACCTGAATTTACGCAACATTATTATTTATAAAAAACTAAGTGGTATTCGAAACAGTACATAGATCTCTAGCTTAGACATAACAAGACAGTACAGGGCTACTACTGCTGTCATTTATATCATAAATCTCATAAATAAGAGTATTAATAATAATACTGTATTCACAAAATAGGAGATTAACATTTTACATTGTACAGTGAGCATTAACATTTTACATAATTTTGTACATAAATGTTCAATCAGGTGGGTGAGGCGCTGTAATCCTAGCTAGGCTACAAAATAGCTGTGTTAAGGAGTAACAGTCCCTTTCCCTTTTTTGTATCTAAATAATGTTACATTGTAATCGTACAACCAGACCTTATCTTAGATTTAAAATGTAAAACAACAAAAATTAAACAAGGGGTATGAGTGTGTGGTGTGTGTGTTAGTGTGCGATGTTGTGTGTTAGCGCGTGTGTGCGCATGTTTGTATGAGTGTAGTCTAAGTGCTTTTATTTGTTCGCCTAGGTCAGATACTTTTCAGTTTCATCGTATGTCTTGTTTTGTAGGAATGCGCGGACAGTTTTTTTTACAATTATAATAGGATAAGCTGAATATTTGACATTTGTTACTTAATTTATTATAAAGAGATGGTCCTAAGAAATAGAAAAATCTTTGACTGAAGGCAGTTCGAGCCGGTGGAAGTGTAAAGATTTTATCTTTTCGACGTTTAGTAATTTTTTTATATTGGGATTTACGATGTTGATACAGAACTGTTTGCAAAATAAAATGGTGTCGCACGTTGAGCACATTACAGTCGTTATATAGCTGTTGAGTTGAAAAAATAATTGGACGGAAGGTTGCTACTTTCAATATGGCTCTGTGTGCGACTTCTAGCGGCTTCAAATTACTTTTGGCAGCCCCACCCCAACTGGTAATGCAATATGTAATAATTGATAGACATAATGCAAAGTAAACATTTCTTATTATTGTTGGATTTGTGATACTACGTAATGTTTTAAATATATATATATATATATTAATTTACGTACTCGGCCGGTTATTAAGTTAATATGGGATTTAAAATTTAGATTTCTATCTAAGATTACACCAAGGTACTTAGTTTGGTCAACAGCGGTTAGGTTTGGACATTGGCAGGTTGATTGTATGTGTGGATCGCATGAGTGGGCTTTAAGAGATAACGGAAAGTTTGGCTGAGAGGAAGTATTGATTGAATAGGTTATAAAGTTGGTTTTGGAAGTATTAAGGGTAAGCGTGTGAGATTGAAGCCAATCTGAGACTAAATTGAAGCCAAATTGGGCGTTATACTCAAGTTCAGACCAACCAGAGTCTCCAACAAAAGTTAATGCAAATGATACGATTTTCGCGTTAGGTATATTAAGACTGCATAAGTCATTAATGAAGACTAGGAATAAGGTAGGGCCTAATATACTACCCTGTGGTATTCCATAATCGATAGGTAGCTCATCGCGTTTGTGGCTATCAATATTAACTATCTGTGAGCGGTTTGTGAGGTAATTATGATAAAGCTCCAGTTGTGCTCCCCTGACACCCACCTTTTCAAGTTTTAGTAAGAGAGTGGAGACGGGAACGGTGTCAAATGCCTTTGCGAGATCTAAGAATATAGTAAGTACTTTTTTCCCTAATTAATATGTTGAACGACATGATTAGTCAATTCTATAACGGCATCGTTGGTTGATTTATTTTTACGGAAGCCAAATTGTTGTGGTGATAGTAAATTATATTATTAAATATTAAATAGTGAACTAGTCTTTTATTAATCAGACGTTCGAGTACTTTAGACAAGGCACTCAGAACTGCTATCGGTCGATAATTGTTCGGGAGGTTCCCGTCACCTCCCTTGAAGATTAGATGAACAATTGCCTTTTTAAGTGAAGTGGGAAAGACACTGGTGTCGAAACAGAGATTAAATATTTGGCTTAAGCTAGGTGCCAGAGCAGTAGAGTATTTCTTTAGGAATGAAGGTGATATGCCATCCAAGCCCATGGCAGCACTTGACCGTAACGAGTCTATAACTGCAGCAAACTTCCTGTGAATCCGTGGGTTCTAGGACAAAGGAAGAAGCACAATTGTTATTACTAGTCGTATTTAACTGGCTTGGTGTTAGTGGGATCCTACTACTAGTGATATTATTTGCAAGATTCTTGCCAACATTTACAAAATACGCATTGATATTATTACATGCCTGAGTAGGTGAAGTTGATAGTGAAAGCAGTTTTGTAGATGAATTTCTAGTTGCTGTTGTATTGGTAACCCGCTTTATAGTGTTCCATAATGCATTTGGATTATTACTTGCCTTTAGAATTTCTTGTGTGTCGTAGATTCTCTTCGGTTTTCTTAGAATACTTGTACAAAAGTTTCTACATCTCTTGTAGGTGATTTTTAATATTTCATTATCTGGATTCATGGTAACTTTCCTATGTAGTACGGCTCTGTTACGAATGCAGCGAAGCAAACCTGTCGTAATCCAGGGTTTAAGGATTTTCTTTTTTGATGGAACTTTTATAACTGAGGAGTTGTTAGAAATTGCTGTAGTAACTAATTGTATGAAATGATCGCTAGCCATATTAGCGTCCCTTATTAAGACCAAGATAACTAAAATCCAATTGCGTTATTGACATATCAAGTTTTTCATAGTTGACTTTAGTATCTTTAGTATCTAATCTTCGTTGTAGCCGTACGCTCGGATTTATTTTCAATACAAAGTAATGTAGAACAGTGATCAGTAACCGTGGAACTATAGACAAATGTATAGGTAGGCAACTTCGTTCTTATAATGGTGTGAACTAAGCAATTTGTACCTCTAGTCGGAAGGGTATGTGCAGGGAGATAACCATGGAAGGCCAAACAATTCAGGTAATCATGTGCTCGAAAATCGGTCGTAGTGGACTTGATGTCAAGGTTTAGATCTCCTGTTATGCTACTGTTTTAAATTTGAGAAGCGATAAAAGAATGCATTTAATGGTCGCTAAAAAGGTATGTATGTTGTCTGAAGAGGGTGATCGGTAGATGTATAATATTGCCATGTCACGGTTAAGTTTAATAATGAGACCGGAGGCGGATTGCTGGAAATCCGGCTCTTCGCATATAGCTAATAAGTCCGACTTTAGGTATACAACGACACCATCACTTTGATTTCGATGTTTTGAAGTACATGGTATAGTTCTGTAAAGTTGGAATATTAAAGTTGCTTGAGCATTCCAACCAACATTCAGTTAAGATGATCACATCACAATCGATATTAATGCGGTGTATGAGGGTTTGCAGGCTTAAAAAGTTACAATTAATTGAACGAATGTTTTGTGTCAAAATTATCAGGAAGTTATTAGGTTGTTGTATAATTTTATATGTGTCTTCCGGTGATCCGGTCCAGTATTAATCCAAAAATCCGTCACGAAATTATAAAACATCACGTTTTTTGCTCGCCTAGTCTCTATTTAATGAGCGAAGCACAAGGAAAATGAGGGATGGGACACGAGACATTTTTTTTTCTACCCAAATTAATATTGGTGCATAGACTATTTTCAACTGACTTCAAAAAAGGAGGTTTGAATACACCCCAATCTTTTTTTAAGTATGTCCGCCGATTACTCAAAGATGCCTCAACCTATTTGGAAGTATAATATTTTGGTATAAATATAAAGCATGTTTGGGTATTCTTGGAAGACTTGGTACTTGTTGGAGCCGTGTTAAAACTACTGAAAATAAAAATAATAAATATCTTCAGCAAGAAATGTAAAAAATATGTATGTTAATGTTCAATGTAATATAAAAAAACCTAAGCCAAACCAATGCATGGCCGGGTCTGCTAGTTATTTTATAATAGGTAGACTGATATGTACTCACACTTTCAATAATATTAAATGCATGAAAGGTTTTCTCGTTAAATTATATTCCAAAATATAGTGTATCAACTTATCAGAAAAATTTCTCTACTTGAGGGCTGTGTATCAAATAAACTAGCCGGTCGGACTTCCATCGTCTTTGAAAATCAAATCATCTACTAACCCAATTTATTCTCCCCAAAATATATTGTGATTCGTGGTCGGAAATTCCCGCTCCGAACCACGTCTACAAGCTGGTCACTATACATAATGATCAGGTGCCGACGGCATTCGCTACGAAAACTAATCCCAGTGCCCCTGCCCCTTCTTCCCTTCCCTTTCAAATAATACGACGCAATCAACATGTCTTTGACTTCGAGATATGATGTACTAGTCAAAGATTTAATATGAAATAAATAAAATAAAAGATGTCAGTAAAATACAATAATTACCTACGTGTACATCAGACAGATAACGCCTTTTGCTTGCAATAGTTCGGTAAACAGGAAGATGATATTTAAACATAATTGTTACTTACACGAATGTTCGAGAAGTAGATCTAAAACAAAAGATTATCTTCCGTAATCTGGTAAAATTGTATTAAACTAACACATATGACACTATTTAATCGGAAAGGGAAAGAACAAATTCTATTTTCCCACAAAGAGTAACTCCCTTTGTGGGAAGAAGAAGAACCGCATCAAAGCTGTTTCAATATTATCAGCCGCATCCATAGTTTTTTTCCATAAAGGTAATGGTGGCACTTCACTGATAACAAACCACGCTTAACGTTTATATTCATATTTTATGTAACTATAAAAACAGATATAAAATTACTCTCTAGCAATAAATATTTTTGTAAAAAGTTTGCGTTCAAGGTTAACTTGAACAATATTATTTTTACAAGCAATTTCATATTTTAAACTTGAGCTAATGTTTGTTTGTCTTAGTGACTTTGGTCTAGGATACAGAAATAGCTACCTTGCAGTCCTAAACGAATGACAGATGACACTAAAACTTAAACGTACCTACACCTACCTAAACCTAGTGCTTTACACTGACAAATAATAAAATAAATTGTCGTTTTAATTACAAAACAACGTAACTAAGCACTCCTTGCGGCAGAAGCTCTTGTGTCAGTAATGGGTACAGTCAGAAATATACGTGTTACGGTGGCACTTCAAATAACTATTATCGTTTTCACCTTTTGTATGACTTCTTCGACAAATAATTCATCTACGCATGCGCCTAATGTCCATAGCAAATATGTCGCAGTCAAATGCCGCCATTTTAAATATTTTTGATATGGCCTTGTTGGTGTTTTTAATTATTTGAACAATATTTAAAAAGCCACTCATGCCAAGCTACGCTTTGCCGAAAACTTTTGCGAACATTAAAACCGAAACCCTTTTATATGCAGCATAAAATTGAACCTCGTAAAAAATATGGAGTTTTTATCAACTCAACGCAGCGTAAATGTTATGTTGCTTCCATTAAACCGACGCTTTTGGAATTTGTAACAGAATTTGTTTTAAGCAACAGCCAAATTACAACCCCGTTTTATTTGGCTCAGTAACCAACGTTATTTTACTATCGCCGATCCCGGGCCGCGGAGGCACTAAGGGTGCCTAGGATTTCATGTGAAAATCAAGCTCTCAGCCCCCTACCCTCACAAAAATATCGCGACGGCTGTTGTGCTGATGGCAAAGGTTTGATCTCAGGTCCATTGGGCCACAATGGTCTCTTGTGATTGTTGCAGAGCCGCACGTTTTAGAAAAAAAACATGATATTTTCTATGCCTGTTACGGCTATGATGACTGGCGTCAACCAATTTGCTCTAAAGAAATTTAACCTACTTTCTAAAATATGTTCTGCTACTTTTAAGCCAAGATTACCTATTTGACTGTAGGTATTGTTAAAAAGCACCTTCAAGACTTGTTTAAGTAGTACTAAATCCATCGTCTCACTAGGTTCAGATAATATTCTAGATAAAGGTCTTAGCATCTGTAAAGGGAGTTAACACCTATAACCCCAACATACTCGGGAGAACGACACAATTTATGAGTCCATGCAATCCCTCATTTTCACAAAATTCTAATCCTGAGCTCTACGACAATACTATCTTATAATTCTATCTCGTAGACGCCATTCAGCTGGCAAACTCTTATTAGCTTTATTTATTCAAGAGACTGAGATGCGACCCCTCGCGTCCCGTATGCAACACTGCTACAAGCTCACCCCATCACACAACAAGCTCAGACATAATATCTGATAGTTGCTGCAAATATGAATACTTGAAACTTGGTTTCATTAAAACTATTTGATAGTTACGAGTATCGCTGGAGCTAGATAGAGTTCGAAACAAGTGTCGTTAGCGATGCCGGGAGAACTAATTGCACACATGCATGCATAGGACTTCACCGTGAAAAACATAAGTAAAAACTTGGTTAAGCTTTTAAATTAATTTAATTAGGTACCAAAATTGCGTTTGCTGGTTAGTTTACGGTTCCCAACTGCTCAAATATTCATTAAACTTTATATCTTCTTTATGTTCTTCTGGGCAGTCTTCTTTTTTCCTCCACCTACAATGGTAAAGCATTAAGCATTAAGTGATCATGCTTAAAAAAAATCTAGACTCATTATTTAAATGGCCTTTATATTAGGCCGATAAGGTTTCTATATATGAGATATAATTAATATATTTTATCTATATTATATATACATATATGTTCATAATATATTAGATACTTAACGTCCTTATCGATTACATAATAAACACGAACTGAGGAAGAAAACCAATTTAAGTACAATAAAGAAATAAAAATAAACGTATACTACTACCGACAGTACCCTACTGTCCAATAGCACAAAAACGTCTATATCAAATCTTTCCCCAAAAAACAGATCATATTTCAACAGGCAGTCAATTTCTAACTCCACCATCCATATATGTATTATGACGAACTAGCAACTATATATATATTTATAATTCGGCAGACTCATACTATCTCACCGCTGGCAGTGGGTTGTTATAATCGTGTAACATGCCCTATACTAACAGCGCTTGCTGGCAGACGCCCAAACACTGGTTTACGACAGACAGACCCATGCTTTGGCAAGTCCACACGCAGCCTGACTAGTTTACGGTTACGAGCGCTTAAACTAATTATTTTTCTCTACTAGAGGTCACCAATCGAAATTCGACAGTACCTGCTACACAAAATCTAAAATGATCTGTGAAAAAGTCTTGATACAAAACAGTATAAATCATAGTTCTTATGTATATTTTGTAACATTTAAATGAGTCCACTGTTTTATCTTCTCGATCAATGTGTTGCAGGTGATACAGAGATACGGAGTGTTCGCTCACTATGCTCGGCTTCCCTGCGAGACCAAATCAGAAATGAGGAGATACGCTAGCGAACCAGAGTCATCGATATAGGATTGCCAAACTTAAGTGGCTGTGGACACGGCACATAGCTCGCAGGACTGACGCCCGATGGAGAAGAAAAGTCCTCGAGTGGCGATGAAAGCATTATGTCGGTAAGCGTTCCACGCGGTGGACTGACGTCCTGGCGAATGTCGCCGAAAATGATGAAACAAATATGCTTTTATTGTTATTTCGCGTAATATTCAGAGTATTATTCGGCTTAAAAAAGACAAGATTCCATAAAAGTTTTAAAACCGTGATGTCGGGCCCTTTTATTATCTCACTAAGTTGGTTCTACCAATACTTATCTTAAAAAACGTGGCTTATGCTATTTTGATCAAATGGATTTGGGAACTAAACCAACAGTTACATTTCGGTAGTTCAATGTTCCGTATTCCATGTGGTGACGGATTTGGAATACATGGTGTCACCAACCTATTTCTTCCTGAGGGTGTGGTAGGAGCCAAAAAATGAAACAAATGTTAAAATAAAATAAATATTTTTCACTTCAGTAACTCAAACATGTAGGTTTCGTTGTAAAAGTAATTGTCTTTTTCAAAATTCTTCTGTACCCTCCATGACAGAGAACATCTCCTGATGACATCCAAATCTATTCTATCGTATTGCCATAATTCGGTGACAAACAGCCAAAATGTAACATTTATGGCTTTAATTAAAAGTAAGTACGAAGATTGTATGGCTGATGATTTGAAAAATAAAAAGTCCATGAAGCTTTGAAAAGTTGTATCCGACACTTATTTACTATAGCGTAAGGCATACCCTGGACTAAATATTGGTTAGGATGAGGTCTTCCCCGTTAATTTTGCAAACATAACATAATTAAGTTGGAATTTGGTGATTTAACAACTCATACACAACACAACATTCCATCTCGCTAATCCGCTGTCCTTGCAGCTGGGCACGGCTGACCTCATAGCAAACACTACGTGCAGCATCAAACATACGGCCAGATTATTTATACATATATGTGTCTATCAGCCTCTGAGGTTCTGCTTGGTACTGGCTTGCCTAAACGGAATCCGTTCTATCATTTCTTTTTTAAAAAACGATGATCATCTAAACAGCTTGGTTAAGCAAGGACCATGAGGAAATTTTCTCCAGATGCAAATGCGTTGCAAGGTTTTGGAAATTCGCAGAAAAAAAACCCTATGGTCGGTAGTCCAATGTATACTGGATTTTCTGCGGATTTCATAGTTTTCGGTGCAATCAAGGAACTGTGCCAGTTACAATAGAATCCATTGGGCGGCGCAGAGGCACTTTAAATTTACCGATAGCGCGCTGAAGTGATAACTAAGTAAACTAAGCTTAGTTTACATTAGTAATAAGGCCCATTCTTTAACTTTATATGTAACTAGCTTTTGGGCGCGGCTTCGCTCGCGTGGACTTCGAACCCGTGCTTATCTCTATGCATTTTCATTTTATGAATATAAAAGTGGTTATTGTGACTAAACTATGATAGTTAGACATGTGCTCTCGCACATTTTTGTAGATTTTAATAAGACCTACAAACTCGTAGTACTTCATTTTGTTCTATTGTCAATAGTTTTTGCAGCGCACGCATAAATAGGTTTTCGATTTTACACCTTGGGTTACAAAATCACAATTTTCATACGGATCCCTAATTCCTTTGAAAATAAAATATAGCCTATAACCTTCCTCGATAAATGGACTATCTAACACTGAAAGAATTTTTGAAATCGGTCCAGTAGTTCCCGAGATTAGCGCGTTCAAACAAACAAACAAACTCTGCAGCTTTATATAGAAGTATAGATTTTCTTAAACACGTGTTATTTTTTAGATGTAGGTATTAAAGAGTATTTTATTCCTTAATATTTTAAAAGATTGCATAATATTCGGTTGTACTAAACAAATATTATGCAATCTTTTCATCAATGTGGCAAATACTTGAGAGTATGTACCTACCTAATACAAGTCGAGCAAAATGATGGCACCCAACCCAGCAACAGCGCAACGCACTCACGTTTAATTTCCTACGACCTGGTCGTGTGCAACTACCTATGAAATGAAATTTAAATTGCTTCCACTGCAGCCTTTGTGCCTGTTAATTTAAATTAAACAGTGATCTTTAGGAGAGGTTATCCACATCCCGATGGGCGCTTTCCACTATTTACGTCAATTTAAATGGTAATTGTGTTTACAGGGACAAAGTGAGGTTTCTCGCGGAGTTGATGACTATTATTCAAAATAGTTAATTGACAATGATCTCGGACTTCGCATTTCAAGTGGCATACAACTTGGTTTACTTCAAGGACTTAAATGAAGGTGCACTAGCTACTACAGGGTAAACGCATCCCGTCCTCGAACACAACTTCATTTAGGTACTATGAAATAAATCGTGTTCAAGCACAAATTTACTTTAATTAAAAAGCCTGCGGCAGATACAATTTAGGCATTATAATGTCTTGGAGTTTTCTCTGCTCGTCAATTTCGTGCCCTCACTTTGTTTTACACTCAGTATACCTACTTTCGACAAGTAGGTATACCCTTTATACGCTGACGGCATGTCAATTCATTTCCCTTGGGGCTGCTCGCTGGATCTGCCTAACTTGGGAAGAGCCTCTACCTCAGAGAATACCACAGCCACATCACCCTTGGTTTCCCTTCATTTATGGTTGGCGACACGTGAATACCAGCTACGTTTTATAAACGCCCTTAAGTGACAGTAGCTACTTGCCATGAAGGCTGTACGCTTGAGCGCCACCTAGTGGTATAAATACAGCCTCCTTTTTTCAATGCAAAGCTATAGACATGTAACTATGTAGAACGCCATACATAACGGCTTATTAAAGTTAGCCCCCCCAAAAAAATATGTTTTTTTTTTGGCTCATTTCGACTTTTTTTAATAAGTCGTTTGTTAATCGTTTGTTATTATTTGTTAGCTGTTTATAATTGATTGTTCTCCATTTATTAATTATATACATCCATCCATTTATGAATATATAATTATATATATAGACATTATTGACGGAAAAATATTATAAACGCTAACTTGTGGGGGGTTTCTAAATTCCGGTTTATAGGTTAATGATTTTTGTTCAATAATTAGTTTCCCTACCTTTATGAAATGTCAAATTTATGAAACCTTTATGAAATGTTAACTTGATAATGGCAATGCAATAATTGCGAACGCCACAGAAGAAAAAAAAACTTGTGGGGGACTAACTTGAAGGTATAAGTATAGTTAATCCGGTGTTGATGCAGTTTTTACATAATTCATAAAGGTAGGGAAACTAATTATTGAACAAAAATCATTAACCTATAAATCGGAATTTAGAAACCCCTCACAAGTTAGCGTTTATAATATTTTTCCGTCAATAATGACTCGTAAATATTTATTTTCGATTGTTCGTAAGTACATAAAAAAAGAAAAAAAGTCGAAAAATTGTAAAAGAAAATTTTTTTGGGGGATAACTTTAATGAGCCTTAAATAACTCCCACTGTGCTGTCCACAGCAGCTGGCTAAGTAATATATAAAACTAATCAGTGAAGCTGAACGGTTTAATTTTTAGGTGTCGTAACGTAGTGACCTAAGTTTTTGACAGGTAAGCTGGATGCGTCAAGCTGAAGACAGGGCGCTATGGCGCTCTTTAGGGGGGGCCTATGTCCAGCAGTGGACTAATGTGGGCTGATGATGATGATGAAACACCCTTGTGCACCTAACGTGCAGATTAATATACTTATCAAGGTTTGTTACTCCTGTTTTTATATATTAAAATAATAATACCTATTAATTCTTTAAGAAACAGGTATAAATCCAAAATATATATACATTCAATTTAACATCGTTAAAGACTTATTTCTGAACTAATAAAATTACAACTTTGGTAGATAGATCGCACTATGATTAATAAGCAGGTCTAGCTAAGTGTACTGCTAAACAATGCTATCTAGTGAAACTTGATTTAACTTAGTGTCAGAACAGTTTCAAAATCAGTAATCAGAATTAACATGAATTTCGTGATCAGGTAAGAAAAAGCTTCAGTTTACCTAAGACAGATGTCACTAGTCTACGTTTTACATTGAAACAACATTGGATAGATGGCACTAGTGACCCAGCAATGTCTCCCAACCATCTTTTTATGATACATTGAACGTCCAGAAGTAATAAATATAATATAAAAACATTAAAATGTACATATAAACATCGAATTTAATTATAATTTAAAGACTCCAATATAGGTTAACCTATTGGAATCTTTTGTAATCTGTAGTAGTTTTAATCTGTGCTGAACAAAAAAACCAAAGTGTCACTATGGATTTTTATTTGTGTCGAAGAGAAATACGTCGAGAGCTACGCCGGTGAAGTTTTATTTCAATTAGCATTAATAAGTCGATTCTAAATGTTGTATGTTATCGATCGGTGTAGAGAATTTTAATACTATCAACATTTGAGGAACTATTTCTTCATAACGAGTGCTTTTAACGAATAATGGTTTGGGAAGACACGACAGTGACGTCTCGGTATTCAGCCTTGGGTATTATGGTTACGAGAAAAAGTGTATTTTGAAAATATACCAAGTGTTTTCTTGTAAACGTCTGTGAGTTATTAAACGTCCGTGCTGTGGTTTAGTTTAACGGTTTGGTGCCAGTCAGTTCGTGATATGTCGGGCGGCAGGAACGTTGACAAGGAGCGCAAGTCTCCGAGGGAAAGTGGCGAAGACTCCGAAGATGAGAGCGAGATCCTCGAAGAAAGTCCTTGTGGGAGATGGCTGAAGCGCCGTGAGGAGGTAGGTGCCGTTTTCGTCCTCAAATATGCAAATTACGTAGTCTCCGAATTAGAACAAAAGATAATCGTCAGCTGATTCACAAGGTTAGCGATGATATGCATAATAATACGCAATAAACGATCTTTTTTAATGCGTTTTAGCGCAACAAATATATTTTACGCCTCTCAAATGACTCCAGATATTGCTGGTTGTGTTTTTTTTTCTCTAAAATATATGTCTTCTTCTTAGAAAGTTCATGTTTTTCCAAAGCCATGAATTTTGTCTGGTTCACTATCTGTACTTTCTCACACTTACAACAATATCAAAATTTATTCTGGTCTCATTCTATCAACAAATCAAACATGACAATAGAAATGAATTGCTACTTCAAATAAGTCCTTTAGCTGTAGCTGTTAGAATACCTTTCTGGTTATTATTATTTAACGAGCTATATACCAGTTTGTCTGGTAATATTAAGTGCCTGCCTGTAAAGTTGAAAGTAAAAATAGATTTAATAGTGGTCTGTAAATAAACATGTCTAGCTAATGTCACATCTCTAGTAATACTGCATAATGTATTTATTTTTTGAGGTTAATATTATTAGTATTACACTTCTAAGTAGAGTATTCAAAAACCGGGTCTTAAATTTGTGCTATTCAACTTAAATTTAATCAATATTAAATGAGTAATTTGTTGCTATTCAAGGTAGGTATATAAAATGTAATTGTACATAAATTTACTTACACTTGTTAACTTAATACTGGCTTTTTATTAACTTTTATTTAGATATTAGTATTGAATAAATACTGACTGATTTATAGATAATGCAATGCTGATTAGCAGTTTTACAACATGATTTTGAAGAGCGAAAAAGAACTGTGTACACTCATTAGATGGGGATGTCTACAGCAAACTTTTACCACTAGGTTTTCTACCATTAGTTGCCTTATAGGTCATGAATGGCTACGACTAATCATCATAATTACACACACAATTGGTGGAAACCTCCTGTGTTACAAATCACTACTTAAAATAAGTTTTACAATACCTACCTATAACTCTCCATTTTAAATTGTTAATGGACTACTTTACTTACTTTAATAACAACACTTGTCCTAGCAAGATGATGTATGTGGTGACATATTATTTATAATACATAATGTCACCACCTAGGGTGTACATACGTAGGGTGTAAAAAGGCAAAATTATCATTTCCTGTTCAAGGAAAACTTGATACAAATCCCTGTGCTAACTCATCTGGCCAGTGTGGCACAATGCTACATGCAGTGTGCACAGAATAATAACCCTCCATGTAACTGGTAGGAACCCGACTCAACAGTGGGTCATCTATAGTCTATAGTATGAGTAGCAATTGTGGAGTACTACAAATAAAATACTAATATTACATATCTTTATTTTAGCGTCACAATCAATCTATTTGATCACAAACTAAAAATAGTTTGTAGTATTTAGCATAAGGTAGGTTTTAAGAGTCATTACATTTACCTGAGACACACTGTCCAGTTAGATAAGTCCAACTTCGAGAAAGAGGTCAATCGTCTGATCCAACTTTGCTGGGCAGCATTCGGGAAGCTGCATAAGATATTCTTTAGTGTCTGAATACAAAAGTCTTCAATCAATGAGTGTTGCCAGTGATGACATATGGAACAGAGACGTGGTCGCTCACTATGGGTTCCATCAGAAGGCTCAAAGTCACCCAAAGGGCAATGGAGAGGGCTATGCTCGGAGCTTCTCTGCGAGATCGAATCAGAAATAAGGAGATACGCAGGGAAACCAGGGTCACCTACATAGCTCTCCGGATTGCCAAATTTAAGTGGCAGTGGGCAAGGCACATAGCTCGCAGGACCGACGCCCGATGGGGCAGAAAAGTCCTCGAGTGGCGACCGCGTTCCGGAAGGTGAAGTGCTGGTAGGCCTCCCACACGGTGGACCGACGACCTGGTTAAGGTCGCCGGAAAGCAGTGTATGCGGGCGGCCCTGACCGGCCTATGTGGAGATCCTTGGGGGAGACCTATGTCCAGCTGTGGACGTCTTTTGGCTGAAATGATGATGATGATGAGGTTTTAAGAACTCCCCCTCGACTGTCACCTTTTTGTAGTGAGAGGGCTTGCATGCCCTTGGGATCCGTTGGGGCCATACCGGCGCAGGGTCTCCCATGCCGGGCGGGCCCACGGGGACAGGCTAGACGAAGAGCGGCACTCGGAGTTTAGGTGGGCTTTGGCTCTGTGTCTTGATTAGGTTTCATGTTCAATTTTTCTTCCCTTTTGGCTGTATTATATCTGTCTAGTATGTAGCCTTTAGTTGCGTCAAACAATGTCCTAAGGTTGGAACTATATGTAGTTAGAAGCTATACCAACTATACAAATATTGTGATGGTCATACAAATAAAACTATGGACCACATGTCTACACAGCGATTGACTGACGAAAGTGGAGATCGTTATCTTGTCGGCCAATGCCTCTTTCAATTCCTATCGCAGCATCTTATAGGTAATTAGATAGTTGTTAGTTAGGTACGCTACTTTCGCTGCGGCGCGCGACGGTCAACGACCGACGCCCGTGATTCGGCGGCCGCGCATGCCGTCTTGCCCACTGTCACTTTTTAGTTTTAGCGACAGTTCGATGAAGATGAAGAGCCACTAAACAACTTTAGGTGACATACCCTATACGCGTATACGGGTCGTGGCAGTTTTAAGATATTTACCACACCATTCTATCATAAGGGGGTTTTACGCTGCTGCCGTTAAAATAATCGTCAATAGATGTAAGATCGGTGTGGTGATGAATGAAGAATAGAAAATCAAAATGTTTTTTATTTGAATAAATTCTTACGAATGCTTTGAAATATTCAAAAATAATAACACAAAAATTAAAATTTAAAAAGAAACATTAAAAATGATTAATCATTTAGTTTTTACCACCGGCCCCGAATGCCATTCGACAGAGAAGAGTCGGTAAAAACTACATGGTTGCTCTTTTAAATAAATTGGTTACAATAACGGTGGTAGAAACAATCTGACAGATTTGTGAAAGCAATTACAGGCATAAGCATGTAGTATATCATATCACAGTTGATACTGTATTCCATCGTAATGGTGACGTAAGAGCCGACAAAAGGAAACGACAAGGCCGAAATCCTAGCCGCAAGAGAAGGAAAACTAGATACGAAACTCTTAAAACTTTAATGGAGGGTCCATTAAATGAGAGGAGGCCCGGCTCAGCGGTAGGTTATTCATCGTCGGAGTAGCCGTAGTAGCGGTTGATGTAAGATGACATATTCAATACGAGTTGAATACAAACATATTCAACTATTTTTTCGTGCTCCGTAGAGCGAAGCCCGAGTATCGCATTGTGAGCCACGCTTTACATCTGCGCATGTCGTCTCTGCCCGCAGTAAAAGAGCGTTCGCTTCAATAAATCTCCATCGAAATTAACTACTTGGTACACACTGTACTATTTCTGTGTCGACCTCCACGCAGCTAAGGTCGTCCAGCTTTCGTCAATTGTTGACCTGGTCTCAATGTCGTTTTCGTTATAAGCCATCACGCCTCTGCAATAAGTATATTACGAGATCGTCTCTAAACAGTGTCATTTTTAATTAGAAACTCATAAGTAGTCTTAATTTCGTTTATAAATATTTTTATTTTATTTTACTTTATTTGGGATAACAAACAGGAAGAGTACTGTAAATATTATAAAAAATTTGGGTGGTAACATCTGAGCTCTTTCGACACGTCTAACATTATACATCTACACTTTACCATTTACCACCGGTGCGGTGCGGATGGCTGTTTTTTTGTTTTTTTGATACATAGTCTTTTAATGATAAGACAGATTTAAGAGCCACCGTCATTACCATAAAAGTTTAACCTTTTCATTATCAGTATAATATAGTCAGTATTGAAAACTGCTTGCCTGGGCCGAAACGCCCCCAACAACGGAACCTGTGCACAATCATGACACGTGACCTTTTTTTTAACCTGGGTAGAATCCTATATGGACTATCCCTGCCAGCCAAAAAGGGGGTGTGGGGGAGTCCCCTCCGCCTCTGTGAGGAGACGGAGTCATACCCACTAAACGTCCCCGGGGTCTCGCGCTTGCTGCCCTTGGGCCCTGACTGTACCTCCACGGGGATGACACATGTGACCTACGTAAAGCAATTATCGTTATTCCTTCAGGAAATAAGGTCTGTGCCGTCTATCAATCTACGCCTTTCTAGTCTAATTCGCCTTTCACAGCACCGACCAAGTCATTCATCATAATAAGTAATATTATATTACAATTTTTTGCGACGAACTTTTTTCTGTACAGAAACCAAATGATGTACAACCAGTGCCAATGGTATTCCGACGCAGTAAGAATCATAATTTATTGAGCCATGTGTTCCGCTGGTTAAAGGTAGCACACTTTCATTGGTGGGTCATCGACACACTTATTTAAACTCGGTGTCTCTTTTTTTTCATTGGGTCGGTAGGTTTTTTGCGAAAGTGAAACTATTTACAATGTGGCATATTTCATTCATCGATTTTATGCTATGTAACGTATGTGTAAACTTTTAAGCTTATGCTGATATTAGAACTTTACGCTATATTTTTAGATTGATTATACTGCCGTGCGCAGCCTAGTTACTACCTAATCATTTAGGCAGACTATGCTATGGCTGATGTTCCCAGTCCGTCGGCATTTCATTTAGTTGTATTTCCCCTTTTACTTATTTCTTTGCCAATTGTTGGCGGTTACTCGTAACGAAGTCGGTCGTGGGTTTGATTCTGTGGCCGGACCTTTCAGAAAAGATGAAATGTTTTGGATCATCATCATCATCATCATCATCATTTCAGCCAAAAGAAGTCCACTGCTGGACATAGGCCTCCCCCAAGGATTTCCACAAAGGCCGGTCCTGGGCCGCCCGCATCCACTGCTTTCCGGCGATCTTAACCAGGTCGTCGGTCCACCGTGTGGGAGGCCTACCAGCACTGCGCCTTCCGGAACGCGGTCGCCACTCGAGGACTTTTCTGCCCCATCGGACGTTGGTCCTGCGAGCTATGTGCCCTGCTCACTGCCACTTAAGTTTGACAATCCGGTGGGCTATGTCGGTGACCCTGGTTTTCCTGCGTATCTCCTCATTTCTGATTCGATCTCGCAGGGAAACTCCGAGCATAGCCCTCTGGGTGACTTTGAGCCTTCTGATGGAGCCCATAGTGAGCGACCACGTCTCAGTTCCATATGTCATCATATGATGATGTTTCGGATAAGCCAGAGTAATTTCGTCTTTGTTTTATTTTTATTCCTTTGATTACATGTCTACAAAATGACACCGTAAAATACGGAAGCATAGTGCATTGATGTCATTAAAAAAAAAGAAACAAGGTGTCGTCTGTCTTTTCTCTCAACAATCATTACTATTTTCACCAAATCATTTGTCTCGTCGCCCCTTCTCTTGACAGCCCCAATACTATTATGAGGCTAAAAAAAACGCTTTGCTTCTGAAACCTTGATATGTGTCACCCATGACTCTCACCTTGCCACGTTCTTTTTTGTCTTCAATGAACCAGGCGCGTAGAAAATGGATACGTCATGTCACTCATCGTGAATGTATGTCACAAAATTCTCTTGTCAAGTTGGGTTAGAACGATTTTTCCTATTAATATGTGGTTTTTAACGGTTGTGTCGACGAGATACTCGTTTAAAGTCAATGTAAAATATACAGAATTAAGAACACCCTTATACTAAACTGAAACATTTAGTTTTATAGTAATTTCATTTCTGCGATGCTGCTCCAATACTTGATGTAAGGGGATTAAGGTTGATTTCTCTTCATCGATCGGGAAGAATCTTCCAGGTGAAGGTCGCGTTACAAGATTCTCTTCTCTGCGCTGATTCTTTCGTCTCCACTGTATGATTTGTCAATACAGTGTATTCTAAATTCGTCACCATAAGTGGCTTATAATATACACCAACTTTCACTCAATCCTATGAAATAATATTCCAGCATATTATATTTTTATCTTGATCCCAGATGTGCTTCCATCTCCAATAGAATTTACCGCGATAGAATTCGTGCGTATCGCATCGATAACGCGCTAAACAATCGTTTGTCGATAAAAGTACGTCAATTAGTTATTTGACCGATTATTCACGCATCTGACGTCATGTCTGGACGTAGCTTTTAGTTACCGATATGCCAATAGTTATTTGCTGAGACAAAACAACTTTAAAGTACTATAACTTTACACCTAGTGGCTATTACACGTAGCGGTATACTTATATCACTTGTTCGAAAATAATCAATAATCTTTTTTACCATTTAACATTGTACGTAATTAGCCGTCTAATATCGTACAAGCTAGAATACAATTTTGGACAAAAAACATGTTACGTAAATCTCGTGTATTCTTACCTATAGAGGTCATCATCATCAAAACGCCTTTTACATACGGTAAAGTGTTCTTCTAGATCTCACAAAAATACGAGTATCGCATAAATACTTTAATATAAAGGATATAAGAAGGTACCTACTATAGATTTTGTGACTTGATAATCGAAAAAAATATTTGATATTATTGAAATGTTCACGTTCAAGTATTTAGTTCCGTCGAGTCTACATACGCAATAGACTGGCTGTCAGCAACATGTCACGCAGAGAAAGCCGGGCTGAAGTTCCAAACCGTTGCTACACCATGGACGATGCATCAGCTCTATTGCCAATTATAAGCATTTTCTTTATTAATAACAAACCTCTTATTTAAAAAGAAACCTGCATAAATGTCCATGTGATGAATAGGCTTAAAAGTTTATTCTTACTTCTAAGCGAAGAGAGAACATCAGCTCTCTTCAGTATCACCTGATTTTGTGCTTTAGAACATTAAATGAAAGGAATATTTTCATACTCTGCGCTCCATTTATACCCCCAATGTATATTCATTTACGGTGATGTATTACCAACTGAAGCGCAAACAGCACTTAATACGAAGTTGGTTAATGATGTCCTAGGTTTCTTTTCAGCCCATAAATGTAGCAATTGTGGTCACTAGAGTGGGAGGAACTAGGTGACAGTTGTTTTCAAATAAGCGCCGGATATTGTACTACACTAAAATACACGCGATAAATCGGTTAAAAAGTGTTTAAAATCAACGAAGTTGGTTTATTGTGACAGTAATTCCGTGGTATAGTGGGTTCGCGGAGGGCGGAGGCCGTGGAGGCTACGGCCAGACGCTGTGCAGACGAGGGAAAGGCGCCGATGACTCAGCGACCGTGAGTGCCTCCACGTAGGGCAATGCTCTCTCTTATTGGTTGCATGATTCCGGCGCACGCCCTTTCCGCGGTTTTAGAGGCCGATTAGGCTAGCGTACTATTGAAAGCTAACTTAATTGAATGGCCGCTATCTAATGGAAATGTGTATGACCTATTTGGCAGAAGACATTGCTAAACTTTTGGGTTGTTTTAAATAAAAGAAGAGTGTTTTCATGGAGCTGCGCTGTTCTGCCCGACTATTAGGGCAGTCCTTTCAACAAGCATTATCCAATTTAGCACGAATAACAATTCTTAAGATGACATTATAAACTGTACAAAATTAAATTAGCTTTTGGAGCGTCAGGTTACTGTAACCGTCAGTTAATCAGTAGTGCTCGAAGCCGATTGGTAAGTAGTCTGTCATCGTATACATGTGGTGTGCGGCATTGAACGTGGCCGATGGACCGTGACTGGTTCGCTTGATCTACTCGTTCTAATATCCCGCGATACCTAATATAAATATACGTAGGTGTCTATAACGTGTGATGTAGACATAAGAACCACGCTCGTTGCAAAGTGCGAGAGAGTTGAATCGTACAACCATTCGACACTACATTTGTAACCGTTTAGCGTTCTAGTAAAAATGAAATTGTACGGACGATGAGTACTCTGTTACCTTAACTAAAGAACCACCCCTCATATATTGGACCTATTATATGTATCTAATAACTCCAAAATTATTCGTCCCAAGAGAACAGCTATAAATAAAAACAAGAAATCTTTGCAAGAAAGAACATATTACCAATACCTAAAAGCATGCGCCATACCCTCGTCTCTTAAATCTGACGTATAAAGTTGTGTAACAGATATCGTCAACATTGGCAAAGTTTTATGATTTCGCGAATTTCCTCGAATGTTCATCTTCTTTCAACGTTTCCGTTGACTCCAAATAGGTTAGTGCACATCAAACGAATACTCTTGAAAGTGAATAACTTCAGCATGGTCTCACTAGGATATCGTCTAGATTTATAAGGGTAACTTTACAAAATGTACGTTTACGTCGTTTAGTAGACAAAATCTCATTTACTAATTAAATAAGTGTTAAAAACTCGCATTTAGTATACAACGTGCCAAGGATTGTGGCTAAGGATTGTGACAAGGTGCCTTTTATCGCTCAGAAGAGGGTAATTTATAAGCCGTGATATTATTATCGATACATCTTTAGATGAGACTCAACCAAGAGTAACGGACTCTTCATTCTAAACTTAACCAACGAAACTTACAAATATGAGAATGCTGTAGCTAAAAGATAAATATCTAAGCAAATGGCTATTAGGCGTAGATGGCTTGCGTGGCATTACAGATCAAGTTGAAGGTAACGATAAACGACCGGCCACGGAAGGTCTGCGTGGGCCGTAGACTTGTGTGGCAGACAAGAGAGCTAGGCTATTAAGGCGTCCGCAAGCTAGCCAACCGGAAAATTGCCCTGTTGCAGTTGATGGCTGCAACTAAGCTGGCTAAGATTTGTTTGCGGTTGTTTTACAATGCGATCTGTCCAACTGGATGAGCCTTTTGGCTAGATCATGAATGAACAAAGTAATGAGTATGAACGACATGACCCAGGAGAATATATGTCATTCGTGATGAAATATAAGTATTCTACTATGAAATTATCTGCGGAATAATCAAAAGGGTTGTGCTGTAATGATCAAGATATTGTCGAGTCGTCAGTGGTTCCAAATGTAGTTTGCCGTATTTCCCCATTCTCTTCTGTTAGATATCATCGCATTCTGTCTCTATTACATGCGTGTCACCTTTCATTTAAAATATTCATATGAGCGTTACAGTATTGGAGATATCTTACGATCTACTAAGAAGAAGTATCTAACGCGAACATAATTTATTCCTCAATTAAAATGTTCCACTTCAGGCATCGCATTGACATTCATTCAGACCCTTAATTACCTTGCGATTCGTTCTTAATTTTTATACATATAATAATAACTGTGCTTGAGTCTCAATCGCTGGAATTTTATGAGTAGGTACACTAGCTGCTCCCCGCTGTGTCACATGCGTGGCGATGTAATTTATTTTTTCGAAAAAAACTTATAACCTACCTCGGTAAATGGACTAGCCAACACTGAAAGAGTTTTTAAATCGGACCAGTAATTCCTGAGATTAGAGCGTTCAAACAAACAAACTCTGCACCTTTATAATATTATTAGTATAGATTTTCAAAATAGATGTCTCAGGTTTTCACGAAAATAAATGAAAAATATAGCAAAATATTCGAAAAGATTAACATAGACCACTCACCCACACACGAAGCGATCGATAGCGTTAAAAATATTTAAACGCTATTAGCATGCCAATTACATACTTTTTTCTCTGAAAATATTCAAACGCATTTAAAAAGAATCTGAAAGATGAATGAAGAAGTGCGTGAACATAACATTCTTTTAGATTTGTTTTTAAGCCTGAAACTACGTTGTGCCTTATTGTGTATGAAACCTCTCTGTAAGAGTAACCGTGTGCGTGCAGTCACTAAGGCAGCCTGCATTACACATAGGCTAAATGGTGAAACCATGCCAACCGCGTCATTTTTGGTACTGTGTTTCCTTTTTCGTTCTCTAGTGTATTAGGTCCCTATCGTACTTGTCTCATTTTCTTTATCGTAATTTATTAAGAGTCGCCGGGCGCGGTTGGCGCCGATAGACAGATTTATGAGCGTTCTGCTTTTCGATTTCAAATTATACTAACCATAAATATTACATAAGTTTGTGTAGCGACACGCGAATTGTAATTCTTGGCTAAGAATAAGTCGTTTCTCCATGTGAAAATATGTTTTATGGGGCTTATCGGGTAAGTTTTATGTATACAGTACTCGACGATTTTAATGACACACCGAGGCTTGCGCCGCTGAATATATATTTCAGAGATGAACCTTCTTCGACAAGACATTTTTGGCTTCGATAAATCAATTCTCTCAACTTTGATAGTCCTCAACTGTGTTTTACTTGATAGAAAATTCCAAGTAGTAAGTGAGTAAATTGGACCCTTTGGTGTAGCGACGCTTGGGGCGGGGCGTCCTAATGCGATGTCCTTTTAGGTCCTTTTAGGACATCGCTTGTGCCGAAATACGCGTGAGCAGAGTGCTGGATTCCTGTTAGCTCAGCGCATTAGTACTGGCATCCATCGTGGCAATGCAGTCAGCCTTTTTCACCACGATGGCGTTGCGGAAGCATTTCCCATATTTTAATATTTTTCTTCTGTTTCTATTTTAGGTTATGTTTGCCTTTTTATATCTTTATAATTTACTAGCTGACCCGGCAAACTTCGTACCGCCTCAGAATGAATAAATAACATACTTTTATTTTATTTCTATTTATTTAATTAATTTGTATATACATTTATGAAACGTTTGTACTTTTAACAAAGCACCATCTATTAAATACTTACTCCAATATAGACAATACAGTCAACAGCGCCATTGTTTGGAGCGAACATATGATTATAACTGTCAAATAATAGACAAATAAGTTGCAATAATATAATATGTATTAATAAATTGAGATGTAAGCTATCTTAATTTTGATCAAACTAAATCAAACAAACACACACGTTGCGCAAATTCGATTATAATCATTTACTTAGTTTATGATATAAAGATTACCGAACCGTCGGGACGAACGTCAGATGTTTGACAGGTAACAGTTTGTATGGGAAAATAAAATTGTTGTATTTATTATTTTACTTACAATATTTCTATGTTTTCTCAACTCTTAAACCTTCCCTGGACTCACACGAATATTTCAAGACCAAAATTAGCCAAATCGCTCCAGCCGTTCTCGAGTTTTAGCGAGACTAACGAACAGCGATTCATTTTTATATATAGAGATATTCTGTGTATAAACAGTTAATGGGTAATTATGTGATGACACTCCATTCTTTTTAATTCGATAATTCTTGTAATTGATCACAAATTCCAGTGTTACTGATCCGTTTAAAGACGAATTAATGTTAACTCTTGGATTAAATATACGCCGGAGTTTCAAAAACATACTATAGGTCAATGATGTTAGAAGTAAAAAGGTGTAGATGGGTTATAAGCGGTCAGCAAGCGGCACGTTAAAAGTAGGCTAATTAGCAAACCTGACCTCAGTGTTGTGTCGCTGGCGTTAACAAACGCACGTCAAGGCCCGTGTGTAAAAAGTGCTATAAAACAATGGAAAATGCCGTCGTGTGTTATGAGATATTGCACAAACTACACTAACAAAACTTCTAAAAGTCAAGGAATCACTTATCATTTGTAACTATCACTATTTCTGTAATATAATTAATATTTTTTACAAATTAAAATGTTATCTTCTATATCTATACTTATAATAAATCTGTAGAGAGGTCAATTCTGTACATGAAATATTTTTCCAAAATAACTATCAGCGGGTGATTAGTGATCGATACTGACGCCAAAAATGCAATCAGTAAAATTTTTGTCTGTCTGTCTGTCTGTCTGTCTGTCTGTCTGTATGTTCGTTATAGAAACAAAAACCACTCGACGGATTTCAACAAAACTTGGTACAATTGTTCTTCATACTCCTGGGCAGGTTATAGTATACTTTTCATCACGCTACGATCAATAGGAGCAGAGCAGTGAAGGGAAATGTTGGGAAAACAGGAGAACTTACTCCATTTTTTAAGCTTCCGTCGCGTGTGCAGCCTTAATAGTTAAAGCTACACAGAAATCATGTATGACGGAAATGTTCTCCTTAAAATTATATAAAAAATATTCCAAGACAGCAAATGTCTATCTTTTATGGTTGACTCACAATAACACGTGTAACTCCCGATAGCTTAGCAGTTCAGAGCTTTCTGATTATATTTGTCTACTCTTACGTTTATAACACTCTCAATCATCCCTAATTAATAAATTTTAACATTATTACCTATTTAATAAAAAAAGAATCATAGAAATCGGTACAGAAACACCAAAGTTATTCATGAAATACGCTAATAAACCATCGCGCGTGATTACTGAATCATGCTTTAAGGATTATTTTTGTGTAACCGTCGCATCGGGTCGTCGCGGGAGGTTTAAAAGGGCGGGGGATCGAAACGCGAACTTCATACAATATTTGGATTTGGCTGATGATGCGAGTAGACGTTCCGAGTATTCGCCCTTATTGACAGGCAATATTGTTTATCAGCGCGACTTTTAGTCTTTACAATAATTTAGTTTATTTAATTTTCTTTTGTTGTTATTTCATAAAATAGGTATTAGTTATTTTGGTGGCGTGTTATATTCGTTCAAATTACAAATTATTAATAGTTATTTCTTTTTAGGTGAAGTTAAGTAGTAGTTAGTTAGTAGTAGGTAAGTTTTGGTTAATTTATGTTCAGTTTTTTTTAATAATAATAATAAGTAAGTAAAAGCGTAGGTACTTTTATTAATTAAAGGTATAGGTATTATTAATTATGTTATAGGTATTTAGTTTTAAGTGAAGTAGGATAGTTTACCCGGAAGCTATGCGCTGAAGTATTTTCGTTGTATAGGTACTTAAGCCTCATGTGAACGTGATCTAAACAATATTACCAATACATTAACTTAATAATACACAAGGAATTACACACTGATGGAGTTGCGGGCACAGCTATCTATATATATAAAACTCTTCCGTTAATGAGTGACTGACAGACAACGCACAGCGGAAACGAATGGCAGTAGAGAGCTCAAATTTGGCCTGTGGGTTTGTTGGGAGGAGTAGGCTACCACTAAGAGAGGATTATTGGAAATTCCCTCCCAACGGGGTGAAAACGGGGATAAATTGTTTTTTTCCGGAAGTCATTATTCCACGCGGACGAAGTCGCGGGCAAAAGCTAGTTCGTAAAATATGGAGGTAAAAATCAATGAGTGGAACAAAACTATCCTCATTACCAAGTGCAAAAGAGATAGATGGCATTACGCGTCACAGACTTGTCAAAATGTTATGTCTGATTTAATTAATCTATATTGTTTCTAGTGCATGTGACGACGCATCACGACAAATTATATTTGTCTCTATTTAGCACGTGATTATTAAATCATACCATCCTACTTTCACGACTCATCTATTGCAGTGTGCATATTGCATATTAAGTTAACTATGTGTGCGTTGGCTTGCCATTTTTATAGATCGAATGTTGTACAGGTATCGTATCTACACCTTTTAATTGTAACATCATTGCTATAGGTAGATTGTCAAGTCCCTCGCGAAATGTAACGCGAGAAATATGCGCACAATGTGTCCTAATAAAGCATACCGAGTGATTTGTAGCCGCTACTCTCCTGCTTTAAATTATTTATTGCTGCTTTAATAGCGACATGTTTTAAGTGGGTGAAGTTTAGCGACGTACATTATGTTTAAGTTATTAATGTAATATACAATTAGTTTGTTTCGAATGAGCTGCCGCACTATTTTTGGGAAAATTCAAATTAAATTAAACTTTCCGTAATGCCTTTATCACACTACCTACTAGCTTTCTGTATTTACCGCTCTCATCTAGTCCTGATTCACAGACAAAAATGACATGCAGGCCCAGCTCATTCAAAGACACTTCCCTAATCCCAGAAACGAACAAGGGCATCAAATCTCGGAAGGATATATTGAGCAGCATAGCCATTGTCACTTCATGATTGGTAAAATCGTCTTAAAAAATAAAGATAATGAAAAATATCCTAGTTTGTGCTTCCCTTTTCCTCACATTACCAATGTCTCCATCACGTAGAAAAAAGTTATCGTCAAAATGGTAATCGACTTTTTGTTAATGTCGCAACGTGACGTTCCTTTAATGAGAGCTCAGGCCCCGGTACCGCGTAGCACTGTCGCGACTCACGTGACGTCGTTGTCTACAAACAGAATATGAAGTTCCTTACAGATACAATGATCTCCATCAATTTGCCGACGCTAAATGCAGCGAAATTACCACCGACTGCACCAGTGTAGCAAGACAGGTTGGTGTAAAGTTAGTTAGGATATAAATATTCATTTGGGTTATTACTATTCCCCGTTACATGCAAAATATCCCAGTCTTATCCATATTAGTATTATAACCATGTCACTTGTGATATGTTTGCATTTATCTCTTACATGCGTCTATCCATATTTTAATCAGCTATGCAATGTAAAATTGTACAAAGCATAAACATTATTTGTGAAGGCAGTAACGACCGGACAGATTCGTTTCTACGATAAAATATGCTGCTACTCCAAACCGGGACCCGCTACAACTACTGAGTTTTACTTTGTGATCGATGACCGAAACAAGCTGACAAAGTTGAATGGGCTCACAATAAATATACGCATTTCTAAGAAGTATGTCGGTAATAGTAAACATTAGGATAGCCAGATACCACCCGCTTCCTCTGCCGCAATCCTGGCAATCGTTCGTTAGTTATCTTTCACCACCTGTTTCATATAGTTGGCCGCGGATTCCTTTCACCAGCAATTGTTCAGGCCACTTGCCGTCTGATAGGTGAACCTTTACCCACTTGCGTATGTGACGCGTTATTCCCCTTTTATATACTCTCTACATATCTGAAACGTCTTAGCTTAGAGTTTTCTGCCATTATTACCACATTTTACAGTAAATTTCTAGATAGCCCAGTTAGTCTTAGGTACTTTGTTTCATAATTTCACAGTTATCTATTTAAAGTTTCAAGTTTAATTTGGTCATGTGACTCTTGGTTTGCTTGTTGATGTTCTTAATGCTCATAATGTAACCTGGCTTGACAAGCCCTGATTTGCCCCACATTATCTGTAATTTGACACGCGATAACTACTTAGAAAGGATCGTCGGCCACTGCTGATAATTTTGTTTCATGACTATTTAGAAATGCGTGAGTACTGTAGTACTACAATAATATAGTATTCTTATGTTAGCCTTTTTAGCTGTAGGTAAGTGTCATGACCTTTTACTATTGACCTTTAGATTGGAGGGCGTGAAGCTTTGTCCATTTTTAATAGTGCACGCTATCCGAGTCAATATTTATTAATATTTTATGAACAACAGTAGAAAATGTACGCCGGTAAGATGCTTTTTTGTTGTCGTGCAAAGTGTTCTTCTTAAATTTAATTTAATATGTGTTCAAAAGAAGCCCGTTATAGTTGTATACGTATAGAAGGAAATTCTACTGCCTACCCAAGAACTGTACTCCGTGTAGCGTGTTTCTCTCATTTGTCGGCGAACTTGCTCTCACTATGATGTTTATTGCTTTTTGTAAACAAGACCAATAATTTGAAAAATAAGCAACTACAGAGTTTTTGCCGGCTCTTCGCTGTAGAGCAGCATTCCGAACCGGTGGTAGTTTCAGCATGAATGTCGGTGGATCCTAGGGTTGTGGGAGATCAAGAGTTTGAGGAAATATGTATTAAAGGTGTGAATGTAGATATGACGACTGACAGGTGTGTATGGAGACTAGCCTGAGATGATAATGGTGATTTCTAAATATGACGATTGATAAGAGTTTTATAATAAAACCTACTTAAATAAAGTTCCTTTTTAGTTTGTGTTTGACATATATGATGGGAAGGGCTGAACTTCGGTTGACATTAGTTATAATAACCGAATTTGGGCAGCCAGAGCCAAACTTCTGCCGGGATTCGGCGGAAAATTCCGCCGGATACCATTCGAATAAAAAAATATAATATGTCTCAATATGATGTAAAATCATTTAAAAAGTCTTCTTTCCCAATTTAAACTTAAATTCGAAATTGAAGTAATATACTCAATCTACGGTCTCTTGTCTATTCGTACGTATTTAAAATTGAATACTAAATGGTCTAGCAAAACCCCAAGCACTTCGTTTTGCCGAACGTTCCGCCGAAGTTCGAATTCGGTTCAAACCACATTGGGCCACATCTCTTTTATATACACAAATAAGCAGCTGATGAAAATTTAGTTGATGTTTAGATTATGTTATGAATGTTTGAAAATCACAATGGCGTGCCCTCGATCTGTCGTCAAACACGGTAATGGCATGGAATTTTCTCTGTGTTCATCGACTAATTTGTTGTCTAAGTATAAGGCCCATTAAGCAGTCGTCGCCCACTGCGTCCGCGTGATGAATGTCAATTCGTTTAGGTGTTTAATGTGTCGTCACCTTATGATTCATAGGCATCTAGGCATCGGAACAACCTATTGTGTACGTCTTGACATGAATAGCAATCCGAATACACAGCAATAGACTTCTTATGAAGCGGACGCTATAAATAGGACTATTGATTGTAATATCTCTTTATTTGCTTCTTGTATTATGGAGACATAGCTGGTGTTTCCTTAAATTGAACGAAATTTGCAATTCAATTGGGCACGTTGGTTTTGTTTTGCAAATTTTATTAATTGCTAGCTGCTTACCGCAATATCGCTCCCAAAGGATCTCTTCTGTCTCGTTCTTTTATTTTTGTTGCCTATGTAGATAATTACCAAATTTAGAAGAATCGGGTTTCAATGTACTCATAAATGATGTATGTGTCATTTAATTCCAGTATTTGCGCAACTGATTAACAAAATTCTAATCATTTTATTATTATATTTTTTGGAGCCTACTAATATTATAAACGCGAAAGTTTGTAAGTATGGATGGATGGATGTTTGTTACTCTTTCACGTAAAAACGACTGAATGGATTTTAATGAAACTTTATAATAATATAGCTTATACATATACCAGAGTAACACATAGGCAATATACAATGTATAAAGATATAGCGTGAATTGTCGAAAATATAGCAATAAGTGTCGAGTGGGTAAAAAAATAAATAATTCCTTCACCACGACGATTCTGTTCAATATTCGGTAGCGTTGAAGAATGACTTCCCCAAAGCTAGCCCAAAGCCGGCAGGCACGTGTAAGCTGTCATGGTGCTGGGAGGGTGGGGCTCCGTGATTCACCAGCCATCGGGCCAGCTCGCGATGATTCACTCGAATCAATGGTTCACGCAGTAGATTTCATTCGCGCTTTTGACTGGGTAGTATTTCGCTGCATTTTATTGTGTCTATAGTTATGGAAGTCAAATAATCTGGTATAAAGTAAACCAAATTTATATAAATAATATTAAAATACATATAAAATTAAAACCCTAAAATTTTGGAAGTTGTAAATTTAAACCAAATCTATTGCCATATAAAAACACTGTAGATGAAATTGATTAAATAATTGTCATTTTTAATTTAATTTAACACTCACAATATTTTCGTGATTAATTAATTAGACAGTTATTGTTGCAAAAGTTTGACTGACACACGTACATTACGAAATTGAATATGTATAAATATTAATTCACTTGTGTAATGCATATGACCTATCTGAAAGTTGGAAATTCTACCTATATGTCGCGTTTATTTTCATTATTCAATTAATTGAATCGATCTACTATTTTTTATTTAAAGATATTGATGGGACTCGCAGTATGTCAGAACAGCCATCATAACATGCTGTGTTAGTGTACCTATGTGTCCAGGCTTGTCCTTATGCTGGCACATATGCGGTCACGCCGGCCAGACGGGTTGGCACAGGGTTTTGTATCAAGTTCTACATCTCTTGCGACTAGGCTATCGGCCTTGTCATTTCCTTTTGTTGGCTCTTACGACGCCCTCGGGATGGAATGGGGTGGGTGCGGTATTTATGTGCGCCATATTTATTGCATGAGTTTATTGTCAATGAATGGCCAAATGTTAATTTTGATAGCAATGTCGAAAAATAGCAATCTTTAATGTGAGTGATACTTGTTTTAAAGCTGCTAACATTATTAACAAGATTTAATTGCCAAAAACGTTTTGAGATTGGGTTATTAGCGAGATCAAGTTCAGTATCAAGCAACCAGTTAGATAATTTTTTATATCCTCTGGCAAATTAAATTTTTATTTGCGACCCCCTATTGTTACATGTCGTTGAACTTATGTCTGTATTCCTCAAACTGTTGATCAACACTCACAATATTTTCGTAATTAATTAATTAGCCAGTTATTGTTGCAAAAGTTTGACTGACACACGTACATTACGAAATTGAATATGTATAAATATTAATTCAATTGTGTGATGCATATGACCTATCTGAAAGTTGGAAATTCTACCAATATGTCGCGTTTATTTTCATCATTTCATATAGGTATATAAATAAATAGTACTAAACATTGCTAACTGACATGCTGTATTACTAATTAACAAATGTTACCTGCGACTACCTTCGCGTTAACTGTAAATTGGGTAAATAGTCGCGTTAAATTTCTACAATTTTAACGCGACTATTGCCACATACAATCAAGGGAATGTTTGTTCAGTCACGTTCAGAATTATAATTATTAGTAGGATTACTTGCAATTGATTTTATACGTTTGAAGCTGCTACTACTATCTACTATTACTCAGCCCATACATGATCCCACTGCTGAGTCGTGCCTCCTCCAATTACATGGGGGATAATTAGTCTACTGCGCCACGCTAGCCGGACGGGTTCGCACAAGGTTTTGTATCAAGTTTTCCTTCTCTTGCGGCTAGGTTATCGGCCTTGTCATTTCCCTTTGTCAGTTTTTACGACCCTCTCCTGATAGAATGCTATTCTTGTTTCTTCTATGTATTCTGAATACTTCGCCACACTGATTGATACTACTCGTACGACTAATTTAAGTTCAGATGTAAAGCGCTTGTACCTTATTAAGTCTTATCGCCAATGAGCTTCTGTCTAGCAAAAAAAAACCTACAATTAAATTTAACATTTATTTGAGTTAAATTCATGCAATTTAATGTATACAAACAAAAATACGATGATTAATATCTGCAACGACGAAGCTAAAAACAATAATTCAGAGAATTACGAGTTGTTTCAAATGATTATCTCTGAAAAACTCTAGCTAGACGCTACCACCAGCTACAATTTTATTTTATGTTCAGATTTTTATCTGCAATTATATTATATTATTTCTGAACAGAGATTCCCACGCTAAATTAACGTTATTAAATACATATGTGTATGTAAATTAGCATAATACTAACATTAAAATAAATTGATGAATCATTTTCGAGAACAAACAGCCCGAGAACTTTTTGCCCGTTTTGAACATCACTTATAATTTTTGGCACCGGCGCGTGCAAAAAAAAAAACATCCGGCGCCTACATATGACGAACAGAACATACACTTATATTCACACACACACAACAACATGAATACACGTACAACGTGAAAACATATATCACTAAATCTATATTGTGTGTACTTATATAATTCACGCGTCTGTAAATTTATAACACCCCCTAACCGAGACTAAACTGTTACTGAATGGAATGAACGAAGACTATTAATCAACCTGATCCATTTATATTGTGCACAGGCCGATTTGAATAATCCTTTACGGCATTCCCCAAATGACAGTGTGAACTTTTTATACTAAACTCGGATCACTCTGTAAATTGCTTGTCTCTGTGTGACCTAGAAATTTTCACACGGGTGATAGTGTCATATTAGGTAATGTAAGAGCGTGTATTAAAAAGCGTCGTTGATATTGGAATTTCTTAAGATCCGGAATGCTCATTTAATTTCCCATGCTAATAATCACGGCTAGTGTCCGCGCTTATACGTGTCCCTGCTCCCGTCACCGAAACGCCCCCGATCTCCTGTATTGTCCCGGGATCGGCCTGATGGTGACAAATGATGCGACAGGGGCGCGGCTATTCGCAGCCTCGGGGATACGTGACTAGACGCACGACACTTAGCTATGCAAGGGGGTCCACGTTGTTAGCTTAACATTATTCCTTAAACAATAACATAAAAAAAACGAATATATCTAAGTCTGTGTGGATTTAAAATCCGAGTGGTGATGGATTTATAATACACAATATCACCAACCCATTCTATCGTGAGGGTGTCGTAAGACTAAAGGCGACTAAAGGAACTCGAGAGGTAGACAACCTCTTGAGCGAGCTCTTGACAACCAAAGCTTGAAGAGACGGAAATCTCTCTACAAATCCAGTGCTAACCGGTCTGGCCTGGGTAGGCCGTAAATTATCCGTGTCTGAGTCGAGCCTCCTCCATATAGAAGGGGTTTCTATATGGAGGAGGCTCGACTCAGACACGGATCATTTATAGGGAGGACCTCTGATTATTATTCGGGGTAGTATATTTTAGAAATTGTAACGAAGACAGTAAACTTTCTTTCATCTTAGAATCGTTTCATCTCAATATTAAAGCGACATGTCACGCGGAAAATCATAAACTGCTAAACTGAACGTCGATTGTAAAACCAGCAAATGATAGTTCTAGGTACGAAGCCGAGAATATATCCGTCTCAGGTTCGCTTTAAGGAAAAGCTATAACCAAGAATCAAGTGTCCAAGTATTGAAACGATGCAGAATTGTACTGACGTCATTAGCAGAAGCATTCGAGGGGAGCTAACACCGAAGAAATTTCACATCAACTGTATAGACATCTGTTGGGACTATGTAATGTCGTATTGAAATCCTTCGCAAAAGTATCCGTAGGGATTGAAATATAGACTCGTCTGTGTAATTATAATCCCCGTGCCGGCGACGCCCACCAACCACCTAGCTGGATTAGGAACAGCTTCAAGCAGACATAAGCCTATTACCGGACATAATGAATGAAATGAGCTATATTGTGTTACTAATCTACTCAATGCAAACCATGCGTAGGTAGTTTGGCAAGACAGGAAGCATATAGCTGTAGGGGATGTCTCTCTATTAGCACTTTATGTCATCTGTGTCATTACGTTAAAATGGTAACATGTCAGTTTTTGTTTAACTCATATTCCGCCAGTCGCTAAATCTATACACAACTAAATAAAATTGGAGTGTCTGTTTGTAACAATAAAATAACTAGTTTTTACTAAATGCGTAAGTATGTATGACACATTACATAGACGATTTTTTTGTCTGTCTGTCACATCACAATAACTTTTGACCATCTATTAATAAGTACAGTAATAACTTTCCTCGTGACAACAATATGGCGCCTCTAGTGACGTCCGACGCCAAACACTTGCGCATATACGCGTCGTGTCACTGGCGAAATTGTGCTTACTATCAACTGATTACGTTTCATTATCACGTAATCGCATGCATGCAATAGCAATGCCGTGATCTACTTTATCAGCGCTTTCTATGAACTTTATATTCTTTTTGGGCAATTTAATCTTGTGCGACACTATTGTTATAATTTGCGAGCCTTGTAAATGATAATTTTAAAGTATTTGAAAGTCTTCTAATGGAAATTGTGGCTTCTCGAATTACTTGTAAAAGCTTTCTCCGATAAATTATTGCTACAGAATAAAATCCAAATTGTTTTTAAAGATGTATTTACATATATAAGTCAGCCATGTATTGTTACATAATTTTGTATGAAATCTTTTCTGCGTAGTCTTTTACATACATAATTTCTTATTAAAAGTTAAACAATTTCGTTAAAATTGTATTTCATCCGGCGAAGACAAAGTTTTGCGCGTTGTCTATGTTATGAAAGTAACTTGGTTCGTTTTAAGGTGCCATTCACACAGACCGTCCCGCCTGTTATCGCAATTAAAATATCATTTGTACCATCGGAAGCCTGCCATTCGCGATCCGGCTAACCTCTTAATATCTACGACCTTCGAACCTAGAATAAACCTGCGGATTTAGCCAGTGTCATTCACCTCAGTAAATAACTTGGGTCACGGTTACTTAGGAATTAGTGGCATTGCCAATTGTTCCCCAGAGATGGCCTAGTGTTAAGTTGAAGTACTCTTGTTACGTATTGTTATACGGTTGTTTATTGTACCGCCTTTGGGACGAAAGTTGTGACAATCCATTTCGACAAATGTTGTAATTAACGACTTACTAAAATCACACTGAATGCCAGTCGTCATTGCAAACGGTCTCTTAAAATAGTTGAATTTATGCTCATTATAAATTAAAATCTTAACAAAATGTCGACCATGTAGATTTCTATATCGTGCTACATACCAGTTATTACATTGATTTGCAGCCTCATCTTGTTTATGGAAATAGAATCTTTTTTATTTTTATGTTTCGTTTTCCTGACCACCTTCAACGTCGTTATTTGTATTACTTAAAATATAATTGTTTAATATTCACCCATTTATTTCACTAGCAAGAGTTCACTAGCGAGAATCGTAGGCCGTAGGGAACACGAAAAATCAATCGCGTTTTGAAGCTATGGAATCTGATCCGGATCGTGGGTAGAGATTCTGCGAATCACTTTGTTCGTTGACGGCGCAAGCGAGCCAACAAAGTGTACTTACTCGTACGTATATCGGATGTCTTGTTTGATCGCCAAGTAAAAGTTTACATAGCTTTTGTCGAACATTGGTCGAGATTAGATTTCACGACCAAGGTTGGCGAAGGACGAGGCGTGTTGGAAGAAGATGTCTAAAGAAATGATTAGTAAGTTTCTAATATCAATTTATTGTGCATGATAAGGTAAGAAATGGTGACAAACGTGGATTTAATAATAAATCGGTTACCTAATATTGTTGGGTTAACATAATCAATATTTAAATTATTAAGTATTTGAATAAACATAATACTGGTATGTTTATTCTCAAACATACATATAATCACGTCTCTTTCCTGTAGGCGTAGGCAGAGACCACTTCTTTCCACTTGCTACGATCCTTACATACTTGTTTCGCTTCGTCCACTTTCATTATTCCCTTCATACATGCTCTTCGGTTTAGGGTGCTCTTGTCCTGGCCTTCCCCGATTTGGTCACGAAGCGTCCGCTTTATGCGTACCACCGCCCGGGTTGGCCATTATGTGGGACTCCGAAAACGTCTCGTCTACCCACTAAAAACCCCAACGGTACACCCTCACACGATACACTTTAAGCGCGGTTGGTTGGCGTAAACGCATTCCACTGTGACGCCTCTTCCTGTCCTATCCCAGGCAACTGGGATGCTCTTAGACATTGAGGCTTTCGTCGGTGGCGTGTCCCCTGACCCACCACCGGTAACGTCACGTCCTCCTCCCCCAGCCTCCTTTGCGAGAACAACGAAACATAGGAGGGTTCCTTTGTCTCTTCTGCCATACCCAACTTTCACTTGCGTATATGAGTTTCGGAACCAACACCCCCTCCTGCACAGCCAGACGAGGCTTGTTGGACACCTTTTAACTGTTCATGAAAGAGTGCAAAGCTCCATTTACCATGTTTCCTGCATACACTCTTTCGATATCACTCTCACACTTTCCATCTCTTGTTAACTCATTCACCTGTTCCATTTGTTCATCTCCAATCACGATATTGCACTCTGCCACTACCTCATCTCTTTAAAACACGATCACTTTCGTCTTCTTTACATTCATGTTTATTCCCTTTCTAACAAAATCTCCACTCATAGCAGTTACCATCTCCTGCAACTCCTCGGCCGAAGACGCAAGTAATACTCGGTCATCAACATAGAGAAAACATTTGACGTGAAGGAAAACTTTATACAAACCCTGTGACAACCCGTCTTGCCATCGTAGTAGGCTAATTGCCCTCCATGAATTTGGAGGAGGCCCGACTCAGTAGTGGGTCATTTATGGGCTAAACGACGACTGCTTTATTCTGTAGGTATTCTGAATATGAGAGCAAAACTAACCTGTAATGTCTCAATTACTTGTAACACTAACTGTCGAATCACGAGTAATCACGATACACATGGCTATTTCATGTTTATGATGATTAGCGGTCTGAATCGCAAGCAGGTTTGTGTATTCATTTATAAAAGGTCAAGCAGCCTGCCATAAATGTCCACTGTGTTTAATAAGGAACTACATACTGCATTAAACTGTCAGACTAAATCCTTGGAGTACTACTGCATATGTTTCAGACTTGGACATTCACAGCAAAGTTATGCCCAAGTATTGATAAGCACAAATTGGACATCGCCATGATGACGAATCTATTGCTTCAAAGCCGTGAAGTCACGTGCATGAGATCCATTGTGGTGGTGCAATGTGATACGTGAGGTGGGGCACAAGTGCGTGCCGTGTACTCCGTTGCGGTCGACCAAAGGGGTCGTGTTGCTAGAGTACTGTGAAACAGCCCATTGAGTGGACTGCGTTCGAATATTATTTAGGTTGTATTTGAACTTGTATTAGGTAAGGAATGTTACTACATATATCGGGCATCAATAACAAGCAATACCATTAAGACATGTTGCCTAAACATTGAGCTAACCTAAATTGCATATAGGAACTTGTTAGAATAATTTGCTTAGCTAAAAGTCCTCGGCAAAAACATTAAAATAGGCGCCCGTCTGGCGCAGCACGACCCCTCCTGGATGACCGTGTTAGCGCCTGCCTACGCGCTGCGCCCTGCGCCCTGGCGTTGGTGTGAATTAATGTCGAACTGTGTAATTGTCGAAATGTATTTCAACGACCTTCACTATTCCTACGTGAAGGTAGAGAGATAGCAGTAACTATCCTGTTACTTTCTGGGCCAAAGAAAGTCCATCGGAGAATATTTTATAATAAAGAATTACGGGCAGATTTCCGTGTGGTGATGGATTTAGAATACACAATGTCACCAACCCATACCATCCTGAGGGTGTCGTAAGAGGCGGCTAAAGTAACGCAAGAGTTAGATCACCTGGCCGCAAGAGAAGGGAACCTACTAACGATAAAAACCTTGTGCCAACCCACCCGTCTTGCCAGCGTCTCACAGTAGACTAATTTCTCTCGTTGAATTTGGAGGAGGTCCGACTCAGTAGTGGGGCATTTAAACACGGAACACAATATTTTAAGTAATATTTCCAAAACAGTTTTGAACTTTATCTGTTTTATGGGGATGATTTGAAAATAATGTCGTTAGATGCTTAAGGACTAATTTGACTTTATTTTTTTAATGACTTACTGGAAACCACCCGAGTCCTCGATTCATTCCGTGGAAACCATTACGCTTCAGTAAATACAACAATAACAATTGCAATGTTTGTTTAAGACTGACTCAATAACACTTTTTCTACAATTAATTTGGGTCAAACTAATCTTCGGTAAAGTAAGTCGATATGGTCGCGTTGTAAGAATTTTGATGCGAGCAAGGCTGTAGGTTTTCCTGTTCATGTTTCACTATTGTAACACGTGGCCGCTCCCCGAACATGTGTACTCATAGTAAAGCTTGAATGTAGCAGAAGGGAAACCAGTCTACCAAATTATATTTTTATGTTCGCCACAAAAATGGTTTGTTTTTGTAATGTTATGAACACAATATCAGTATAAACTTTAAGTGATGGATCTTTGGTTCAAATCGCATTGTGTAGTAACAGGATTCGATTATTATCTTAAATAGTAAGTAGCATCAAAAGCTGACCAAGTACCACCTCTCTATTCAAATGCTCATGCTTAAGTACCCGCAACGAGGGGAATGTCAATAGCGTAGGAACTGGCAATGGCGTCAGGCATTAGCGTTCCAGATCCTGCAGCGAATGTAATGTTGTACATAATATGTAACGCGAATTATTGTTGATCAATAATTTAGTACGCAATCGTCGCGTGCTAAACACACGTATATCGCGCGGTGCATAATAAACCAATCAATTAACATATTTCATTGGTTTGATAACTGGTCGTTATCTGCTAGTTGTAAATAGCTACGTACTTATGCGTGGCCTGGCAGGGCTTCAATCAGAGCGAGTGACTGATAACTTAGGTGATTAATAAATTAAGATGACTACATTTTTTTACTAAATTGATACTATTATATGGAATGTATCCCATCTGTATTTGCCAGTCCCTGGAATTCTCTTTAATTATACTGCTGTCAGTATTCTACCATGAATGTTTAACTGAAAATTTCCTAAAATTAGGGTATTCTGCCGATTTTACTCTAGGTTTTGTACGGGTACTTTGTAACCCCTGCACTTTGTTTTAACCTGTATCGAGGGGACAGTTTATAAACATGTAATCAGGAACACAAATGACACCCAGATACAGAGCAACTGTATCTGGTTTAAAAAAAGACACTGACTCGACGTCGAACTCGAACCGCTGACTCTTCATCCAAAGGCGACCTTAACCAGGCCTACCAGCACTTCGCTTTCCGGAACGCGGTCGCCACTCGAAGACTTTTCTGCCCCATAGGGCGTCGGTCCTGCGCGCTATATGCCCTGCCCACTGCACTTTGGCAATCCTTGGCAAACTTTGGAAATCCTGTGGGCAATGTTGGTGACCCTGGTTTGCCTGCATATCTCCTCATTTCTGATTCGATCTCGCAGGGAAACTCCGAGCATAGCCCTCTCCATTGCCCTTTGGGTGACTTTGAGCCTTCTGATAGAACCCATAGTGAGCGACCACGACTCTGTGCCATATGTCATCACTGGAAACACACATTGGATGAAGACTTTTCTCTTCAAACACTGCGGTATTTTGGACGAAAAGGTCTTTCGCAGCTTCCAGAACTCTGGGCAGCCGAGTTGGATCCGATGATTGACCTCTTTCTTTCTTTAGTTGGACTTACCTAACTGGACAGTGTGTCCAAGGTAAATGAAATGGTCAGCAACTTCGAGGATAGAGCCTTCGATGTCAACAGGAATTGATTGAACATGGATATTAGACATGATCTTAGTTCATCTTAAGGCTGACTCGTTCGGAAGCTCGACAGAGGCCATCGAGCATCGTAGTGAGCCCCTCCATGGTATCAGTCATTACGACTATGTCGTGTGGCAGTCACTAGTGTCCGTCTATCACGTAGTGCGCTGGGATCCAAAATAAAATACCTATACACATCTTGTATTATAACGGTTGTTTTGTGCAAAACTGGCTTATTTCTATAGATAAAGGGAAAGTTTTAGTGCAAGCATAGCTTATCACATTGGCAGCGTTGTGAGGTGATAACCAAACGCGATAACGCAGACAGAGATGTACGTTGTGTTGTTGGGCAGACCGCTTCCGCATAAAATTTGTGAATGCGATAAAGCCATTTCCGAAAACTACTTGTTGTATGAAAATAGTCAATGCGATATAGATTTAGAAGCTAATAAATATGTTATTCAATTTCATTTGTTCTTGTAAACAAAATTACTTCAATAACAAAAAGTCACAATTCAATATATGCGCCATAGAAACGCTGAAATACAACGGTAACAAACGTTGATCAGGAATCCCTGACAAGCACAGTAATTGGAGGATGCTCCACACAGCTCAGCTGAGTATAATGATGATGACCCTTTGTCATTACACCAAAATATTATTAATTTACTATTTATTTATGATACTACACTAACTTGCAAACATTAGCAGTAGAGCTATCTGCGTGGACATAAAATTCTAGTTAATATCTATGCCATCAAATTTAATTATGTCCTTGACCAGTATTGAATTTTCATGAGCCCACTAAGCACTCACTCTACCCGCTTCTGTGAAACCCTTCGGAATATTTTATTCCAATACATAGACATGCATATTCATGGCGCGATAATACGCCGTAGGCTTTTGCGCAGACGATCCAAAGCTATGTAACTAAAAGCAATCGTGAAATAGTTCAAATGGACACACGCGATCGCTTCGACAAATCAACCAGATTTATATTTATACTGATACTAGCGACCCGCCCCGGCTTCGCACGTGTGCAATGATGAACCTCGAAATTTATCAGTGTTTCTCTACAATATTATGGATGTAGGTATCATACTTAAAAACCTTCCTCTTGAATCGCTCTATCTATTAAAAAAACTGCTTCAAAATGCGTTGCGTAGTTTTTAAATTTTAAGCATACATATGGACGGACAGACGACAGCGAATTTGTTTTATACTATGTAGTGATTATGACTATGTGTATATCTATTTATCTGAACATATTTAATGTGTATACATAAACTTATTTATAGTTTTTTATAATGATTTGTTTTGTTTTCTATTACCTATGCTAATGCTGAATACTGTTGTAAGTTGTTAATAATTTTGTACAATAAAGTGTGTGACGCCTACACAATAATGTCAAGTTGCTGTGCGTGCTTGTTAATTTCGAAAACTGTTCAAGTTTCATGTAACGTTATTGTTTCATATTCAACCGTCGGTCATATTTAAAATTACCATTATCATCTTACGGCCCGTCCCACGCTACGTACGCAAGCTACGTTAGCTATTTATAAAATATGTATAAATATTTTAGGATTATTCCGTTCCTTTCTTATTACCGGAGATATTTGTTATCTTGTATACATATTTAAATTAACCGCTTGACGTTCACTGTTTCTATTTTAATTGATTTGTCTTGGTTGGATTTGCGGTCTCTGTTGTTTTTGGCAAACGCTGCTCGACGGATATGTGGCGTATCAACATGCCGCTCAGCTGGGCCGGTGACGTGCCGGTTCAGTAAAAGCGTCTTATTTGTATTAACGAAATCCGACGCTCCGACGACCGTCACGGCTATATATTGTCGGTCGCGTGATGCAGTTCTTATTGTATGTTATGTACAAGTAAACACGCCCACTGCTTAAAATAAACGCGTAAACATCGCCATGAGTATGGGTACAAGTTCCATTATCGATTCCAGCTCATTGAGTCTGCTGGGAGTTCGGTGTCCAAGTCTGGCAATTATAAATAGTGTGTTTCTATACTGGTTTCTAAGATTCTGGTCTGGCTTTGCTACGCACTGAAGCAGTGTATGTTGATTTTATATACTTTTTACATAGGAAATTATCGCATACGGTCAGGCGGCTATGTGAGTACCGATTAATTGAATATAACAATATGTATCAACACAGTCTCGTGGGTATCCCTAACTAATTATGCAGAATTGCATCCAAACTACATTGTTATAAAATTGATATTTAGTTATCCATAAATCTGTACGTCATATTGTAGCCATCCACATAACGTCACCCAACAATCAAGGAATCCCAAAAGTAATACTCATTTCTCATCAGCGAGAAAGCATATCTCGGTATGAATCATGTTACTGTGTCAGTCATAGTCTAACTCGTCTTGTTTTCAGCTGAGTCAACTGTAATCCTACTAGGGAAATAGACCGAGAGTAGAGCCGAGTTTATTCTTTGCATAAACTTATGATTTGTGATTCGTGAAACTTAGATTCACATTATTTCTCAGTGTTATTCATAATCTTCATCTCGGCCTATAAATAGCCCACTGTTGAATCGGCTCGTTTCTAATTTGATGTTTAATATTATCCTAATTAAGCCTAATTTTTTTTAGTCAGACGGGAGATTATAATATAAAGATGTTTATTTCTTTTGGCTAATATTTCTACCCTAGAATATCTAGTTCACATCATCCACGTTATATAATCGGTAGGTAATACTAGTAGGTAGGTATTTATTCCAAATCAGCCACGAATAGAGTATTCGATTTTTTTTTTCAGGAGAAGCTGTTTTTTGCTCAAATCAATAATGAATGATTCTACTAATAAAATCTATTCTTACAGACAGTCAATTGTCAGACTATTTTACCAAAGTGTCAAACTTATTGTCTCTCCGCCTAAGTTATTTCTGGCATGACGTCACTCAGAGACTAGTAGCGATGGGGGATGACGGTGGGACGTGATGCCACACATCCCACAAATTGATTCACGCGTGACTAAGCTGAGAAATTTATCTGGTGAACCTCGTTTAACTGTCAGCTTTTTTACGTCCGAAAATCCTCATACACCTTGCCTACCCGGCCGTGGTTATGTGAATGAGGACTTGGGCCTGGAAGGCCATCTCCCAGGTCCGGTTAAAGTGTCAGCTGCATTAGGCAAGGCTAACCAGACCCAGGATAAGAATGCTTATTTTTGAACGCATTTCTAGCTTATTGTAGTCTTATTTGTAGTGCTTTAGAAGCGCTCTCCACTATTTCTAAATAGAGCTGCATGTTCGCAATTCGAACAAAAAGCGATACATCGACAATCGTCGATCCGTAGGGGTGCAATACATTAATTAACGCCTACCTTCATATTTTACAAAGCTTCAAGTAATTTTTAGATTTCCTGTCGTACGTTCTATAAATTGATCTAGATATTAAATACCAGAAACGTATGAAACGGGTAATTTAGACTGTCCTTTCGTAACGCATTAGTATGACTAGTCTATGTTCGTATTGGTAACCAAGGGGCAACCCTGTTTGAATTGCACTCGCAAATGCTTAGTGACTTACAGACACCCTGGCTAAATAACTACGTCCGTCCTTACGTACTTCGAGCTCATCTGAAAACGGTCATTACTTTTTTGGGTGTAGGTAGTTAACGTTCATGACGTAATTGGTCGTTTGTCCAATCATAATGTATATCATGTAAATGTATTTTAATTTGACATTTTCATTACATACGAGTACAGTACATACGAGTTTTTATTACATCAATGGAAACAGTATCTTTTCCCATATCAGAAGGAGCTTGTAATTCAATCATTAACAAGTAGTTAACTGGTTCTAGTTGGTGTTCTATCACCATTTCATCCGAAGTGGCATTTTCCATCCTCGGAATTAGGAAAAACTTGTTTACCTTACCCGATAAGGGTCTCCAACAGAGCAATTAAATGTTTGTTTACACTTCGCCGGACTGTTTATCGATGCAGCTATTTATATAAGAATGAACCGTTCTTATTTTTATCTTCTCTTCTATTGCGTATTACTTCAATAAGTTGCCAGGCATCTCAAGTTAACTTATAGCCGCCGTAACTATTAATTTGGATATGTTCTGGTTTAGCTATACCACGACAGATGAGTTGGCATACAGTTCAATATCGAAATTAGTCGACGTATTTCGCTCTTTCTTCCACTTTTTTTTAATAGCCTTTGATGGCATTATGTATTACTACTCCGTCGCTGGCATTACTCATAGTTTGATCATTTCCCACAGCATTCACGTGTTGCGTTTGTGACAGTGAGCGTTTTGTCGGTGCCACGTCACTCGCATTTGCATTTTCCTTGAATGCTTTTATGTTTACGGAAGCTTTTTGCAATAAATAGACTAGAGGCAATCTGGTTTTGACATGCTGTTTCACTGCCTTGATTTATTGACTGTCTATGTTTGGTTTAAGGGCCAAACACTATTGTCGATTTAGCTCATAATCGCTGCTGAAGTCCTCAGATGTACATAGATCGCCACAAAGTCCCTACGACATTGCTCCGAACAAATACACTGCCTTCACTACACAATTTAGCTATATGTACATTTGTTCAAAAAGTCCTACGTGTAAGAAAAGACATCGGATATCAATCGTGTCTAGTTTATTTTTTTATTTAACGTTTGTTACACTGCCAAGAATGGAAATAGAAAAAGTCGAATTATATTGAAGGTTTATTCGTACCATCAAACGCCACTGATGTGAGTTCGTCCTGTAATGTCCGTTGTTCCATCAGTGGAAATGCGAATATTTCCATCAGCGCGCTAGTGAGATCGCACGCCGTATAACTTCATCGCTATTAGACATCAAAGCAGCGAATGGTTCACGCGTCATCGCTAATTTAAAGTAAAGTGGTCGGCGGTTGCTAGAGTTAACATAGCTTATTAATATTACTTTTTGAAACGTTAATGAGTTTGCCAAATAAACCTTAACGATTACTTAAATAAGTATAATAACAACTATGATGTCACTATCGGAAATTTTCAAAACTACACAACTCTTTTTTCGTATACGAGAGAATTTTCAGCCGTTAACTTGGTTTATACTCCAAAGAGTCCGAAGGTGATGACTTGGGCTACTAACTTCTGAAACGCCAAGGTGGTCCAAAGACTCATGATCTCGGCCCACAGATTTCACGTGTCCCAGCACGCCACGCCGCCCTCATGGACACTTTAGCTGTCGCGTTAGCTGCTGAAGAATGAGCAGCGTTAATTTGAGTTGTGCCTACATCACATGACTTGTGGAATCTACCGAAGTGGTGATCGTTGAGTCCACAATGTGTTACCAAGTACGCATAGTTAGCACTATAAATTAACGCTTATCTCTCTTAGCATAGACCACAATTCATCATGTCACAGCGTAAACGATGACGCGTCCTCCACAAGTGCAAGCGTAATAGAGAGGTGCACATTTCTTGGCTGATGAATCGATACTGCCGGCGCCTGGAGACGCGCCAGGGAGTGCTGATGTACTTACAAAGTAGAAGAGACATATTTTTGATAATTATGCGCACTGCTTATTAGCCATTACAATTAGGTACATTTATCTATTTACATTCATATACTTAGGACCTTGGTTCACGGTTAGCCATAATTATGTTTATGAGCGATTACAAAGTTTGCAAATAATAAATAAATAATAAATATCCTTGGACATTTCACACAACGCCATCTCGTCCCAAGTTAAGCAACTTAATGCTTGTGTTATGGTAACGAGATGGATGATAAACTACTTATATACATATTTTTTTTTGTAAATACATACATATTATAGATAGAAATGACTATAATATGTATGTATTTACAATAGTTAGGGCATAATGTTTATCAGATGTTTAGTCTCATTTTCTCTGCAATTTTATTAATTGCTTCAAAAAGCAACAGACTTTTTAACAGAAACATGTTAAGTTTTATAGAGCAACTCGAACACCCTAATTGATAGCGAAAAAATCGATACACCAGCTATTAAAATATCGATATCATCGCTGCAACTCTCGGCTTCAGGGCCGGCAGGCCGACGACACCGGACATGAGAAGCGACACAACAATATCTTTCGCTACTATTAGAAATCTGTACAAACGCACATAAATCCCTTTTGGGTCGGCCAAATGCCACTTATTGGACATTACAATAAGTGCTGCGAAAGTAGCTATATTTATAGGCTATTAAATAACCTCGTGTTTAGTATTTGAGAATTGTAAGCAGTCATAAATTGTGAAAACTTATTTTAAATATCGTGCGAGGTTCACGAATATTGCGTCAATTCTACATTTGTTTGCTAAAGCTTCAAAGGTTCAAAAAGAACCGTCATTTGTGCAACATTTTGTTCCACTAAAAAAAGGTTCTCCTAATTGCGGCTACTATAGTAGATTAATTGTCTGTTCCATGGGGGGATTTGCCCTAATCGCCTTGCTCGGCAGGCGATTGGCGATCGCAGTAATAGGATGTGACTTTATATCAGAGCGTTGCTCCCCAACGTCTGTTATGCCTTAGTCGCCTTCTAAGACACCCGCGGGAAAATATGGGGTGGTAATATTCTTACTTCACTTTCCCTTTCGTGTGGTGACCCACACGAAAGGGAAAGAGCGTGGTTAAGCGTGGAAAGACCGCCGACTAGGTGGACGGACGACCTTGTAAAGATCGCTGGGAGTATTGGAGGATAGGGGATAGAGAGATTAACTTATGATAAATGCTTGTTTGAAGACTGTTTTCTAAATCCCACACAGATGATAATAAAGAAATCAGCAGGCATCTTCCCGATGCCCACATTATGACAGGGTATATAAATAAAAAGTCACGTTTCGCATTTACATTTAGCACTGACTCCACCTGAGATCAATCCATCATGGCGCAGTGACGCCTGGCGCTGACATTACGTATTCTGTGATTGGCTTAATCTACAAAGTTAGATAACATCTGTTATAAAATGGAATGGTTGATGGTAAGTGGTCTAACGTCATGTCTGCTGAACACCATCCTCCCGACACAGATTGCTACACAAACGGTCCTGCGCTGACTTTTTAAAATATTTGGCCTGTTCATGCCATAAAGACTGAATAGGAAACTTATGTAAAATAAGCAAACTGTGGAGAAACGTGGTTATTATTTTCAATTTTCATCATCATCATCATCTTCATCATCAGCCCACATTAGTCCACTGCTGGACATAGGCCTCCCCTAAAGAGCGCCATAGCGCCCTGTCTTCAGCTTGACGCATCCAGCTGCTGCCCGCAACCTTTCGCAGATCGTCGCTCCACCTATCTAGTTGTATTATTAATTACAAATGCTATTCAAATAATAAAATACTGAGACCTGGAGAATTCTCTCTGGAGTGAAGCGTTCTAACATGACGATGCTATAAAGTTTATAGAATAGAATGTTCTTTATTAACTCTAATAATAAAAATGTTGATCCGTTCATTTCCTGCCGTACCCGTACCATTTTCTGGGTAGATCAATCTCGCATCTCATTTAGAGGTCAATGTGGTAACCTTCAGGGGCTTATTTTAAAACGTAATAGAATCTCGCTCGGAATCCAAATAATAATATAAACAATTAATTTCGTGATTTATTTAAAGCGGTACCTATATAATATGTACAAGAGACATTTAACATCCATAAGGTAAAAAACCAGTATAAGAATTGTCGTTTGAAGTTCAATGCCGTGACCTTTCCCTTTAGTACTTACTTCCAGATAGGGATTTGGTTCGACATGTCGCATGTCGAACGACGGTAAAACGTCTACTAATCGATGGTTATGTTTACTATTTGTTTTATTCGAATGCTCGGTTTTGTGTCATTGACGTGACAGAATTAATTTGGAAGAAATATGTTTGCTTATGAATTGGATTAGATTCTGAAATTAAGTTCCATTATTTGTATGGCGATGACCGACGCGCGACGCTTAGAACGCGTTGCAGCAATGTCACACACCCTTTTTCATTAAAACGATACAAATCTCCCAATTCTGTGTGGTGATGGATTTAGAATATTTAGTATCCCCACCCCATTCCAGCCTGAGGGTGTAATAAGAGTCGACTAAAGGAATTCACAAGGCAGGAAACCTAGGCGCAGGAGAAGGAAAACGTGAAGCGAAACCTTGTGCTAAACAGTCTGGCCAGCGTGGCACAATATGCTAATGGAAATCAGTTCCTGTTATTGGATGAAGGTTATTTACCAGCTGAGAGCGAGCGCCAGTTGTGACCAGCTACGCCAAAAGAGTTCTATACACGTTGGCGCTTGCCTTTACTCGGCCAACTAGGCGAGCGACACCGAGCGATGGCCAGACAATGCAAATATACCGTCTATACGTTGGTATTGGCGTTCACTCGGCAATGCTGGGCCAACGTATATTGCTGCGTAGGTAAAGATTCGCAATTTTATATGACTACCAGCGACACGTCCCGGCTTCGCACGGGTGGACATTTTTTTTTCTTGCAATTAAAATAGTCTATAATATATATCAGTGATAATGTGGCATTCAAATAGTGAAAGAATTTTGATCTATATTTGTATCAGTCTAGTACTTTTTGAGCCAATTCGTTACAAAAATTAAGTAGTATAGATTATTTAGTAATCGCAGTTGTGACTGACAACTTGGTCACAGTTTTTGTTTGGTGACACGTTATCGTAAGCCACGTTTTCCTGATGTTGTTGTGCATAAAACAAACATTATTCAAGCAAGGGTGACCTCGGAGCTGTGCCAAAATATGACGTGATCTTTTGTATACTTTCAATTTTAATTTGCAAAACGTTTGTTGAGAGCTAACACGGAACTCTATTCACGCGCGAACTGCCAATATTAGTCAAAGACGTTTATTTCATTTGCCATTTTGGTCTTGCTGCTAAAGGAGATTCGGTCGTACGTATGTGTTCGAAACAAAGTACAGAATAAACTTGTTCAAATTGATAAAAAGAAGAGTATCTGATGATTGACGTGTTAATAAATGCATAGTGTCTATATTGAACAAATTTGATTTGGATGTGACAATGACGTCGTAGTTATCAGACTTATCACAGTGGAGTTTATTACAAGTTAAAGCGTAAAGCGCGGTTGAATTGGAAATCAACAGAACCAAAAAAGCAAAAAGTCTGCATGCCATAATCATAATGGAATCTCTAAATTTTCAACAATCTGTTTGGTATTGAAATTAACCAATTTTAATCAGTCCTGTTCACGGAAAAGTTATCTCCTGTGACCGCGACCGTCGCCAAATAAATAATGAGATACACGAGACCAATCAGTTAAAAAGTGTTCAATGTCAATGTGTAATCATCGCCAAATCATAAGATTATTTCACATAAAGCATTATTCAGCCAACGTTAAGTTTCATCTTAAAATGTTAAACTGAAATTGTGGCCGTAGTTAACAGAGATACACATGGCAGATACCTACACAAGTTACACCAATTAAATTAATATTACGGATAACTTAGCTGAACGATAATTAAAAGTACCTTATACAAATATTTTATTATAATTTTATGTCCATTCACATATAACTGATCGATCTAAGTTGTCTATTCAATGCAAATATGTACTTCGCTATTTACGTTATAACGTTTGTTCCAAATTTGTTCGATTTTCTGTTTGGCTTACCATCTAAGAAGTATGGAAGTCAAAATTACGCCGACCCCAGGACCTTCTCAATTTGGGCTTCTTCCCTTCACGTGCGCATAACAGGCAGCCAAAGCTACTTTTACATTACTTTCTATTTCGTTTAAATGTGTGCAGTTTTTTTGTTACGCTCGCAGTGTATCAAAACGAGCTCTTAAATGTTTATTGACTGTAACCATGGCTAGCGTTATGTTCGCCGGGTTGATAACCTGTAACACTGAAGTAATGGCCGATAAATTGTTTTAAACCTGCTTTTTTTAACCCTGTTTATGTTTCTTACTGACCGCGTGGTCACCGATTTAGAAGCCATACCCATATCCATATCAAATCGATCGATCCGAGAAAGACTAGACCCAAGAAAAGGAAAACTTGATATAAACTTATCTCTGTTTTTTCTTACTTCCCTAAATTAAATTGAAAGGAGCCTGACTCAGTACGGAGCTCAGTAGCTTCGTATGCTGAAATGAGATCTAACTATCCTGGTAACAGAATGAGGTACTTAGGGTGTTAATTGAGTTATTAATATTACTGATATTACTAGAGCCACAAAATCATCTATCTAGAAACATAGATTACAGCTGCCTACCTGGGGAAGCACCTCCACCTTACAGAGTACCGAAGCGTAATTCGGATTGGATGGACCGTGATTAATGTCGCCAGACGATCTACCAATGAACCATGGCCAATGAATCGGGCGACCAGTATGCTGGAGGATACTGATAACAATGGAAACCAATTTTGCTTTACCAATAAACAACTATTTCAAGCAATATCAATCGAATAAAAGAATAAGAAAACCACATGCAGTCGTATTGAGAGCCTCCTCCTTTTCTGAAGACGGTTACAAAAAAAAGGTACCTAGTGTCATTTTTACTATAAGGTGAAAAATCTTGTCTTTTTACTCTATTTTCCTACATACATAGAAGACAAATAACTTTGAACCGTAAGATGATACGTTTTAACTGATGACAGTAATATATTCGGCGATAACGTTGTCTGGTGCGGAACCTTGGCAATGAACGGAGCACCAAACTGTGCAAACACGTACAATGGCGGCGGGCAGTTTCGGAGGCCGCCCCGATCCAATTAGGACGGTTTCCCCGCGCGATCCTATTAGCGCTGTCTGCGGCTGGTCATCTGTTCCATTGGGATTATGGATTTCTGATTTAGGAATCGGGGTCAATAGGTCTCGTGGCAAAAACGCGCCTCTTCTATTTATTTTACCGCAAAGATAAAAAAAATACAAACCCTCCGAGAAACCAGTTCTTCTGAGCGTTACGCAGTGGTAGTAAACGGTCAAATGTTGCATTATTGTTATCAATAAATGCATTAAATACCTACCATCAAGTAAAATAAATGATTTGAATTTGAATGTGCTACGTAGTAATATTCTTTCAAGTATTTGCCTGTGAACGTCACATCGAAATCTTTTTCGAGGGTGACGGCTCGGGCAAGCCGACATGCTAAAACTGAAAATACTTACTGTACTTTCGATGCCTTAGGTTTTCTCGATCTTTGCACATTGCAAATAATTTCTTGACGGTCTGATCATGTTATTTAAATCCCAACGCTTCAGACAGCTTGCAGTATCCATATCGCACTGCGGTTAATCTTTCAAGCCGATTATTAGAAGTTTTCCATTTATTGCGGGAAGATTTTCTTCCTAACTGCTTACTTTAGATGCCCACAAAAAGGAATGGTTTGGTGACCATATATATTCTTAACCACCATTACACTAATGTGAAGGGATTGGTATTGATCAATTTGTTTATTTGCAAAATATTTAAGGCAAGTATTTGAGGTCGCAGCGGGACTTTCGATTCAGGTTTTAATTCAAGATGTGCTCACGATAACCGGAAGGGAAATGGCTGCGGCATGCCATACGCTTAACCTGTATTTATTAATATTTTAATAAATGATTTGCAAAATAGCGCGTTATTAACTCCGTGATGATTTGTATTTTAAAAAACTTGTTATGGACTTTGACGGCGGTTCGGAAGGTGAGAATAATTTTTTTAAGGTTGGTTGTGATAATGATAAAGAATATAACTACCTATCAGTGGCAGTCAAGACGTCAGCCGATCATGGCACGACACGGAACACATAAGAATAAATAGGCACCTTCGCCCCGATGAAGCGCCCCAACTCCACACATAACACGGTCGCCCCGGCTATTCTCAAAACTACGGCGAATAGGTTTAAAAGCGACAAACAAAAAGATATATCCTCTTTAAAAAACGGTGGTGACACCATATTATACAACTGTCGGTGTGGTGACGGATTTAGCCGACTAAACCAACCCAAAAGCAGACCTCCTAGCCGCAAGAGAAGAGAAGAGAAAACTTGATAAAAATTTGGAGGGGTCCCGGCTCAGTAGGCCATTCAAGGGCTGAAATAATGGTGATGATATTGTACATAATCCATGACACAGTTTGCGGAGCTTGTGTCAACTAATAAAATTCGCTGCGCGTGTATTCCGATCAAATATTGAACCAGACGCAGAGCGATACTCGCGCGCCGTTAATTGACCATTGTATAAAATCATTGTTTATTATTTTATTTAAATCTGACCCTAATATCCCTATAGATAAATTTGTTGTTATCCTAAAGATGTCTTACTGAGCTGGTAAGTTAAATTCTAATTCTAGGTAGTCTATCAGCAACAAGAGGGATAGTTGGTTTGAAGGCTAACGTCCCTACATCTAATAGCAGGAAGTTCGATTCAGCATCAACAGAGCCACTAGAAATCGTCTCAAAAATCCTAATTGATCTAGACTCTACATCAATTCTTGAGGTTTGACACCAGCTGTTGAGAATACTCGCAAGAAAATATGGAAAGGCTCATATTATAAAGTTGAAGGAATGCTGCGTACGAGTTAACCACATAACCCGGAAATATTATTAGTTGTCGCTACGAGAACTTACATTGTAACCATCTGTAATTGACTATTATAGAATTGTTACCGAGTGATGTCTGTCTGTAAGTAATATTTACATGATGAGGGAACTTTTTTAAATGAAAGACACGAACGTGTGGAAACTTATATTTGTACACACATAACACACGCTAAATTGGACAGCTTTTTAGTTCGTAAGTATATTAAATGGGAAGTCTAGTGTTAAATCTGGCAAACAGTGAATTATCCTTACTAAAGCAGAATACTAAAACAGTTAAGTCAATAATAAATAACTATTCATATTCAATCGCGCGCAAAGGCAGTCAAAATCGCAATAAAAATATTAGGTACAAGAATAATTCACATTAACAAGAAATATTTAACAACAATTACCACGAAATTGGTGTTGCGCTCGGTGTGCATAATCTTCTATTTGCCCTTTACATACAAAACGCAATCTAGGAGTAGATTTTAGCAGTGTCCAAGTCTACGCAGACATAACCTGGAACATCGGTTAGTTTCTGTCAACGGAGCGACAATTAGCCACGGGTCATAATACACGCTGGGTCACTCGACCGAACAAAACACTGTTGTTTACACATAAAATCCAGAATACCTTAAACTTGCCACTTGCTTACAGTAGCTTCAGTACTCTCAGCAATGAGGAATTTTGATCGTTTTGCAAGCCTTCCTTTTTTACAATTTTGGTTTTTGCTCTTTAGTATACCTACTAGTTTCCAGTTCGACGTGCAAGGCTACTGTTTTTGTCAAAATAACATATCTAGAGTAAACCGAAGTCTGTCAGGATAATAATATTAAATGCGTCTTCATCACTATCACTATCACTACATATTATAAAACAAAGTCGCTGTCGTCTGTCCGTCCCTATGTATGCGTAAATCTTTAAAACTACGCAACAGATTTTGAAGTGTTTTTTTAATAGATGGAGTGATTCGAGAGGAAGGTTTTTATGTATAACTAGCGACCCGCCCCGGCTTCGCACGGGTGCATTTATGAACCTTCCTTTTGAATCACTCTATATATTAAAAAACCGCTTCAAAATCCGTTGCGTAGTTTTGAAGATATAAGCATACATAGGGACGGACAGACGACAGCGACTCTGTTTTATACTATGTAGTGATGATACATCCATAATATTGTAGAGAAACACTGGTAAATTAAGAGGTTCATCATTGCACCCGCGCGAAGCCGGGGCGGGTCGCTAGTATTTTATAGAAGTCTAAACATAATAGTTCCTTCCGCGGCTTAGGATAGGAAGTCTTACACCTAGATTATTTGGACCAACTGTTTTCGTTACCGCTATCCTCTTTATAAAGCAACACAATCTTGTTATCTGACCTAACATACCAAGTACCAACGTACATACAGCCCAAGCACCTGCGGTTAGGCGAGTAAACATTTTAATTTAAGATCCATTTTAACAATATACAGATAAACATTTGATTAGAGATAATGAGAAAAATTCAACAGCTGGGAACGTGAAGAGGACAATAAAATTGTGATCAGAAACCCTTCTTGAAAAAGCTTTTATTTTTCATAACTCCGTGACATAAAATGCCTTTAAAGGGCAGTGAAGCGCAAGTATCGTTAGTCACAACAAAAACACTAACCTGTCTGCGGCTTTGCGTTCATTGCAATAAGCCTGTTGCCGCAATGGGCCAACCGCACACGATATATCTGAAGTAACCTGCTGCTAGGTGATTGAATTAATGACTCCTTATTGCACATGAAACCTCACCAGGTGTTGTCGTTTTGGAAGACGTATAAATTGCAAAAGAACCATTTCTTGTCAGTGTTGTGCGTAAATGCTTAAACAACATTAATTAAGGCTTTCCCGGATCAAACAGACAGGCGACAAACAACAAAAAGTCTAAACGTCAAATTGGCCCGTATATAAACGGCCTAAGCGTGATATTTATTTATAGTTGACCCCGCGTCTAAGGTTAAACGGTAATAAGTCATAACTATTCAATTATATAGTTATCCGTTTTACAAGTACAGTGACACGTTTCTGATACTAAACCGTTACCATTCGCCTAACGACTAACACCTCGCTAAACCTTTAAATTAAATATGCGGTTTCCGCCTCTGCCAACACCTTACTTTCGTGTAAGTTAACCTAAGCTAAGTTTATGAGTATCAAGAACATATTGTTATCGTGTCCACATCAATGATTGTGGTGAAACGTTGAGATGAAGTTATCACGCTAAGATCAGTTCGATAGCTCTGGAATCGATAATTGTGTTTTATTCATCATTTCAACCAAAAGACGTCCACTGCTGGACATGTGGTTTATTAGTCAAGTTTAATTAATTATCATTTGCGTCAGTAAATTGAATGTCATTTTGGTATGGATGGGAGAAAATGTCGTACTGGCCAGATTTATTTATAACAGTGGCTTCATTCATAGATAAGTCCTAAGTCCTTCATGTAAACTCTGAAATGCATTTTTGACTTAAAAAGAAGGCGTTAGGGTTGGCTCGACATGTTCCCTATAGAAACGAGTAGGCAAGAAACACTACCTAAATAGATTCCATTACATTTTAGTTCTATTTATCTAACGTGAAACTTCCGGTCTTCCGGTATTCTGCATCTATCGATGAAATAGTTTATTGACATTCATCAAATAACCCATTTTTAAAATAACCGGCGATGCGGCTACTGTTCCCAAGTATGACAATTTCGGGGGATACGTTCAATCCGTGGCGCCAATCGGTGATGAGGAGAGCGCCTCGAACTAGCTACGCAAACCTTTGTCTGCCCGGTCCAAGGCCATGGGGTTCACTCCTCCCAGCAGGGGATCACGAAGCATAATACCTCCGTGATCCAGGTAGGCCTTACGTATCATCAGACGTGCTGTTTCTGCAGCCACTACAGCGCACTTTCGCGTTGCTAATCCGTCTCGGCCATTCCCAATAGTGCAATTTCGAATGGCAACGAAACAACATTTTTCTTCTGATATTACGAGTAAATCCCAATAATAGTTTTGTTAAACTATTGTTGGTACAAAAATAGTGTGACGCATTTTCTTGTACGAAATAATGTTCATACAATACACCGGTCGAGCTGTTTAAATTATAAATTCTTAAACAAGGTCAATAGATTTTTATGAATTATTAGATTACGTACGCGTCTGTGTCATTGAACCTTCGTAAACAAATTTAATTGTTTTATTCCTCCCTGGATTACTTGGATGTTCAATTAAATTACACTAAATTTTATCACTTGTAGATAGTGAATAATATACTTTAATGTCAGCAGTTGGTTGCATCTATTTATATGTATAATACTTGATTTTGTATCAGTTCGATTATTACAAACGCCACAAAAATAGAAATTATTGTTGCCTTATAATCTAATAAAAATTAAATTTAAAATTTAAAAAAAACCCCGACTCAATACCCTGTTTCCCTTTAAAAAGTAAAAAATAAAAAAAATACATTGTAATCGCGTCATCCGTTCGCGAGCTACGGAGCCACAGACACACACGTCAAACTTATAACACTTTTTGCGTCGGGGGTTAAAACAAGCTAAAAGATCATTATGAAAATGGCAAAAATGTACACGAAATGCCAATTCGGGAGCGGACCTCGTTCTGTGGGTAACGAGTGGTTATACGGCCCTGTGGCTTTCTTCACACGATTTATGGCGCCACAGCCCGCCTGCACACTAAATTGTCGGTTAGTATCCTAGCCACCTAACTAATGACCGCTGACTGCGCTAATAAACGGGAAAGTTCCTCGCCATCTTTAGCAGTTACAACTTCCGTAACAAACTCATCGTAAACCAACTATTTCTATGACCTCGCAATCTCATAATTCCATTAACCGTTATCTCTTAATTTATGAAGACCTATTATCAGATTGCAATCACTGTCCACTTTGATTAGTTCTGATTAGTTTGTTATCTCGTCGTCACCTTACTATCTCGGCAATCCACTAGGTTATGCCTTCTGCGTAAAACAGCTCAGGTGCGTTGACGTCACGATGACAATTACTTCATTGAATCGGACCAAATACATACTAATGTAATTTGTCCATGAAGTTCTTCATAATTCAGTTCTGTTCTGGTGGTGATTAAAATAATTGCTTACGAAATACCTATAGCAGTTTGAGTTTGGCGCATATTTGTTTCAGTCTATCCACGAATTTATCCATAGATCGTCACAAAGTACGGTCACGGCTTTAAGGTAAATGTTCCAGGGTAGCCCGCGAAATTCAAATTTTCTTACGTTTTTTGCAATTTGCAGGTAAGTGCTAGGTTGTATGTTGATTAAAATTTTGTTCGCGGCTGTAAGACGTATGTAGTTATAGAATTATAATCATCAAACTCATCAATACGGGTTGTATTCAAAGCTCATAAAGGTGCAAGAATGACTTTGAGCTTGAAAAAGATTTTCTTGCACCTATATTCACCTTAAATGTAGTACACTCTTTGCTTTCCTATACGTGATCATTGTGACACACACAGTTGTTCTTCATTACTAAATCATGCATACAATTATGTAAGTTATATCCATCGAGGAATATCGATGCCCACGAACGATTTAGCTGAAAATCCATACACGAAGTATAACGTTGGACTTTAATCATAATCGGTACTTAATTCCATTAAATTGTTTACAATGTTCAAGTTTCTGTGCAACTGCAAACACATATTTCATAATTATGGCATTGTTCAAGTAGTGTATTTATACCAGCTATCACAGGCGTGTGACCGATAGTGAACATTAATTAATTACATTTGTCATAGCTAGTACTTATAGAATAGTACGTGCTGATGCATGTCTGTCTGCGGTTACACACATTCAATCACACAATTATTTAGAGCTACTTGTATACCATGCTAATTGTGTAACTGGTACATGGATTGCTTCGAAGCCATTTCAAACAATGCCATAGTAGCTCCAGATCCTGGCTTCTATCATGCTTATGCCAAGCAAATTTACGTTTTTCAGTGTACCTATAAAAAATATTTTTTTTAAAGTTATACATAATGCAGAAATTTAAAATAACTAAAAGAACCACTCTGGAAAATCACTCGGTTAAAATCAGAACACAGAAACATAATCATTAATTAGTAGGTACCAACAGTAGTGTCCGACGTACTTAATTAGACTATATTTAGTACGTTTAATTAAGGTTTTAATTTCCTTAATATTTAGATCAGGACTTTCTTTGATGATCACCCTACCAAGAGTAAAACATAAACCCATATGCGATTTGGGTTTTATATGCTGCTTTATTGTAACTTCTCAAATCCCGATTATTCAGATGAACACGGAGCGTGTTGTTTGGCGTTCAACTTCAGTTTTATCACGTAAAATATGCTCGCTAAAGGGGACTCAATTGAATGATTGCCCCTCTATTTGTCGCGAAAGGGAAGTGGCCACGAACCACGTTCAGAAGTCGATCGCCAATTTGCCGATATTGCTTCCACTTTGTTATTTATGGGATATGCCAAGTTTACCGCTAATATTAACATTTGTTCGAGAAATCTTGTTTGGATTTGAGTCGATGTTTTTAATCATTGTATTTGCTTTCGGTAAAAAATCTTATTTCAGTTATATTGCGTTGTTTTCTTATTACAGATACAGCGTTCGAAGTATACATACATTTCTATAAAAAATAAAACAGTGAATAATTATTTCTTGAATTGTTATAATGAAAATAGATTCAAACCTATTTGTGATTTGACCTTTGAATTGGCCTACTACCCGACAACGTATTGTTGATTAGCCTAAACTGGGTGTGTTTGTAAAAATCTGTCGACAATCATCATCTCAAAATAAATTTAGAAGCCATTGCAAAAACAACTTTCAACAGCACTAATGGAATAACCTATATATTGGCAATTGTTTTGTTATAGGTCGATCAGCGAGATGTGCCAGGCATCGACTGTGCAAATCTTGCCATGGACACGGAAGAAGGCGTGGAAGTAGTGTGGAACGAGGTGCAGTTCTCGGAGCGAAAGAACTTCAAGGCGCAGGAGGACAAGATACAGATGGTGTTCGATAACCTGACCCGCCTCGAGCACCCCAACATCGTCAAGTTTCACCGCTACTGGACAGACACACATAATGACAAACCCAGGGTGAGTGTTGCAATATTTACTACCGAAAAGTGCTTTGAGAATAACTCAAGTCGATGGTATGGTAAAACCGTTATCAAAACCGCCCTGTAATAACGTTTTGAACAGAGAGCCTGTTGAAAGGGCTTTTCCAAAGGGGTTACCTTTATAATCGCTCATAATAGCTTACTTAATGCGGTAAAGGGTGTGTTTGAAAAGGGTTTTTCGGATATTCAGTATACAATGATTCGCACAGTATACATATATTATCATCGCAGGCCATAAATGATCTACTGTTGAGTCGGGGATCCTCCAATTACACGGAGGGAAATCCGTCTACTACAGTGCCTTGCTGGCCAGGCGGGTTTGCACAGGACTTCTGCCTTGCTTTTGCGTTGAGTCGGCTCTTACGACACCCGTGGGATAGAATGAGGTGTTGACACGGTATATTCTGAATCTGTCACAGTGTATCAACTCACTCGATTTTCATTTGAAATCAAATAAGTAAATAAAAAGGTACATGTCCTGAATTTTCACAATACTGAACTCCAATGAACTAACTAAACTGAACTTTATTGAACTATACGATTACTGAAAAATTCCTCAGGTGATATTTATTACGGAATACATGTCCTGTGGATCCCTCAAGCAGTTTCTGAAGCGTACCAAGAGGAACGTCAAGAGGCTACCGCTGCAGGCGTGGAAGCGATGGTGCACACAAATTCTATCGGCACTGAGGTGCGTATTGCATTTACGTAGAATAGTACTACTGTACAGATAAATCTATTAGATAATAAATCCTCCAAGTTCATCATATGTCCAATAATATCAAACATTGACAGTTGGCATCGGACTAACTAACATGTATAATCACGAGGGTTGCGGTATAAATTTTCCCTATCGCTTATATTAGCTGGTTCGATTTCCAGTTACCTACACGGCTGCGTGCCGCCCATCGTCCACGGGAACCTCACGTGCGACACCATCTTCATCCAGCACAACGGCCTGGTGAAGATCGGCTCCGTGGCACCCGACGCCATCAACCACCACGTCAAGACCTGTCGGGAGAACATGCGGAACATGCACTTCATCGCGCCCGAATACGGAAGTAAGTACCCGGACCTCGCGGCTCTCTCCGAACCGAGGACGACACAGTTTCCGCCGCTTCGATGCCGGGTTATGATGCGTTTCTTGCTTTCTCCTTTGAATGTCTTTTCCAACGTACTCCGGAAAGAGCAAGATCCGCGGGGAATCGTAGCAACCGAAACTGTGTCGTCCACCGCGCGTATTTACTTCATTTCTTGTTTCCCCGAATCAGCATCACAAATGGTGACGCCAGCGATGGATATCTACTCGTTCGGAATGTGCGCTCTGGAGACCGCCGCTCTTGAGATTCAGGGCAACGGAGACTCGGGCAGCCACGTGACGGAGGAGCACATCGTGCGGACGGTGGAGTCGCTGGAGGAGCCGCGCCAGAAGGACTTCATATACAGGTACTTCCCGCAGGTCGCGCGGTAAGTCTGTCTGTAGCACGACTCACCGCGGTTGTCGCATTGTCGGCAGGTGCATCTGCAAGGACCCCGCCCAGCGGCCCTCGGCCCGCGAGCTGCTGTTCCACCCGCTGCTCTTCGAGGTGCACTCGCTCAAGCTGCTGGCGGCGCACACGCTGGTCAACACCACCGGTGGGTCTTCGAGTTTCAATGCCCGCTTAACCCAGGCTCATTGTCACTTTGTTTGCTCAATTATTTCTCAGTTCGGAGGTGAATACTGAAATCGTAAATAGTGTAGTCTTGTTTTTCCTTGTCCGACCATTTTTTAGTTCTTAGGTTCAATATTAGATCGCATTTTTTACTGTTCTGTATTTGATAGCTATAGTATCTCGACTGTAATATTCAAAGATTATTGACACGAACATAAAATATGTACCAATAAAGTTTTTAATAAATTATCATTTCTAAGGATTGTTTCAATCGATATTGCAGCCAACATATCGGAAACGATAACGGACGAAGTGGCCGGCGGCGCGAGCGGAGAGGCGCTGGCGTGGTGCGCGAAGGGAGGCCAAACCACGGAGATCTCCGCCAAAGACCTTCAGCCCCACGCCGAGAAACTCGAAAAGTTCGTCGAGGACGTCAAGTGAGCGCAACAATAGTAGCAAAAGCACATGACTCAATAAACCGCACAGAGACAAAGCTTTTGAAGATTGTTTTACCTATTCTCATAGGGTTGGCACAGGAGGATTAAAATAAATACACAAAACATTTGTCAGCTTTTTATGTGTGTATATTTTTTTACAAATTGCGAATTTAGTAATCTAAATAGTTTACGAGACGTGTGTTACATATTTTGTGCAACTTACTAAAAATCTACATAAATCATTTATGATCAAAACCAAAATGTTTTTGCACCATCGCACCCATATGAGTTTCTTTCGAAATTGAGGCAGATACATATTTTGAGGTATCTATCTTAAGTAAGTAAACATAAATGCAAATCATTTTTTTTGCTTGGGTCACGATGGACACTTACAAAAAGTTAACACATTATTCATATTCATATTATACAATAAAAATGATGTACCGTCTATCGCCAGTCGGAACTCGACCACTGCTGAGAAGAACTGGGAAGAAACTCGGAAGGCTTGTCATTTTTTTTTTCATTGAACATCTTAGTCCCAAGCATCTGGGTCGTTTATATAATTAGCAACGCGGTAATACGCTTTTTTGTAAAGTTTTGTCTTGACCGTCTTTTTAAAGGCATTGCGAGACAATTCTCTATGTTGCATGGCCAGTTTGTTATAAAAGCGTATACATTGAGCCATGAATGAGTAACTTATTCTGTGGAGACGAGTACAATGGACAGCAACATTATTCTTGTTTCGTGTATTAATATTACGTATATTCTTAATTTAAAACATCCAATGGGCTGAGCATTTGCTTGGGGAGGGTCCTGATCACTGGATCGAGGTGCACGATCCGAAAGTCCTCTCCACTGAACGGCATTACTATGCGAGAATAGATCGTGAAGCGGTTGAAATCAGAAAACACCGTAATTTTAACCGAGAACATGGATTCAAGCTGGCGGCATCGTGGAATCCCGTTATAAGCAAGTGTATAGTTCGCAGTGTAGGTACAAAGAGTTCAACCGGACAGTCAGAGTGGGTTGCCGTAGTGACAACCCTACGTATTTGCAAAACCAAGTGAGGGTAGGAGACTAAAGTACCCTCACTTTCCGTCGAAAAAACTTGCGGTCTGCAACGTGGTTGAAACGTCCAGCAAGAACAGGTATTAACCTAAATTAATTCTGTGCGCGATAAGTCCCGTTGAGTGTTTTAAATTATGTGCTGAAATCGCGAAAGTTTAAAAATAACAATCACGAACTGTGATTACCAAAGTTTTTATTGTATTAAAATATTTTTATGTACATACCTACATCAAATTTTCAATAATATATTCAGATGGCATAGTTTGAATATTTATTTCTTTGAATGTGCTTCTTATAGAAGTATAGGAGCAAGGTTATATATGTGTTAGCTTTTACAGTCCTTTTTTATAATATAAATATGCTATTAAGGTCTGCACAGCATCTCCAGAGAAGTATCCCGTAAGTCATGATACTATGGAAGTAAATGAAATAAACTATTTTAGCCGTATCGACATCCGTGAATAGTTTTTTTTTTTTAACAGCAAACGTCGCCGAGGTGATTATATTAGATAGCTTTTCTTTATGTGAGCCCCATTGTAGTTTATTATCAATGGTTATACCTAAAAATACGGTTGACTCAATCGGTTCCAATATTGTTCCATTCAATTGTACATCGGCTGGATTATGAACGACGTTGGGCAGTGAAAATTCGATGCAAGTTATTCATTTTAAACTAATGGACAACTGTATTAATTGCATTGTTCACTTCGTCGAAACAAAGATGTATCAGTACATTATAGTTACTAGTTACCTAGTGGAGTCTTTGGGTTAGTTAAAAAGATACGTTCTGATTTTTTCTATTGTTTTTCATGCACCCAGTACAGTAAACCATATTTACACTCTTTCTAATTAATTCAAATTTAAACAAACACGAAGCGACGCACAGCGAGCGGCGAGTGACTTTTGGGTGAGCACCGGCCGAGCCAGTTAATATAGGTTTCGTTCCGTTAGGGAGGAGCCGCCAGTGCTCACGCACAGACGCGCATCATACTTGAAGTGACGTAACTACCGCGGCGAGGTCGTTTGAATCTTTTATCATATATAAAAATCATAATTAAAATAACTTTCTATTACTAAAAAAATTCGTAGAGTTTTTATGGTTCATGCAAATACGTATTTTCTAAAAATAAACTACGTACTAATTTGTTTCAATATCAGATTTAATGATTTGATTGAATGAGTTTCATTTCATCTCATAAAATTTCATTTCATATCAATAAAAAAATTTTACTGAAGACTTGGCTGTATGGGCATTGTTCCTTTTGCCTACCAGAATGGGTGAAGAAAAAAAAATCTCCGCTTATATTCTACGGTCGGCGCCATTTTTCCGAAATGATTAGTTATTTGAGTTTATTGTGTTTTTATTATGTTATTAAATTGCTTCATTTTTTCGCAACCGTATTATAAATAGTCGTTCAGTGCACGTGCGGAACCGTCATTGCAACTCGTTCCGACTGTCAACCATTTGTCGGAACTCTCTGCAATAACAGCTTTTCCGCACTCGTAATGAAATATACTATTGTCTCTGGACGTCTATCTACTCGTGCGGTAAAAGTATCGGTCGACCGATCACCTATGAATGTTCACGTATGAATGTCCGCAAAGTAACAGGCACTGTCGTCGCAGGAACGGCATCTACCCGCTGACGGCGTACGGGCGCGGCGGCGGAGCGGGGCGCGCGGCGTCGCCGGGCGCGGAGGGGGCGGGCGCGGGCGCGGGGGCGAGGCCGAGGGGGGCGCGGGGGCCCGAGCCCTCGGCGCCCGAGCCGCGCGACACGGAGCCGCGCCGCGTCGTCAACATGATGTGCAGCCTCAAGCCGCACCCGCCGCACGACCTGCTGGTGCGTGCCTGTCTCTGTCTCTGTCTGTGCGTCTGCGCCCACACTGCGCCACTCACCGCCCCTCCCTCCCCTTGCAGATGACCATCCTGCTGCGCATGGACGACAAGATGAACCGCCAGCTCACGTGCGCCGTGTCGCGCCGCGACTCCGCCTCGGCGCTGGCGTGCGACCTCGTGCAGCTCGGCTTCATTCACGAGGTGACTTCTCGGACGTTGGGCTGGCGCCCCCCGGCCCGTCGGGCTGTCCGCCTAAAACGGTGCTCTGACCCCGCAGGCCGACCGCGACAAGATCTGCCGGCTGATGGAGGAGTCGCTGCGCGGCGGCTTCGGCGGCCCCCCCGCGCCCCCCCCTTCGGCCGGCCCCGCGCCGCAGCACTGCGCCAGCTAGTGGCGCCCCCCCGCCCGGTCGAGCAGGTAGGTCGCGGCGAGTGGTCGGAACCCGCACCTGGTAGCTCGTTCCTCGGTTTCTGTGCTTCTAGTGGCCCTTGTCTTTAACCGATGATGGAGCCCGGAGCCGTCGAGGGGTTTCGCAGTACCCCGCCTTTCTTGGGCCCGACGGAATCTTGTTAATGACGTTTCCTAGGACCCCGCGTTTGAACTTCGCTTCGGCCGCCGATATGTGGATCCTCGCTTTAACCCCCTAACCCTAATTTAGTTCGGAAATCGATGTTTGCGTTCGTTAACGTTTCAATAGTATACGGTAGATGACTCAATTTCGTTACCGGATCTGGGTTCTATAAAATAAGTAATACAGTTTAATTACAGTCAATTCCTTATAGAATCACATTGGGAGTTCCTATTGCCATCGTTTTTTATATCCTAACTAAATTACTGCAACGAGCACACATAATCAGATAAACCATAAGTAAACATTCAGTGAAGTCTCTTTATCGTTTACGCCTTTTCGTCACTTTGGATTTTACCGGTAGCGGAAAACGTTGTGGTCTCAGAATATAACCCTGCGGAACTCCCACTCGGGAAATTTTATAAATAATCATTATTATTTCATTTCTTATATTTATGAAAAATATAACTACTATCACAAACCGGAGCTATCACAAACCAATAACGAAAATAAACACAATCGAACGCTTCATAAAAATCCCCATAGTATAGAGGCCTGCGACACTATTAACACTAATCGTCATACTTCCGAGGCACTTAGCTATTACTGATATTTAAACAAGGTTTTATAGTCAAATAGTTACGGGCTGTTTTGGGCTAAGGCGTCTTTAAACACGTCCTTGTAGTCGATAGATTAGATTTAAATCCATATTTATAATTAGAAAGGGGTCATGTGATGAGATTTTTGTATTGCAGTTACATAAGATTTTGTCGTTTAAATAGCATTCAGCAGCAGTTCGAAATACATTATCTATATTTAGGCCACTATTAAATTGGGGCAAACAATTCATAACATATTGGCTCTCTCCAACCTAATAATTTCTGCACACGTGATATTTGTCGTCGTGCTGTTTGTCAGAAATACATATTTTATATATTTTAGACAATACATATTGTCCACATAACCGAGTAACATCACACGTAAGAAACGGATACTTCCGTCGCCATACTTTTGATTGTTACTTTAATTGTTAATTGACTTCACTAAGAGCTTAGGCACTCAAAGATATTTTGTAAGAGCAGGGAATGGAGTTATGTGGACAACACTTTGTAGATTACCCCGAAATGTTGCATTTCACCTCCAAAAACCTAATTACTAGTCGAGTGTGAATCTTAATCCGATGAGCCGAATCGTTTATTAGTAATTTAATTGATACGCTTTTTAAAGGAAATTGTATAAATTGTACCTTCACTTTAAGACGAAATGTAAAAATTGTAAAGACACGAGGATTCGGAATGATTCATAATAGTTTAGTTCGAACATCGAGTATGCTTTAGTGATGTAGAATTTTGTATGAATGTGTATATGTTATAAATTATATTTAAAAGAAAAAAATATTTAAATTAATCGTTTAACTTTAATTATATGTATAGTGAGGCTTCCTCTTAGAGCTTTATGGATGTGGTTATAAAATAAGTATACGGAAAATTGAACATACTCACTACGTGGTAAGGTTTAAATTTGTACTGTACTCGCGTCGACTGTTGCGTTACTTTTATAAAGCCCGTAGAAACAGTTGATAGTAATTGTTAGGTTGACAGACCGACATTTTATATGAATATTTTTACGCGGAGTTTTTAGTATTTTGTACATAGTACCAGCGATCGTCAACAATGATAAATCAGTGTTGTTCCAAACTGTTATTTCTTTAAACATTTATTCTAAGAAATTCAACATTCGCCAAAATTAAAAGTGTTTACTTCATAATTTTCAATGGATGGCGATTGCTGTGGACAATTGGATGCATAAAGTCAATTGTAAATCGTTGTAATGTTTTATAAGTATTCTTACATAATTAAACCGACTTTTGCGGATGCACATGCAAGCTGGTATCAAAAGCCATGGAACATTTAATAGATATAATGAGGAGTAGAGTTGCTGTTTTAGTTAAATTCTAAGATCATCTTCGTTCACACTACTGCCTACTGCGAATATAATAATAAAACGATACCAGAGCGGTCCTTTCGCAAAAGTTGGCCAGAGAAACGTTTTGCATTTATACATTATTTGGTTTTCAAGCCAGGAAACAACAAAACATTTGGGTTACCTATACGTAATGCCATAGTGGTGCTAGTATGTACAGCATTGTATTAAATATGTTTAAAGCTAGGTGTCGTCACGAGCCTTTTGGGATCAATATCGGCACCTTGTTCCTATTCATTTCGTTTTAATTTTCGGTGCTGAGTTAATCCGGCGGAATTGTCTAAATTAATGTGTGTTTCACCATTGTCGTCGGCGAGATGTGACCTAGATACGTGAATTATATCTTTACTTTTATGGCCATGCTGCTGGTGAATACTCGCGCAAAGGGCTTACTTTCGGTTATATTTTAAAAACGGTTTGGAATCACATGTTTTTTAATCTTTATTATTTTGATAATTAATTAAGATAATTGATAATTAATTATTTATTATTTTGTTCATTGGCAGCTATTTCTAAAATATCCGAACAGATTTCAGTGCTGTCTAACCACTGGGATCATTTACAATTGTTGCAATTTGACTCGTTCTTTGTCCGCCGACAAAGACAGTCTACAGCCTTCGTCACATCTCTCCGTGCGTTGTATTATGTTTATGTTATCGCTAGTGGTGCCAAATGTACAAGGTGCCAACGATTCCTTGTTTATATGTCTAATGATGTTTCACCCTAACACACTTAATAGACCGATTATCCGATTCACAACCTTACTGAAAAATAATGTTTTACAGAATTGTGTGTAAAGAATAAAAGTGCATTTTAACGCGTTTTGGTAAGAGATACTCATCATCGCCATTGATTATGAATAATGATTTCGTATATTTATTGTGTTGTGTTTCTTTTTACTAGCACCAACTTATTTATTTTCCCAGTAACTCCTATAATGGCTTTGTTAATATTTAGCAATTTAGGTCAATGTCTCCCCGTTTAGCAGGTCGATAAGTGCGAAACGATAAGCTGTATGCAGCACCGTTGTCATCTTCCCACGTTAGCACAACGTCCAATTCTAGAAATTAACTCATTGCATGATTTTGACGGTGACTTGTCTTGCTCCTGCTCCGTATGCAGTAGACAACTCTAGTAATAGCTAGTTAATTAGGGTAGAGGTTCGATTTTTATGTTCCAATTTACGTAATATAATATTTACTAATATGAAACGTTCTTAAGGTGAAAGGTCAAATTAAATTTTGGCAATGCGTGCAATTTTGCGTGTTTTCACATATAAATATTTAGCTATTCGTATATTTTCTTAATTTCAAAGCTATATCGGCATTATTATGTGTTTAGCAACATAGAAACATTTTCAAAAATAACAAACTTGCTTCTCAATCATAATTACTTTGCATTGAACCTTAATTGTCACTACTATTTAGTCGATTTTCTTAAATAGCTTAGTCAGAAGATTGTCTTGCTGCATATGGTGGAGCATGCATCCGGGCGTCTAGGGACGTAGTAACGCAGTAGTGTAGAGTAGTGAAACGAAAGACTGGCTAATGTAACGAGGTAGGGACGGATGTGTGGCGGGACGCTTGCTCCACACCGAGACGATTGTGTCGACGAGCGATTTAAATGGAACTCTGTCTCATTTAAAAGTTGTGATTACTTGCTATTTCTCTGATGACATTACTCAATAGAAACACAATTATTCTCGACAAAGTTGATAGAATTTGAATATTGTTGTTGTTTAGTCTTTACTATTAAATGCGTACGAATTTGTCTTACAATATTCTTTGTGATCTTACTATATATATAGATTTCTTTTCTTGAATTCCTTTTCAAGGCGATCAATTCGAGTTTATGACACTAGCCAAATTAATATAAAATGAGACAATTATTTGTAGCAAATATTATGTTATAGCAAAATGATCTGCGGGCCGGTGTGAAGCGAGCTTTGTCGGAACAGGTATATAGCTAGGAATATGGCGTGTCCTTTGTAAATATTCGCTTTTAATCTGAAACTACTATAAAGTGATTACTACATACTATAATTAATTTTAATCGTACCCACATACATAACGCGACCGTAGTTCACGAAGCAGTCACTATTGCATGTCGCTTGTATTTATTTACCTTCTCCTTCGTTACTTTTTTTTTGTTATAAGATTATTACTCGTTGGGCGTATTGTGTCTACCAAATAAAATTAGGAAACATTAATTATTTTGTTCTAGTACCTATTTAAAAACATAATTAATTTCTACTTCCTATACGTGGAGCCGCAGAATTAGTATAGTTTGTATTTTCCACACATGTTAACGTTTTATTCCTTCACAATATTTTTTTAGTTCATGTTCCTCTTTATGCGTATTTAATTTAAATGATGATGCGATCATTCTGACGAAGGAATGACCTGGTATCATTTTTATTATTTAAAGTCGAGTGTGCGCAGAATCTTTAAGTGAAAGAACACGAGTCTTTAATGTAATGAAAGTTCAATTCTGTTTCAAAAAGGTAATGGACACATTGTGTGACTGACCTTAACTTATAATTTCAGAGTTAATGTAAATAATTAATGCCCAAGCAGTGTTTTTTTATTATTTGTTTATCCAAAGAGACGAATGTGTTCATTTATGAAAATTGTCTTTTTATTTTATTTGCGTTTTAATGAGATTGTATAATAGTTTATTTATTGGATCCAGAATTGCATTTTCCACTCGATTCCTTTGCCTCTCCGGCTATCGTGCTAGTTTCTGAGTATAATTTTAGCTGTAGAACATTATTATTATGATTGTAATACCTATTATGATTATGCTCAAAGTGACGTATAAACCATAGCAAGTGATCGAACGATCGAGTGATGTTTGCATCCTATTCTAAAATAAAGAATGTCAATAAAATGTGTATTTTAAAAAGTATTACGTGTTTCTATTAGTACCCTGTCAGTGTGGTGACGGATTTGGAATACAGTGTCACCAACCCATTACCTACATACTGAAGGTGTCGTAAGAGCCGACAAAAGGAAATGACAAGGCCGAAGCCGAAAAGCTAGCCGCAAGAATCCCTGTGCCAACACGCCTGGCCAGCGTGGGTCTTTAGGCTGAGTATCTTTATCTCACGCACTGTATCTAAAATGCAGATGGTTTCTTTGAATGCACGCGGGAGAAACCCCGCGCCGCCGCTAGCATGTGAAATTCAATTTTTGGATATGAAATAATACAATAATAAAGTATAAAGTAATGTTTATTCTTTAAACTATGCCTTAAACATTACAAGTATTAAAAAGAAATTAAATTTCGTAAAATAAATAATTGTTTATATAATACTATAGTTATTTACTATGTCGTTTTCTTATGATTAAACATTTTCTATATAACAAGTTTGAAAAATGTATTATATTTGAAATTAAGTTAATTTCTACATCCAACACGTTGGACGACCCAGTTGAAATAGTAGTAGCTATACGTAAAAGTCCACTGATAAGTCGGGCCTCCTCCAATTCCGTAGAGGGAAATTAGCCTAATTTTAGATACTTCTGGTTCCTGATTCTTTTAGCCGCCTCTTTCGACATCGTACGTTTACATACACATTCACACCTTTATCAGTTACCACATGGAGGTAAATTGTACCTTTTTACAATTTTAGATGTGGGTAATGTAGCAAAAGCGTTTGTACTCGTAAGTAATTTTGTGTAATCAAAATCACTATCGGTTATACGTCTCTATACTAAGAGAATTAAACGGATTTTCCCATATCTCGTCGCGTAATGGGAGGATACTGACAAACTCATAGTACTTAGTGAAAACTTTTATAACAAACCTCTTCTGGAAGAACATTGTAACCGAAATGTTGGTATTTTCTTCCTTGCACATATATAATATTTTTGGTATAGGTACCTTTATCAGATACTCCAAAATTTTTTTTAAGATTTGGATAACTAACGTAGGACGTCATCAAATAATCACAAATGTAACAAGTAATGTATTAAGATACTAATTGTGTACAACTTTGCGATGGAAATTTTATTGGGATCGAACCTTAATAAAATTAGTTAAAATACCAACTACATAGCGGAACAAGTGAAAACAGAAAATATAGACAAATTACATAGGTACATAATCTTTGGCAATCCACACCCGCCAATATACGATTACTACTTACTACGATTACAGCTACACTGCACGAATATATTTCTTTTCCGACTAGCTCCACGCACTGAAAAATATCTGTACTAATACGTACAAATACTTAAGTGTAGTAACCATTGGTTTCGGAGTTAATTTGTTAAATGTATTGGTCAATACATTCGTGTGGATATAGCACACAATATGTGCGACCGCTCGTAACATTATTTTGCAATGTAATAATGCTATTGCGTTTGTGAACAGACTTACAAATTTCATTGGATAAACGCTTGTTTAAAACTATGATCGACTTATTTTCTACGGGCCTGACTACCCTACTCAATTTTAATGTCACACAGAATGGAGGACTTGTTACGTACTAAAGTTATACTAGTAAGTCTACATTTGGCAGCTAAGTGATTATTTCTAAGCTGGATTAGGCGTTATTCTTCAATGTAAAACTTCACTAAAGGAAAGCACTCCTAAGCCTATTCGCACTACTACTCTCTTAAATGAGACGGTCTGTTATCAAAAAAGTCCGCTATAGGTTTAGATTCGATTTCCTCCTTTTCCTCTTGTTCGGGCACATAATAATGTAGTTCGTAATCCGCAGAGAGCTCCACTAGCGATGTGTTATTGCCACAGTTGGGGTCGCAGCTCCTGGGGCTGTTGATGTAGCTCAACTTCGGCCTTTCGTTCTCATACTGCCTCCTTAAGAAAGCTGTCGACGACGCCAACACATTGCCCCTTTCGTCCAACTGTTGATGTATAATGCTGTTGTTGTAGAGAATCGGAAAATCCACTTTGAATCGCTCACTGTTCTGATTGAAATTATCGACGAACCTGTTTATGATATCCTTGCGGAAATGAGTGTCGTAATCGTAGTCATCGTCGCGTATCTTCCCGTCTTTCTCAGTGAATTTGGCAAGTTCGTCTATAGTCACGCCGCGCACGGGTGGCTCCGTTACTCCCATAGCACTATCTTCATCCACATCCTTAACGGCTGCATTGATAATGTCGCGATAATGTTTGATGACGTAGGAGCCCCTGTTAAACTCTTTGTCGTTTAGTTCAAATTGGTCTAGTTCGTCAGGGATGTGTTCATTGGGATAGAACTGGTATTTATTATTCTCAAACTTAAACGTTGGGGTCCTGGGGCTGGTGCTAGCTGTTTCACTTACTCTGTACCTTTTGGTCTGGCTTGGAGTGGAGCTTGTTACGTAAGATGTTGTCAATACATCTTTAGGAAATTCGTTAACTGCATACAACTTAAATTTATTACGAAAATTGATATCGTAATCGCTAATTTTTAGCTTTTCTGTCGTTTTCTTGGTAGGTGGAAAATACTGTATTGTCGCCTGCCGACCTGTCACATAGTTGGATAAAGGTGTCGTGCTTGTAGTCCGGGCCGGAGGAGCCATTTTAGGTTTCACTGGGAGGCCAAATTTCTTTATATCCACTTTTACTAGTTTCGCGTAATCGGCATCATATTCGTCCGAACTGTCGTAATATTCTGCGTTAAATATGCTTTTCGGTTTTTTCGTTGTGAATGGTTCATTATTATACATTAATTCATCGTCTTCCTTCTTAATATTATTTTTTACGTAATTGTCAGTAAACATAGAAAGGAAAGGGGTTGGCGGTGATGTTGAAGTTAACATATTTTGTGAGCTGGTGTTTTCACTAGAGTTTTCTTCATAGTCACCGTAAACGATATCACCAAATTTATTTATCCTTTTCTTTTTGGATTTACGTTCTTCAGCCATTTTTTCTAATCTCTCCTTCAAGTCTAGTGTCTCTCCTTTGTTATCTTTTTCTGATCCACTACTAAGTTCTACTTCCGTTTTATTCTTTAGAACTTGGGTAAAAGATTTTGAAGGTGTTTTTGGCTTAAAAACTATTCCTAACGAACTAATACTTTCGTTCCTCCAACTATTATCGTCGGGATCTCTGACAAATTGTTTTGTTGGCTGAATTTCAATCTTTTTCAGAGGTTTATAATTAGGACTCACTGTATAAAGAATATTTGTTTTCTTATCGCTGCTTTGTTTCACGTTCAGTTCTTCATCTACAGGAATTGGAGCTGTTACTGAAGGTGGGATCGTAGTTGTGTGATGTCGTTTTATATATTCTTGGTTATCGTTCATAATTCTTTCTGCTAATAATTCTTCTTTAATTGCATCTTCTTCCTAAAAAAGTACAAACTTTGAGTACGATTATCAATCTCCGTGTGGTGACAGATTTAGAATACAGAACGTCACCAACACATACCATCCGGAGGGTGTCGTAAAAGGTCAATAAAGGACGTAAGAAGCAGATCACCTAGCCGCAAGAGAAGGCCTAGTTGATACCAACCCTAATCCAATTCGTTTGTCCGGCGTGATAAAGTAATTAATCATCATCATCATGTATTTTAATGTATGTTCCGGATTAGCAAGTTACGGGAACTTGCTATTCAATAGAGTCAAAATCGGCAATCAATGTGATATTGTTTGGCGACTTTGACAGTTTTCGCAAGTTACTTTATCATCCGTTCGGGGCGTATGCCACACGCTTTTGACACAAGCGCTTTGCAAGTAATTTTGATCGTTTTGATTTATGCTAGCAATTGCATCATGTCAGGGCACGTCGATAAAACATATGTACTAAGGATCCCAATATTCGATGTTGGTTGTTCGATGTTCATTAGAAATTTTGACGACCAATTCGTTATTTCTATAAAACAAAAGCTACTAACTTAACTAGTTCAAATCCAACTTACCATTAATCGGTTGTGAGTTCTGGCGACACTAATATTTTTTTTGGCAATTCCCTCTACAGCATTAATTTCATATTCGGTTTGACTTGTTTGGAACAAACTAGCATTGCCCAAATGTACTGTTGACGATGTAAAATTTTCCGTGGAAGTCAATGGTGTTGCTTCCGTATTCATTATGTAACCTCCTCGCCTGGAGATCACCATATCTAATTTTGTTGTTGTAGCCCTTGAAGCTTTATCTAGAGGTGAAGCCGTTAAGTTTATTATTTTTGATTGCTCTGTATACGTTTCATCAGGTTTCAAGGTAATATTTAATTTGTCCCGATGAGAAATCGATTGGGACATTTGATCAAAATGTTTTAATGTTTCAGCAATTGTTCCTGTATTTGATACGATTGAAGGATATTCTGTTACGGTTGTGGACAAAGTTTCTTGATTATTATTTACGTATCCAGTTAAAGCTGTTTGGTCTTCTGAAATATTTATAGTCTCGGTCGGTTTAAATTCTTCAGTGTTATTTTTTGGATTTGTCGTCGTAATCATGTTTGTTGTAATTGTAACGCTGTCAATTGGAGCAAAGGTTTCTGTTGATCCAATTAACTTATTCATATGTGCTACATTTGTTGTCACGGGAGTCGTTAATTGATCTACATAATGGCTGGAATTTATGAGGTCTTCGTTTTTCACAGAGGCAGTAACTGCTGGAGGTTGTATAAAAGTTTCAGTGATGTCAGTAATTGTATTGTTCTCTTCAGTCGTTGTCTTCGGTGAACTAACCATGTCCAACACTGACACCTTTACGTTACCTCGTGAATCATAACTTTCAGTTACAATTCCTGTTCGTTTATTTGAAATTATTGTGGGAATCAGTTCATTAAAATTGACAATATCTGAAGTTAGTTGTACGGGCTTAGCTTCCAATATTTTTTCTACAGCAGAGGGAGTATTATTACTATTAGTTTTATTACTTGGTAGTGTCACGATTTCGGAAGTAAGTTGCAAGGGTTCCGATTCTAGTATTTTTTCGGTACTAGATGTAGGTTCATGATCACTAGTTATTTTATTTAGTGGTATCGCTTCATACTTTCTCGTAACTACGGAACTTTCCTCTGCTTTCAGATCAGGTGCATGTAGTGGTCGAGTTATAGCGAACGCTGAAACTGGTGGTTCTGCTATAACTATTAAGATTGCTAGGCAAAATATGATGGACCTGCAAAGAAAATAAATATCTATTAGCATTGGAATCCTTTCCTTTATCCTGAGGGTATAAGGCAAATTCATGAAGGCCGAAAGCGCGAAATAAACTATTTTTTTAAAGTAAAAAGAGTTAATAAAAAAAGGAATCATCAGTCCACGTTTATTTGAGACCAATACCGTTTTTATGTCAAATATTGTTTGTTTCTTTTATTGTACGGATTGGTTTTAAACCGGCCTTACGAGTACATCTATAGGTTTGAGTAGTATCGGGGGATTATAAACACTCCCTTTTTCTTTTCTCTGTTTCTGCTTTCTGAAAAGTCAGTGATAGATTTTTTTGTGACCGAGGCAACAGTTACTGCTGTCAGTCTGTCTCGTAATAGTGATATTCTATTACATTTCACGCATTCTTACGTAAAAGAGTTAAACGGAATAATCGTGCTCGGCATAATTTTGTTTGATGTGCACTCACAACATTTAAGGGAGCTCACTGAGACATTGGCTAAGTAATTAAGAGTGAATGAGTATGTAAGGTGTCTAAATAATTGACGGATAAGACAATGGCCTGTTATCAAACATTAACCGTTTTAACTTTGCTATAAGTTTTATCATTTGTTTAGATAATATGCGCAAATGGGTCGATTGTGTTAATTGCCTGTTATGAATTGTATCTATAGATTTGTAGACTGTGCGTATAGTTGCATACAATAATAGTGTGGCTAGCTGAACTGAACTCCAGCGGTAGTGATGTCTTAAGTTTTCACGATCTTTGCACATTGCAGACAATTACTTCTTGACGGTTCTGATCGTGTTCCTTTATTTAAATCCCAACATTTCAGATTAATTGATACTGGTTAATAGGATTGATTGAGACTGTTTGGTGTTGGTTTGTATTTTAGTACACGCCTTAGTTACAAGCTGCAAATACTCAGCAGACACGCAGATCGCGGATATTTCGCCATCAAGATGAATTACTTGATTATAGATCGAAGGTGAAATCACTATATAGATTTATCTAATACCGTATTTCAGCCATATCGTGTAACCTACAAAAGGGAAATCTTTGCCATATTTGGTAAAAGGCCTAAGGCTCTATATCATCTGACCTGCCTGATTTGGTTATCTACTAGGAATCGGCCGAATTTTGGCTCAATTTCATTCCGTATAACCGAATTCCGGCATGTTGCAGCATCGGCAGAACTACTGCATTCGGCCGAAATTCTGTTTAAACTCCGTACATTGGACACAGGAAAAAACCAAAGTGCTTGCACTATTTTGATTAGATACCTATCCTAATGAACGACTGAGACGACGAATGACTTCGAATGATTGCTAGATGGAAGTTTAGTGCCTTATTTTTTGCTTTTATTTTTGCTCCAAATAAATGTATGATTTTTAAAGTAATCGAATTTTTCAATTCGATCTCAAATTTCAAAATGGTCTAAATTATCCAATGTTACCTAATATTTCTCAATCTACTGCAAATTCTGAAGTACAAGGTATTTTTAATAATTTAAGTGACTTTAACGATCATAAATATTCGTATTTTAAATGTAGATCTTCATTTTTGCCGAATGTTCGTCTTCGGTTTAAACCACATTCGGCCAACCGCCACCATCTCTACTGCTATTTCCGTATGCCATCTAGCGGGTTAACTGGTAAATAAATGGACCACGCCACGTGTAACGATGGCCAACTGCCGGAACCGACAGATTCACGTGCCCTCCGCAAGGAAGAGGTCCGATATTACAAATGTGAACCCCCATCCCACACACAGCAGGGCCAGCGTTTCTTAACAACTACATCACGTCTGTCAGACACCCATTGATCAAATATCAAGGATAATACGTAGATAGATTATCTAGTCCATCAATACTCGTCCACAATACCGCAGTGTCTGAAGACAAAAGTCTTCAACCAATGTGTGTTGCCAGTGATGACATATGGAACAGAGACGTGATCGCTCACTATGGGCTCCATCAGAAGGCTCAAAGTCACCCAAAGGGCAATGGAGAGGGCAATGCTCGGAGTTTCCCTGCGAGATCGAATCAGAAATGAGGAGATACGCAGGAAAACCAGGGTCACCGACATAGCCCACCGGATTGCCAAACTTAAGTGGCAGTGGGCAGGGCACATTGCGCGCAGGACCGACGCCCGATGGGGCAGAAAAGTCCTCGAGTGGCGACCGCGTTCCGGAAGGCGCAGTGCTGGTAGGCCTCCCACACGATGGACCGACGACCTGGTTAAGGTCGCCGGAAAGCAGTGGATGCGGGCGGCCCAGGACCGGCCTTTGTGGAGATCCTTGGGGGAGGCCTATGTCCAGCAGTGGACGTCTTTTGGCTGAAATGATGATGATGATGAGATTATCTAGGCAAAAGAGGCGGCAAATTACATAGTCTAGGGGTCTCAAAATGGTCAATCCATCCCTGCCCTTTACTATAGAAGTTTGTACCTGCGTGCAAGTTGCGAGGTGCGTGCGCGGCCGCATCACCGGCGCGCGTCATTTCACGCAACCAGTTCCGTCGATTGTTACCGCAGCGGCCTATTGTTGTGATTGATTGTTGTATTACCGCATCACCGAATCATCCAATTACCTAATGTTACTAACGGTTTACGTCGTGATTACACTTGTGAGCCGCTTGATTTACGGAGAACTGAAGTAACTTAAACTATAGATACTTACAGGGTACCTTAAGTAAATAATACTAGGTATATATTTAAAAGCAAAAGTTACGAATGACATCGGTTCCGTACAATACGTAGATGTTAAATTCAGCTGCGATTAATAAATCCGTGTGGATGATGATGGATGGATTTAGAATACATAGTGTAACCACTCCATTACATCCTGAGCGTGTCGTAAGAACTAAGAGCCGACAAAAGGAAAGAACAAGGCCGATAACCTAGCCACAAAGGAGGGAAAACTTGATACGAATCCCTGTACGAAACCGCCTGGCCGGCGTAGCACGATAGGCTACTTACCCTCCGTCTAACTGAAGGAGACCCGACTAAGCGGTTGGTCTGTGTAGTGTAGGCTAAGTAGTAGCAATAAGCTTCTGGAAGACTTATGGAATCCGTATAATCTTGCGAAAACTGCATATTTTACCACAATTTCGTTAAATAGCATGCAGGCATTGGTTTGGCCATAAAACAGTATCCTAGAGCTTGAAGTGAAAGCGTAACTGAAATGTATAACGTATGCCTAATTGATATAAAAGAGTGGCACAATTCACAAACATCTAGAACTGTTCACTTACGCGTTCAACCGTGGATAGCGTGTATTTTCGGCTGTAGGAAATTAAAAAAAAATGGGTGATTTTAAGACTTCGTAGGATATAAATAGAATAAGCTTAATTACAGCCCATAAATGACAGACTACTGAGTCGAGCCTTTATTCCAAAAAATTAGTAAATTAAAGTAACAATTATAAACATACGTCTCAATTAAAATAAGATAAAAGGCGCTGGATAGCTCCAGCGCCTTTTATCAAAAAGCTTCTTCTGATTTGTCCTTAACCAGTACCAATGTCGTTCTAGCGCTTCTTTTTCCAATGCTTAAACGAGAAGTTGAGGCAAGGTGCCTGTACCTGCTGATCCTTGCCACATTGCCAAGGAATATCGCAACCACACACGTACTTTACTGCGTTCATTGACGCGTGAAATTGCGAAAGCAAGTTCTCGAATTTAACCATCGACCAATTTCCATTTAACTGAGTACTAGTTACTCAGCCCAAAATGACCTACTGCTGAGTCGGGCCTCTGCCCATCACAGGGAGGGTAATAAGCCAGTAGGCTTATTACCCCACGGCCAGACGGCTGGGCACAGGGTTTCGTTTCAAGTCTTCCTTCTCTTGCGGCTAGGTTTACGGCCTTGTCATTTCCATTTGTCAGCTCTTACGACACCCTCAGGATGCAATGGGGTGGCGACACTGCGTATCCTAAATCCGTTACCACTCAGTACCTAAATTTAGCAGTAAATACATAATAGGAATACTTATCCTAGTAACAGATGATTGAAGACTTTCCACCAGATGAGTGTAATAATTGACTCACGAAAATACATTTAACTTCAAAAAATATGCCACTCAATAAGAAGAACCACAGTGGCTATTACTTGCTGCGTCAGACACTCAAGTCCTCTCTTCTCCGGAGAAAAGGGTGAACCAACGGTAAGCGCACAGGCTTGATCTTGGCTTCCCATAATTGTAAGGTGGAAAGTCTTCAGCCAGCCACTATAGCGGGGCCCACCTGAGTGGGATGCAAGTCACTTGTGGCGAGAACCCACGCACGCCTGCGCCCGCGCCGGCCGCGGCGGCCGCACGTCGCGATGACCGATCCATTACTAACTAGAAGCACCACGCGCGGCTGTAACCGCTGCTTGGAAAGCACACATTGCAAGGTTGTGGACAGTATTAACCCTGTACTATAATAATCGTATTATAAATATTAAATTACGTGTGTCGTTCAGGTATTGCTTTTTTCATGGGTTCAAGATATCTAAACTTAGGGTGACACAAATTGTGGGTTCACCAACCAATCCATACCTCCTTACCCATTCCAAGGAACTGTGCAGGGGCGCAAGGGCAGGTGAACTTCGATACCAAGAATTAAAAAAATAATTTTCATTAGCCTCTGCCACTCTTAGCGTCTTTTAGGTCGCTCTCACTCAGAGCAACCACGAAGTACCTGCCTTTACCAATTTACAAAAACAATAGAGCCAGAACAATGCTGGTGTAGCCGGGAGGGACCGGTCGCGCACGTTATCGACTAATCTCGTGGGTTGCGCCGCCCTTCTTCGCCATTGAGACACACAAAAACTATGCAACCCCCTTTGACCATGTCTTTAGAGGCAGAACATGCGAAAGAGTTCCGAGTGGTGATGGATTTAGAATGCATAGTGGCGCCACCCCATTTTATCTTGAGGCTGTCGTAAGAGACCAAGCCTAGCCGCAAGAGAAGGAAAACTTGATACGAACCCTCCATGTAGGCAGAGGAGGCCCGCCTCGGCAGTGAGTCATTTATGGCATGAATGTATTGGCAGAAAATATTGCTGCAAGGGAAGGAAAACTCGATATCATGAAACCCAAACATCAAGGTCATGGTTCAATTGGTTTGCCTTGTGTGTGTTCTACCGACGCCTCTATCTTCTGAGACACGGCACGACACAACTTTTTCGAACTGGCTGCTCATTATTAGGTGAACAGGTTCAGTTGGTATTTCTATAGAATCAAAGATTTAAGCATGATTGTTTGCGATTCATTTAACGACGTGCGTTTCCTCCCATTGAGTAATTGCAGGGACTCCTTCCTCAATAATCGATTGCTTCCCCTACTTCCGGAAAGCGGCCTTCGACTCAGTTTCACATAATTAAGCTGTAGTTTGAATGCATAATTAGTTATAGATATTATCTTTAATATTCTATTGTAAGCCCTTTGGGTACACTCCAAGGTACGGTGTGCTTTACTTTGAACATTCTATTGATAGATAGAATCGTAGATATTTTGGTAGACAAAATTATACTATAGCTTTTGGGTTATTTTACCATGAGCTAACATAGTAATGTGTTACTACTTATGTTGTGGCCAACAGACACCCTCGACCGTGCTGCCAACTTGCTATGGTACCCTTAGGACCGGTTGGGGTGACCGGCGCAGGATCCCTTATGCAATGTGGGCCCACTGGGAGAGGCCAGACGAAGTGCGGCACATGATGTTGTGAAGGATTTTGGCTTCTGTGCTTAGTGTTCAGAGCATTAAACTGCCGCGATACACGGCATGGTGGTACATCTACCGACTATCCCTGGATAGTCTTCATCATTTCAGCCAAAAGACATCCACTGCTGGACATAGGCCTCCCCCAAGGATTTCCACGAAGGCCTGTCCTGAGCCGCCTGCATCCATCGTTTTCCGGCGACCTTAACCAGGTCGTCGGTCCACCATATGGGCCTACAAACACTGCGCTTTCCACTCGAGGACTTTTTTGCCTGCCCACTGCCACTACTAATATGTTTGCTATTTTGTAGCCTATGTGGATAGCCCCGGAGGCAGGAGACGAAGTATACCTCATTTCTGTTTCGATCTCGTACGGATACACCGAGCATAGCGGTCTCTATTTCTCAGGGGATGGATAGTAACCGCAACAGCGTTATACTGGGTTATAAATACGGAGGGATAGTATAACCAAGTATAACGCTGTTCGGACCCCTAACAGGGTAATCACGACAGCTCCCGAAATGCATTGTTAAAAAAAGTGTGTGAACACGCGTTGAAATACTTTTTGGCGTAACGAGATAAAAATCTTTTCATAAAAACGACACTAACAATAGAAAAAAGGAATTTATTACATTGAAAATTTTATTATAGCGCATTATCTACTTGTTTACCCTAAATTCTACATACGTATTCACATAAAATAACAGTAAGCCCCCGGGCATTTAGGCGGCCAGGCCGCGCGGCCAGTCGCGCGGCCTGGCCGCATAATGCGCGGATTAGTCGCGGCGGCCAATAGGCCGCGTATGTGACGCGATGTTTTTCGTTGGCCGCGCGACCAAAACTTGGCCGCGCGGCCTGGCCGCGTAAAGCTATAGGTATACATCGTAGAAGAATTAGTTGGCCGCAGCGACTTGGCCGCGCGGCCTGGCCGCATAATGCGCGGAGGCCCTAAATTATTATTAATAATCAGGCTGGTTTTGGTATCATTGAAAGTTTAAATTTTAAAGAACATAATTCCAACTTCAAATTAGGAAAATGTGTGATTTTCATTTGTTTTTCGTACTGTCAAGATGAGTGAATCTAATGAAGATATTCGATAGAGGTACTTTTTAAAAAATTTACTTCAAAAAAGGAAAAAATGCAACGCAAGCCGCAAAAAAAATTGCGATGTTTATGGACCTAGAGTAGCACAAATTTGGTTTAAGTGTTTTCAATCCGGAAAATCCATAAAACAGTTTTGGCACATTTGAAAAAAACTGGGTACACAAAAAAGCTCGATATTTGGGTACCCCACGAGCTCACTGAGAGAAACCTAATGAACCGTGTACTCATTTGTGATTCCTTGTTACGACGTAATAAAACCGAACCATTTTTGAAGAAGCTGATAACTAGTGATGAAAACGTGCGCAAAAGGTCGTGATCAAAGGCCGGCAGGCTTCACAGACTGTGGCGAAACCCGGGTTAACTCGCAACAGGGTGATGCTGCGTGTGTGGTGGATTATTCATTTTGAGCTGTTACCACCAGGCAGTACCATCAATTCTGAACTCTACTGCGAACAACTGATGAGATTGAAGCAAGAAGTTGAGAGAAAGCGGCCGGAATTAATCAACAGAAAGGTGTGGTTTTTCAACATGATAACTCAAGACCTCACACATCTTTAGCCACTCAGCAAAAATGAAGAGAGTTTGGCTGGGAGGTGTTAATGTATCCGCCGTATATTCCTGACCTTGCACCTTCAGATTTCCACCTGTTTCGGTCTCTTCAGAATTCTTTAGGCAGTGTCAGGTTAACATCATGAGAGGACTGCCAAAACTACTTGTCGCGGTATTTTGATCAGAATTCCCAAAATTTCTATAGCAATGTGATCATGTCCCTACCCTACCTACAAGATGGCAAAAAGTTATCGAACAAAATGGTACCAACATACTTTAGTAAAATGTGAAGGAACTATATTAAAAAATGTTTTGAAATTTCTTAAAAAATGGGAAGAAACTTTTTCTCCAACCTATTATAATACTAGCGGCCCGTACCGGCTTCGCACGGGTGCGATGGTACCCGCGGGTGACGCCGTAAAAAAACCTAAGTTACTCCTTATATCATCAGCTACCTATCAGTGAAAGTCCTGTCAAAATCGGTCTAGCCGTTCCGGAGATTAGCCGACACAAACAGAAAGACAAAAATTAAAAAACATGTTATCTTGGTCAATGTACTGTGTATAAATACTTACGCATTTAGTAAAAAGTGGTTATTGTATTATTAAAAACAGACTCCAATTTTATTTATTTGTATATTTATAAAATTCTCATGCCACGGTGTTTGTTATTGAACTCCTCCGAAATGGCTCGACCGATTTTGATGAAATTTTATAACCATTTATATCTTTCGGCCCTAAAAAGAGATGCGTGATTTAAACTTTCCTTGAACAACACGTGAACCTACGGGCCAGCATGTTAGCTTGGATAGAAAACGCCCTTCGGCCCTACGCACCATTTCAATATTGCCATCATCTTTGAAGTCATGATTCAAAATACGGCCCAGGTAACTTAAATTCGTTTAGTTATGTAAATTCTAATTTAGGGGCGGAACGTCCAAAAATTAATTTAGTATCCAAATATTAATATTAACACGGACAATACCTACCAGCCCAATCATTCATCGATATTGTTTGGTTCATGTTACATCTGTAACAGCATTCTACGTAATATTGGCGAATTTCTAGCAATTATTTATATTGTCATGGGCGATGATGTCTGCAGTTGACATTACGCATTTCGGAACAACTAACCAAGTCTACCAACTGTCAGTAAGTCATGTTATGTTAATGCTGTCAATCTGTCATATTTGAAATTGAAAACAAATCGTTTGAAAATAAAACGGACATAGTTTATTTTATTCAATAATTCATTCAATTATCTAGTTTTACCATAAATTGTGCTACAGCTGTTACAGATTACATAATGACTGAATTCAAAACCCCTATTAAAAACAAAGCTTTAGACCATGACAAAATCACCATTCCACCCTCACCGTTTTTAAATCGCCTCGGATATGGTACAGGTATGTTAAACGTGTCTTAGAAACGTACCAAAACTATCCCAATTACGTATTTTTACCATTAATTTATAGAAAAAAAAACATAACTTGATGGTCTTATTAATTTCAGGTGTATCAGTAATGCAATTAGTTAGGTCTCCTCGCGCTGGACAAATTCGTTCACCATGGGCTCTAAAGATGTTAAATAAGCGAGTTAAACCCAATAAAGTGTACACAGATCGTCTTAAAGTAGAAGCAGAGTTATTACAGCGCATGTCTCATCCAAATATAGTGGGGTTCCGTGCATTCAGTAAAACAAAAATACTTTATTTGGGAATGGAAGCTTGTGACTTATCGTTGGGTGATATGATTGAGAAACGAATTGAAGATACTGGAGAGATATTCAATCCCAGGGAGATTTTGAAGGTATTATAATATTGTAATTACAGTGGTGATGGTTGAGATTACTTAATGTAAAAAACTCAAATCCATGTCAAACTAATTAGACCAGAATGGCTAACAATTGTGCCAGAACAAGCCATGTGCCAACCGTTCTTGTAGCTGGTGGGGCACAGCAGAAATTTCCTCTTCATATTTTGCTATAAAAGGGCAGAAAGCAAATAATTAAGTGTTCTCTTAATTATTTCTCTTCTTAATCTGATATTGTGCTTTCCTTTTCTAGGTAGCATCTGACATGGGCAGTGCTCTTGACTACTTACACACAAAGATGCAAATCCTACACGGTGACATGAAGTCATACAACATCCTGGTGAATGGTGACTTTGCAATTTGCAAATTGTGCGACTTTGGAGTGACATTGGATCTTGATGAAAATGGTGTGGTGGACCAACAGAGCACTAAAAGAGCTGTTTATTTTGGTAAGTAATTTAAAAATCATGTTTCACATATTTAATTTGATGTTTAATGGTTAACTTTGCCACCTAATCATGCTATATAAAAAAGTATGCCATGATGGAAATTAATTTATCCAATAAATAATGTAACAACTTTTGCAGATTGATCCTGGTTTTGTACCACTCATTTATGTGCAAAAACAAATAGCATATAAAAATATTTTAGGTAGCTGACCCGGTAAACTTTGTACCGCCTCAGAATCAATCAATAAAAAACCTGAATGATAATTCCAGAATGTTTCACCTTTTAAACCTTTCCTGGACTTCCACGAATATTTCAAGACCAAAATTAGCCAAATTGGTCCAGCCATTCTCGAGTTTTAGCGAGACTAGCAAACAGACATTCATTTTTATTTATATAGATTTCTTAGTGCTTGTGGGGTACACATCTGGACCATGATCGATTCCAACTTGGTTAGACACAACATACTATGTACACTGTATTAATATTTTCCCTTGGCTTGCAGGAACTGAAGCATGGAGTGCACCAGAAGTTATACATGGTGGTGAACTTAGCAGTAAAACTGACATTTGGCCACTGGGTCTGACCCTGTGGGAGATGCTCGCACTAATGCCACCACACTCACAAACAGATGATGACTCCATGGATGATAGTGTGCAGTGCCTTGATGACACTGAAGAGAGTATTGAGGGATACTTCTCTGACAGATATGGTAAGCTACATTATATATTTTTTTCTAGTAGTTTTATTTAGATGGGTACAATATGATGGATATATTATGTGAATGAGTACAGTCACCATCAGATATATCGTAGCAGACAAGGTGACCAAATACTTCTGAACAATTAAAAATGTCAATAAGTTCTATACACTACAAGTTACCATTAATATCTGAACATTCAATGCTTCATAAATATCTGAGCAGATGCTTTTCAATAATATCTATACAAACAACTTACCAAAAATATCTGAACACTTTGACAACGTCAAGTGTATCTACGCAGATGGGGTAGTCTTAGGGCCTCCACGCATTAGGCGGCCAGGCCGCGCGGCCAACGAAAAATATCGTAACATGCCGGCGGCCACTTGGCCCTTAGGACCCCCGCGCATTAGGCGGCCAGGCCGCACGGCCAAGTCGCGCGGCCTGGCCGCATAATGTGCGGGTTGGCCTCGGCGGCCAATTAGCCGCGTATGTGTCGCCATGTTTTTCGTTGGCCGCGCGGCCTGGCCGCTTAATGCGCGGAGGCCCTTAGATATCTGAGCAGTTGAGGAAAGATTGCAGTAGGAAGTGCTTCCTACTTTAGAATAAATACAATATATATAGGAACTCTTGCTAATCACCTCTCATCATGACCCAGGCAGTATTATTTTGTATTTTGTAGCATTGAGTCTTGTCATGTCATTGTTATGTGTGTCAAAATCTATTTTCTATATAGTGGTGGTGGTGACGGATTAAGAATACATAGTGTCACCACCCCATTCCATCCTGAGGGTGTCGTAAGAGCTGACAAAAGGAAACGAAAAGGCTGAAAACCTAGCCACAAGAGAAAGAAATGTTTATACGAAACCCTATGCCAAACAGTAGGCTAATTACCCCCCTTGTGGTGAGAGGAGGCCCGCCTCAGCAGTGAGTCATTTATGGTCTGAGTGGTATTGTCTAGTCACGTGTAATAGGCGTAAACGCTGTACTGTTATTAAATAGCATTTTGACGTCACAACTATGATGACCGATCATGGCGTATGAGTATTCACCCTCATTGTATATTCATTATTGCCATCTCATGAGATGGTCATTTACTAACCACAGATAGTCAAGTCGATAGTCGGTTTTGGTTCGTCCTGTATAACACGCAGTAACGAATTAGGTAAGCTCAGTTTTTCTGCATAGATACACTTGACGTTGTCAAAGTGTTCAGATATTTTTGGTAAGTTGTTTGTATAGATATTATTGACAAGCATCTGCTCAGATATTTATGAAGCATTGAATGTACAGATATTAATGGTAACTTGTAGTGTATAGAACTTATTGACATTTTTAATTGTTCAGAAGTATTTGGTCACCTTGTCTGCTACGATATATCTGATGGTGACTGTACATGTATGTTAAAGGTGTGACTATATATATGAAAACCACTAGGAGTGCATGTAGACTACTACTTAGCATGGGACAAGGGCCAAAGGGTAATTGATTGTAGTTTTAAATAAGAGAATATACCAACATAACTAAAATACTTTAACGATTTTTACAGACACTTAAATGTGAACATTTACAACATTAGTTAATCTTTCTACAGGTACTCGACCAGCTATACCAGCCCACATCCCTGTAGACGCCTATGCTGGCCCTCTAGCACTGTTCCACTGCTGTACAGAGACTATGCCAGCCTTGCGACCCACTGCGTTACATCTATCCACTGCTGCTAAAGACATGCTTGAACATGGCCTCTCCACAAGATAGCTTATAATATAATTCAAATGGTTTAAATAGTTCATATGAAAATATTTTTATAAATTTCTATGATTGTTCAAGGAAATGAAAGGACCAGTGAATAAAAACATGTGTACTTTTAAAATAACAACAGCGTTGTATCTTATGACTTACAATACTTTCCATTGTGTATGCCTATGTATAAGTTATACTTAACAATAATTATTTTATAAGTTCTTTTATTAAATAAATTGACTTATCTTGTTTTTTTATTACAAGTTCCTTAGGTACTCAAGAGATTCCCACGTTGAGAACAGCCCAAGAGAATTTATTAAATTGAGCGCTTTACACTAAATTATACAGTATTGGCTTATACATAAATATTACATTTACTTACTATGTATATGTTACAACAAACAATACAATAGTAGATTCAACCTTAGTCTATTTGTGTATGAGACGATATGAAAAATATATTTTCTTTCAGTGCTGTGCCTATATTACAAATGGGACTTCTATAATTTGCATCCACAGCCATACAACAAAGTTCTTTTTCATCCCTTCTATTCAAAAAACGTCGTTTTGTTCCTCTTTAAGCGGGCCTAAAATAGCTCTTTTCTGTTCTAAAAGTCAGCGGGCAATAATGGGATTTGAATTTGGAACTTCATGTTCATTGGAATCGAACGCAAATTGAAGACCTATCTGCAATACTGCTTTGAAACCATTTTGAACTTCATATAATCCCTTGCTACGTTTAGTATTCTATTTTAAAATCCATCGAATTTCACTTTGCTCTGGATTCAAAATAGCGGCCTTAAAAATATTACTTTACTCCCTTGTCATACAATCTACTATTTTGTATCTGACTCATGGGAATAGGAGAGTCTTACATATCCTATTTTCCTTTTTACTGTTGGATGGCTGCTAATTGTCTGACTAGTAGGAGTGTAGTAAAATTGTGACTCAAAGCGAGACATGATTTCGGCATGAAAGTAATCAATTTTATTTTAGTAGTAACTATGAGTGGGACATAAGATAAATGGTGTAGTAACATGTGTATTATAGGGCTGTGTCTGCGATAAATAAATATTTTCACTTTATAAAAATAGTGATTTTTGCTTTTAGTAGTCTAGTCTCTGGTCTAGTCTAGTCTATGGGCAATATGAGGTACGACTTAAGGCTGCGCGTGCACATTTTATACGCATTAAGATTTCATGGGTACAAGCTAAGTGTATAATGTACTATATAAATTGTTTAGGTACCTGATATTGATATAAGTAGTTAGGTGCAGATTATAGGGCGTATTAAATCATTCAAAAGCTGTGCATTATTTAACATCTTCGGGCCCTGCAAAATATTAAAAAACCTACTGGACGAAAACATACACTTTTATTCTATATAAGGAACTCTAGACGAAAGGGAACTCTACATTAACTTGTCCGCAGTAAATGTGTAAGGCGACCCATGTTTCTGTGGCGTCGCAATTGAACGGGTTTAAGGTCTGGGCAAACAGCGGACGGGGCGGGACGGCGACGCGACGCTGGCGGGACGTGAAGAGTTGTAATGTATTAGTTAATGTAGAATAGGTCACATAGAGCCGTCGGTCGCGCTCGGCGCGAGAGTAGCGGTCGCGTTGGCCCTCGCATATTAGCCGCTGTGATTATATATAGTAGTAACGGTTTCTAGGAATCTTTATCATCCACCATCTTCGTGGTCGTCGGGCTATCCTTGCTTTTGTTTTACGTTGCTAGTATTACTAATATTATAAACGTGAAAGTTTGTAAGTATGGATGGATGGATGGATGGATGGATGGATGGATGGATGGATGGATGGATAGATGGATGGATGGATGGATGGATGGATGGATGGATGGATGTTTGTTACTCTTTCACGTAAAAATTACTGAATGGATTTAGAACTTTACAATAATATAGCTCATACATCAGAATAACACATAGGCTACAAGTTATAAAGATATTATGTGAATTACATCAATATAAACAAGTCGAATTCAAAATTTCTAAATGTCAAATTTTCGACCATATTAAACTATAATTGACAACTAACGTTTCGCTGTCAGTTGCGTTTTGTTAAAGTAGGTTTTATACGGACGGGATAAAAATCTCAGGTATCCTATGTCCAACTTTCTTTTTGTTTTAAATATATATAATGCGGAACAACGTTCGCCGGGTCAGCTAGTTTTAAATAAAAGTAGGTTATACCAAACGTAATAGCCGATACACGTTCGGTGTCCGCCATGCTTGCATGTACGTAGCACACGCATTTACAAGCGCGTAAACGACTTCCAAACGCCAAGCGAGATTTCTGGACGGTTGGGGCTTGTGGATGTTTGTCGAGCTTTGGCAAGCATGGAAACGCACCATATGACGGATGAGTGGAGTTTGTGTGGGTAGGGGGCGCCCCACCCGTTACCGGAACGAGGGAGCTTACGAGTACATAATCCGAAAATCCTGTCAAAATCGCCCTAGCGCTCGGGACAGTGTTGTCCGTGTTTACCGGTAGGTACATAACAAAAAATAACGGCAGGGCGAAGACTCGATTGCAACATACGTTTCGCATAATAATTCCGTATGTCTTCATATCGTGCGGTAGGTACCTTAAATACGAAGTAAAGTTACAAGTAGATGGTACAAAATATAGGTTGACGTTTATTTGGTGCGAGAGTAACTAGTGCTCGAGCGAAGTGGGGGGTCACCCGGAGCGGGCGGGGCCCCCGGGGCAGCCGGGACCCCCGGGGCCGGAGGGGCCCGGCGCCAGGGAGGCCAGGTAGGCCACCACGTCGGGCCTCCTGGCGGCCGCGGCCGCCTGCGCCGCGGTCAGCCCCGCCGCGTTGCGGACGCGGGTTCCGCTGCGCCGAGCCAGGAGGCGGACGCACGACAGCTGTCCGAACATGGCGGCCCCGTGCAGGGCGGTCTGTCCGTTCTGAAACATTCGCAGATTTGTGACGATCGATCGGTGGAGGCGGCAAATGTAGGAAATTTCAAGTGCACGGACTCACCGGCAACAATCCTAGATTGGGGTCGTACTTGAGCAGCTCGGCGACCACCGCGGCGTGGCCCTTGTGCGCGGCCTTGAAGAGCGGGGTGGCGCCGTCCTGGCGCACGGCGTCCACGTGGGCGCCGGCGTCGAGCAGCGCCCTGGCGGCGGGCGCGTGTCCGCACTGCGCGGCGATCCACAGCGGAGTGGCGCGGTCGGCGCGCGCCGCGTCGGCCCCCGCCCCCGCCGCCACCAGCGCGCGGCACACGGCGTCGTGCCCGTTCTGCGCCGCGATGAACAGCGGCGTCGCCTTGTCCTGTGGGCACGCTTCACTCGAGAACCGTTCTCGCCTCCAAAACCGAGGCGATAGCTTCGACGCTATACCTATAGGCTTAAGCCGAACGTCCACCGCCGGCTAAAATAAATTAGTTTAGTTTAACTTGCATTGTTGAGCCACTTTTTCATACATGTTAGTTCACAGTGGACGCACATGTATAATAACCAGGTTTGACTATGCGAGCTAAACTAACTTATTGTAGATGGCGGTGGACGTTCGGCTTTAGGAACGTCTGGCACCAAAATCGCCGATTAGCCATCGCTTCGTATGCTAAAGTGTATTTCTTTCTTTCTTATGCTATAGAAGGGTATTTCTTTCAATCGTGCCCTGCGCAAAGTATACTCGAATAACGTTCGTCAACGCTGGGACCCAGTAACCTCAGTAGATACCTAGATCTAGTCGTGCGGATTGTACCTATTCTCTGATAGGTTTCTGATTCTGATTTTTTGTGATCTATCCAAAGCTTTCGATTGTGTACATCACAACACTATTTTGAGAAAATTACAACACTATGGTATCAAGTTAAACGCGCTTAATCTCCTTGCCTCATACTTGAGTAGCAGAATGCAGTTTGCAGACATAAATGGAGTCAAATCTACTGGTTCACCATTAACAATGGGCGTGCCACAGGGGTCAATTCTGGGTCCGTTTTTGTTTCTAATTTATATAAACGATCTCGCCTTTTTTGTAAAAGATATTTGTAACATTGTTGTATTTGCTGATGACACATCCCTTATTTTTAAAGTCAACCGTAAGAAAACAAATTTTGACGATGTAAATAGCGCACTCGTGCATATATCACAGTGGTTCACTGTAAATAATTTATTGTTAAATGCAGCTAAGACAAAATGCATTAGGTTTACTACCTCTTACTCAAAAAGCAGCGTTAGTAAATTGATTTAAATGATAAATATTTTTATACCTAGAAGATTCAATAAAGTTTTTGGGCATCACTTTAGATTCCAAGTTACAATGAAGGCCCCACATTCTTAAACTTGCGAAATAAACTTAGTTCAGCAGCCTACGCTGTGAGACAGGTAAGACGGCTCACCGACGTAGACACCGCGAGATTCGTCTACTTTGGTTACTTCCATACCGTCATGTCATATGGTATTCTGCTTTAAGGCAACGCCGCAGACATTGACACAGTATTTGTATTACAAAAGCGTGCTGTGCGTTCCATTTACAATCTAGGACCCAAAGAATCACTTAGGAATAAGTTTTGTGATATAGGAATTTTGACTGTGGCATCGCAGTTTATCCTTGCTAATATCTTATTTGTGAGACAGAATATCAGTCAGTATAGGACCAACTGTGATGTCACTACGTCCACTATCCGGACAAGGGATAGGCATAAACTAGTGATACCTCACCTCAGACTGCAGAAAGCCCATGGATCTTTTTTAGGCCTCGGTGTTCGCTTGTGTAATAAAATTCCTGACGCTATCGTCAGTCTACCTTTCATAAAGTTTAAAAATGTTGTTATATCTACTTTAAATAATAAAGGGTACTACCGCGTCAATGACTATCTGTGTGACATTGATGCCTGGAAGTAACTGTCATTTTGTGCCTGTGCTCTGTTCCTTTAGCCTCTTGAATAATATATCTCCCTTGTACGTAGCATTTGGACAATGTCATATATTGTACACTGTATGTGTGAGCAACGACGCAATGGTTAGCTATTTATTCGTGCTTTTTGTAAACAAACCCATTGATTTGAAAAAAAACATCTACAGAGTTTCTTGCCGGCTCTTCTCTGTAGAGCAGCATTCCGAACCGGTGGTAGTTTCAGCATGAATGTGGGTGGACTTAAGGGTTGTGGAAGATCAAGAGAGATGGATGGATTGTAAGCATGAGAAATTGTGTATGAAAGGTGTGACTGCAGATATGACGACTGATAGGTGTGTATGGAGACTACCACCTAGCGTGGGACAGGGGTCGTAAGATGATGATAATGGTAACTGTAAATATGACGATTTATAAGAGTTTTGTGATAAAACCTACGTAAATAAAGTTAATTTTGAGTTTGAGTGAACTCAAGTTGCGATTTGTAAATCTACAAATCTGCCACGTGCAGATTGAAAAAAAAGTTGCAAAGAAATGGTCCCTCTTAAATATCAAATGAGTTATCGATTCAAATCGGATATAAATTAAAGCATTTTTTTTTCAAAAAATACCCTATTGGTACAGTCTGCACCAGAAGTAGCTCTACAACTATACTGGTACATAAAAGATGCTCACAAAAAAGTCATCTTTTCAAATAGTTAATAAAATATTGACTGCTAGGCTAGCATTTGCAGGGTGACTGTCATATTATTGTAATAGTATATTTCATTACAAGTGCGGAAAGGCTGTCATTGCAAAGAGTTCCGATAAATGTCTACCCGAGCCGAGGCGCAGCCGAAGGCGAGGGTTGACAGTCGGAACAAGTTGCAATGACGATTCCGCACGTGTACTGAACGACTATTTTTAATACAGTTGCGAAAAAATGAAGCAATTTAATAAAATAACAAAAACACAATAAACTCAACTAACTAATCAATTATGACTTATAAAAAAAATGGCGCCAACCGTAGAATATAAGCAGAGATTTTTTTTTCTTCACCCATTTTCGTAGGCAAAAGCAACTATGCCCATACAGCCAAGTCTTCAGTAGATTTTTTTTATTTATATGAAATGAAAATGAAATGAAACCTAACCTAACTCATTCAATCAAATCATTAAATCTAATATTGAAACAAATTAGTAAGTAGTTTAGAAATATACGTATTTGCGTGAATCATAAAAACTTCTATGATTATTTTTAGTAAAAACTTCATGGTTGGTTTTTCCTTTGACAGTTGGGAAAGAAAACGCACTAGTGCGGGAATGGTAAAAAAAAAGCACGCGTGTGTAATAGCCCACTTCCCGAACGCTATACGTCCCTGCATTAAGCCACTTTTTGAGCAACTGTATTAAAAATATTAAAACAGAACATTGTGAATACATAATGATAATATTGGTCCTCTTTGAAACTATCCAAATCTTTTTTTTTAAACTAACCCTGATAACATTCACGTACAAAAATTACACCCAAATACAGAACAAGTGCCTCTGGGTTACAAAATCAAAACTCATTTAATCAAGTTGGCTTATTAGACCTCTTTTGACAAGTCAAACAATAAAATATAATAAAATTTACCATTTAAATTTAATTATTTACCATCTACCACCGGTTCGGAATGCACCTCCACAGAGAAGAGCCGGCAAGAAACTGTGTAGTTGCTCTTTTTAGATCGCCATTTTTGGGTACAAGACTGGGTATAACAGATTTGTGAGACAAAACTCGCGCAATAGTTGAAAAGGGCCAAACATCAGCCAGATGTAGTCAACAATAGTAACCTTCTAATGCCCGAGCCAACCGACCCTCAACAACGGCGCCTGTTCACAGCCATCGCCCTCCTCAACCATATTGCAGGGAAGAGAACGACCCGCCGCACGACGCCACCACTGCCATGTGTCTTAAAGTGAGCATGATAACTCGAGCACCAGGGACACAAAGACACTTTCCCGACCCCGGAATCGAACCGGGGACCCATGATCCATATGCGGAACATAAAACCCCTCTTTGGCTTCATAGGTGCGGCTCTGGCACAAATATCAATCTTTATAAAAACTTGGTAAGAAAAAACTTAGGTACATCTTATTTTGATAAATTAAAATAATTTTATAAAACGAGAATGTTCGTATTTAGCTCTTTGGCTAAAGAGTTTGCTGACCTCTGCCCTAGACCAACAAGGTAATCATCTTGCATGGCAATCAAATTGCATTAGCAATGCCAATATATGTTTTGGATGATCATTGTACGATTCATTATCACAATCTACCACGATTGACAACCATAACAACGGCAAGTAAAATACAAAAAAAAAAACATAAAATGTGACCCTATTTTCATAGAGTATTTCAGTGCCACAATTTTAGGATGGCAAGCATTACTTGACGCTTATAATAATCCAGATGTAAACATATATTTCACCTTGACTGCACCTATAGCAATGACCATGCCCGGACCACAGTAGTAACTCCTAATGCAATTTCTAATCTACTATCCATCAATAGTTTGCGAGATGATGATAACACAATATTCCTAGGTACCTACCTATTTTGACATTTAGCTACAAGTTTAGTAAAGCAGTAAGTAACGAAGTTTAGTCTAGAACGGTAAGCCCTCTGAGCTTCTTGCCAGTTCTTCTCAGCAGTGGTCGCGTTCCAAACTGGTGGTAAACTATATTACTTTGGTTTGTATAAAATTTATTAATATGTTGACAATTTGTAAGTGTCCATTGTGTCAAATGCAAAATAAATTATTTGACTTTAACTTAGTAAAACAGTATGCAACGAAAACTAACTTCATCAAAAAATGTGGAACGCTTCACGATTTTGCGTGTCATCCTTGCGCAGGGGCCATGCTAATCTTCTCTGTATCGTTCCAATTTTAGTATATGTACTGCCGAAGCAAGTACAATTGTGTGGTCTCAATTTTGTAATAAGAGCTAAATATGAACATAAATTTTAATACCGCGAGTTACAACTAATGACAAATATCTCCTCATTGAACTTTTAAATGCATATTAATTATAGCTTACATATTTATTAATACATTCAATTTATTAATAGAAGAGTATCATATTAAAATATGTACTGTTTTTGTAGCTTTAATAAATAAAATCTTACAAAAAGACCAAGTATGGTGAGTCAAGCGCCACCTAGTTTCCGAAGACAAAAACTTTACGATGCTGAAGTTTAAAAGTTATATGCATAGATGGCGCTGTAAACATGATTTATATACGTGCCGTCTTACCTTCATACAAGAATTAACATTAGCTCCTCTCCGAATGAGTTCGTTTACAACCGGCAGATGGCCGCACTGGCAGGCCACGAACAACGGAGTTCCGCCATCCTGCAAATGCATCCAAGTGAATTTTAGAAACATTTTTAAAATAATTAGATATAAAGCCTTTTTTCCATTTATCTTGTTCTCCCCTTCGTGGTTGTGGACATAATTAATTACATAATATCTAGCTAACTAATTATATTTGTCAAACCGATTATTTCACTCTTTTTTACATTAATAACTTTTTAACGGATTTATTAACATTATTTAACTTTCTACGAATGCTTGCAGAGAGTTTAAGCATGACTGACCAGGCTAGGAGCGTCGATGTTGGCCCCCGAGTCCAGCAGCAAACACGCCACGTCCAGGAAGCCTCCCTGAGCCGCGAAGAACAGCGCACTCGTGCCCGTCTGCAAACAACACCAAACATAATTTGGGACTGTTTATATTCACACTGCCGAAGTAGCGTACGTACCCCTTGTTTCCCGAGCTAGCTCCTACAAATATGTTTAAACCAACAATAGCCATAATATAGTAATACTAGCTGACCCCGCAAACGTAGTTTTGCCACAAAAATATTGCTGTTAAATAATAGGGGTTGATCGTAGAGAGCTTAACATAAAGGGTCGTATGTATTTTGGTATGCTGTATCATAAAAAAAATAAAGAAATAAAAATTTGGCCTTAACATTTAGGGACATGAAAAGTAAATGATTCCCATACCTACCAAATGTAAATATAAAATTTTATCAAAATCGGTCAGGCCATTTCGCAGGAGTTCAATAACAAAAAACATGACAATTTTATTTACCGAGGCGGTGGTAGGTATTTTAGACGAAATTATCCTAATGTGCCACGCTGCCACGACAGGTCGGTACAGGGTTTGTTTCGAGTTTTCCTTCTTTTGCGGCTAGGCTCTTGCGTTGGTATGGGTTGGTGACATTTTGTATTCTAAATCCGTCACCACACGGAATGATCGGTCCCATATTAGCAACCCATAAATACGCCAAGAACATCCTGAGCAAGTACCTAGCTAACTATAAAACTCAAGTTGTTATACTCACTGTCCGGCAACAGGCGGGGTCAGCTCCCTGAGCCAGAAGCTCCCGTACGCACTCCGTGTGCCCCATGGCGGCTGACAAGATCAGTGGTGTGGTTCCATCCTACCGAAGAATAGTTCATCAGGCTGGTTTCACACAGTACAAATTGGATGTCTATACATATTTCTATTAAATGCTATATAATAGTATTCCCAGGTCATATTTAATTTTTAATCAAACATCAACCACGGTTGTTTTCTATGGAAATTTACTTGCAATCACCATAAAAACTCAACAAGCTAGCCAGTATTGTTTGTACGTACTGTCAGCATAAAAAGGTTAGCGGTACCATATTTAGAAGTAAATATTTAGTAGGGGTTCCACTCTATGAACGTAATTGCTTTGCTCCAGTGCATCAGACTGCATGTAGCCTATTAAGTCTTTTCCACAGTGGATACGAACGATTAGATATTTTTTCCGTTGCTGTTCTATATGTATAAACTACCAGTTGCCATCGATATCCATGCGCCTCATGAACATGCACACAAAGGCATAGCTGTCAGGAGGGATGACAGAATAGAGAAGAATGTTTTGGAATGGTAGTTTATTTTATATGTCATCAGCTTCAAGAAGAATGAACTAACTAGATTAGTTTTTGTTCGCCCACGTACCGCTTCAACGAACACACTAATAACAACATCATTAAGCCCGAACTAGGTAGCCAATGAAATCTTGAGTCCATATAAGTAAGGTTCCGGAAACGGTCACTCCTTTTCCAATACATAAAGGCTTCCCGCACATCCTACTGGGAATATAGGTCGTTAAAGTAATTGCTTTTGCATACACTTTGGTAACAACAACGCTACATGACACTGAAAGTTTGGTTTAAAATGTTTTTTTATGTTATGTTTTTTTACATTATGTTTTTTTAATATTTTAAAGTGCAACCACTGAGTTACTTGCTGACTATCTCCGAGAAGTAGACTTACGAACCAATGGTACACTAGGCCGACGCCGGCGCTAAGCACGACGCCTAAGTTGACTTTAACACCGACTGTGGGCGATACCAAGAGTCATTTTACGATCGACCCAGAATGCGACGCCAAGCCCTAAATTAAAAGCGACACAAAGGACATCAGTTTATACAAATTCGGTGGTTGGTCGGACAGATAGATATATATCGCGTGCGTGGGTGATAACGTGCAAATTAGCTTCGAAAGTCACACATAATCTACATAAAATTAAAATAGACATCATTTCAACTTAGTTCTAAAATTTAAATTAGCTTTCTCAAGGTACGATGACTGTCAAACGAGTATCTTGCTTTTTTTCGATCGTCCGAAACCAGAAATAATACAATTAGCTTAACGCTAATTGTATTATTTCGATCATGTAAGAAACTTCTTCGCGTATACACTGACAGAGAGGTGTTTGACAACAGCATCTTGATGGACGGTTTCAGGTGCTCTCCGAAGCACGAAAGTGGTTTTATCATAAACATAATGGGCACTTATCCAACATTCAGCAGAGCAAATGTGCAGATTAATCATCCCCTCCCCCCTATCCATTAGGCTAAAGCCTGAGCGCCTAATAGTATAGCGCACTCTAATACATGCAAGCAATGGCTGAGTGTGGCTCACAACTGCAAAGGGCTTGCTAAGTATCACGTTTGTCACTCGTTAAAAGAATGCCCTACATTTCCGAGAGCGCAATCGTGTCTCTATCAAAGGAAAAGAAATTTTAATGAGAAACTTGATGGCTAACATGGTTGGCGTGAAAATGGGCGACCGTCGGAAATTGTAGCGTCAAATTGTTTTAAACGATGGTGGTTGTGAGAGTACATTATGATTGTTTTAGAGTCGATTAGAGTTTAGAAGGTACGGTAAGCATTTTAAAATAACGACATTAGTGGCATAACTGTGAGGATCGACGATCTTCTTATTTCAAAAAAGTTTAACTTTACACTTGCTTTCAGAGCAGAAGTTTATTTTTATTCGGATTGCTTTGATGTCTTCGATGTAATCCATTTTTATACATATTTGCAGCATCGGAACTATTCACAGCGCCTAAAACATTATTTGGTGAGACTATTTTTTCTGTCTCGAAAGTACTGTAACCATTTCTGACCGACCAGATTGTAACGGACAAGATTGTATCTGATCAGGGAGGATACCCAAAAATACTTTAGGCCAATGTCGCTATATTCATTCTCACACTCTCCGGCCAAAAAGCCATATTACAACAATCACAAATTCTCACATTCATAATAAAGTTACGCAAGTACAGCGTCTGTTGATAATAAAACATGACGAGGCAACCGCGACTCTGGGAATCACGACCTTTCGTGTATGCAAGTTACAAACACGGGGCGGGCCCAGTTAGGTTAGGTAGACCCACTAAGATTTCGGAAAGAAAACTTAATCTTTTTCCTGAATAATAAAAATGTTTTGTCGCTCTTATTGCAAGATGTTAAATAGACAATTACCTACCAGAAAAGTAGACATGGACATATGTGAAGCCGTACACCCTGCATGCTGGGTGATGCTTGATGATGAGTGGTGGTACAAATCAGATACTTTTTGCAATCCAACTTATTTTGTTTCTATGAAATACCGTGATTAATCGCCAACGCTTACTCTCTGACACCACCACGCTTGTGTAAATATCACAAAGAATAAAAATGGTTGAAAGCGGAGCACTAATATGAATGTATATCTTTACTTTTAATTTTCGACGATATTTCTACATCGATAAAATTCATCAGCAGTTCATAAAATATTACATCTTCCAACGTAAACAACGAACATGCATATAAGCGTGGTTTTTAATGTTTTGAAAATTAGAATCGTTTGGTCGATTATTTGTGGCAGACTTAAAAAAGAAACTTACTGTACGTAAAGAAAGGGATTGAAAATATTAAAACTTCAAAACCATTTCCTGGTCGTAATCTACTTTTCATTCTGGTACTTCATTAATCGTTAAAGGAAACAGCCGTTAGCTGATGAGTTCGTAGCCTCGGCCCGATCCACATTAATCACGCTCCTCTGTATATGAGTTATGCAATAGCATGACTTCTGACACAGAGGAGAATGGCCTGTTCAGTAGGTGTAAGACGTTTGAAAGAAGGGAAAATAATGCAATCCGGATTTCATGATATACTAATAGACGCGTAAACATTTTGATATTAAAATAAAACAAACCATGGCCTTGCTGGTGTAGTTGTTGGATAAGCAGTCTTTGTATCACGTATCACCACCGCTTCGATTCCAGGATCGGGCAAGTGTCTTTGTGATTTTTTGAATGATGATGATGTGGAGATTTTTTGCAGGAACTATAATAGTAACCTGCCGCACGAATGTTAAAATAATAAGTTTAATATATGTCGTACCCTATCTCTGGAGTCGATGTGCACTTTTCCAGTGTCCAGCAGCTGCCGAAGGCGGTCGCAGTCTCCTCTCAGCGCAGCCAAGTGGAACTGCACGTCTGTGCGTGACTCTTTCTGTGGGCAAAATAAAAATATTCATTAGATACCTCATCTACCTACTCAACCAAGACATTTTTTAGTGTTTTTTGTTAAAATGTATGCAGGATCAATTTATCGGCCAAGTTTAGGATATCTAAACAATACTTTATGCATAATAAAGTTGGTATATATTCATTATGCTGCGGTCTCCAAACATACTCCAGACGAAACTTTATGTTATAAGCATTGGCATGAGGCTGCAGACTAAGGCCATGCTTCAATAAACCGAAGAAGTACCCACTGCAATGAGCTCTAAAGTTATAAATCACGAGACCTTTTTTAAAAATGTTGCAAACAAGACGTTTGCTAAATATGTAATTATGTTTGTGTAACATATTTTTTGTACTCCGCCATTTAGCTTATAGTCACACGATGCGTGATCTAGGCAATTACGTGTCGCGCAAAATATACACATTTGTGCCTGTTAATTGGACAAGCAGTTATGCCCATTTAGTCACCATTTTTATAATAATTACCTATTGTTGGCTGAAGTAAAGGTCTTTCAAGTTCTAAATGCTATGCTATGCGATTTTGAACATTTCGTTGTTCGTTTCGACTTTTTTTACCTTGCAGTTCAGTTTTACTGCTCTAACTGTCGTGTTGCTGGTGCGTATTGAGTTATCATAGATCACAATAAATAAAAGAAGAGAAAGGACTTCTCTTTCATTTTGGACACTGAAGTATTTTGGTGCGCACCGTTATTTGTAACAAGCGGTGTCACCCACCTTGTAAAATGCAAATTTATGCGTTGTTTTGACCGCAAATGTATAGAACCAAAATCCGTGACTCACTGTTAAAACAATATACATTTGGATTTCTTTGTACTCAAGAAACTTAGTGTAGGTATGTATAAATTACAAAGTGTTGAATCTCTTACAATCCCTTAAATGGATATTATGTTATGTATAACTCGCTCGACATCGATATATTTTTAATTAGCTAATTTTTACTTTTAGTTTCCTTATTCTCTTTTAGACTTAATTTATAGTTTTTAATATTATATTATGATTTAGTCTATCTATGAATACAGACATTTTTTAAACAGTGTTCTAGGTCAAATCGTTAAATTATCACAATCGACCTTTGCTTAGATATTTCTTTTTGACATCTTTGAATTTGCTCAAATATCTGCCAGTATACACGTCGGGTTTTGTTCACAGACAGTCCATCCATGCGCTACGGGAGCCGGATTGTTTGTTATGTTTCTAGAATAAAAAACAGACGGTGTACAGCCACCTTAACGTTTCCCCTCTACTGAGTATTGGATGAGCGGGATCTGATTACGGTACATGTAGATTGGAGGCGATCGCATGTCGAGATTTCCCCCTGATAATCGAGCATCGGCGTATAAGTTCACAGGACAGTGGAAGTTTCGATCTGTTGGTAAAATTGTACTTTTACTATTAGATACATTCATATTTGTAGGTTTTTGGTTTGGATAACGTTTAATTGTCCAATCCTGTAAGGAACCAAGAGTCTCGCCAAAGCTGGTGAGATAGACATATGATACCCAGAGTTGTGTAGTCATATGTCAGGTCATCTATTCTTATACTAGTCTATTCTCTGCAAACGAGTAATTCAATGTAAATTTTATAAATAACTAGACGGCTATTGTAGCCAAATGTTAATACCGTATTATTCCTTCTTCAACTGTCTACATAGTTTTTTATTACTATGCTGACATCCATTTTACGGAACATACAACGAGTTGTTGTGAGAGAAAATAGCATTAGGTACGCATTTGACTATATTTTTGTTGCTACGTCAAATCCAACCTTACCATTATAATGTTTTTTTGTATTATCCTATAGGTAGTCAAATTCTGAGCGAGACGGAGGATCTTTTAAAAAACAAAATTCAATTATTAAAATTATTTATTAATTAATTAAAAGCGTACAATCGCTACTATGGTCAACTTAGAACTAACTTAACCTATCCGAATAACGGGCCACCATGGGAAGCTTAGCTCCGCTTCGTCAGTGGTCCGATACAATTCCTACGAACGGATATGCTGCGGTTGCATGTAACCGATCGGCATAACAATTCCCGCTAAAAGATAGTGGGCGTATGCTGCGGTTGCATGGAACGGACTGACGTAACTCCTCCCTCCTTAAGTTCGAAGTTCTCTTCTATGGGAGAACTTCGAAACCACGGTTTACACAGTTTATCATGATATTTAAAGATAGAGAAACAAACTATTAAAATAATTAAAATATAGAGTAACATGGTCCAAATGCTTATGCTATGCACTTCAATAATTGCCCTTTTGCTATCACTATCACTATCACTGAAACTTTTCTTCAGGGCGAATGACAGGAACTTCAGGTCAGCCAGGTCTACGCCTTCCAGGTTTACAGGTGGTGCGAGTCTGGTGTCTTCTGGTGACTGCAGTACAGGTAAGTTTGGAATTGGCAGCTTTGCGTACTCTATGTTTTCCGTGTCCATCTGGTGCATTTTCAGGATTGCATCGTGGATTTTCACCTCGCAGGAGTCATCTAAGGTAAGTAAATACGTTCCTCGAATCTTTTCGCGAAATATTTCGTCGCTGCAGGTTCTGGTAAGTATCTCTTCTTCTCTACTATAGAGTATCCATCTGTTGGTCAGTACAAATTGGGCTCGGACCTTCTCAATATTTATGGGGATCTGGATGCAAGACGTCAGGTTCTCAGCATACGTCATCAAACTGGTAATGCAGGGATCGCGAACAAACTGGAGCGTCTCTTGGTCGGTGCAGAGGTAAGTGGACTCGTCGACTTCTTCGCACTGGTGAGTGAGCAGTCTGATCTTCGACCCTTTTGCTAATAGGTAAGGATATTTAGGTAATATGACGACGGTGGATTCACGGCGTAGGACAGGTAAGGGAAATAGTTTATAATAGTTATAAGTATCTTTCTCGATTAGAGGTATTTCCAAAAGGTAAGTGATTCGTTTTTCTTTAAAATAAGCTTTTAATGTAATGCTTTGCTCTAACTTAACTAAGTTATCTAAACTAGGTGTAAATACTAAATTTTCTATCCTACTAATATTCTGAAGAAGGTATAAAAGTTGATCAGACTCTATAATAGACTGGTGTAAAACTCCTAATCTACTAAACGATACACTAGTTTCTATCTCGTCTAATTTTGTCTGAATTTGCTGAAAATTATGAATCAATAAATTGTAAGTATTCATGGACTGTATTTCTAAATGCTCTACTTTTAAACCTTCAAGCTTCTTAGCAAATGATTCCATCTTAGTGTTTAATTTAATAAGGTTATCATTTAATATAAATGTAGAATTTGTCAAGAGTTGCATCATTTCATTAATAATTGTTAATTTTCTATTACTAGCGTTCTGTTGAGTTTTAACTTCATTAATTAATTTCTCGTATTTAATGGCATCTTCATTATCTAAGTTTCCAGTTATCATTTTAAGAAGTGAGCCAAGAGGATTTATTAAACCTCGCTTGATTCGAACGGTTGGAATAATTTGGTGGAACTTAAATATAGTCGCATTCTTAACATATTCTACTTGTTTTCTTATATCTATAAAATTGTATACAAAATTCTTATCAAAATTAACCTTAACTAACTTATCTAATTCAGAAAGACGTTCAATGTTAAACTGTAAATCGTCTTCTAATGGTTTAATATCTAACACTTTCACAATTGTCTTTTCTCAACACTGCGACACCATTTTTCACAGGTAGAACTCCAGGGTTTTTATTTAAATCCTGCAGTTGAAGGGCCTGCAGTTGGCTCATCATGGCTACTGCCAGGAGGACGTGGATGTGCCTGTGAAGGGCGTTTAATATTTTTTAATGGTGCTTTAGTTTGACGGTTTTTCACGCGTATGGGAACTACATTTCTAACAATTTCATCAGTAACTACTGCCTTTTGAAAACGTGGCTTATCTTTACTACTTCTTTTATTAACTTCTTTAGCAAATATTGTATCACCAGGTTGGATAGCAAATTGTGTCTCTCCACCTCGTTTTTCAATTATTTTCTCTTTCTGTTGAATGTTCTTTTCGCTTAAATGTTTGTATAGAAATTTAGTTCTCTTTGCATGTTCTTTTATTAATTGTTGCATGTATTCTCTTTCACAGTCTATATTAAATGGGTTTTTAGTATCTGTATGTCCTAATAAAACTTCAAATGGGGTAAAACCTGTTGTTGAATGTATTGAATGATTGTAAGCCATTATAGCGTACGTCATTACGTTTGCAGCGTCTGAGTATTTGTTCTCATACTTTGCTAGTCTGTAAATCTCTATCAAAGTAGAGTGGAATCTCTCTATGAGACCCATAGAGTTAGGATTATTGGGGGTTCCAATATGAAGTTCTACTTTATAAAGGGCTAAAAGTTCTTTTAAGAGGGCGTTATTGAATTCTGAACCGGAATCAGAGCTAATTTTTATAGGTACACCGTAAAAAGAAAAGTATTTAATAAGGGCTCTCACTACTTCAGGGGTAGATCTATTGGGGATTTCTAATGCTTGACCAACTTTGCTAAATGCGTCAATTACGGTTAAATAGTAATGTCCTTCAATAGAGAATAGATCAATAAAGATTTCTTCCAATGGTTTAGTTTGGGTCTGTGATAGTTGAAGTTTGGGTTTCAGCGGTTTTCTATCGTACTTCATCTTCTTGCAAATTTCGCATGAGTTAATAAAACTAGATATAGTCTGTTCCATATTATGCCAAAAATAAGTACGTCTAATATGTGCTAGAGTTTCTCTTATACCTCTATGACAAGTTTTTCCTGTGTGGTATTTTTCAACTATTTCCTTTTGTTCTAATTCGTCTTCTATATAAACCACTCTTTTAGTACATTCGAAGAATTGAACTGATTCCTTTTTGAATAAGAAAATTACCATTTGTGTAAACTGTTCTCTATGTTTATCGTCTTCAAAGTAAATGAAATATTTTTTATTGTTTCGAATATATTCTTTTAAAAATTGTTTAATAAGATCGGGATGATTAAGGGGTAAATGAACTTCTAAAATTGTTTGCTTTGGTCTGGATAGATTTTTGACTGATAGTCTATCGATTGACCATGAGAATACTAAGATTTGGTTAGGCTTTGTATCAATGGCTTCTTGTAAAATAGGGATACCTTTGGATTCAGTATCTTGACAAGAATGTGCCGTATCGGTAGATGAATTGTCGGCTGTCAAAGTTGAACTAGAAGGGCATGGTATTGAATAAGGCGAACGACATTTTACATTTTTATCTGAATCTGTATCTGAGATAACTATTGCCTCTTCATCGTTTGAAGATAAGGGTGTTGGTTCATTTGGTCGGCCTAGGGTTTTCTTTTGGATTTTACCTAAATTTTCAATTTCTTTTGTTAGTTGTTTTATGTGTTCATTTCTGTCTTCGTCTTTGTCAATGTTAACTTTAGTTGAGGTGTTGTCATCGTTACCTAAGGCGTTCGTTTGGATTCTTGATAAGGCGTCTGCGTTACCATTGCATTTTCCACTTTTATGGACAATTTCAAAGTTGTATTCAGCTAATCTTAGTCGCCAACGTGTTAATCTACTATTTGTTTCTTTAAGAGAATTAAGCCATGCTAAGGGCTTGTGATCTGTAAATATAGTGAATTTACTACCATAAAGATAGGGGCGGAAGTGTTTGACTGCCCAAACTATGGCTAATAATTCTTTTTCAGTAACACTATAGCGCGTTTCAGCATCATTAAGTGTTCGGCTGGCATAAGCCACTGGTTTGTCATTTCCAATTGGACCTTGAGAAAGGACCGCTCCAAGAGCGAATTCTGAAGCGTCTGTTGTTAAGATATAGGGCTTTTCTGGATCTGGATATTGTAATATGGGGGCATTTACGAGAATTTCTTTACATTTCTGAAAAGCTGCTATATAATTTTCATCGTCAATGGGCATTGAGCGTTTTTTCTTCAGTCTAGCTGTCATTGGTTGAGTAATTTTGGCAAAATCTTTGATGAATTTTCGATAGTATCCAATGAGGCCTAAGAAACTCTTTATTTCAGTAGTAGTACGGGGTAGTGGATAATCTAAAATAGCTTTAATTTTGTCGTTATTGGGTTTTAATCCGTCGGTCGTTATTGAATGTCCTAGGTATAATACTTCTTTTCTTAAAAACTCGGATTTGTCAAGTTGCACTTTTAGGTTAGTCTTTCTAAGTCTGTCGAAAACGGTACGTAATTTAGATATGTGTTCTTGTAAGCTGGATGAATATATAATTATGTCATCTAAATATACTAGGCAGTGAATTCCTTGTAGTCCACGTAGTACATTGTCAATTGTCCTTTGAAAAGTCGCTGGTGCTGTCTTAAGTCCAAAGGGCATACGAGAAAATTCGTAATGTCCAGAGTTTGTACTAAATGCGGTCTTTTGTCTGTCCTCTTCTGCTACTTCAATCTGATGGTAACCACTAGCAAGGTCAAGAGTCGAGAAGTAACAACTGCGTCCTAATTTGTCAAATAGTTCGGTAATGTTAGGTAAGGGGTACTTGTCGTCAATAGTAATTTCGTTCAATTTTCGGTAGTCAATTACAAGTCTATATTTCTTTTCGTTGCTAGCATCCATTTTCTTTGGTACGAGGTGCACGGGTGCACTCCAGGGTGAGTATGATTTTTGAATGATGTCGTTTTCTAGCATATTTTCAACTTGTCTATTTATTTCGTCGTTAATTACTTGGGGTTGTCGGTATGGTCTAATAAAAATCGGGTCTTCGTTTCTAGTTCGTATGCAGTGCTTTACTTCATTTGTAAAAGTCAATGGTAGTTTGTCGGAGTGGAATATGTCTTTGTATTCTAAGCAAAGGTTTCTAATACTGTCTCGTTCTTCTGCGTTCATGTGGTCTAGGCGTAATTTGTTAATATTTTCGGTTAAAATTTGGTCTATTTCTAAGTTATTATGGTCGTCTAATTTGTTCAGATTGCATTTTGTTCCGTCATATTTAGTCACTATAAATGGTCTTGTTATTGTTAGAGTCATTTCTTTGTCTAGTGTATTTTGTATGATTGTCGTTGCGTAACCATTTTCACACTTAACTAAAGCAGTAGGCATTCTAACACCTTCACAGAATAATTTATAATTTAGTATAGCATCTCCATTTTCTAGGTTAGTTGGTAATTTAACTCTTTGTTCACAACGTGGGGCTAATTTTATTTCGTTTCCAGGGTTATAGATAATAGGTATAGCTGTTGAATGGGTGTAAAGAATTTCGTTTTTCATATCAATTTTAGCGTCTAATTGTTTCAGAAGGTCACTTCCTATGAGGCCGTCGTAACACCCGTCGACGTCATAGATGTAAAACTTATGCGTTTCAGTACTATTGAGAGTTGGGAATAAAGGTATAACTATAACTTCATCATGTTGGCTAGATGCGTGGGTGCTAATAACTTCAAATGGTTCGTAGTGTTTATAATTTTGAAAATATTCATTTGATTTTTGTGGGCTGATAAAGGATCTTGAACTTCCAGTATCAATCATGAATTTAGCATTGATTTCAGGTATTATTACGTAAGGTAATTTTAATGTATTGTAGTTAAGCTTTATTATTTCAGGGGTTTGTTGGAGGCATCGGTTGGAAAATTCTCCATATTTTGTGTAGCTATGTCTTGGTCGTCTGGTTGTATATTAGTCTCGTAAAATTCAGGGTCGTTATTTTGGTCGTAATAGTCTTGGTAGTAATCTAGTTCAGAATGGTCGTCACACATGTAAGCATTATAATTATTTTCAGGTTCATTTAGGTAAAGTTCGTTCATACGAAATCCTTGAGGTTTAGGTTGTGGAGCTGTACGCATACTAACGTCAGTAGAAATTTGAGGTGGTAATTTTTGTGGAGGTCGGTAACCAAATTGTTGGCCTTGGTTAAACTGAGGTCGATAACCAGATGGTTGACCTTGGTTAAACTGAGGTCGGTAACCAAACTGCTGACCTTGATTGAATTGGGGTCTATATCCAAATTGTTGACCTTGATTCAATTGAGGTCGGTTGCCAAATTGTTGACCTTGATTAAATTGTGGTCGGTAACCAAACTGTTGCGGTTTCTGACCGAACTGTTGAGGTTGCGACGAAGGTAATTTAATTTGTCTACTATGGGGTATACCAAATTTAAATTGGGGTTGAGCCTGATAATGATTTGCAGAACTAGGGTTGTTAAATTTATGATTCTGTTGGTTATGTGAAAAGAAAGGCTTCATACCAAATCTCTCTGTAAATGGGTTTTGGTTAGATGGCTGGGGCCTTGCTGGTATTACATTCTGAGATTTTAACATTCTATTGCGTGTGTTATATTGGTACATAAAATTGACTTCTTCTAGTACTATGCTTAAGGCATTTTCTAAGGAACTTACACCTTTTAATCTTACAATACGAAGTAAATCCTCCGGTAAGTTGTATAAAAACACATTCATTGATAAGTGATCGTATATTATGACTTTGCTTCGACGAAGATTTATGTCGTCGATCAGGTTCACCTTAGCAATTAAAGTGCTTTTAACATTTTGTATTCTATTGCAAAAGTCTAAATATGATTCACCATTATTAATTTTAAGAGTTTCTAATTCTATGGCTATGCACTCTTCTGAGCGCGGATCGCCGAAGTGCTGTTCTAAAGCAGTTTTTAAAAGAGGCCAGGTATCCAAGTCTTGGCGCTCACTAATAAGTGCGGCTGCTCTACCTGATAATCTTGATGTAATAACATGGAATACATAAAGATCCTGGTCAGAATTTCTGTCTACTCTACAACAATTAATAACGTATTCACATTTTCTTATGAATAAACTAAGGAGCTTTTCATCCCCGTCAAATTTTGGGATAACGCTCGCAATCTCCTTCGGGATCTGAACTATATTATTCATATTTATTTCTTTATTATATTTATTTAACACAATTATTATATTATTTAATTTTTATATAATATTATATAGCTATTTATTTAGTTTCAATTTATTTATATAATTTATCTTTTAACTTATATGCTATTTAAAAGAACCACGAAACACTTTTCGATTTTCAGAAATAGCGTTCTAAGCTCTAGATTTACCTATAACTATATGAAAAGGATAGGACTTTGACTGGGAATAGCTATTTGGGTCTACTCACAGACTGCCCATGTCCCTCGGTTGAGTCTAAGCTTGTAGCTATTCTTCCTCCGGTAACTCACTCGTGATGCACTAAAAAGTTCACTTTTTAATGTCCTTGACAAAATTTATTTGGTTCGCGGATTTCCGTAAAACGTTAGAACGTACGACGTAACACTTACTATTTTCACAAGTTTTTCGCGTCGCGGAAATCCTACCGGCTGCGCCAGTCAAATTCTGAGCGAGACGGAGGATCTTTTAAAAAACAAAATTCAATTATTAAAATTATTTATTAATTAATTAAAAGCGTACAATCGCTACTATGGTCAACTTAGAACTAACTTAACCTATCCGAATAACGGGCCACCATGGGAAGCTTAGCTCCGCTTCGTCAGTGGTCCGATACAATTCCTACGAACGGATATGCTGCGGTTGCATGTAACCGATCGGCATAACAATTCCCGCTAAAAGATAGTGGGCGTATGCTGCGGTTGCATGGAACGGACTGACGTAACTAGGTACAAACGTAAGGACTACTTCCATCAAATGCGCAAAAAATTATATATTATAGAAAATATTGTTTATTCAGTTGCGGTATAGAGAACGACGCACGCGCTCAACGTAGCCAACTGTGAAATTGTATGTAAATAATAATGAAATCATTATGTGCATTTAATCATTTCCGAGGTGTTAAGTAAATAAGTTTGTAAGGACCTTCAATGTTTTACAATATTCAAGCCAATAACAAGTCGTTGCACCTTCATAATCATCAAAGTATCGGCGGATGAGTCGCACCTCTGTAACACCCATCGCTTGAAGATGGAAGAAGAAAGTAGCCTAGGATGCCACATTGGCCTAGCTCGACGCCACGTCATAATTTTCGGCTATTGCGGTTAGTTGCTCTTCCCTTACGTTCCTTTAGTCACACACTACTACACACTATTATAACCTCGCCACCACATGAACAGTGCAAGTTGCTGAGTTACATTTATGTAGCGAGATCTCGGGTGAAATTATTGTGTTTGAATGAAAACTATGTATCTAATAATCGTATGTTATATTGATTCAGGAAGTTGTAGATCGGAATGTAAGCTTCGGATAAGACTAGCTATCTCGTGTGCACTGATTGCATGATAGACAAATTTACACACTCGAATGAATATCGAATCGGCCAATCGAGTAAGAAGATTAATTGCTGACAGAATGGAATTTCCGTTAGATATTTATGAAGATAGACGCAGCGTTAGAGACATCTCAGTAATTTATTTGGATTTTAAGAGAGGTTATGGGCATTTAACTGATATCCACTTAATTGCTGGAGCTGCCTGACTCCACGGCAGCCAAATCATACGACTACCCTTAAGTGGTGTCGTGATCCTGCCTGCGAGATGCCTTGCGACAGCTCTATCATACGTAGCATGGAGTTGACAGCTTAAGAAACCTAATTTTCCCTCTGCTCACTTTTTATAAGATCGGACTTCTGGTGTTGTAAAATGTTTAGCTCACCTCAATAACTTTCCGTCATATCTGAAATGAAATAATCTTATACTTATTTTTAGCCGACGAAGTATAACCAATTACAGATGTGTTCCAGCGTGACCAGACTATGGTCGATGCAGCTTTCTTGATACACACGCATTACGATATTATACACGCAATATGTTCCGAGATTGCTATAGCGGTTTATAAATTGGCGATTTAACATGACTTAGGAATTCGGATTGCGAAAAAATACGCAAACATGTACAAGATGCAGCATAAAAACGCGTATTATTCAAAATCTGTTACTATTGTGGGTTAGCAAAAGTAGTTTGCAAGTGCATTTTCACCACTTAGGGTCAGCGCCGACGGGCGGAGTGGCGGCGAAGAGGCTTTTTCAGTACTTAACAATTTAAATTCAACCTAAAACAATTTAAATTCCGCTGGTGGGCACTAACCCTAAGCGTTTATGAACTAAGTCGTTTCAAAACACCCATTGATAGATTTTGAATAATTTTAAATTCTAGTATTTCTATTTAGACTACAATAAAGGGAATTTCAAGAAAAGATGTACCTAATAGGTTTTAAAAATACGGCAACGTGCATCATATCATTTAGATATTAGTAGTTTACAAGTGTGGTCTCCCTGTATAACATTTTTAAAGAGCATTTGCGACACAATAATAGGTAATGCGGCGTGTTCTATTGGAAATGATCAAATGCAAGCAGTATTTGATTTAAATACATATTCCGCCTAGATGGCAATAAAAAACGTGTGCTTTATATTATCGCACAATTATACGATTCTGACGGTTTAGAAAACACATTCGAAGAAACTTTATACATATTTGCTTTGAAGGCAATATCGCGGTTAAATGAGAATCAGCAGTATAATTGAGTAAGTTGCAACAATATACATTTAAGAAAATAAACAAACATTTTCTTAAAATCAAAATTAATTTTATTTGAATACATTTTCAAATAGCCAAATCATAAAAAATAAACCTGTATAAAGAATTCTAAATAATTGTTTTGAGCTCTAAACACAAGCTGCATTACGAGTTAATAAAGTATTCAGTTACGCGTTCAATTCTTGTACAGAGTCATCAGCTGTGGCCACATAATAACATTACTTGTCAACTTGATTGATGACGAATAACGTTTGGCGTCTGTCTCTTTTTATTTGTGAAGGCCTAGTAGTCCGGGATCCCCGGTACATTGTTTTCACTTGATTACTATCAAGCTAATTTTTCGTGAGTAGCTTCATTTTCATGAGACGCCCAACATTTTCTTGTCGACAACTCTTGATTGTGGTAGCTAACAGAGGTAGCAAGGGTGAAATATGTTGATTTTATGATTCAAAAAAATTTATTACTAACCGGGTGCTTTTTGGTATATCTGATGATAATTATCTAAATTATTCGAAAATGTATTTGTCCTACAAAATGTATGGTTTGATCAAAGAGTCCTCCACCTCCAATATGTATGGATAACGAGGTCATAAAAAATGATTACTAACCAGCTGGTTTTTTTTTATTTACTTAGTAAATATTTATATTATTTAACCGTCATATTGTCCTACAAGTTGCGTGGTACGTTATCCCGGTCCTACGCTCAAAAGTTGTTAAAACCACAAGACCCATTTTGTCATCACTAACTGTAGGACAATAATTTTCCATGATAGGTTAGTGTATTCTCTGCCCAAATGATACAATGTCCTACAAGAAAACAGGTATGTAACACGAGTCCGACAAAAATTGTAATTTTTTCGTTTTCCTACTTATAACTTACTAGCGACCCGAACCGGCTTCGCACGGGTGCATGTATTATACATATAAACCTTCATCTTGAATCACTCTATCTATTAAAGAAAACCGCTTCAAAATCCGTTGCATAGTTTTCAAGTTTTAAGCATACATAGGGACGGACAGACGACAGCGACTTTGTTTTATACTATGTAGTGATGATGATACAGTGAAAACGTCTTTTTTTTTAATTTAAATAAATTATTTTTCTTAAGTAATACAAAAAAATAATTATTTACATTTATAAAAAATAACATTCATCAGATTCATCTGATAAATTTTCAGTATCATCACTGTCATTTTCATCTATTTCATTTTCCTCGTCTTGTCTCTGTAATGACGTAAAAAATTAAGTATTATTTAACATAAAATGAATCCACTTCGTTTTATAGTGTGCAAAACTTTTTATATAGTATATTATACGGATTCCGCTATACAACGACATTCACCGTTATGTTTAATGGATGAAAATTATTTTATTAGAAATTTAGGACTTTTTCAGGCAATCCATTTTTTTAAATTATTTTTAACGTACTATATATAAAAAGTTTCGCACACTATAAAACGAAGTGGATTCATTTTATGTTAAAAATACTTAATTTTTTACGTTATTAGAGAGTCAGAAGACGAGGAAAATGAAATAGATGAAAATGATAGTGATGATACTGAAAATTTATCAGATGAATCTGATGAATATACATTTTTTTTTAAGTAAATAATTATTTCTTTGTACTACTTACTTTAGTAAAAAAAAAGTTATTTAAGTTAATAAAAAAGATGTTTTCTCTGTATCATAAGTTATAAGTAGGAAAACGAAAAATGACAATTTCTGTCGGACTCATGATACATACCTGTTTTTTGTAGGACATTGTATCATTTGGGCAGAGAATACTAACCTACCATGTAAAATTGGTGTCCTACAGTTAGTGATGACAAAATGGGTCTTGTGGTATTGCCAATTTCTGAGTGTAGGACCGGGATAACGTACCACGCAACTTGTAGAACAATATAACGGTTAAATAATATAAATATTTACTAAGTAAATAAAAAAAAAACAGCTGGTTAGTAATAATTTTTGATGACCTCGTTATTGATACATATTGGAAGTGGAGGACTCTTTGATCAAACCATACATTTTGTAGGACAAATACATTTTCGAATAATTTAGATAATTCTCATCAGATATACCAAAAATCACCCGGTTAGTAATAATTTTTTTAGAATCATTAAATCGACATATTTAACCTTTGCTACCTCTGTTAGCTACCACAATCAAGAGATGTCGACAAGAAAATGTTGGGCGTCTCATCAAAACAAAGCTATTCACAAAGATTCAGCTTGATAGTAATAATTTTTTTTCTATGATCTGTAGAACAACTTTTGAGTGTAGGACCGGGATAACGTACCACGCAACTTGTAGGACAATATGACGGTTAAATAATATACATATTTATTAAGTAAATAAAAAAAAACCAGCTGGTTAGTAATCACTTTTGATGACCTCGTTATCGATACATATTGGAAGTGGAGGACTCATTGATCATACCATACATTTTGTAGGACAAATACATTTTCGAATAATTTAGTTAATTATCATCAGATATACCAAAAATCAACCGGTTAGTAATAATTTTTTTAGAATCATAAAATCAACATATTTCAACCTTGCTACCTCTGTTAGCTACCACAATCAAGAGTTGTCGACTAGAAAATGTTGGGCGTCTCGTCAAAATGAAGCTACTCACGAAAAATTAGCTTGATAGTAATCAAGTGAAATCAATGTACGGGGGACCCCGGACTATAGCTTGCTGACGTTTGTGCACACAGGAAGCGAAGCCATGTACACAAGCTATGGACTTTTGGATAAAGATCTTTAATAAAACTAAACTTTAAACATAAAGTTTTACTAATAGAAACTTACTTCAATAATGAAAGGGCTTCAACTATTTAATAAAGCCACGCTATAATTGTGGAACTAAAGACCATTAAAACGTGCGCGGTCTAAAGAATAAACACGAAAGTTTTTAGAGCGAAACTAACAACATTATACTGTTTATTGTACTGGCTCAAGGTACTTCATAATAAGCTTGAACCTCGTGCGAGACGAATCTTCGGGTACCATTGCGCCTGTATAACCTCACTTTGATGCCTGGCTATTGCCCTCGCACCAGTGCAGCATCGGCACGATAACCTACAAGCCTACTGTGCCACGCTGACCAGGCCCAACTAGCCCGACACAGGATTCCATACATAACGTGTTAGGCATCGTGGATTTGAACCTGAATTTTGTACTCAACCGCTTCTTGGTCACTCAGTGACACATTGCATAACGGGGGCTCGAACAGAGCGGGTGGTTCTCGAGAACTATTGTATAATCTTTATGGAATAAACCACATTGTGAAAAATCAAGACAGTTATTTCATTACGGCGAGTCTAGAGAAAATTCTTGACACTAGTTTGTCTTTCTTTCTGCCAAAATAGATATATTGTCTGCGGATTGAGACTACATACTTACACCAACCTAATCAATATTTCGATTTCATCAATTCGATGTTGTAAATAGTAAGCTAAACTGAAAACTGTTCAAAGTTTCCAAAACAATAAGAAGTACACCTACGTACTGTGCACACTTGAACTTTTACAAGCTCATCATAGTAATTATCAACGCGTTAACCGGTATCTAAAAATGGTCACACCTAGCGGAACGAAAGAACAATGGGCGATCTACTATTTGACATAACACAAACGAAATAGAGAGTTGTTTACGTTCACGGCACGTCGGGACCGATGGACCTAACAAAAAACCTATTGTAATAATAGCTAAGCTAGACTGGCGAAATAGGTGTAATTTATAACATCCTTGAATCAATATCTTTCTAGAGTTTACCTAGTGGAAGCTGGGTTGATGACATTAATATGTTCTACGTCTGTCACCATACCGACAGATTTGCAACAGTGTTTAAATTATGTTTGTTCTATTTCTTACGGACTATTCACGAGCTCATAAGATCTTCATCAATGTGATAATAATAAGATTTTCCCCTCTAAAATGACCTAAATTTATTTATCGTTACTGTTTTGCTGTAGACTCTGCCATATCATCATCGCACTGAACATTGAACATAATCAGGGAAACGATCATCAATTTCTCGCAAAATCGTATTCCCACGCGGGTAACGAATATACATACAGCACGCAACTTCACGACTCCGCATAATGGTATTAGCAGCGGTAGCGGTATTATTGGCCGCTTTCTATTATTGCTCACTAATGAGTTCCGTATTGTTAGTTGGTCCATAAAAAGTGTAAAATGTAATGTTTTCTTACTAATTATTCTCCCGTCTACAGACAAACAAGCAAGTAGTAAGTTAAAACAATAACGTTAAACAAGACAGTAAGAAACTAAATATGTATGAAGTGAATAGTCATCTTTTGTCATGATTTAGAACTACTCGTATGATGCCTATATCTAACTATAGCCTTAACAGATATGGTAGATCGTGAGGGGGTAATAGGACATGATCTATTTACAGCTTTTTGAAGTAACGCTGCAATATAGAAACAGTTTGTGACCCACACTTAAGTAGCCTTGTAACAAGAGCAGATGTAGTGCATTCCGTTTTTCATCAAAATAGCACTCCATTATCATAAGATAACAGAATATAAACATTGTAATCATCTGAAGCGCCACCGCATTCTTGTCCGTGATCGAGCTCACTAATACAACGATAAAAGGAATGCAATACACACGTAATTTAATTTGCTGTAGCATATTTCCTAGTACATGTAAGACTTAACCGTGAAGTTATTTTCACAAAAATCACTAAGAACTTTATTACTAATAAAGATTTACCAAATTGTGTCCTTAACAACGATTTTCGATCCACCATTGTTATCACCAAGCTAGAAGTTTTGGAAGACCGACCGATGTAACATCCGTTCGGAAATTGCAAGAACTTTATCCCGCAGTGCCAGTCCTATCTAGTAGTAGAAAAAAAAATATAAAACTATTATACTGATATACATAGGAGCTTATTATTTCCGTCAGCTCGGTCCTTTCGGTCTCATAACATCGTCAAACAAATCTCCGCTTTATTTCAGAAAGGCTGCAATATTGACGCTCATATGAACAACAGTGATATCGGCTCTCCACATTGGCAGTGATTTGCAAAGAGCACGATTTGCAGAACTGGGTGACGTTTATAACAGATTATTGGTTTCAGTTTACAGATCGGGTCGTCTCACTGCCGCTGGGGTGAAAGGTTGCGTGGCTTACCTACTTGTATTGGGGCAAGTCATTAAACAGGCTTTACAGTAGTAAAGCACAGAAGAAACTTTGGTATTCAAGTAATGACGAGTTTTGAGTTATGGTATGACGTAAATGTTGTTTGTGTGGAAATATTGGATTGAAATGTTCGCAGCTGAACTAACAAACACTCTATTACCATAATCTAGATGTATCGAGTACGAATTGCGATGAGCTCCTGAATATATTGACGGAGCTGTAGCCAAGCACACGTTTCGAATAAGATCACACGATATGGATGGATTGCGCAATTTCTTAAAACTAAACTGCAGAAACCATTATAAGATATAAAAGGGATTATAATTATGAAAATTCCTCTTAGATGTCTTTCATTTTCGCGATTATTTTATTACATATTGAAGTAATATATTCGTCAATTAATATTTTCAACCGACTTAAAAAAGTAGGAGGATATTTATAAGAAGGAGGTATGGCACCTACTTCAAATGTTCGTTTATTGCATATTTGTCGCTTTGCAGTTTCTACTGTGGAGTCGTTTTACAGATTTCATTATTTTTTTATTTATATATTTAACAGGATAAACAAATGACGTTAGGTGACATTAACCAGTGACGAATTAGATTAGAAAGGAGAGTAATGCATATTTGCATGCACAAACGCATTGTCCATAAACAAAAATGGAGTCCTGCAAGGGCAGCTATCGGTGTCACATGTGCACTTTCTATGGTTGACATCGCGTGCAAATATCTTCTGGTTTATAATTGTTAGAAAGTTGGACCCAGCTCGTATGTGGTAACATTTTATTCAGCCCGTTATTACAACAGGTACAACATAGAAAACTGACGCTTTCGCGACGTAAGGTCATGTATAACTGGGTATACATATATCACAAGCACAATGAATTCTTCCTTAATTTCTAGTCGTTATAATGATAACACTAGTATATTCTTAGGGACCTTTAAATTTTAAGAAGCGTTACAGTTGTTTTGTAAGTGCAAAGTTAATTAGTATGCAATTTGCATAGAATGCCATATGTGCTGATTGCCACACTTTTGTGCAAGTCTGTGACTCATCGTTGCATCGTTTAGCTGTTAAGGTAAAACCTCAACTTCGAATGCAGAAGCCCAAACACCTACTTAAGGACGTTTGAGTACACAAGGAAGATAATAAATAACTGATCCAGAAGGCTAGGGAAATGTACAGTTAAACAAGGAAAATCTGATCTAATTGGTTAACAAACAGTTCACCGTATTTTGCACAGCTGCCATGGTTTCAAATTTCGTAACACCCTAAAACAAAAATACCGTTTTATTTATTTACTTGCACTGATCTCAAATTTTATTGTATATAATTGTTACTACTACTCGTACTCAGCCCGTAAATGACCCACTGCTGAGTCGGGTCACCTCCCCTCACATGGCAACCTTCAAGAAACGAGCCTATTCCTTTCTTAAAGGCCGGCAACGCACTTGCAACCCCTCTGGTGTTGTGGGTGTCCATGGGCGGCGGTGATCACTTACCATCAGGTGACCCGCTTGCTCGTTTGCCTACCTCTTCCATAAAAAAAAAAAAAAAAAAAAAAGGAGGAAAAATAGCCTACTATGCCACGCTGGCCAGACGAGTGGCACAGGTTTTGTTTCCAGTTTTCCTTCTCTTACGCCTAGGTTATCGGCCTTCTCATTTCCTTTTGTCGGCTTTTACGACACCCGCAGGATATGGCGGGGTGGCGGGTGACACTATGTACCCTAAATCCGCCTCCGCGTGGACTGTTATACCTGGATAATTGTTATTCCTATTAAATAAAAATAAAATAAAATAAGTCTGGCGACGCGTTAACAAAACATGTCAAGAAATTTTTGATTGATAGGGACGGACAGACGGCAGCGACTTTGTTTTATACTATGTAGTGATAGTGATTATGGAATAATACTAAAAAGGTGAATTTGAAAGTCACTGCAAGATCTGCATCGTCAGCGCTACGTCATCATCCAAGTTTAAGCGTCGACAATGACATTCAAATGGAATAGAAATTGGTATTGATTGGGATAATCCCAGCGACTCGGCAGTTTAATTGATAGGCTGTTCTGAGGCACTAGAATAATGCTTATTAAATTTTCAAGAAAGTTGGCGTAATGGCTACAGAATACCAGTAGTATGCTTTTCCAGCTCACTAAACTGAGAGCAAATTTATTACGTGTATTTCCGAATCGGCTACATTAGGTTTTGGAAGAGGTTAAAAGGCTTCGCAACTCTGGACCGAATTAGTGGAATGTGTTTATTTTTAAATATTCATATATTCCGATATATGGTTTCGGTGCAGTTTTGTTACTATGCAGTCATTTTCATTCAGTCAGACAATAAATTCAATAACGAAATGCCTATTGAATACAGTACAGTACTGCAGCATTGTTTTGTTCGGGAACAAATGGGGTCGTTGAGCTGCCAGGCCCAGCTTTTTATGTTCCCGCCAACAGTTGCACAACACCAGGTGATGCCAGGGTTACTGCACTGATATCATCTTGCAACTTTACTACTGCTAAAGTGTTCGAGTGAAGAATAAGCAGCACGATTGTCAATTTTATGTTGATAGTCGCGATCATGTGTATTTGCTACTTACATAGCATAACTGCAATTTGGAAATCAACACATCAGTGTCACAAATAACTAGTTTATTATTATTTATTTATCGTCCCGGTAAACACCAACGTCAGTCGTTGAAATGTACTACGGAGTGAGAAATAGTTTTGTAGAACTACAATAGCTTGTCTACTATTAAACTTATATTTGAACAAATTTTAAATACGGGAAATGATAAATCACTAGGAAATCTCTAATAATTGAAGTGACAGCTTGATAGCACTCAACCATAAACAGAGTTTAATAGTTGCAACATCGTCGGAGAACAATCTAGAACCATCTGGGCGCCTTGACAACCCTAACGTATTTTTGTATGACCCAATGCAATGGTGCAATACTCTCACAGTATGAGATGTAAATACTATTATTGATTAAGTTCTGTCTTGGAAAAGTATGCAACGCGCTGAAATTTTAGACTAGAAAGCCATGGTAATTACTGGTTAATTATAGGAGAAAGCTGTTTATTAAGAAACATCAAAGGTGTTAATTATAATGCAATTAGTAGTGCTTCCGTATACGAAAGTGCGTAAAACATCTTATCAAATGCATATTCAATCGTCAAAATACAAGAAGTGTGTCTGGGAACTAAATTAAACTATTTTTAAGTAAGATTAAATTAAGTCCTCTTGGATTTTATCTAAGATTTAAATTACAAATAGCATCTTCAATTGTATTTGTATTTTTAAAGAATTAAATTTATTCATATACTGTTATTCATATGTAATATGCAATGTTCATTTCCAAACCACTGATTTCAAAACGTCGTATCTAAGTAAGACGAAAACATTAGAATATCAATCATAATTGATAAAAGATTAGAGATTTACCAACTTTATCTTATCCATCTTTATCTTTATTGCGATGATGTTAAGAAACTGTTGGACAATATTTGTATATTAATGCCATCCCTCACCTATAGTTCAGGAAATATGAATTGAACGTTTGTAAATATCGCAAAGTAGATAAGAAGTGACCAATTTATATTTCCTGAACTGTGCCTTTAAGTTCTCCCTATGAAAATTATCTTTAGCTCATATGGCTAGTGTTATCACCATAGAAAAACATGTAAGATTCTGTCTTCTAGGCCACCTGTAACAATCTTAGCTAAAGTGATAGTGTATGAGTCATAGTAAAAGGGGGAATTTGTGCTAAACAAGCGACACAGCCTTGAAATTGTTGCATAATGCGGATCTAAGTTTCTTTTGTATAGCCTTGATCATGAATTTTGTCCGTTCAAATTTGGTTATGGATTTCGTTAATGTAACATACCGTGCAAAATTTACACCCAGCAAATCTATCGCTGCTTCAATTTCGGTTTAGTAAAATTTGATTCACAAAATATGAAGAAACTCAATCTTGAATGATTACGACAAGATACTAAAACCAACAGATGTTTTACCTGTGTGGAACCTACTTAATTTTATTATCACACAATACTTAGTAACATTTAGCCACAGGAAAAACAAACACATAAAACCCTATACCAAACAATCAGCTGTATACCAACATGGGATAAGTTTCATCAAATTTGAGAAGGCCTGAGTCTGAGTTGTTTGTTATGCTAATGACTTCGCAGCTTCTCTAAAATTAAGCTTTCGTCTAACTCACTCGATAATAAACATAAGTTAATTAAACATATCTGAAGTAACATCGGAAACAAAATGGAACGAGCGGCCTGACCTTGAGAATGCAACAAATCTAGTTTCGTCACGGACCATGAGCACATCTAGAAAAGATTCGAATATTTACTTTGTTTTTATACCTGCTTGTGTTGTCTTTATATTATTTACACTTCAACAATATGCTTAACAAGTGAAATACACCAACACGTAAGAAAATCTGAATCTGAATATCTTAGGACTGAAATTTTCAAATCGGGCGGACTATTTCGTTGTGTAGCTCTAGATATTCTTCATTGTGAATCTAGGAAAACCAGTAAGAACAAATGAAATTACTGACCTTGCAATGAATGAATCCAAACGGAGCGTCCGTTACGAAGGCCTTTTTTAGTTCTTGAAGGTTTCAACTATCATTATATAACCTGAACATATTCAAGTAAAGATTTCTATGAACCATGCCAATTGAATAATGGGCATTTGACGGCAATATGTCTTACAGGATGTAAAGCAGAACTTGGTAAAACTAAAATCTATCAATCCATAGTAAAATTTACTTATTAAACGAATGTGATAGTAGCAGAAATTCCTTTTATTACCATTTAACTGCCGAAATTAACTCTTACCACTTTAAACACTTAAAAATGGGACTCTGCCAATCCTTGGAAGTATTAAAATTGGAGTAAGCGTATACAAATATAAAATAAAAAAAGTATAATAAAAAGATCAGTAGAAGATAACCCAAAGGAGTAGAATTGAAAAGAGACGCATCTGCTTTATGGTGGTGGTGCTTTAACAACTAAGCTATCAAACGCCATTCCTTTAACTTTGTCTTCAACCTTTAAAGACCTATAAATTCGTTCGTCGCATAGCGCTTGCTTGGGTGAGAGGTCTATAAAATTGCGCAATTTTAATGTTACGACTATTTGAAAGGTAGCAATACGGCACTGCTATCCAATTCAGCACCATTACGATAGTAAGGTAAATTCGTTTATCCTTCAACTTATTTAAGACTGCATTTATCCTTTGTAAACCTTTGTAAATACTCACTTGAAAATAAATAAATCAAAGCTTTTTGAAAACAAGCTAGAAAAATTGAAAACTTTTTGTTATTTTTAGGTAAGTTAGTCCCACCCGAAACAACGATTGCTACAAATTATCACATCGGGAACACTCTACGTTGCTACACTTACGAGGAAACGATTGGATTAACATTGTATGCTGTTATAATAACTATCTATCATAATATGAGCCCCTCGGTAATGTTGCCAAACGGTATACTTTCACCGTAAACTTGGGAAGGTCACACAAAACATATATTCGATAAGACATTAATGGAGAAAAAATATTTTCACAAACAGCATTGTAAATTCATTTTAAAAATTAGGTCACTCAGCTGATGCAAGGTCATGAGTAAGGGCTAATCTAGGACGAACGAAAATAAATTCGCCAATAAAGAAATTTCAAATGGAACCTCAAATCATTGGAGCACAGGCATGGGATTTATTATAGGCATCGACATTTGATGTGAGAAGATATTTTTACCATGACGATGGCCGCTCATTAAGCAGTTTTACTTAATAAAAAACTAATGACAAATTTGGTGGTATCTTAGAAGCCGCGTATTTATTCCGGTAATCTGATTAATATACTCAATCTACCACAAGAATATTTATGTTTATAAAAATGTTAGCCCAGGCAATCATTGTAAACTAGCCATAAATACTAGAGGCTGGAGGAAAACACACCTACTAATTTAGACAGCCACTTATATCTATCGTGCCCACCAAAAGGAAGCCCACGCGACAGGATATTTCGAAATAGTACAAAAATCTAATGAGGAAATTGCCTAACACTTCCCGTTGTAAACTTAAAGATTCTAGAGCGAGATATGGCCACTAGCCAAAGCCATTCGATGTGTTTAAGTAGTGTGTACAATATAATCAATACAAAGAAAAGGATAAACAGGAACGAGACTGAGAATAATTTCGGAGCAATAATGGAGCCACTCTAGGACCAATACAATATGGAGTATCTATACAGTATGCATAATACAGTATTGAAATATTATATAACTCAATGGTTTGTTTATTTGTCTCAATTTGGTTAGAATGCGCAAAGCGCGTCACAGCTATGACCGGTTAAATAAACTGATAACCTTGAAATTGATGAGCAAAGTCTGTCCGATTAAAGCATTTACAAAAATGTCCGAATACACGTAATAGAAACTCAAAAAATATTATTATTGATATTTTTGATCGACTTTTTAATTCAATATACGTAATATTTTATTCAAATGTATTTTTTTTTAATTTGGGTTATTTGATAGCCCCAGCGGCAATTATATAAATACATAGAAGATAGAAAATACAAAAATTAATAGTGATAAAGGGGTTATCATAATACCAACCACCAAAACTAAAGTTTCTGACAATTGTTAAGTTGCAATTCTTCTCACTGCCACAAATTTCTTAAACTTTATGCAGCCATGTATATAGCCCACTACTAGAACCGTTGCACACACTAGGAGTTTCATGACGAAAGAAGAAACCATCCATATATTTTATGACATACTTACAATTTTTATTCCAACATTTAAATATTATCAATATAATAGATTTAAGCAAAAAAATCCACTTGGCTGTCACAAATACTGTATGCAAAAATTTAAAATGTATAAATTACTGTAATATTGCTATGCCCTAAAAGGCCCATGTTAAAAGGTAAGAATATTGTATCACCAATGTATACACATGATTTGCAATAAATGTTCGTATGTTATGTATACTTACTCTTAAAAAATCAATACAAGAACATCATGTTACAGTCGGAGAGATCTCCCCCCATTCATGAGCATGACCCATGAAACCTTAAAAGGGTAGCAAACGGGTCGATAGAATGCGGCAGACAGGTTTTCATACAGGTTTCAATGGCATGTGTTGTCACAGAAAAAGCTACATTACGCTATGTCGACCACATGTGGGGTCTTGCAAAAGTGCACTCCCATGTTGCCTCTAATGTTTCCGTCGTTACACAACATTCTCTTGCTCACTTGGCTGCTGTGTTCTTACTCCGAATAATTAGAACATGTATGAATGTATAATTGAAAAATTGGTTTGAACATCAACCGTATCCGATAGACTTATGAGGATAAACAGAATGCAAGTACGTAGTGTCTAGTATACATAGGCAATAGATTTCAGACTAGACTCGTGGAAAACCCTGACCGCAGTGATTTTGATGGATAACAAGTTTATTATTTATAACATGACATGACAGGACTGGATAATGAATAATATATGAAATGGCATGTTAAAAATAACCACATCAGTATCAGTAATTGTTAAAAATCTTTATCATGTTGATGCAGTATGGTTTCCATTCTGCGTTTATGTAGTAGGAAAATACTTAAATTACGTAAGCGTCACGTCAGAATGATGCATGGTAAAATTCATTTAGAAATCTTTTGAAAACAAAAACTATTTCTAAGCTGGTGATAGTCTACCAAATATTTTTATTGTATATATCTTGAACAACACAGATACCAACGTGGAATAGGGATTCTAAGAAGGACTGTGACTGGCTCTTGCTGAAGGTATGTTAGCAAGTGACAAGACAAATTGGCTAAATAGTATCTAAAAAAATATTGTGTTTGTTAATACGATACTCTGAGGAAGTGGGGAAAATGAGGAGGAGTATTTTTTCCGAATGATATTCTTGTCATAAAATAAATGTGTAAAAAGAATCAATGCACTGGGATAATCGAAATTAACATGTCCTCCTTTAAACGAGGTTTAAAGAGAGCACTCGCTTCACGGTAGGCAACGGCTTGGCTGTGCCCCTGGCACTGCCAAAGTCCATGGACGGCGGGCGGTTAACACTTACCATCATGTGGGCCGCAAGCTCGTTTACCAACAAGAGCAATAAAAAAAAATTAAAAAAAAAAAATGAATTGTCCACACACAAGCAAGTACTTTGCGTTTGAAAGGATAACAATCTAACTAGAGCCTCAGTAAACCGGGTCAATAACAAACCAGTCGTAACGATGGCAGTCATCAAACGTGTGACTTCATTGCTCAGTCATGGCTAAATTTAACGCCTTACATCTGCCATAGAACTACTGTTTATTGTTGACGAGCTAGTAATCAGCTTTGATGCCATATTTGTTTTACAAATTTGTACCAGTTGTGGAATTTGCATATCAATGGGATCTAAATTCGTTTTCACATGTATAAGAATTCAGAATCTCATATCCCTACACATAAATAACACGATAATCGTGGCGTCACAGCGTCGCCGTCGTCTAGAACAAGCAATTCATTTAACAACTACTCGTTAACGGTTCAGCAATCCATGCTAATTGTTGCTTCGTTACCCATTTGTTACGGTCATAGGTTGCAGAATAATGGGAAAAGAATGCAACTCTTGTGTTGTGTCTTCCCCATAAATTACATCCTGTGTAAGCCTTAAGTCTTCATCATTATATTATCATCATCTCAGCCCGTAAAAGGCCCCTTGCTAAGTCGTCTTCTTCTGATTACAGGAGGGAAATTAGCCTACATACGATATAGGCCTCTAAGTCTTACATAGGACTTAATGTATAGTCAATCTTCAATGGCATCGGCAGCATATTAAACATGATACTTACGCGGTATCTAATGATGGCTGCCTGTTGTCCACAAAGTGCTTAAACCACTTCATCGCTTTATAAATACATCTGAAAATACGTCTGATTTATTCTTATAACTTTAAGGTTTTATATTTTCTTATCGCATACATTGTTTGTCAGAAGTTTAAGTTTCTTTAATATTGTTCCTCTTTACCCTAGACAACGTAGGATTAGTGGTCTCTCAAATGTTCACATGTCTCAGGCTACTATTATTTCTTACCACTTTACATCTCGCTTCATCACCCAGGCGGATGAAAGATACGAAAGTGCCTGTTGTTCATTTAAATAATGTAATCCGAAAGCCGCCACCAGAAGCTGTGCTCGAAGACCGTATAATTAATTCCACTACTGTTTTTAATTAACATCGACCACTTGAATGTCGATTAGATGACACTTCCTGCAACACACGTTGTTATACAGTTTACGGGGTGAGTGAACTGCAGATGAAATCGCGAGATAACACGACGCTGGAGATGTTTATCTGAGCTGATTACAGTCACTTGAGTAAGCACTGTGATTAGTAGAAAAGGGTACGAGACTTTATCGTAGTTAGCCAAGAAATAAGTACCCAATATTTACATCACAAGTGGGATTAGATTATACCGATATTTTAAAGGAGTCATGTTTTGGTTCACTGCTTTAGGTCGGATTCTGCTAACGGATTCACGGTGACTATATTTTTAGCATTAGCAGTAATATGGCAGATGTACGGTGAAACCAAATGCTAGGTTTCAATTTATATGTGTGACTTTCCATAAATTTAAATAGCTCTGTTTAAATTAAAATATTGTCTTCTACAAGTTTTAAATTTACCCGAGTAATACGTTTAAGAGCTTAACTTTAGTCCTAGAAGTATTTAATTGCAAATTCAAATATCGTTAAACTCTAAGTAGCAAGGTGCAGTACAGTTGTTTACGAAATCTTACATCGGGAACTTTTAACGCGTATGCTACAGGTTTACGAGATCTCATGACGACAGGTTTATTGAGTGTGAACACAAAAATAGTATGTTAAAATATCTGAAATGCACCAGATATGTTAATACAGTTACCTACTCTGTAAGGAAGAATAGCTATACACTTTATACAGAGCACAGTATTTATTTCATGAAAATATTGAAGTGATTTCGTGGTATCAATAAGTCTAAAGGCAATACTCCAATACTACAACCCAAATTTGGCTTCGGATTTCAGAGAACATTTGAGACGCTGGATTGGGTCCCATATTTCTAAATTAGATTAAAAGCATGAAGAAGTATTTAGGCACCCAAGTTTACAATATGCATATCTGTATATACTCGTATTTTTTATAAATCTAATCAATATAATAGTTCTCAGTAACTGACCATAGTGTGCTAAGCTTTCTGTTTGCTTTAATGGCAAAGTTGAAATAGTATTGGGCTGGTTACGTAACTCTACGATCGAGCGACTATTGAGACTGTAATACCAACGTTTTAATAAGAAAAGCATATTTAATCAATCGTATAATTCAAGGAAACCCTAATAATACAATCCCTTATCCTCCTCAGCTTTGTAATCTTAACCAATTTCAGTCAGTCAATGCATGAGCTAAATATAGTCACCTGTTCAAGCACCGTCCATAAGCCCCCCGTTGCATACTGTCTGTATTCAGGTCTAGACGTTTTAAATTAAGCCTGCACTTGACTTTTTTTTACTACAAACCCGTTTTCTGCAGCGCAGTATTTAATAATCCAAACCATTGAGTAAAATATGGTTTTAATTTAGAAATGTTCTGGCTGCAGTCTTGGTATTTTTAAAACTGGCAAAATATGAGGTATGCTACTCGTATAATAATTAATATTGTCTGGCTGCGCGTCTATTTACTTTGTTCGTTATTGTGGTAATATGACTAATGGACCAAATCAGGGGGTGTGACTATTATTTCTAATAAAAAATACTAATTCTATTTTATTCTTTCATTAATTCAGCAGTGAAGCAAAGAGGGAAACAATGATTCAGTTACAGATAACGTCCGCGACGGACGTTTAGTTTGTGCATGTTATGAGTAATTGATTGTAGTTATTTATAATTTGTAGTAGTTAGTTTATAAAACCGCAATTTGAAAGTATTGTGCATTTTACCGATTTTACATAAGAACATAAACTTAACATTTATCTTTAATTATTAATAAAATTTAAGATCATATTATTTTCGTTTCATGATTGGGCTTGGCTTGGCTGGCACAAAGTAGTGGCGCTAAAGAAAAGAGGCCTAAACGTGAATTTAGGGTGTCGATTTCAAACAAAGCGATTGATTATGGTGACAAATGTATGAATATAGAAGCCTGCATTTATGGACTGGATATACCGGCTTTACTGGTTCAGAGCCGAGCTAAATATGCCTGCCGTGTAGTGATGCCAGCATTAAATATAGTCCTTGATCGATACCCTCCAGGTTTTACGGAAATATCCTAATAGGCTTTCATACCTGTATTTTATTCGCAGATTAATCGCGGTATAAAGAATAATTTTATTTTTCGATATATGTATTGTACCAGTTTACTGATAAATCTTGGGTTGGGACTTTTACGATCGGTTGGACAATTATACTCGATATTACTTGTTTTATGACGGATCTACAATACATATTAACACCATCCTCCCACCACCCTGAAGGTGTCGTAAGAGGCTTCTAAAGCTACGTCAGAGACAGGACTACCTATACACAAGAGAGACTTGATACAAACCCAGGCCTATATCCAGTATTTCCCTCCGAGAAGTTAGAGGAGTGACTAGTGAGCCATCTATGGGCTCAGATGAGATTACATTACCCAAGGCGTAGTAAAATGGTAGGCATGGGAAGTTGGCAGCATTGAGGCGACAACTGCATTTTACGACTGGTCCGCTGGCAAAAGTGGGCGGGATGATGTGAACGCTCTGTATAGGTATAGTAGCCTTATTATTACTAAGTGTCGTAATATCCTGGGGAATTATTTAACAAACTCTGGGAGTCTTTTAAAATAAACAATACCTAATTAACAGAAGGTATGTATGTATATGAGAACAGCAGAAAATGTACATTTTACGAAACCCTCAACGTAACGGAAAAACCCAAGGTAAAACTTCAGACTACCGATGATTTCAAACAAACAACAACATTACAGTCTTTCGAAAATAGTCTCGACTAGAAATATCTTACCCACATACACAAGGTTTTTTTTAATTAGTAGCAGGGTCTCTGACCAATATAGATGCATCCGTATAGTGATGGATTTTGAATAGTTGTTAGACTTTCGGACCTAGACAGGCAGAAACCTTAGCATTCCTGTGCCAGCCCGTTAAATTAAGTTTGTTTCTCTATTATTTCCGAAAGATGCTGAATTTTAATTTTACTACTTCTACTACTAAGCCCTTAAATGCCCCATTGCTGACTCGGACCTCCTCCCATCACAGGGAGGGTAATTAGCTTACTGCGCCACGCTGGCCAGACGGGTCACAGGGTTTCATTTCAAGTTTTCCTTCTCCTGGGGCTAGGTGATTGGCCTTGTCATTTCCTTTTGTCGGCTCTTACGACACCTTCAGGATGGAATGTGGTAGTGACGCTATGTATTCTAAGTCCGCCACAATTTTAAACCAATGGATATTTCTATTAGGCAGGTACTAGAGCAGCAATAGAGTGGTATCTACGTCCCATAAAGACTTCGCGTGGCAAACAAATGCGCGGCAAAATTTAATTTAAGTATAGATATTATACGGGGATTGTACTTAAACGGGGAAGCCCTAAAGATTATTTTTATAAAATAGAACACATTTTTTTTGAACGTAATTATTTACATATTAATTTTTTCATAATTAACTTAAATTCATACTTCACGTACGACACTCGGACTTAAAATTTCTTATTTTTATTTTTGCCTTTTTGTTGCATGCTATTATGAACTTTATGGCTAACTTATCCCACAAATTTGGGTCATTTGCGTCTGATATAATAATCACTTAATAGTTATTACCTATCTAAAAATGATTATTCATCAAATTCGTAGCATTGACAATGAAATTTTGAAACATCGTAAAATTCTGATCTGAAGAATAGGTCAAATGGTTACCCTCTCTCTACCCACGTAAAATATTTATATTTAGCCCTAAGAATTAATCAATATCGACAGGAACTCACCTTCAAAGACATTATGACTGGAAATCGATTTTTAGACTACACGTGGTCACGACCAGTCATTATTGAAAGAAATATTTTAATAAATAAACAAAACACTGCTAATACACCAAAACACTACACATTCTCACAAAATCTGAATTATCCACGTATTACGCAATCTTTAATAATGTAGAACGATTAATTCTTAACTTGTGGGCAATACAAAGTCGTAGATCACGTCAAGAATTCGCCGAGTATTCAATTTATTTTATCACAGTTGCACAGAACGAACGTCAATACGCAAGACAATAATTCTTGTGCTATATTTTTCACTCCGTGGCCGTAACCTGCGCGCGCTTTATTTAGAGTTGCCAGAAAAATAAAGATTAAGGTTTTAGTAGAATTTTAGTTTGAAGTAGAATGAAAGGTTTCCCCCAACGTAATTACAAACATTGCTCAAGTATTTTACATTGACATACGCTATTATTAAATTTGCGGCTTATATTTAATTATAATTAATTGGCGGGTGGAGAACCGATCCTTAGGGCCCTTCAGAAGTTATTCAATTCCGTCATACTCGAAGGACGAACGCCAAAGGCATGGAACAGAAGTGTGGTGGTGCTGTTCTTCAAGAAGGGAGATAACATCTTATTGAAGAACTACAGACACATCTCACTTCTGAGCCATGTCTACAAGTTGTTCTCGAGGGTCATCACGAATCGACTCGCGTGCAGGCTTGACGATTCCCAGCCTCCCGAACAAGCCGGTTTCCGAAAAGGCTTCAGTACCGTAGACCATATTTTAACGCTACGGCAGGTTATACAGAAGACCGAGGAGTATAACCTGCCACTTTGTCTGGCGTTCGTGAACTACGAGAAAGCCTTCGATTCGATCGAGACGTGGGCAGTATTGCAGGACTATCGGTATATCGAAGTGTTGAAGTGCTTGTATGAAAACGCCACCATGTCAGTCCGACTCCAGGACCAGACCTCGAAACCGATCCAGTTGCAGCGAGGTGTTAGACAGGGAGACGTTATCTCTCCGAAACTGTTCTCCGCGGCACTGGAATATGTTTTCAAGGTTCTGGACTGGAAAGGGCTGGGCATTAACGTGAACGGCGAGTACATCACTCACCTTCGATTCGCTGACGACATAGTCGTAATGGCTGAGACCATGGAGGGCCTCACTACGATGCTCGATGGCCTCTGTGGAGCCTCCGAACGAGTCGGCCTTAAGATGAACATGGAGAAGACGAAGATCATGTCTAATATCCATGTTCAAGCCACTACTGTTAACATCGGAGGTTCTACCCTCGAAGTTGTTGACCATTACATTTACCTGGGACACACTGTCCAGTTAGGTAAGTCCAACTTCCAGAAAGAGGTCAATCGTCGGATCCAACTCGGCTGGGCAGCGTTCGGGAAGCTGCGAAAGATCTTCTCGTCCACAATACCGCAGTGTCTGAAGACAAAAGTCTTCAACCAATGTGTGTTGCCAGTGATGACATATGGAACTGAGACGTGGTCGCTCACTATGGGCTCCATCAGAAGGCTCAAAGTCACCCAAAGGGCAATGGAGAGGGCTATGCTTGGAGTTTCCCTGCGAGATCGAATCAGAAATGAGGAGATAAGCAGGAAAACCAGGGTCACCGACATAGCCCACCGGATTGTCAAACTTAAGTGGCAGTGGGCAGGGAACATAGCTCGCAGGACCGACGTCCGATGGGGCAGAAAAGTCCTCGAGTGGCGACCGCGTTCCGGAAGGCGCAGTGCTGGTAGGCCTCCCACACGGTGGACCGACGACCTGGTTAAGATCGCCGGAAAGCAGTGGATGCGGGCGGCCCAGGACCGGCCTTTTTGGAGATCCTTGGGGGAGGCCTATGTCCAGCAGTGGACGTCCTTTGGCTGAAATGATGATGATGATGATGATGATTATTAAATTTATTTAAAACTAGCGACCCGCCCCAGCTTTACACGGGTGCAATGATGAACCTCTAAATTTATCAGTGTTTCTGTACTTATATTATGGATGTATTTTACTTAAATACCGTCCTCTTGAAACACTTAAACTATTAAAAAAAAACCGCTACAAAATCAGTTGCGTAGTTTTAAAGATTTAAGATACATAGGGACGGACAGACGACAGCGACTTTGTTCTAAAATATGTAGTGATAGTGATAGTGATTTGTGTATAATAATAATAATAATAGCCTTTATTCAGACTTACAAAGTTTGCAATTTCACTTATTAAAAAAAACTATTTCATTTGACTCGCGTCTGTGTGCCTTTATGGGCAAAGGCCTCCTCCAACTCTTTCCACTTTGATCTATCTCCAGCAACTGCTGTCCATGCACCTCCAGCCACGACTATTATCTCATCCACCCATCTTCTGGGTGGCCTTCCTCGCTTTCGCCTCATATGCCCTGTGAACCAGTTCATCACTGACCCAGACCATTTCTCTTTACCTCTGATTGTGTGTCCTGTTCATCTCCATTTAAGCTTTTTGATAGTTACTGTGACATCTTTTGTTCTTGCATAATTCTTTAGGATGGTGGTTCTTACTCTATCAGAAAGTTTCTTCCCCATCATGCTTCTTTCCATTGCGTTTTTGCATGTTTCAAGTTTATGTAAATGACTCCTATTTAGTGCCCAGGTTTGGCAGCCATATGTGAGGGTTGCCATATGTGAGGGTGCCATTTAAGTAAACCTCATTCAAATTAGCAACATTTATCCCCAGAATTATGAAATTATACAATTTCATCTCATATATATTTAATTTAACAATTTGCGCTGTAGCATGTTGCGGGTGACAGTTGCCTGTACGACGTTCATACTTTCATACATAATTTACTACAGTTATTAATGATTTATTACGAATTTGGTACAGTACAGCTAAAATACTAAGTCATATTTTATCGCGGCAACTTTCAAGAGTGAAACGAAATATTACTGAAACTGTCACCCGCACCATGCTACAGCGCTAAAGGATTCTAATAAGGACGTATTGTTGTGGTAATCGTAAATATTTAGTGAAAATAAAAAAATATTTAATGTATTTCATAATAAATGCATTGACGTAAGAAGGTATAAATAAGGTAGCCGAAATAAAACTGTAGCTTTAGAGGTAGGTAAATCAGAAGGCCAATTACACAAGAATAATGTTTTTATTGATAATAAAATTAAAATTATAACTATGTATTACCATTATATTTATGAATGTTGTGATGTTCATCAAATAGTTACTTTTTTGGAAACATCTACCATTAAATGTAATTTAACAGCCTGTATGGCTGTTTTACTATCATACTTGTGTGCGTGTGCCATAGTAAGATGTAATCTAAATTCCATTGCAGTATTAGTGTTGTAAGGACAAAGCCGACAATGGTACAGGAACGTGCCAGGGTGACGACCACTGCGTAACACATGTTTACGTAGGTTTTCCTGTTAAAACAAAAATTACAGATTTTTAACTTTTGGAACATTTATTTTCTTTTAATCTTTTAATATTGGTACGCTCTTATTTATATTCAGTTTCATTAGATAGGTATAACTGGTTTTTAAGTGGGTAACACTAAATCTCGTCACTTGAATCGAATAGCGACATCTATTATCAATAGTGGATCTGCTGATTTTTTGTGGTCCAAACAAAGCACAATACACATTCATTCCTTAAACAATTTGCGACTCTATTTTAAATTGTTTCATACATTAAAGTAATATGTTTGAATACTCACTAAACTGCCAGAAGTGAACGAGCAGTGCGGACACGCGTAAGGTTTTATACCTTGATGGCATAACATGTGCCTTTTCAAATGACTCGCTTGGTCACTCTTGAAGAGACATAAATTGCATTCGTGGTGTAGAACACGTTCACCGTGTGTCCTACGATGTCTGAAAAAGTGCAAAATCAAATTAATCACACATTATTCAGCTCAAATAAATTCATAATATTTTTTAACGTTGTCTAGTGTGGATAGATGTATTAACATCACTTATGCCATCTATTGATTTTGTAGAGCAACTTATCATAGCGTCTAAGTTATAGCAACTACGATTTAAAGTAATTATACACTGTACGTATAGATGGCGCTGTTTTCAATACTAATACATTTTGATTAATTTAAGTGAAATTGAAATATTATTATGTACTTACTTAGCAAGGGTGGTGAGATTATTTGTGACGAAAATGCATTGGTCGTGGGGACAGCGGTGCGGTGCACCAGGGGCATAAATGCAGCCAGCCTCGTGACGATTCAGTACACTCCTGCGAATCAAATTACGAATCGTAATATTAGAACTGCTAGTCGTTAGTTAATTTTCTTTGCGAAAGGCCTGCGTTCAATAAAATGCCATTTACTTATCGAGTTAGAAACTTTAACTAAGCAATAATACACTGAAGTAGGTAAGTAAGTATTTATTAATGTTTATTGTGTCCAATATCACATACTTAAATGTTAAATTGTTAAATTAGTAAAAACTGATTAATAAAGTTTAATTTTAACTTTTGACTATTTTATTTGAAAGCATACGCATGAATTTATTCGTATAAAAAACTGCTGTGATTTTGATACCAATTAATACAAAAAATATAGCAGGGAAAGCAGAGATCACATCCTCCTTGCTACGATTGCTTCATCCACTTTCATCAACCTCTTCATGCATGCTGGTAGGTTTAGGGTGCTTCTGACCTGACCTTTCTTTATGACATCACCTATTTGGTCATGAAATGTCCTTCTAGGCATGCCCCTTCCAACGTTCCCACTCCTTTCACACTAGATTCACACTCACACTATATTTGTCTTTTGTTAGTCTACTTTCGCTCATCCTCTCGATATGACCAAACCATCTAAGCATACCTTTCTCAATTCTAGTCACTACATCTTCTCTCAGACCACAAAGCTCTCTTATACTTTCATTCCTAGTCCTATCACTCAACTTCACTCCTAGCATGCTTCTGAGTGCTCGCATCTCCACTGCGTTTATCCTACTTTCATGCTTCTTCTTCCACAACCAAAGTTCACTTCCTTAAATTAGTGTCGGGACCAGCCCAGTGAACCGCCAGACGTGCCTTCTTTGAAATATTCTGACTATTCACAAGGTGTGCAGCGTTCACTCTCCGTTCATACATATACACCAACATACATTTGTTCCATCCGAACCTCATTTCGGAAAACAAACACAAAATCTAAATAATGTCTCGATTACCACTACTAGGTAACCAAATCCCCAAAGCAAGGCTACGTAACTGCTCTTTCTATCGTTAACTCGACCGCATCAAATGCAAATGCACTTCTGCAAGTAGTCGCAATAACGCGCGAGAAACGGCGCAAGTTGGTCCATCAGACTCACCAATGTCCCACTGATGGGCGACGGTCTAGATGCGATTTAACTTTGCCCTAATGCCTGTTGATTCATAGGCTTTGCGGCCAGATAATCGCTAGACTTAGAATAAGTGGTAATGGAGTTTCAAAGGGGCTTACTGAAATATCAGCTCTACAAATTTCATTAAGCCCCCAAGTATAAGTATGCCTTTCAAAGGATGATCTGTCGCTATGGCAATATTCCTTGATTGAATGGCTTCGGCGTTTCGTTCAGAAGAAAGTCGTGGCGTAAAGAGGCAATTAGCACATACGGCGGTTTTAAAACCAATTAATATGGTGTCAGAGATACATAGCAAGTGGGCAACAATTTGTCGGGAAGCATATTCCACCATTGAGATCCGCGGCCCAGAATCCCACATACCTCGACTCCGACGGCCAGGTACTTAGGAGGATTTCCAACGAAAAAAAAGACGGCAACAACTTGTGTTTTCAAATAATACCTACTTTCGCGCAAAATAAAAGTTAATCAATTATGAAAACATTAATTTGCATCGTTGACAGTAAAATTATAATTGTTGCTATAGTTAACATTTAAATCCCACGATATGATATATATCAGTGTGTTATTCTATTACAACACACTGATACACACATACAACACACTTATATCTATTCGTTACAAAATACCTGTGCCAACGCGTCTGGCCAGCATGGCACAGTACACTAATTAGTCTCGATGTAACTGGAGGAGGCCCAACTCAACAGTGGGCTGAGTAGTAAGTGTCCGTTACATGTCGTCACTATTAGCGGCAGCTAACCTAAGCATAACCAGTTCCTATATTTACAGACAACGTGAGCCATACAAATTGCGAATGGAGAACAAGTGTTGCAGCCAATAAACCTACGAGTTCGCACCATTCCATTACACTGACTGACAGATCAAAATGCAAATCCCTGATTCGAGACACGTGCTAACTATAAAGTTAGAGTGGCCACTATCTCTCTCAGATGCTAATATTTTGATCCTTGAACGTCTCAAAATACCGCATCCGGGCGGGAATTTATTGCTGTAGGGTGTAAAAATGTCATCGTTGGCAACACCGCGGGCGGGAATGCGGGATAATCAAAGCTTTCGTGTCAAATTATGAATGTGTCCCGATATTTGTGAAGGAGTTGTGTGACGTTTGACACGCCGAGCATCCGCCCAGCTCTAACGCCAAATTCATGTCGACACTGCTGATGTGGCGGCTATTTTGGTGCAATGCATTCGTATGAGCTTCCGTCAGGAGTGATGATTGTGATTCAAGAGTTTCTTGGATAATTGCACGATTAGTTAATTTTTAGTTGGGAAACTGACTATGCTAAGTTAAAAAAATATTAAATCATATTAGTAGTGTGGTAAAAAGTAAGTACTTACTTAGTTTTGAATTTCTCTTTACACTTTTTACACTCCAAATCCTCAATTTTCTCGACCATCGTCTGTAATTTCGATGATTTGGCTTTTGCATCTGGTCCATGCTCTCTTTTCACATGGCCAACTAGACTTGTCTGTCTAGTAAAGTTTGCACCACATTGCGAACAGATAAACGGTCTTTCAGACGTGTGTTGCCTCAGATGCACTCGTAAAGATGCTTTCCTATAAGACTTCGGACATAAAGGACAGGTATATTTCTGGACCACTTTGGCCCCAGTCTTAGTGTTGATCGTCACTTTCTTAGGCATCGTGTGCAGGACTTCATGGAAGAAGCATTCAGCTTGCGAATCTGTTGTGAAGAGACACTGACTGCAGCTCCAGAAGTTATGGGATTCGGTTTGGGTAGATGAGTTGAATTCGCAAGCGTTGGCTCTGATATGGCGAGTGACTTCTTGGGAGAAAATGAAGGCCATACCGCATTTGGGGCATCTGAAATTGAAAAACATATGAACACTACACCACACTAAATAAGTAAAGTGTTATTTTTATTCCTTTGGTAAACATTTTGATGCAATAGTTCAAGTCATCAGAAGCGTTTTCAAATTAAATAGATGGACTAAAGGGGACTACGACGTGATGCCTCTTTAGTGCCCACTATCTAGTCTAGCAAATGGTGGCAAATCCAGCCACCAGTAAATTTTGACCTTACCTTTTCCTTATGTGTGGATGCATACGTCGTATGTGTTCTTTGAGTATAAGAATATTACTCAAGATCACATTATGTGGACAGTAGGGGCATTTTTTCCTTAATTCTGTTGTTGCTGCCCCTTTTTCCTTTAAAAGTTCTCTTCGTTTAATACTGTGTTCGGAAGTCTGCCGGTGACGCTTTGATTCTTCGGAAGAGCTGAAGCTCTTTTCACACACTAAACACAAAAACGCCTTTTGTTTGTGCGTAGATTTTAAATGTGCAGCCAGTGATAGCGAAGATTTAAATCTTGCTGGACAATTCTTACATTTATGAATTTCCTGATAATTATCAGTCGCCGTGTGAGATAAAGCGTGCCCAGTTTCTTGGCTGTGCCGTTTCATTTCAATGTTATATTTAAATTCTTTGTCACAAGTCTCACATTTTATTATTGTTTTCTTTCTTATAATGATGGGCATGGATCTATTAATAACTGCGACCACTTCACTATGGTCCGGTCCTGACATATGCTGCAACATATCTTGGGATGAGTCACAGTTGAATTTGCAGAATGAGCACCACAATTTTCCATCTGTGTCAGCCATCTTTAGCTCATGCTCTTTAGAAAACCAATGTTGCATGAATGTGGATAGCCAATTCGTGTAGAACTTGCACGGGCTACATTGAAATGGTGATTGATGAACAACGGCTTCAATATTGTCTATAATAAGTTGTTGGTAGACAGAAGTGTTGATATTTGTAGTTTTTCTGAAGTGGTAATGTGAGATCAAATGTTTGCCCATAAGATGGTGTCGCACCCGAGACTTACATCCGGGGCAGTTTACAAAGTACGGCTTGCGTTTTCTTTTCTTTGATGGAATTTTAACATTTATCGTTCCTGTGTGTTTTTTTGGTTTCCTCCTTTTCAGTTGGGAGTAAATATTCTCGTTTAAAAATATCGAGGGACGAGTAATGCGTTTTGTAGTAATATTTTTCATAGGTTCCAAATGGCCTGAGAACTCTAACTCATGTTCGGGTAGAACATTCTTAATATGCAGCTTAGACTTGAGATGTTTGTCGTAAATAGCTCTTGACCCTAATCGTCTGTTACATGGTCCACACCAGTATTGGACAGACCCTTTAGATTGAATTGTTGTCTGCATTATTTGAGTTTTATCGTTGGCACCTGGAACCCATTTGCCTTTAGTATGATCTGGTGGAGGGGCGTCATAATCTTCATCGTTTTCATCGTGCATTATTGATTGCCATTTTCCCTCAGCGGGTTCTTCTTCCCATTCTTCATGTTCTGGCGAAACTGGCCTCCATTTCCCTCCGGTATAATTCAAGGGTGGTTTCCATTTTCCTCCGACAACCTGTTCATCATCGTCCTCATCTTCCGACTCCTCTGACACCTCGCTATCCTCATCACCTTTATAATCATAGCTGACACTATATGAAGAGGTCGGTATATATTTCTTTACCGTCCCACTGATACTGGCGACTGCATTAATAAGTTTAGTCTGGTTATCTTCGTTTACACCGATCCGTAAACTGTGACCACCAATCCAATCCTCTCCTCTCAAATTAGTTTCAAGAGGACTCATTCTAGGAATATCTCTGGAAGTTGATGGCATCACTATGGAGTGTTTACGATCTATACTTGCTTTAGTAGTTGGAATTGGAGGGGTCAGACGTGCCAATGAGTTGGTCTTTTTCACGCTGCTTTGTAACTCCAAGGATTGGAAAAAAACATCTGCTCCCAGGCTGTACGAGGGTTCTAAGGGGTCTATGGGTGGCAAATCGGATTTCGGGATTTCAGTTTTTAATTTTCCGCATCGCTCCTTTCGATGTTTTACGTAATTGTCTAACCCAATGATTGTGGCATTGCATTTAATGCACAGATGATTATCATCGTCGTCATCTCGAGAAGACAGCATCTGTAAAAGAAGTGCCAAGTACAAAAATATTCATACATAATATTTTATGCATCCACCACGCGTTTATTATACATTGATATTAGCGTCAATAATAACTTTTCTTTATATGCCTGATCAAAGCAGATCTTTGCCGACCAAATTTGATTAGAGTAATAACCATATTAAGTTGAATATTGCGAAAAAATATCAAACAAATTTATTATTCCGGAAAGTGCTCATAGTAAATAGTTATCTCTTATTCTATTTCCGAGACGTTTCAACCTCTGCAGTATTTCTGCATTCCAAGTTTTAATTAGGTGGGAATTGTCATGGACAAATAGGAATAGTTTGGTGAAATCGTGGAGGGCCGGGCCTGGAGATCGCGTGGTACACAGACATTAAGCAATGACGTCTAGCAGCCGACAGACTTAAGGTCTGGGCAAACAGCGGACGGGGCGGGACGGCGACGCGACGCTGGCGGGACGTGAAGAGTTGTAATGTATTAGTTAATGTAGAATAGGTCACATAGAGCCGTCGCGCTCGGCGCGAGAGTAGCGGTCGCGTCGCGTCGGCTCTGTGTGACATATTCTACATTAACTAATACATTACAACTCTTCACGTCCCGCCAGCGTCGCGTCGCCGTCCCGCCCCGTCCGCTGTTTGCCCAGACCTTTATGCACAGAATTAACTTTGAAATAGCTGCAAATTTTATTGTCTTTCAAGCGGCTTCAAAAAGTAGGAGGTTCTCAATTCAGTTGTGTGTTTCTCAATGTTACCGCATAACTCTGGCATTTGTAAACCAATTCAATTCTAACAATCTACTTTAGTTCGAATGATCATCATTCATCATTTAAATTAGTCCCATATCCAGTCCTCCAGATTGGCTGTTTTGCTGCAAATTATAAGCTACGTTTCATATCAGCTGGTGTATAAGTAACTTAGTTATTGTACATACGATTTTTGCCATGTAAACAGCAATATAATGGATAGGTTTTGTGATCTATTTTTGTGTAAACGAGCCAAATCTCCCTAACGTAAAAGATAAATAGAGACAGTCAATAAAATATTAAATCCAGGACAATCTATTAAACGCAGTAATAATAGATAAAATCTGAAGCAGTTTATTAATTTCACCACTCAATATTGTAATTCGTTGATAGTTGTCCTTGCTGGCGGACCCCAAAGTGTGAATCATACGGTCATTAATAAATTCCCGTAGCACCTGTCTGACACCTATTTGGATTTACCATTTGCCGCAGAGATTCCCTTGCGCAATAGTAATTATCAGTCAGTATGAAAACGTCGATTTAAAAATGAGAACAGTTTTTATGGCTCTATGCTAACCGCAGGACCGGCTATTTAGTAGTAATGGCTCGGAAGATCCATATTGCTACCATGGTTACATGCTACAGGTCTCAAAAGACCTCTGTAGATATAACATCTTCAGTTTTCTAACTTCAGGTACTAAATGATTTAGACTGCAGCGTCAGAACTCCTCCAATCGATAGACACTCGCTAAATAAGTTGTACAGGGTTTCACATCAAATGTTCTTTCGATGGTGGCTAGATTTTCTGTCTATCTATGCCTTTAAGCATATACTACGACACCCTTTTGATAAAATAAGTTGGCGACATAGTGTACCCTTTACCTGTCCTAGATTAGACTGCGACATTTAAAATTGTTAGCCAGGTTCCTATGGGTCTGTAATTTTTCAATTACATCGCCCATTAGTAAGCTCGCCGGTTATTTAGCCTATTATGGTTCTTCGATCAAGCATAGGTACATTGGATATGTGTAGAGATAGACCAGCACTACAACGAGAAATAAAGAGTATAATGATATTTGTTTAGGGTATTTGGACCAGTCAATCATAGCAATGCATGCCCTCGTTGCCTCTACCGCGACGTATTTTGTTCATGATCCTCTAGCTAAGGATTCTTCATGGAAGCGATGGCGTTCAAAACTATCAGCACACATGAACACTTATGGCTGACTGTTTAGCCGTCGCCAGTGAGTCTATGAATATCGAGAACGTCTAGTAGGTCCAGGAGTGACACGCGTCAATCGGCCCTCGCGCCGCCTGACACCATTGTCGTCGATTGTCGTCAACGGCCGACACGCGACGCCTGACAAATGGGCCAGCGTCACCGTCGCGTCGTTAGCATCATTACCGTCATTACGTGGTTCGTGGAAGTTTTTTAATTATGCCGCGTCTGTCGGTGCGGATGTCGCTGTGTGTCTGTTTATTGATTTGTGATGTCTTGGTGGCCGGAGAGGTCGTTAGTTGTCTTCGGCTGGGACACCTGGACATTTTTCCTACATTCCATACTCCTCATTATTTGTAATTTCTGTGTATTTCGCGGCGTTGGTCTTCTTCTCCATGAAATTACAATGCCTTCACAGTGGTCAGTGGGTCATTTTCAGAAAATAAGCGGCCAGCTTGCGCATGATAAAGTCTAGAAAGTCTCCTCAAAAGTGTATATGTCAGAATTACTAAACAGGGTAAATCACAAAACAGGGTATTACACTTTAATTGATCAAATAACAAGCTTTAACCCCAGGCAGTCAGTGACGCTGCCCGCTGAACTTAAATTTAATTGAAATATAGCTTTACAGAAATGCCCTCGAGTGGTGACCGCGTTCCGGAAAGCGCAGTGTGGTAGGCTTTCCCCACGGTGGACCGACGACCTGGTTATGGTCGCTGGAAAGCGATGGATGCGGGCGGGTCAGGACTGGCCTTCGTGGAAATCCTTGGAGGAAGCTAAGTAATATTTTGCTATGAATCATAACTATCGTAGTGGAAAAACGATACGGAAGGAAAGTCTGTAGGTAGCAAAGTCCTCGAGTGGCGTTCCGGAGAGGTAGTGCTGGTAGGCTTCCCACACGGTGGACCGACGACCTGGTTAAGGTCGCCGGAAAGCGATGAATGCGGGCGGCTCAGGACCGGCCTTCGTGGAGATCCTTGGAACAAGCCTATGTCCAGCAGTGGACGTCTTTTCCATCATCATGATAGCTTTACACTAATTGAAACATTTACCTGAATCTTGATTTCATCTTTTTTTTTGACAAGTGAGCTATAAAGTTTGTTATAATGATATCGCTGTTTTTTTTATTGAATGTCTACGTTTTTTATTTATTTAAATGACCTCTAAATATAAACTACTAGCGACCCGCCCCAGCTTCGCACGGGTGCAATTATGAACATCTAAATTTATCAGTGTTTCTCTACAATATTATGCGTGAATTATACATATAAACCTTCCTCATTTAATCACTATATCTATAAAAAAACACTTCAAAATCCGTTACGTAATTTAAAGATTTAAGCATACACAGGGACGGACAGACGACAGCGATTTTGTTTTATACTATGTAGGGATAGTGATATTACAGTACAGGCCGAGCTACCTCTTGAGTCCCTAAAAGTACGGTGCCTAAGTGTGTGTAAAAAGTTTAATAGATAAATCAAGACTGTTTAATTTAGTTCGCGTTGTGATATAGCAATCAATTTCCTTATTCTACCATACTTCTCTATCCCTGGTCAAAGTAGTGACCGTATGATTATGATATGATCACATTTTTTTTTACAAAATATTATTCAATATGGCCTTTACATCAATTTAAATTCCAGTCTTATTTCAAGAGTTTCTCGTTGGAATTGAGAATCAATCAGCCGAACGACTGTTTTTTAAAAAAATCGCAGTTTTATCCGGAATAAGTATTCCATTTCTGAAGTTTCCCTCACATTTTTCACGCGGCACATGCCACCCATCACTCCGAGTACACATCAGTCAAGTGTCAAAACCGCGCCGCGCGTGTGTGTATGACCGAGCGTGTACAATGTACGCATAAGGCAAAAATGTGCATGTGTGGGTAAGGTCTGCTAGTGTGGCGACGTCCGTCAGTCACGCGTCCACGGAGGCGTGGACCTACTACTGCTGCGTGCCAGTTTTGACTCTATATTTGAACTTTTTTATTAATTGTATATTCATTTTGTCTTTAATTACGCATTTAGTTTTGTCAACTTTGTCGATTCGCTTGCCTATACATACATATAAGGGTCGGAGCCCAAAAAAATTCAAGGTCCCTAGGGAAATGATTGATTTTTTCATCCGTCAGTTCAGTAGACAATACCGCTTGAAGTGAATACCAATCTGAAAAGCTTTGAAGCTAAAACTGATCTATGATTATAGACTGACTGCCGGGTGAATTTCATGAAATTTTCTTGCGTAATTAGAATGTTACCCACAAAACCTTACTGGCATAAAAATTGAGCTTGCATTTTTCGTAAAATTAGAGAAAAAGAAGTTTACCGTCTATGCATATCTGTCTGCGTCAAATTAAATCTCCTTCACTGACTTCAGGAGGCCTCTAACAACATTTTCAACATACATGTCCAGATGTCAAGAGTGCTAAGCGGAATGCATCCGCGACGTCGTCAAAGGCTGTCGCCCGAATAACGACGCTGCCATCGATCCAGAGCCCCTCTCCCCGCTTACCTCTCCCACTGCACCCCGCATCAGCCTACACACGTGCACTATACACATACCTTAGTTAGGACTTTTCTCAAGTGCCTCAGAAAAAAATAGGCTCGGCATAATGTCAGATACCAAACTGAGAAGACTGACTAAGTAATCTTGATTTATTTTTCAGAAATGGGAAGTTTTGATTGTCTTTAAACTGTTGATGATTTCCGAAGAACGTCCTGTTGTTCCCGAATACAGAATGCACAGTGTCACTATACACGATTACACAAACAAGATAACCACAGTAAATGGCAACATGAGAAGTCAAGGAACATTACCTTATGAAAACATGTGGAGTGGTAGGCTTATGATCCTAAACTTGAAGCATAATCGCCTCCATTAAATTGGAAGGAACAACAATTAGCAGTGCTTGTAACACTCATTATATGGACTGGGAATAATACGAGATTTAGGCAACACTAAGTATTGCCTAGCAGTATAACACCCTTGGTTTTTATGGGTAGATGTTATTGCGTGTATCCCAAATACTTCACCTGTGATTTTATATTAAGTATAAATTATAATACATAGTCAATCAGAACTGGTCCGTAGATTGCAACGGTTCCATTTGCTCAAGCTAGCTTTTCAATTTCTTTCGTCTTGAACCAAACATAAATCATGGCGCCTCCCCATCTTAATTGGAATTATAATTGATACTAACCCAGGATGCGATATGTGTACTTTACTCGGGTGCAGTTCGAATAACTAGGGTTGGGTTGCGTGTTACTGTTCAATGAGATTCTAAAAGATAAGGTATTCAATGGGTATTCCATGGTACTTCCTGAGTTTTGAAAGCGCCACAGAAGAATTAAGTCTACCATAGGATATTGTAAGCTTCTAAATATTCTCTGATATTACATCAGATAAGTCACTTAAATACGATGATGTATATATCTTTTAGCAAACTAGACGTAATTGGAAATAGCGTAAATGTTATAAATTTTCATTCCTTAATTCATGATTATCTAGTTATATTTCTGCAAAAAGTTACTACCTCCTCCAATATCGCATTTATTTCTTTACCAAAATTTGTTAAAAGTAAATCAACCACTGATTTATAAGGGATTAGTCCTTAGACAATTAAATTTCACATCAATAATGAATGAAAGTAAAGGTAAAATCAACGTTTGGTTATGAATTCACTCTAAATTTTCCAGAAAATCATATTCCATACACCGTTTACGCTATCAACCCGGACGTATCCCCGCGCGATTTCAACTTGTCTACTTAATCAATTAAAATGGAAGCAAATTTTCCAACTAATCAATCTTGCGCAGCTTGGCAAGTTGGCCGGTCTCATCCGCGTTCTCGACCGCTGGACAACGTATGCCTCCCGTGGGATGGACGGGCGATAATAGATAATGGAACGGATGGAGTGATGTACAGGCTATGGTATTATGGACCTTGCTGTAGTGACATGAGAAGCGATTTAATATCAGCCATATAACACCATATTTAGGTGGTGTGGTATTTTTCCATGTAAGAGCGTCACAAGAGTTCTATCAGGGAGAGAATGGTTTTGGTAGTAGAGAAAATCCGTATTTTCTGCCGATATACTTGGTGTATTGGAACATTAGAAGGGCCATAGTGAAGAACATAGACTCTAAGTTGAAAAAAAAGATGTGCGGTAGTTTTGGTAGTGACGATCACATATCACGGAAAGCGTAACGTGGAATGGTTGATCTTAGGTCGCTGACAGTCAATGAATCGTTCTATTTAAGGTCGAACTTTGTATCGTTCCATGAGAGAGGCCTCACGTCCGTAGTTGACATTAGTTGATGTAAGCCGGAAGGTTTTATTGCGAGTTTTTGTTTTTATTAAAACTAGCTGGCGTTTATCACACTAACGACTTCCATCCGTTTTTAGTCTAAATCCTGGAATATTTGTGTGTGTGTGTGTGTGTGTGTATAAAATAGATTAGAACATTAACCATATTCCGAATAGGGTTCGTTATTGCGTGCAGAATAGCGATAAGAGATGAATTCTATTCTTCAAGAAAATAGCCTTAGGTCCTAGACTTATCCCTGGGCTAGCGCACATCGGGCAAATCGCCATAATATTTCAAGAGGGCTCAACTCCTATATACGTACACACAATAGGTTCAGAGGTGCCTATCCGTCATTGGTTTACCATACAGCAGTCATTAGTAAACGTCACAGCCGTACTTTGAAATCGGAACGTCTGCGCATGGAGTCATTACGCGGGCCAATCAGCGCTCGGCGCACGCGCACCCCGCCGCGTTCTTTATAACGCCATTGCGCGGGAATATATCACGCGTCAAACTCAAAAAAGGGTTTTTAAACACGTATCTTGCATTCGTCATCAGCCCCGACACGGGCGGCCGCGTGGCGACCAATAAATAATAGCATGTGAAAAGGAATCGTTTATTATAGCTCCATGTCAGTAGAAGATGTTCCTTTTTTTAAATTGAGTTCGATTCTTGACACGGATTTGTGGAAATGTATGCGTCCGCTTATTTTTGTACTGACCTACAGTTGTGTTACCCTTATTTTGACCCTTGTTCGTGTTAAATACGGTAGATTTTTCAGTGAAGTGTTGTCGTTTTGTTTTTCTGTTTACGTGAGCGACGATTCATAATAATATTATTCATATACGAGTAATAAAGAGATATCAGTGTATAGATACGTGGTACGCATCAAGATATTGGTATTAAATAAACGATTGCCTTTAGACAGAAATTATCGAGAGGCAGCTTGTAGCTTACAAAATGTGCAAGATTGAATTACAATCGTACAGGACAACTTTATCTATGTAGATGTATGTATCAAATGCCAAATCGATCAATAAATTATGTCTTCCATCCAATACGGGAAATGTTTTACATTTAATAAATAGCTGCTAACAGCAATGAAATTGGGTTATATGGTAGGATTCGATTATTATAAATACGTCAAGTAACCTTGCTGGAGTTATGTTATGATTCCGCGCATTTTGAATTGCTGAGTAGAAATAACTCTGTTTTTTTTGTTTTACTGCCACAGCACTAGATTCATCATCCAATATACTTTCCTTCCCCCTGTATCGATGGTGGAAAACTTATCTGACGAGAAGGAATGGTTGTGGTAATATTTCGAGTCTATATCATACCCGTTAAGGGATGTACGGACTCTGTGTGGTGACGGATTTAGAATAAACAGTGTCACCAACCCTTACCATCCCAAGGGTGTCGTAAGAGGCGACTAAGGGAACGCAAGAGGCAAATCACCTAGCCGCAAGAGAAGGAAAACTTGATATAAACCCTTTTTTTTTAATTTTTTTTAATCGCCCGGGGTAAAATCCTTTATGGACTTCCTCGCCGGCCACGGGGATGGCCAGCGAGGGGAGTGTGGGACTCTCCCCCATAGTGGGGGCCTACCCACTAAACCTCCCGGGGTGCTCCAACTCGCGTCCTGTTGCGGCAGAACCACGCTTGATACAAAAAATTTGGAGGCGGCCCGAATCAGTAGTGGGTCATTCATGGGCTGAAACGACGTAAGGATGTAATAATGTAATGCGTTGGTGACCGGAATGCGCAAGTTTTGCTTGATGGAGTCAAGGTGGTTTCCATAGTAGACTTTTACCACTATCACTAAACACTAACCATATTTTAAGCGCGTAATAATTTTCCATAATTTAAGTAGTGCCATTTTTGTAAATTTTTACTTTTCCATAGTGATGATAGTAAATTACTTTTTAAAGGAGAAGATTGCAAAATCTTAAATATATACACTATTTAAATAATTTACTCTACATACTTACAACTATATGGTTTATTTAGTTGGGTTTTTATACAAAACTTGATCCAATAAAATTTATTCTTCTTGAAGACGGTTGAAAAGACACGCACGTTGAGGATTGGTCAAAGAATTCGCAATGATAAATACCTACCTAAAACGGAGTCCGGGTCGAATTATGTTAAATTCTATGACAGTACAGAAAGTGCCCGCAGAACTCGCTATTTCTATAACTTTTGGCCTCTCCTTTTCCCAATCTGGTTCCCTTCATTTCCGAGGTGGGCATTGATTTAACCTGGTTTGTATTCACACGAAGCGATTGCCGTCTGCCGGCCCACCTAGAGGGACAACCAGTAACTATTCGGTGACACCAGCTCTCAGGTTTAACGGTCCCGACGTGCCATCCACGGTCCAATGGCACTCGGGGCCAACGTCTTTACGTTCCCTTCGAAGCACGGGTTAAGACTGCAGACTATATTAATTGTTATAACAAACTGTTAAACAAACAATGAAACAATGTCCATAGGAATCGAGTAGCCGTGAACGATGGCAATTGAAAGAGCACACAGCTACACTCGGCCCTGTCCGTAAATCATGGTGGCACAATAAACTCGACGATTTCAATTAAACATAAATCTCACGTGACACGTCTGTAATGGACTTGATACATCTATGCGTTTCTTGAGTTTGCTTTCTGAATATAATTAATGTTTTACAATGTTAATCGTAAATATTACCTCTCAATTTTGGAGGTATTTAAATGCAATATTTCACAGGTTACTAAGAAATGTATCCAACCATCCAAGTGGAATATGGTATTATATTAGTAAATATAATATAGTAAATATTATGGTAATTGTAAGCTAATTTTAAAAATACATTGACAAAAAGAACCTAGCAGAGCGTGGTTTCGATCCACGGACCTCTGGGTTATGGGCCCAGCACGCTTCCACTGCGCCACTCTGCTTATATTGGGATGCGTGAAATTATGTATCAGATTTTATGCTAAGCCGCACTTGCAAATTAATTATGAGGGGTGTGTATAAAATTGTTATAATTTCTTTTTAGGATAACACTAATTAATGTAAAAACTGTTCTCCAACTTAGTAGATCGGTATGACAAAGTAATTATCAGGCAGATCAGATAAACAATGGTCCAGAGAGGTACTACAGTACATAATAAAAAAAGCAAAAATTTTCACGATGGACATAAAAAAAAATTAGATTTTATTCTGCCATTAATACCGTTTTCTCGGCGTAGCTCAATAAAAATGGCTGATATTGTTCCGAGGCGGGAGCTGACATGCTTATTAACGGGAAAATTGAAAATTGACTGAGCAACATGATTGGCAAGGGAATATTAGCTGGATGCAATTTTGCCGGCAAGCTCTTGTTTGCGTTTTTAAAAAGAAAAGACTTCGTTTGACGTTAATCCATCATTTTGGCGGGAGACGCTATTGTCGCTAGGAGCCGTTTTGTTTACTCACATATTATTTCAAAGAGTTATAAGTATTGGGTTGTGTTTAGCCGTCATTTTCATTAAGTAACAAAAAATCTATGTACCTACGTACCTACTCTTTTTGTTTGTAGTGGATGAATAATAACATTTTAACTAATAGGGAAAAGCAAGTGATGACACAGATATCATCATAGTTCTTTATAGGTAAACTAGATGGCGTAACATTATCTTAAAATTTTAACTATGCTGCATCAATTATTGTCATGTGGAACTGTGGAGGAATTCTGCAAATAATATGCTTACAAACTGTGTTGCTGTCAGGTAATCGTTTGTTATTAAGAAATTACGTAATTGACACATATTATTAGTCGTCAATTACGTAATTTCTTAGGAAAACATAAGTTTTTCTAGGTATTTTGACACGAACTATAACAACTACCTACTTATACCATTTCTTTGATGTCAGATGTCAGGTTGATAAGCCAGTAGCGTGTTTTAATACTCATATTGTATTTTGCATTAACTTTTTTAAAGTTCTATTTGCAATAACTTCAAATTTACTTTTACATATTCATATTTCATAGAACACAGCAATAAAAATATTTTAGGATAAATAAAAATAGAGATATTTAGTCAAATACTTTGACCACTAATTTATCGCGGCACAACACATGTCCCGTAAAACGCAAGATCAATATCAATAAACACAATCTACTAAATAAATTGATCAATTTAATTCGATTTTAATCATCGTCGACGGCAGCGCCCCTAGCGGCGCGGAGCAGGTGCCACCGTTCCCCTATTACACGTTTATTATTGTCGCGTGTTATTTCCAATATTTTTCGCCATCTCATTACTGCGGGCCTGACGTGCTAATCCATCGGGAGACGCCTTAATGGAGGTGATCATGTGTCCTAGCGCGTAACGTATTGAAATATGACGTATTAGATGTACCTTCGGGAATCCGGCGTTAATATACGAAAGAAAAAAAGACACACGCCTCGATTATGGAACACTCCCCGGACGGGCGCGTATCGCAATATTTCTCCCGCGTGACAGCCCAATGATAAATCAAGGAGACTCAGAAGAAATGCCAATAAATATAGCACCGAAATCCAATAATTACGAGGCAATGAGCCGGCTGCCCACAAATCAACGAACGGACGAGCGCATACTAATGTCTTATCCTAACATCAGATTAAAAACATCAATACTTGTCAATAGAGGTCGCCTCCCACGTAATTATAGCCAACAATATCCCGGGGAGGCCAGACCGAAAAGGATTAACATATATCAAGGTGGAATAATTGAAGGAATCGATTATATGAAGAGTATTAATTGCTGATGCGTCCGCGCAGTCGAGATCCCATCGTGCGCGCCCTTTGAAACGCACGCTGTAATGTTATATTAACTGACCGACGTCCGTCCTTTAAGGGCTGCAATAAAATAATGTTGGACTTTTGCGAAAGGCTTGAGATGGGAAATAATGATGTATATTCAAGTATACCCTATAAGCGACAACCCTATTAGAGCCTACGTCTGTAATCACAAATGTAGAGAGTAAAATGAAGATATGACTCCGAAATAAGTACCAAAAGCGAGTCGCCCGTCGCGTAATATTTTTATGCTTTTTAATGTTGGAGATGTTCGTTGTTTAATTCAATTCGATAAATAGGAGTTAGTGTTAAAGGCGTGTACATTTTGTTACCGTCTATCCAAACGAGAAACCCTATTCGTAGAAACATATATAAATAACCTAATCAAATTATTGTATTGATAACAAGTATTGATAATTCTGCAAAAACTATGCCGCAACTCAGCAGCTTGCCAGAGATCGTCCAAACAGAAAACTGCGATTAACACGGCTAATTCCCTAATTTAAAAACCAAACAAACAAAATGTATGTAAATTGCGCAACTCTATGTAAAAGCCGACGATAGCCTTGCAAATTGATACCGATATTTTAATTATTTGATTCGAGACCTTCTCTCTAAGTGTATAAGGGCACGATACTGGCAGAAACGGCGTTGGCAAATTGGAGTGAACTCGAAACAAGCACGTTCAGAAACTGCTTACACGAATTAGCGCATCAAAACGGGCGCAGGGGGCGAAATTAGAAAACTCGCTCCCTCCGCCTGAGCCCGCCCCGCGGCCGTTCCGCACGTCATAAACTGACAATTTACGATAACGCCGGGATTAGCCTGTTTGTCTGTTATGCATTCGAGTACGGAACGAAGCGGGTGGAGCTACAATGTCGACGTGTGAAACGGAACGGTGAGCGCTTCGCCAAGCTCCCAACCTTCGTTCTACTCGGCAATAGGCACTAGTGATGCGCCTACAATCAAAATGAAGGACAAATTTCGACCTTGTAGTCAAAAAGGATGGCGAATTGAACCAGCATATCGGAATATGCGTAATATGTGTAATATTACACTTTCACAACCTATTTCACCTCGTCCCATATATATATGTATAAAGCCAAGCTCAGTCGGGCCTCCTCCAAATACATGGATTTAAATATCTTTTATTTATTTCCATTGCTGGGAAACAACAACAAGTAAGTCGTCCAAAAATACCTAAATTTGTCTTCTGACAAATAGATTTGTTCGATTTTTGTTTAAATATTCTATTGACCCAATCTGAAAGCAATGCAAAAAGCTTAAAATCCCACATACAAAAAAAAACATACCTACAGACGAATTGAGAACCTCCTCCTTTTATGAAGTCGGTTCAAATTGACTGACGAGACTATTATCTAAATTTGTCACCACACGAACGATTATTATCAACTGTCTAATGACTGACAACTAGGAAAAAGTTTTTTTTTACATCTGGCGGCAAAATTTCGCTCTTGTTTCTGCTGACAAAAGTGTAATAATGGTATAAGCCGACTAAGAATTTCATGGTCATTATCACATATCGCCTCCAGCCATCAATGTCATCGGCCCATTATGGAGCCTTTCCTAGCAGCTGCTCGGACCATCACTATGCACAAGTGGGTAAATGAAATTGTTTCAATTTACATGCACACGACACTCGGTTCCATAACAAGGAGGCAGTGGAAAGGTCTCCCAGGCAGCCGTGCTCCGCCGTTGCGCACATTTTCATCAAAACGTTTGGCTCCGTCATCGACAGAACAGATAGGAATGTGGGTCAATGAGACTATAAAGCACTTCCTGTTATATGTGGAGAAACAGCTTCCTCTCTTGATATACACGTTCAAAGTTTAAAATAATGTGTTCAGGTTAAACCATATTCGGAGATGAGGGATATCGGAAGTTTATCGATAGTATGAAGAAAATAAGATAGTTAACAGGCAAGGTAAACAGTCTCCAAAGTCTGTGTATGGTATGGCACATTGTCAATAGCAACTTTGGTCGAGCCCATTTTTAGACATAACGATTACAGTTTATTTCTTTATATAAAAAGTCATCAATCATATACAATCAATATACAGTTTCACCACCCCATTATATCATATGGGTGTCATAAGAGCCGACAAAAGGGAAACTTGATTCGACACCAATATGGCGCATTAAATTTTGGCTAATTACCCTCCATGTAATTGGAGGAGGCCCCCGACTCAGCAGTGGGTCATGTATGAGCTGAGTGGTAGTACCGGTTGTATTACAAACATGGAGTGAATGACACCCTTAAGCTGAGCAAGTTATCTCTTTCACAAAGATACTTGCCCGGTCTCGGAAGCATCCAAGTGGGTACCTGTACCAATCCAAGGACTGACAGCACCTGGGACCTGTAGCCCAAGAATGCAAGTAAAAGACTAAGCACTAGTGAAGTTATGTTTCATGATTATTTTAAATCGATAAATAATTCCGTAACTTTTTTAATTTTTTGTCCTTCATCTCCTATACACGTAGTTTACGGACAATATATTTAAGCTCGAACAAGTGTAAATGCTAAGAAACAAGCCGCTGTTTTCGTAATCAACTTTTGTATTAATCGATATTTATGGTCATCGTTTATATTTTCGATTCGATTAAGTAGTACCCAACCAGCAATAATCGACTCCGAACATTTCACTGAGTAAAATATTGACGTTAAACACGATACGTTATAAACAATTATTTCCCGCCAATGACGAACAATATCGGGGACTCATCGTGTATTGTATTACTTCATTAATTTGCGTACTTGGCATAAAGAGTGGTTAAATTTTCTGTAATTGTTGCTCATAAAAAGTGTATTTCTCTATTTGAAGACGAGGGTGCTACGTCACGCAACAAACAAACATAATTAAAGCCGGTTTGCATATTTTTTTGTTTATTAAAGGTTATTGGCGTGATGGTTATAATGAAGCATATGTTTCCGTTTGTACCGTAACTGACTGAGTATCGGGAAATTAATTCATTTACAAGTGTTCGCTTTTTACAAAGCATTACGTACATTCATTACGCACATAAAGTTTGTTGAGGACTTCAGAAAATAATACCTCCGAGTAAAAATATTTCTTTTAGTTATCTCTCACGGGCAAAATAATACATAAAATTGGAATTGAACACTTTTTAACGGATTTATCGTGTGTTACATTATGAGCGATATCAATAAAACAACATTATAGGCGATAGAATTAACTATTTCTTTGTACTTTTGAAGACAACTGTAATCTAGTTTTTCCTGTGACCACCACTGCTGCAAAGCATTCGAAACGTCTTGAATCCGTTAAAAAATGTTTAATTTCAATGTGTAATAATCGCAAATACCTAGGCCATCATCCTAAGTAAAACAAAAGTTGAGGTTTACGATGTGATTTGAATTGCAAACCAAGCTATGTAATAGTTGGCAATTTATATTATTATCTACAACCTATGACTGACAACAACTTTTATATGTGCTTAACCCGCAAAGCATAGCAAACTACTACTACTATACTATGCCTATAAATGACCTACTGTTGAGTGGGGCCTCCTCCAGTTACATGGAGGGTTACTGTGCCACGCTGGCCAGACGACTGGCGGCTAGGTCATCGCCCTTATTTCCTTTTTTCGGTTCTTACGACATTCTCAGGATGAAATGGGACCACACGGACTATTCGTCACCACACAGCATAACATAAACAGGAAAGAATAGCAAATTTGAGTAACCACCATCGGATATACTCTTTTGAAAAATAATAGGAATGCTTTAAATAACATTGCAATTTTCTTAATTATAATTGAGTGATAATGTTTTTCTAAACATCCAGGAAATATAAAATATTGCATGCTCCAACATAAAGATATTTAGCATTGCATATTTTAAGCAGTTAGTCCAATTCCCTCTGGTCACGTGGTATTCCTAGTGCTAATTTCTTAAAGGGCAGGCGTCGACCGCACAACTTGAATAATTATCGTGCTAAAAGAAAACCCAGCAAATCTCCGCGATTAGCATAAAAACCATCTAAACAGGCGAGAGGAAGCAGTCGCCTTCCTTCCGCAATATTTGTGAAAAAATTACGTTTCCTGCCGACATTTTGTCTTTACGCGGTCTCAGCGCCTGCGACGGTATAAAAAGTAACTAATGTTAATTGCACCGCCCGGCAAATAAAATGGTAATTAATGAAGCGAATTTGTAAAAAGAAACTGCTATCGCCCGAGGACAAAAAGCTGATAAAACGAATACAGAAACTCACACTGTGGATGAACATAGAGAACAGTTGGGCTGGTTGTGACGGACCACCTCAACCATTTTGGTGGTGGTTAAGTCGTGGATAATTTAAGCAGAATCAAATTAAACATGAAGAGATTGGTATTGGCTGCGAACTCTTAAAATGTGCCAAATTAAATCCTGGAATTTATCAAAGATGCCTTAATCGAAACCTTATAAACCTACTTGTATCTAGGTAATCCTGAAGATATGTTTGTCCTAGTTATGTCTATACTTTCAACCTTAATCTGAGACACAACATAGCATTCGTCCCCTCAGAGTATTCTCATCCCAAAACACGTCACTAGTAAATTTCTCCGTGGCAACATCCAGACATCTGTTCCGAATACGGATTCCCAATAAAAGTAGACGGCAGCCGAAACATAGAATTTTATCACTGCTGTGTCCATCATAAAGCATCCCGGGGCCGTGTGGTGGGGGCCCGGGAACAGAGGGGCGCATAAAAGTTTACAGGCATTCGGCTAATAAATCGTGTCAAATAAATAAGTGTTGAGTCGGTTGGCGGCATATTGATTCGTCATGTGCCGCCTTAGAGCGGCGCGGGACGGGGCTGGGTGGCCATAAAGGTGCGTAATGGCCGCCGTCGGAAGACAGCGCAGTGCCGCGCATCGATTAGCGCTCGCCGCCCCGCGTCAGCCGCCGACGCAACGCGCATCACTAGCGACTCACTGCCCGTCCCTAGCCCATCACTAGCGTTCTAAATTTGAATTTGACATATTTTAGTAACAGTCTTCTTTCACACCTGCCAGTTGTCACTCAGATCAAAGAACAAAATGGGCATACAGTTCCGTAACCTGCTATTTGAAATGAAGCGATTCATCTAGTGCTTTTCACCCGATACTAGATGGCGTTGTTGCAGCGATGGCGGCCGATACTGTTTATGTCCAGTGTCATAATCATAATGATCCAAGACAGTATTATGGAACACCTTGTGCATACTATATTTTGAGGGATTCTTCTTGTTTTACGGCAATTTGTTCGTACGTATGTACGTAAACAACCCTCAACCTAATTTGTCAAAATAATTTGTATACGCTGAAGGAGCAGTGGATTACGCGCACGCAATTCAACAATATTTCCACATTCCAAATGGTAATCGCTTCAAATCGATTTATGAAATCTATACGGAGAATCTCTTAATTAATCGTTTATAAACTTAATTAATGGCATCAGTCTCTCCGCAAACGATCCTGGAATCTGACTGGATTGGTTTTCACTGCATTCAGACGTTGATTAAAATCTTACTACAATCACACAAAGCCATTCTTTGATATATGTATAAATCTTATGAAAACGTCTACCCCCGTCCGGAGGAACTTAACAAATGCCAAGTAAATTTGAACCTTAAAACTATATAAATTAGGCATTAATTGAGGTGTGCAAATAAATATTCTTTCCTACCACCTGTCAAGTGATATATTGACTTTAAATAACATATCTTATTTATGTTGAATCGGAAACAAAATGGATTAAAAAAGGGTTTATTATAAATAATCGCCGGGCCTGAGTGGGTGTATAACTAAATTTGTACTCAACTTTGTATTACAAGTTATTGTCCGTGTGTTTGTCCGATATTGCGTTCGTCTGTCGATAAATTGAAAGAGATAGTGTAAATCTCACATAGATAGATGGTCGTTTAAAAATGGAACGATTCCATTTCGATTTTTTAATCATCATGCTATGCTGGTACTACTAGGTACAGTGCAGGTGCTAGAGATGTATGCAACAAGTGCACAAGCTAGCCGTAACAGCGAACTTTTGCTGCATATTATTTAAGATTAAACAAACTATTTTATTTCAAATGTTCAAGTAAAAATGAGATTTTTGAAGTAATTTGGAATTGAAATTTATTTGAGTGGAGAATAATTCTGTACTTTTTTATTGTAATTTCCAGTTTAAAAGTAATTTGAATATGAATATTGTGACGATATCTACTTGTTAAAAACCAGAGTGTCTATTACATTCTAGTAGTCGAAAATATTTTTTGTTTAACCCGGGTCGGGTTTTACGAATGTTCACTGTATTTTTATCAAACAAATGGCAAAAAAATAATGGCATATCCCACTTGTGTCTGCCAATAATATGAATTTAAATCACCCAAACACAATCCCGCCAATACATTACCCGCCAACCTTTTTCGACAAACCGCGGGACCATTAAAAACGTACATAATTCAACACAGATCGAGTTTTCGGCTTCCCCGAGTCTATGACACACTCGCTAAATCTCACGGAAGGCGGTCTCGGCGACCATAAATTTTTATTTCGTAAATAAAAATAATAAAAATAAATAAAAGCCGTTCCGTGTGCCGACCGGAAACATTTGTCCCGGGACGTCACGGATAATCCCGGGACACTTGATTTATTATTAATTAGACTAATATAATTCTAAATTGAGTTTGCTTTTTCGAAAGGCCTGTGCTTGACTCTTTGCCTTGGTGACATTTTTTACTTGTCATAATTTTATTAAGCTGTGCAAATTTTGAATACCATTTCTCTACTTCGATAAGTAATTTCAAACTTACCATTCTGTTATAGCCTCTGAGCATCTTAACAGAACCAAATCTTTTCACGTTTCAATAAGCCTTTATCGAATAACTGTCTTTTGAGTTCCTTTAATTTAGTATCAACATCTAATCATTATACTATATTAATAAACCAAGCGTATAATCTTCATAAAATGCAATGACGGACAGACACCCTGAGGGTCGTAGAGGCGACTAAAGGAACGTAAGAGACATATCACCTACCCGCTCAAGTAGGAAAGCTTGACAGAATGTTCCCTTCATAAAATTTTATTAATTTATTTAATGGTCGATCCAAGTGGAAGATTACGAAAATAAAATAAAACTTATATAATACATTTTTTTATTGTAGGTGGCGGCCTGTCTGTAATCCTGCGAGCTGTAAGGATGATGATGATGGCATGCCAAAAATACATGTCAAGTTTCCATATTTAAAATTCTAATCCCGTTACAAACAATGTATGAGTGCAACGGTCTTTGTTGAACATTTTACGTCATGTTGTGCCTATTATGCAACTGCTCGTAAATATGTCGAGTAGTGACGTAACGTAATCTACCCATTATGACAAGTGATGCATTGCCGTCATTGTTTGATGGCACCGTTTCTTTTTTCTTCCTTTCCTTACGCTACAAGAAAGTCTTTTGAGGTATCTAATAAATCTCGTGTACTTAAGGTATTATTTTTAGTAAACATTCGAAGTTTAAATAAAACAAATTTGAATAAATTTAAGACCAACATTTTCAGATATTGGACTGGACTTGCATTGAAACTAACAATAAGCATAGGTAGTGTACAGTTCGAATTAAAGTTGAAACAACTACATCTACTGTAATAGTGAGTATTAGTAACTCAGCCCTTAAATGACTTAATGCTACCCTACTGTGCCACGCTGGCCAGACGGGTTGGCACAGGTTATCGTTTCAAGTTTTCCTTCTTTTAGGGCTAGGTTTTTGGCCTTCAGATTTCTTTTTCATGGGTCTTACGACACCCTCAGGGTGGATTGGGGTGGTGACACTTTATATTCTACATCCGTCACCACACAGGCAGCGATGACACTAATTATTGACTGTAAATTATAATCGACATAGATGCCTTATTTATAATGTGTAACTAAAATAATACTTTGTTATAAGTCCTGCAAAGTATTGTAGATTCCTGAAAATACAGTCAGCAACAAAATACTGGTGTCTTATTAAAAGTGATAATTAGTGAAAAGAACATAATTAAATTAATTCAGGGATCGGAGAAATTTGAAAAAAATTCAACGTTTTAATTTTCGTGTGAAGGGAACGTAAGCTGCTCAGGGGGAGAGTACATACAAGTAACAGCCACGCACGCCATAAATCTGTCAAGAGGAGGCCCCCAACAACGCCTCGGACGGTCCGCAAGGCACCGAATTTTTTTTGTTTGACTATTCATATCATAATTTATACTCTACATCAAGATGTTGGCATCGTTACCTGTCGCTGATCGATTTACGATATATGTACCTATACCACAGATATAATAATACTAAAGTACCTATACCATAGGTAATGCTGCCACATCGAATGGCCATTCGTGTGCTCTATCCATAAGCGGTATGGGTGTGCGCTATCGGCAATTGCTATTTTTCTACGGACTTCAAAAAAGAGTAGATTCTTAAATAGATTGGAGGTGGAATAGCTGCCATTTGGTCCGTTAAAATTTTGACATAGTTTGGCCCAGTACTTTTCATTTTATGCATTTTTGTAGGACTTTTTTGACAACTGTTTCATAAACACATGGTCCCTAATGTCGGATATGATAGATTCGCGCATACGAATACCGAAGTGAAGTACCGACACAAAATTTTTAGTTAAACCAGATATTTAGTGAGAAATACACAAGTAGGCTAACTAGTTTCAGCCCAATAATTACCCTCAACTGAGTCGGGCCTATTCCAAATGTATACCGGGAAAACCTCACCTTCGGACTGAGTAGTAGTAGTATATTTTATTTGTACGCAGATTAGTATACCGTTTTAGAAGACATTTGGTGATACATTCACACACAGTACCGCGTAAATATACAAAACTAACATACACTAGGCACAAGAATAGTGCCCATTTAATTTCATTGGTAATAAAACGCTCTATTGACCTTTGCCTCTACTACAACACTACATATACATAACCTATAATTTCCCAATTTGAATGCAATATTTGTTATGAAGACTGTACCGCCGCGGATTACTCTGTGGATCAACGCTGTAGACACTTGCGATCAAGGGCGGATCCAGCTTTGGCGCCAGGAGGGGGTCACATAGTCGTGGTCAAGTCAAGAACTTATAATTTAATTTTGATAACAATAGATGCAAGTAAAGTACGGTTCGATTCCGGGGTCGGGCAAGTGTCTTTGTCTAAACCAGAGGCACTGGCTCGGAGTCTGGGTGTCATTTCTATATATAATATGTATGTATTTACAAAAAAAAATGTATATAAGTAGTTTATCATCCATCTCGTTACCATAACACAAGCATTAAGTTGCTTAGCTTGGGACGAGATGGCGTTGTGTGAAATGTCCAAGGATATTTATTTATTTATTAATGTACGTAAGTACTGTACTTAAAAATATTTATTCTTTATTGTACACTTGAAAAACTCCACACATAATAACTTGTACATATCCACGTACATATTGCCCTCTTGAAGACACCCAGAGAACCACTATCACGCACCGAATGAGGCAGCCTATTTAAATTCCGTAACCGTGGTTAATGATTTTGTCATAACAGCTAGAGGTATGTCACCCCTCGACATGACATGACGCAAAACTCCGCAAAATTGAAGAGGTGGTACGACAAGGGTTTCCAACAAACAAAATAGAAACAGACAAAATACATACGTAGGTCACACTATAAGTTTTGCGTAACTTAAAAAAAATGTTATAACTATAATATTGTGTTTATTGCTTTTCAAAAGACTACATTTCAAAGACTCCAAGGTTTTCGCCAGGGATCTGTCTATTGGGCAAAGCCAGCTCGTCAGGCTGAAGACTGATGACGGCAGGATCGTCACGTCGAAATCCGAGATTTTGGGTGAGGTGGAGAGTTTCTATGGACAACTGTCTACACAGGAACCCGTCATAAATCTAGCAAACGACCCACGAGCTAGATTATCCCGGCACTTCACAGAAGACCTCCCGGACGTCAGCCTGTGTGAGATCGGGATGGCTCTCGAGCAACTTAAGAACAACAAGGCGGCGGGTGATGACGGAATTACCGCAGAACTTCTGAAGGCGGGTGGAGAACCGATCCTTAGGGCCCTTCAGAAGTTATTCAATTCCGTCATACTCGAAGGACGAACGCCTAAGGCATGGAATAGAAGTGTGGTGGTGCTGTTCTTCAAGAAGGGAGATAACACCTTATTGAAGAACTACAGACCCATCTCACTTCTGAGCCATGTCTACAAGTTGTTCTCGAGGGTCATCACGAATCGTCTCGCATGCAGGCTCGACGCTTCCCAGCCTCCCGAACAAGCCGGTTTCCGAAAAGGCTTCAGTATCGTAGACCATATTTTAACGCTACGGCAGGTTATACAGAAGACCGAGGAGTATAACCTGCCCCTTTGTCTGGCGTTCGTGGGCTACGAGAAAGCCTTCGATTCGATAGAGACGTGGGCAGTATTGCAGGCTCTCCAGAGGTGCCAAGTCGACTATCGGTATATCGAAGTGTTGAAGTGCTTGTATGAAAACGCCACCATGTCAGTCCGACTCCAGGACCAGACCTCGAAACCGATCCAGTTGCAGCGAGGTGTTGGAGAGGGAGACGTTATCTCTCCGAAACTGTTCTCCGCTGCACTGGAAGATGTTTTCAAGGTTCTGGACTGGAAAGGGCTGGGCATTAACGTGAACGGCGAGTACATCACTCACCTTCGATTCGCTGACGACATAGTCGTAACGGCTGAGACCATGGAGGGCCTCAATACGATGCTCGATGGCCTCTATCGAGCCTCCGAACGAGTCGGCCTTAAGATGAACATGGAGAAGACAAAAATCATGTCTAATATCCATGTCCAAGCCACTCCTGTTAACATCGGAGGTTCTACTCTCGAAGTTGTTGACCATTACATTTACCTGGGACACACTGTCCAGTTAGGTAAGTCCAACTTCGAGAAAGAGGTCAATCGTCGGATCCAACTCGGCTGGGCAGCGTTCGGGAAGCTGCGAAAGATCTTCTCGTCCACAATACCGCAGTGTCTGAAGACAAAAGTCTTCAACCAATGTGTGTTGCCAGTGATGACATATGGAACAGAGACGTGGTCGCTCACTATGGGCTCCATCAGAAGGCTCAAAGTCACCCAAAGGGCAATGGAGAGGGCTATGCTCGGAGTTTCCCTGCGAGATCGAATCAGAAATGAGGAGATACGCAGGAAAACCAGGGTCATTGACATAGACCACCGGATTGCCAAACTTAAGTGGCAGTGGGCAGGGCACATAGCTCGCAGGACCGACGCCCGATGGGGCAGAAAAGTCCTCGAGTGGCGACCGCGTTCCGGAAGGCGCAGTGCTGGTAGGCCTCCCACACGGTGGACCGACGACCTGGTTAAGGTCGCCGGAAAGCAGTGGATGCGGGCGGCCCAGGACCGGCCTTTGTGGAGATCCTTGGGGGAGGCCTATGTCCAGCAGTGGACGTCTTTTGGCTGAAATGATGATGATTATGATGACATTTCAAACATTTTTTCATGCGATTGAACCGTTTTTTTTAATTAAACAGGAGGACCACAGATCTGAATGCATGTTTTCTACGTGATGATTGAACGCTATCACTGCCTCTTCGGAGTTGGTAAAAGTGAAACCTCTCATGAAATGTTTGATTTTGGGGAAAATACAGAAATCACAGGGTGCTAGATCGAGGCTATGCGCAGGATGGGTGACGAGTTGTACTTTTCCGGAAGCTAAAATGACTTTGTTTTGTTGGCCGTGTGTGAAGAAGCGTTGTCATGATGTAGGAGAAAGCGGCTTTTTGGTCGTCTTGCGCGAACTTTTTCTAACACCCTGGGCAAACAACTAGCTACCGACTATAAATAAAAAAATAGATTATTATACAAAAGACATTATTATAAAAAAAATACTCAGTATTAAATGAAATAGGACCGATAATTATTAAAAAAAGAATGACGAGCCCTCTGATTTTCTTGCCAGTTCTTTTCAGCAGTGGTCGCGTTCCGAACTGGTGGTAAACTACAATATATATATGCATTCTATACATTTTTTTATATGTTGACAATTTGTAAGTGTCCATTGTGTCCTATACAAAATAAATTATTTGACTTTGACTTAAACATTACAATTTCGAACAATACATTTTTTTTTATTACGTTGTCCGTGTTCTAATGGCAAATTTTTGTGTAACTTGGCCACCCCAAAATTAACTCACTAACCTAACCTAGCACTCACCTGCAAATTGCAAAAAACCTAAGAAAATTTGAATTTCGCGGGCTACCCTAGAGCTTCCACCTTAAAGAGCGGCCGCTATCTTGGCGTCTCACTTTTGTCTTAGCGAGAGTTCCGTCCGCCTTTTTTTATACGTCCATCTAAACAACCAAATAATAAAAAAATAAATAAAACCAAAAAAGAATAAATTTTCTGAATTAGCTATGTGTCTCGAAACTGCACCGAAAGGGTATCCAGCTCAGCATATTATGTCAAGTGCAGTACGCTGATATTCTGCTGAATCCCAGTAGTGGCATACGGATACCAAGCTGCAAGCACTTGAGGTCTAACGTAAATCTAAGTATGGGGTCTATGCTTTTGCTTCGAATAGTTCGTGTGACGTGTAGTAGTTATATAATTAAATAGACTACAAAAAAATACATCAAATTCATTCAATAATAAAAAAAATAAAAAAAAAGATTACAATAAATAAAAAACCGACAATACTTAAAAACATTAAACATAATGATTACATTTGTATTAAAATACCAATAATATCTAATAAATTAATATAAATATACGACAATTTATATAAATAATGAAACCCCGACTGCATGCAATTATAATTACTTGAAAATAAAAATTAAATATGTGGTTTTAATATTAGATTATAGATATACTAGTGGCCCGCCCCGGCTTCGCCCGTGCAAAGCGGGGGTGAGTTATACATATAAACCTTCCCCTTGAATCACTCTATCTATTACAAAAAACCGCTTCAAAATCCGTTGCGTAGTTTTAAAGATTTATGCATACATAGGGACGGACAGAAGAATGCGACTTTGTTATAAACTATGTAGTGATTTGTAATAATTAGTCCTTGTTTCTTTTGTTCCTTAATAAGGTATTGTTTTACATAAAATCTGTCTGGTGATAAAATATATAAATAAAATCAGTATGTTCAATTAGTGGTCCACCTAAGTCCTGGAACCAGCTCAGGGGGGGGTCATGACCCCCATGACCCCCCCCCTGGATCCGCCCTTGCTTGCGATACTTCATTGCCGATGAAGAAGTATGTTTAAATTTAATTTCAACAACTCTTCTACCTTCCCTGTCAGTCGAAGACTCGCTTAATAATAAAGATTTTTTGTAAAAATACTTTTTGATTTGATTTGATATTGTTTACAAGTTCAAAGTTCTGCCCATTACGTATCGTCTGACAGCCTAAAGAAAATCGAGAGCAATATGGAACCACATAGGTACTGCCATCGTTTTGATCATTGGTTCTATATCTTCAGCACTATGGTTATCGTATTCAAGTTATGCAAAGCGTTAACTACGCTGACGAGCCCAATTATCTCAGATTGGGCTCCACCAGTCATCAAATTGATGTCGATTTACTTTTCTGACATTCCTCCGAAATATTTTGATTGTGCACATATCGTGTCGTATGTGCTCCGCGCCATCTATGAGCATGTTTCGGAACGAATAATAATTTGAGGTTATTTAGTTTCATTCACAATTATTTTACTTTAAATATTGAAATAAAACTAATACAATTTACTATTGAACATTTTTACCGATTATCTACAAGTATTCTTTAATAATGTTTTTTATTCGCATCATCAAAGAAACCTAAATGTACAGACGCCGCGCCGTGTAAACAATCTTGTTTGATGACTTATGGGAAAATCACATGAAATATATCAATTATCAAAATACCCTAGTGTTTTATTAAGAATATTTTTTTTATTGACTTACCTTTACAAAGTAAAAGGCGATATTTGCAGTAAAACACTGTATAACTATTTTATTTTGATTGTAGCCCAGTTCACTTTGGATACAGACACAGAGCGAAAGGTGCGTTCCGAAGTTTGCCGAGCGTACACGAAGTCCGACCCTGAGCCCGCCTCCCGTGTTTGACGGACAACGTTGACATCATGCAGCAGACGCGCGATACGCGCTCAAAGTTCAATACGCGCGGCGCGAAATTCAAATTGGAGCGCCTTGCGAACACGTATCGGAATGACCAAAAACTTGTCTTGGACTGTTTGTAGGTATGCCTCAAATCGAAACTTTAAAAAAGCAATGATTACTATAGTGAATGATAATAATTGACAACTTCAATAAATATTCTCTTCTATTTATACGTTGGAAAGTGTTGAGTGTAATTTTATTTGCAGTCAGAATAATAGTTTCGTTTGTTGAATGTGATGAATGGAACGTGTTGTGGTATTTTCGGACATAAATGTTTGTATCGAAAATAAGTGGGTTGACAGGCCCGTAACCGGTTAGTGGCGATTCAAATCGCACAGGTAAGTCGGACAATGGCCATCCAACCACGATTCCTTTAATTAAATGCGAATAAAAAGAAGTTTTATGAATATTTTGCCAACAAGATTGCTTGAGTTTGGTTTGATTTTATTCCTTTGGTTATTATAAAACTTTGGTTCTAGTTACATACTGCCTATTTTTTTTAATAAGTACTCCTGATGCATCTAAAAAAAAAACACCTAGTGTAAATTGTGGTAAATCCTAAGACATAAGTCGTGTAAAACCAAATTTCAAAGATTCCTTAAAACTAAAGACTAAATCTAGAAAACCATTAGTAGTACCTATAAATTTCATGATCACCGTACACTTTCCATCACGTTCTAACTATACGATTGGTTAATGTTTTTGGACGAAACATTACGGTAGGACCATAAATTAAATAAATAGCTAGCTTTGTTGTGAGTTAAACGATTGAAGATTTTCTTTATTAGGAATTCATTGACAAAATTGTATTGTTTTCCAGGCTTAAATATTCCTAGTCAGCTTCTGTCGATCTAAATATTAATGTGCTTAAAGTAAAACATTTACTCACATTCAAAAGAATTCATTATCTGGTTTCTTGGTTTCATAGTGTTTTAGTTTTGTCGAGAGATGGCGCTACTAGTCTTTAAACGAATGAATCTTGACGAATTCAAGTCTTTATTATTTTGTATGGTAATTGAAGTTATAAGATTGGTAACATGAATGTTCACTAAAAGATATATCATATTTACAAAGGAATCGATTTTGGTTGGATGATTGATTCATTATTATTTAACAAATATAATATTTATAACCATCTTTAATTCGAATATTAAATGAACGGTTTGGAAAGTAAGTCCTAAGCCATACTCTATGGTTTCTGCTAATTGTTATTGTGCAAACCCATCACTATTTACTACATAGTAATTTACATAGTCCTTAGTTAAAAAAGCTCTTGTAGTGGATACACAGGATAATTTTATTTCAACCTTTCTTTATACCTTATACAGAATGTGGAATAACAGGAGGCGAAATTACTGAAGAAAACTTATAACAAAAATTGAAGGTGGAAATGCAGCGTTCGTCTTTATTTCAGCTCCAGCTAGCAAAATCATTAAACTTTCACATTACTGCGGTGCCTGATTTGCCTTATTTATTTATTAAAAACATTTACCTCACGCGCAAATTAGATTTCCCCCAAAATTGGCAAAGAGCGCGTTGTAAATTTAGTGTAGGTTCTGCAAATGTGTAAAAAACACGAAGTTAACTACAGGATTTTTATTAGGTACGTGGATATTGAAATTGAAAGATCGCCGATAGCGATCTGGCCGTAAAATAAAAGAAACACGTAACTAAACCTAAGGGCAAATTTGCCTCCATCAAAAATCAAAATTCGGGTTTCTCTAAGTCAGGAATTAGTTTTTGTCGGTAGTATGTTGTCGTTTATCGCGTCATCGAAACCGTGCGCTAGAGAGCCTAAAATTAAAGTGCCGAAACATGTTGGTTCCCAGTTGCGGGAGCCCCTAGAAAAGTGAGCTCGCCACGCAAACACCTCTCATCTTGGAGATTGAAGTAAAGACGCGAGGTTATTGGGCGCCTGCAATCTAACTTTGGCTCGTTGTCGCCCGCGTTAGTGTTGCCAGCCGCAGGGATATTACTATTTCGGCATAAATACTACGGCCAACCACGGGTCATCAGCCGAAAACTTTTAATGAATTGGCAATAACTACTTGTTTGGTGTGGCCGTTGTTTTTCTTTTTGGGGATCCACTTTAATGCTTGATGTTTAATGTTGCTTGACATTTGCGTCTGGTAATCGTTCTAGAACCATATATTATCCACCTATGTTCTATTAAGGATGTCTTTCGACGTGATTGAAGCAACCAGATAGGCTGAAAATCTAGCTAAAAAAAGGGTATTTGGTTTTAAGCTCTGCCATCGCGTCTGAGTAGCGTAGCATAGGATTGTTTGGAGTAATTAGATTATAGGTCTATCTCATCAGTTTGATGGCCACTGTTACCGTTTGACATCAACCTTGCTTTAGTAGGACTCCAGCGCCACATATTCATTCGATTAGTAATATACCATAAGTTTAATTAAATAATCGAATACGATGGATATCTTGATGCTTTGCTGTGGGCCATGGGCGCTCCACTGTCATTGACGATTTATTTACTAATTGGCGGTTTGAGCCAGCCGGCTGGCGGCTCAAGGCTCTCTATTCTAGGCGGTACCAAGACACCAAGGTCACGTCTAGGGTTCATGATTTCTCGAGCTTTTCAATTTCTCGGGTCTCGAGAATTCTCGAGGCTAATTTCTCGGGACTCTCGGGTTGTCGAGAAATTTACATTTACGTACGGTTTCTCATATTATTTGGTTCCAATTGAGTCTAAAAATCAGTGGTTTTCCTCTTAAATAAAAGTATCAAATTAATTATAAAACTTTCATCGATGTTATTAAAAAACGTTAATCTTATAAATATTGTTTTATAAAATATTACAGAAAAAAATATTATTCAGGCTTATAATCATAATGACAGCACCGTTTTTATTTGGTTATTTAGAACTTAAACTAAACAAAAAATCAACATGAAAGAAAACGTAAATATTAGGTTGGGGAAAAAGTCTTTTCGCATTATAGTATGTATGAACTTGTAATAAAATCTTCAGTCCTGATCTTGCACCTTCAGATTTCCACATGTTTCGGTCTCTTCAGAATTCTTTAGGCAGTGTCAGGTTAACATCACCACATCACGAGAGGACTGCTAAAACCACTTGTCGCGGTATTTTGATCAGTAGTCCTAAAATGTCTATAGCAATGGGATCATGTCCCTACCTACAAGATGGCAAAAAGTTATCGAACAAAATGGTAGCTACATACTTTAGTTAAAGGTAAATAAAAGTAATTAAAAAATGTTTTGAAATTTCTTAAAAAATGCGACGAATCTTATTCCCCAACCTATTAGCTTAACTTACATTACATTAGGATCACAGCACAATTTTGGGCTGGTTATTTAGAAAAAAAAATCAACTTAAATCTTGTAAACAAAATAGCTTCTATAAAACACAAAAGAAATCTTTAATATCTTAAACTCAGGTAGAAAGTAAATGTAAATTATAATTACATTACAATCATAGCACCATTTATGGCATGTTAATAGAATATAAACAAATTAAAACTCTGCAAGTTTATTTTCTACAAACGTACATGATTTCTCGAGTTCTCGACTTTTCTCGAGCTTGATTTCCCGGGAACACAGCCCAACGATTTCCCGGGAATTCTCGGCTCGAGAATTCCCGGGAATGAACCCTAGTCACGTCATACTACAGTAATTTATCCCGAAATCGTAGGAGCTAGTTTCAATTTCCGATCCGACATAAGACTATAAACAGGTCAACGATTATATTATTTTTTACGATACTTTAGATTTAAAACAGCAAGTTAATGAAATGAATAGAACAGAAATCTAAAACGACGTCTCGATAAATTTGAAACCAGTCCCGAATTAAGGAAAACTTGGTATGAAAGTATGTGCCCATGCGTCTTAGTCGGACCCTTTAAATTGGAGGAAGTTGAGCCAGCAGCGGGTCGCTTATAGAGATCGGATCGTAGCCTTAGACCTAGCCTTAAACCTAGTCCCAGCAATCGACCCTTCGCGGGCACTGGAAGAAAATCATAAATTTCTAGTCATTGGTTTAAATGAATTTATTGTTAGAACATGTATCGCTTCTGCTGTCTTTATACACTATACCAAATAGTGTATAAAGACAGCAGAAGCGATACAGAAGCGATTCTTACTGTTACTTCACTTGGACTTATGAGTTTATACAACTGGAACTTTAAAAGGTGGAATGTTAGGAACGGATACTCACTTGGTTGCCTTTCAAAGGCAGTTAATTCTGGAGGGACTCCGTTGTTCTGCAACTAGGGGATATAAGCACTACGAATAGATCGCGGGTTCCAATGTAGAGCAAGTATTTGACCAACTACTAGTCACTCTTTCAACTCCTTTCCCTTGGAAGGAATTTGGTTGCGGTGTTGAAAACCAGACCAATGATTTGAAATAGAGCAACTACAGAGTTTCTTGCCGGCTCTTCTCTGTAGAGCAGCATTCCGAACCGGTGGTAGTTTCAGCATGAATGTGGGTGGACGCAAAGGTTGTGGGAAACCAAAAGAGATGTATGGATTGTAAGAATGAGGAATTGTGTATGAAGTCTGAGTAACGATATTTCTCTTAAAATTTAATAATAAAAATGTTCAGCAACTTATTGCAATCATAATTATCACCGTTATACCAATTCCATAAAAGAAATCACGAAAAGCAACATCACGTGAGCCAAATTTTTCTGTAGTTTATCTGACACCTGTTCCGATCATTGATTGATTCGTTGATTGACAATATCGGGATGATACGTCGTGCAAAGATAACCATGAGATGCACAAGACAGTTGATATCAAGATATCAGGAGCATATGAAAATAGATCGGCTAAATATACACAATCTGGAATATTTAGTACTACAGTAGACAGACAGATTGGCTCAACTGAAAATATCACTTAAACATGCAAGAATGATAATAATTGTGTTCAGCAATTTAGAATCTAAGTCATACATATTTTATTCTCTGATCACTAATGTTTGTCCTACACCAAGGTCTAATTAGAATACTAGTATTATTTATTTTTTAACTAATTGTACCGATGATCTCATTCGATATAAACGGATAGGGAAGAATTTTGACTGAGATAAAAACATTGTTTTGTATGTTACTAATTTTAGATGTGTCGATGCAATCGAATCTAATGTGATTCTAATAGAATGTTGTACCAAGTATAAGCAAATAGGCCAGAAGTCCGTTTCTCGTGGTGCATAATTACACTGTTGCTATAAAATAAATTATACCTGCGACCTGTCACAACACATGTTTGCAATTTATTGTAGCTTCGTGAAATTGAATACTTAATGGTCATTATGGCAATAGACAATTAATTTTCCTTCACATTAGCCGCATATGCAAATTATGATATTTTGCAAGGCAGCACGCTTCTTATCGTGTACAGCTGTATGTGGATGGAAAATAAAACACTACAATTTGAGCGTTATCAAGGACTATTAAGGGCCACTTTATTTTAATGGCCACCGCATTGTGGCAGATTTAATCGATCCCGAGGACCAATACCGTCGCCGCGTCCGTTCCCGATGACAGATAGCGACGAAATGCGTTTAAAATTTTAAAATTGGAACGTTGGCATGCGTGCCCACGCGCATTGGCTGAAATTCCGTAATGAGCAGGTGATCACCATATCGCGGCTCGTCGTGTCTACTTAGTGTCCGCGACGTTCAGAGAAATAATTAGTGAGTAATATTTTCTTAGTTCTCTCAATAAAAGACCAGTTTAATGTAAATTACCGCTGGAGCTTTAAAACTATGTGTTTTTGTTTTAGTCGAGTATTCTGTAAAAGTTACATGTCGGCTTGCTTTACAGTGAACACTTTATTTGGCTGTAAATCATTTTGTTATGATGTTGGAAATTGTAATCATTATTGGCTGGACTAAGTAATTTCTCGATAATTCTTCCTCATATCTTTATTAACCTTTAGTTATTTTAATATTCTTGCAACATCTCTATAAGACCAGTAGAATTGCTATTTAACGGGTAAAGTAATGAAAAGTTGAAATTATAACACAGATATTCAGATCTGTAGTTATAACATAAGTATAATTGATGGCTCAGTCAAACGAAAAAAAAACAAACAGATTAAGTTTAGTGTATGCTTATTATTAGTTATCAAAAAGCAATGGAGATAATGTAATACTTGTTAATCTAATGAGGAATACAAAAATGTCATTAAATACGATCTAACACTGAAATCTGGTAGATATGTAAACTAATACAACTGCGTTACTATAATTGTAATTAAATATGACTATAATATAGCTAAGATATACATGTGAAACGCATAGTTCAGTGTCTTGTTTTAGTGTTAGCGTATGTGGACTGCACCCAACAAAACAGGCAAAAACCTTGCAAAAATGTCGGCCTCGCTATCTGCAGCCTGCGATCCTGTCTCAAATAATAGCACAGCTTAATCTGAGGAGTCGCTGTTAATCTACATTTGTTTTATACTATAACTTTCCTTCATCATCATCATTAATTCATCCCATAAATGACCCATTGCTGAGTTGGGCCAACAGCTTATTCATGGAGGGAAATAAGCCCACTGTGCCACGCTGGCAGGAAGGGTTTGCACAGGTTTTGTATCACGTTTAGCTTCGTTTAGTCACCCGTCTAAAGTTATTGGTGATATTGTGTATTCTAAATCCGTCACCACAAAGTATATAAAATGAAACTATAAATGAAAGCCAGTGCTTAGAAGTACTGATAGATATATTATAAGTAAATTAGCAGATGTGATCAGGTTTGATCATCGTTGGCCAATAAAAGTGAATCTCTTTTAAAATGTGTTAAATAGAATATAATAAATAGAATTAAATAGAAAAAGTATTAGTAAAAATTTTAAAACAGAAATAGACTCTACGGCGTCTCTGTGCGGTGAGGTCGCGTCGGTACAGCACCCAGGGTCCGCCGCGCGTAAATCAGCATCAACAGAGTGTCGCCCCCTCGTTTTGTTCCATTCACTTGAGCCACTCACCAGCCCTGCCTCACCTCATCAGCCTGTCCTCGGCCACTGAACCACATCGCGCATAGTTCGATATCGCTTCCATTTTTTAGTCTGGCAAATATTTTTTTGCCTCGTACATATTTTTTTATGTTATAGTGGTATTACTGCCAAAAAAGTTTATTCACGAATTATGGTTAGATATAAGATGGAAATGTTGATTCCAAAAAGCACTAGAGGCTTATTAAGTATACAAAAATTGTTAACATAGAAAATGTTTTCCATTACGCTGTAAACATGCAACAGACATTCGAATTCGACATCCAAACATGCCATAAAGTTGTCATCCGCTATTCAGCCGGCAGAATAGAACCGTCTGTCCCACTGATGGCCGTATCGACTCACTGTCAATCTCTTCAAACAAACTAGGCTTGGAGAGTGCGGCTATAATAGTATCAATTTCACTGAGACCAAAATATAATTTTATTAACAGTAGGGACTTTGCTCTTTTTTGCTAGATATTCTCTGAATGCTTATCTGTGATTATGATAGATGCGAATTAAAATCGGTATTCAAAAGGCCCCGGAAGCTGCTCGTCCATCATCGTCCTCACTTTTTTCTCATTAATGTCGAGACAATGTCACTATCTCTTGTCATGTCTACATCTACGCCCATTTATTTCGTAACTTCATTCACGCACTTCATTGACCTGTCTTTCTTTCTACTACCATCCACGTTCAATAAACGTAATATATATTATTTTCATTTGCACTTCTCCTTTTCATCTGTATGTCCAAACCATGGTATAATTTGACTCTGCTTTTTATTATTCATATTTCTTCTTAAACTCAATTTATACTTCCACGTTACTCCACACATTCTCAAGCTCAAACGGAACTTTATTTACTTAAATGTCGTCATATTTAAAATTACCAATAACATCGTGTGGCCTCTGTCCCACACTACGTCTCCATACACACCTATCAGTCGTCATATCTACATTCACACCTTTCATACACAATTCCTCATTATAACAATCCATCCATCTCTTTTGATGTCCCACAACCCTTACATCTTTCATCATTTCGTCATTCATCTCAGCATACGCATCTCTGCAGAATTGACAGGGTTATAGGCTGTTGCTCCACTTCCTAGTATTATAAAAAAATATTGATGTTGATTATTCGACAATAAGATTAGCATAGGCGTTTATCATACATAAAAGTTATTTATATTTTTTTCTCTAAAAATCATAATTAGAATGCATGATGATGTTCTGCTCCCAGTGTAGACGGCAATCCAGCAAACAGCGACAGAAGAGAAGTGTTAAAACACCAATAATCATTGTTTCATTATTTCGTATTGGTCTTATTACGAAGCTTACTATCCTCTTTCTCTTTGCCTATCAGAATGTTCCCGCAGTGCCGCCGGTGGCGCTTGGCTGTCAGCTGATTTTGACGGCGACTGTCAAATCTGACAACCGCGCGCATTGACGTGTTCTATAGATAACGCCAGACGACTCTGAATTTTCAATGCTGATAGTGTTTTGTTTACGATCGAGTTTAATTTTTGTTTCCAATTCAATTTGCGTCAGTTCACGTTGGCACCTAGTACTTTATGCCAATCCTTTATCAGTCGCATGATTGATAAAGGTCAACGGTTTGCCGTTTGACCTTATCCAAATAAGCTGTCATAAAGTACGTTATATTTTTTAAATTCCGTACCTTAGGATAGACTGCGAAAACAGACTTATTATTTCTTGAAAATAAATTATTTTGCCGGAAAATGTGTTACGAAATATACAAGACCAATAAGGTATTACAACAATTAATTAGGGTAAATCCCATTTTAAGGACGTTGCATAGGATGACATTTAGAAAACTACAAATGGTTCTGCATACAATTAATATTAGCGACATAATAAGATAGATAAATTACAAGCGCAATATTTTTACTATCAGAGTATCGCAAAATTACTTTAATTTTAGTACTGGCATTAATTGTTGAAGTTAAAGGTCACATTGCCAGTTGATCCTCATTTAAATAACACATCCTGGCCAGTACAGCTAAGATATTTATTTTACTACTAGGTGTTGTTAAGTCAAATAATGTTTCTATTATATGAAAAATTGCAATATATTTAGAATTGTAAATAACTTAAACAATTTTTTTAGGTACTAACAACAGTTTGGCTCTGTAAAAGTTATACCTTTTAGTTAACTAGCCAACTGGGCAAAAGTAGCTCTGCCAATAAAAAAATAGCCAACGGTCTATTCTCAGACAATTCCTCAATAAATTAACTGCATAGTGCAAAATGAGGCAGTTTATAAGATACACTAAAAACATCTCCCTTCTTTTGATAATCCTCCCGTTAGCCGTTCTTGACTTATAAATGCCGTACTATTAACACTACATTGATTTATTCATAAATTAGAGTTGCTACTGCAAGTGGTAAAGCATAAAATGTATTGAATTTGTCTTCAATTATTTGTGTATATTTTTCAAGTTATGACACTTTCGTCACAAGTTGGTGAGCAAAATGTTCCAAAACTTCCTTATTTTGTCTGAAATTTTGCACACAGTATCTTTATCAGTGGTTGTTACTATTGAACTTGTACAAGTAAATATTGTTGGCATCTGAATGTTATGCGTTGGAAACCCATCTAAGATCCGTCGTGCCTTACCCGCAGGGCAAGTGCGTTACAGTTACGTGTGTATGTAAGTACATTTCAACTAATTACACTACAATAAGTACAGTTTATATCTAGTGTAGTCCATCAGGCAGTTGCCCGCGATGTCGTGACGTTGGGTGCTATCCGTCAGATCGGGCAGATAACTTTGATCCGATTTACATGAAATATTTAACCCGACTAAGGAAATAAAGCAGTCGTTGGTTAGCTACTTTATGGTTTGCGATAGTATCTCGATTGACGGTATAAGTGATATAGAAAATAAAGAAAACCTATTTTTATTGCACCTCCAGTATTGGCTCCGCTTACACGTAAGAGTTTTAAGGAACTAGTTCAAATTTTGAACGGAAGAAGAGGACATGCGAAATTTGCTCGTAAAATAGCGGTAGAAATATCGCTCAAAAGTTTATACTTATACCTAATTAAATATACATATAACCGACTTTATCCAACAATTCGCTCAGTCTGGAGCTGCGAAGTGGGATCATCTTTGGTTCTGACGGGTCACATGTAGAAGCATGGTTGCCAGAGCATAGTATTGGCAACTGTCTATGTCAGACGCTAACCTTAGCTATAAAAAAAACATGCGTAGTAATTTTATACAAAACAAAGCCGCGAATTCAACTAAAGGGTTAGTGTGATTATGAGTGTTCAGTATTCCCATGTCAAGCTAGCTAATTAAAAATGCATCTGGATCAACATTTCCCTGCACGGCTGGCCGCTCCCGGGCTGTCAGTCAGCCGCCATCGCGATGCTAATAAATCATGATGGATTTGTTGCGCGCGCGCACGCAAATCAGCCTGCGATGCATTTGTTCTGGTTCTTGATTATTACAGCCTTGTGTTTGTTACACAGGGGCTCATAATGACGTGATCGCGACCACACTTTTCCATGCGACGACAAATGTCACTAAGTGGAGTATTCTCGTAATTATGTGATAGTAATGGGAAAGATAATTTTCTTTTTAAACTTCTGTAAGCAGGACGTGATGCCATCCATGTATTTTTTTTAGTAATGCCTTTTAAAACTTCTACAGCGACACAGACCCGTGTTACAAAAGGTTAAGCCGGTTAACAGATTCAGTTCGTCTTGGGTCTGGCGGATCCACTGTCGGGTCTACTACATCATTCAAAATCATGGCAATAAAGGTCCAACTCTGTCTACAATAGTTTCCTGCCTGTTTTTCTAGCTTTCTTGCATCTGGGCAGGATTTGGTGGTGACAAAATATATTTAAACTTTAGTAAACTGGTCTAGACAGACTAACACTAACCAAAATGTTTTGAATTCCAAGAAACTCCTGGGAGTGATCTTAAATAATATGTTCAAATGTAATATGGTTTTTTTACTAGTGGTTCGGAAAGACATTCCACGGAGAAGAACCAGCAAGAAACTGGTAATATAGGTAAACGTTGAGAGTTCCATTTAAAATTCGTAAGTTTGCACAGATAGAATAAAGCGGGCGTGCTGACACAGTCACACAGTGTACAAATGCTGCCGGTAGGTAAGTAGCGGGTATAATCTGTGCGCGGCCGATCGGCGTCCAATAAATTAGACTATGGTCGTAAACATGCGGCGTCGAAGCTAACCTTGTCATCTGATACCGCTCACATTGTTGGCTGGTGTTCCATTGTTGCATACGATTCGACAACTATTTCATGTGACTCACTCATGGTTAGAGCATTCGTTGTCACCATATTGAAACATTTTACACAGAAAGATAATTTTTTGCAATGAAATAAAACTAATAATGTGTTTTTTTTTCTCAATTAAAATGACTAGTCCTCTTTATGGTTCTTAATGTTGTAAAGACTTCACCTACATGAAACAAATTATATCTAGAAGGAGACTGGCGGATATAAAGACCATGAGATTCCTAAACAATGATCATTTAAAGGGATTTATTTAAAACTAATGTAAAACTATTCACTTTATTATACTATATTGCTTCTTTTTTAGCAATTCCTTACCAACCAAATGTGGTGAAGATTTAAATTTCTACATTGTTTTCACCTAAAATGCCTATTTTTGTATATAGTGCCTATAGCTTGTATCGCGAGGCACTTCACAACCTTATAATTCCCAACCTCAAATGATACCCCACTTCGAAATCAAATCGGGACCATTTCAAAATATCCACTGTCGTATGAGTATCGGCCAACAGTTTAAGCATAGATTGTCGATTTTCAAATGGTGTCCTTATGACGGGGACGGGTTATAATGGGCCTTGTCTCTTCCACCTCTCGGTCGGTCTCTTGTTTAGTAGCGCTTTGCGAACAGTAGCGTTGTAGATAAACCACTACAAGCAGGAAAATTTGCAAAAATAACATGACATCAAGCCAAGCCGATGCAGTTCCAAGAATAAGTGTTCATTCCCAGTTTCTAAGCGTCTGGTTAGTACCGGTCTGGTGTTGTGTTTAATCCACAACGGACCGTGGAATATTTCCACGAAAGGTGTGTTGAAATAGACGTAATTCTAACTATACAGACGGATTAGAGTCGTACGTACAAACATGGCGTTCATCCAAGCGACTCGTATTGTTAGTCGCCAAATGAATCAAAAGAGTGGCAGCTAACTTGGTTCAACTTTGATTCTGTTAATACTTTATGCAAAATATTGTAACCATTTCTCGTTACACATTGGACATGGTGAACCTCAACGGCAGCAGCTGCTGTGATAGAAGCCGGAGCTTCAGGCACTGTACCCGCGTACCTGATCTGCAATATTTATTAAGTCCGCAGCTAAGGACGGTACTCAGATCATCCGTGTACCTATCCACCTTCTGTTCACGTTCCAGGAAATTCAGGGTACCTTATATGGTGTTGCCAAAATCGTCAAATAGACGATGAGGATGATGCCAACCGGTCTAGCGCAGCGTGGCATAGTAGGCCGATTTTCTTCCATCGCATTGGAAGTGGTAGTGTATCAGTTATGGTGTGAGATGTGTATTAGGTATTCTCAATTCACTAGCTCGTTATTTAATCAGTAGGTATTAAATACATGATTGCACATATTGGAAATCACTTTTGGTATGGAGGCAGAAAACCAAGAGGAGATTGTAAATGAGACAGTTTGTTCCAAACTAAACGCAATCATTTTAGAGGCATAGAAAGCTTTCTAACTGCCAATACCGTAAGAGGGAACTTGCCAAGGTGGATTGACGTCGTCATACACTCTTAGATACCTGAGATTTGGCGGACCTCGTCTGCATATTATCGCACCTAAGGTTCTGTGGGAGGCTAATGTTCAGCGGTGGACGTCAGTATTTTAATGATTACTATTCACATGTCACAGCTCACCTACACAATCATTACGTGGGGAATCCTAGAACTAGCGGGACTACGGGACGCGAGAAGATAGTCCTTGCCCCTTGTCCTACTAATTAAAACGGCGTTCTTCTACTGGCTGCTTCAGGGCCACGGGGTGCAATCCCCAAATGGGAGAACATACTCCTACAATTTTCAATCCGGATAGTAGGTATTCAGCTAGGCATCGCTCATAGGCATTCCATTACGAGGGGTATTATTAGGCCCGCGCGCAGTGGGGCGGGCAGCCGTCAGCGAGTGATATACGCGCGCTGGTCGGCCCAGCTGCAGATAATTTACAAATTATTTCATCGACACTGTATCCGTGGTAACTCTTTTTAAGTTTAATTTCACATACGTCAGCTGGTGCTGCCAATAGTAGCATATTAATGACCATTTGTAAATCCGTTACAGGATCTCTTGTATTTAAAATGCTATTGACTTTGCTCCTGACTTTTTCGCAAATTTCTTCAAAAGTCTTGCTAGGAGATTATTGATATTATGATGCTACGCCATTTTAAATGAAGATATTTTTTATTCGTGTAATGCACATGGCTTCTGTCAGATGTGGGCTAGGCTACCTTAATCTTAACTATAATATAAATAAACACACATCGATTTGGTAGCCTAGTAGTAGAAGTTGAGGAACAAAGGCAAAGCAATACTGCGTTAGCGATAAGAAAATAGAGAAATTAGAATAATACATCGGCTACAGTTCTTACAAAATCTTATAAAAGATTAGCAAAGTTTTTTTTTAAATTGTATGTGTAAACTGAAATACAGATACTAACTAGTTACGGTATCAATCATATACCTGTACAGTGCAAGATTAGTTAAGAATAGATCGGACATCAAAGGACAGCCGCTAATGCGGGCGACCTTTGTTTTTTGCGCACGCGCAAGTCTCACCTGTCTTGGACCACACAGGACTCATGGTAGGTTTTAATAAGCAACATTTGTCCAAATTGATAGTGTTTAAAATTAAAACACTAAGTACTACACTAACTCCCATTATTTGTAACTTTATGTAAAATAAACTTGATGATAACATTCTCATACCATGATCAGATTTAATATTTGTTTGTGATTGACATAAAACACTTTTTAATCGATTTATTATTTTACATTATGTAATTCCCGACGTTTCAAATGCTTTGTACTACTCGTGGTCACTCGACTAGATGGGAATTTTTCATAAAAATACAAAGAAACAAACTAAATCTCAAAGAATTATGTTTCATTGATAACGTTCACTATGCAATAATCGCCAAAACCCAAGACATAATTTTTTGAGAGTTTATTTAATATAACTATTCTACTGACATAGAAATTATAAAACCGTAGTGGTTTATAGATTGAAACAAAAACCGCAATTTATATTTCAGTAATTACTATTCCACATTGTATTTTTATTGAATGTTTTGCATATTTTAATAAACAATGAATAAGATCACAACATTTCCTTTAGATAAAATTTATGTCTGAAATCACTACGCTTTTAAAGAATGGTCAAAGGTTAATATGTAGTCATATTTTCTATGAGACGCACTTAATATGCTCTCGCATTTTCCGTACCTATTATTTGTTTTTTAGACTCAATAAATAAATTCAATGATTGTATTTTCTTTAATGTAAATTTTCATTTATTTTAGTTAAATTGTGGTACCCATAAAGAGAGATAGATAAGATATAGTCTTTTGTATTTTTCTTTTCAAATAAATATAGGTAGTTTAAACTTGTTCTACATGTAAGGGTTCTTCAAACACCAACAGGGTCGCGGTGCATAGTCCCTCAAGTAGTCCAACAGAAGTGTAACCCATGGCCCTTGAGCAGGATAGTCCAGGAACCAGGTTAGGGGTTGCCATGCCGCTTTTATCATCTGGGGAGGATGCTCAAAAAGGAGGTATATACGGAAGGAGGTAAAATTCCGATTAGTCCCTCCTGGTGCTACTGATCGGTGGAAGGCGATGATGGTACATCGAGGAGATGTTTACTGGGCATGGGGCGGTGCCCATACCACTGAAGGGCGACTCTGAATGCCCCACACCAGTTTTCCTCGTGCTGGTGTGGATAGTCCATCAAGCATTTTATCCACTGTAACAAAGGCAGTTCTAGAACACTGTGGGTTTAAGCGGGGAGCTTGGGTCACAACTACCGTCTTCCACATGTCCATATTACACGGCTAATCCCCAACGGCTAGGTATTATGAGGATACCTATTTCAACGAACCACTTGCGCATTTGTCTTTTATATTACCCCAGCGTTGGGCAGTTCTCTAAAAATCTGCTACTTAAACCCACTATCGCAGCAATTTCACAGCAATGTCAATTTAGAAAATATTGGCTTCATCGTCTTCTTGTCAGCCATTTGTGCCACAAGCGACTGCGGCGTGAGATAGTACTCGCGCCCGGATGCACCTGACATTGACGTACTGACATCATTGATGCGGAACCCTGGGACCTGCCGTACTATCATTTTACTGTCAATCAGACGCTTCTTGCGACGGTAAAAATGTTTATTAAACGTTTGAGACGCTTTACATTGAAAGTTTGCTTTGCTAGTGCTGGTAAGACGATTATTTAAGCACGTAATGGATTTGTGATTTGGTATTGTACAATTATTTTTCCGTCCTGGGAATGTTTCTAAGTTCACACGAACCTTCAGTTATAATATCAGGCACCTTAGTTCATAAATGTTTACTTTAAAATGTAAACTGAGAAAGTTTTTATTAGTATGTGTCACTCTTGGAAATTGCTACATAGTATAGGCTCAACCACTGCAGGTGAAGTTCTCACCCATCTTCTTATACCCAGCTTTAAACGCTCGGCTTTTTGCTTTTTTTCCGGTTACGTTACGTAAAGTCACAAGTTTTAAGACTTTCAAGCGGTGAATGACAGTCCTAATTGACTTTCTTCATCAGATTTCCTGGACGGTTCACTTACTTTATCCAGAGCCTGTAAGATAGCATCTTTTTCAACATTAAAACGTTTCGGGGACGCTAACTCTATTGAAAAGATCAGAAACTGCTCTAGTCTCACAGCAAGTACTCGCTTAGCAGTTCCCTATTGGTAGAGGATAAAAATAAAAGACAAATCAAATTGATTGCAACGCCAGTAACTTCCCAGTTGGAGGCAGTAAATCCTTCTAAACGCCTGCAGAGGCACACATCACCGCCGTAACTGATAGCTGGTATTGTTTTCCAATACTTACCCGCCGCCATCTTGCAAGATTATTTAGGTCAATTGCTGAACGGGGCTCGCAGACCGGAGACTCGTAGGTTCGATATCTGGCACCGATCTTCCTCTTGATGATCTTAGCTCTTAAATTACCCAATGCTAAGTCAAGTCTTCTCCAATTCGATACAGAGTAATTAGACTACTATTCGTGCTGGCCAAATGGGTCGTTAGAGAATGTCTAGTTATCTTTTCTTTCATTAGCAGCCAGGATTAAACGTGATGGTTACAGTGTCATAGCTTGAACGGGTCTTGTAATTTCTGAAAAATTACAATTTGATAGGTGCAATAGTACCCTTGGTCTAACATAGGTGTGATTTGTGTAAGCCAGTGTGCGGCCACCTCCCTACCATCTATGCCAATACACGCAATGAGAAACGTGAAAAATTGATAGCTGGTCTGACCAAATCATTACCAGCTGTCCCACCAGACGGAGGGCAGACGGCAATAGCTTCTTGTGAATAATGGCAGTTAGCAAAATCAACATAGATGAAGAAGGTTTAATGGGATGCTGACAGTATGTATTCTGAAAGCACCACCGCAGTGCAAACCAATTCTTTAGAACTACATAAACCGATAATATGGAATCAAACTATTAAAAATGCAATAACATTATTTTTGCTCATAAAAGACCCACTACTAAGTCGGGCATTCCGATTCCATTCATGGTAATGGTAAATAATCAATTTTAAATGGTATATTTTATTTTATTGTTCGACTTGTCAAAAGAGCTCTAATAAGCCAACTTGATTAAAAGAGTTTTGATTTTGACGTCTTCAGGATAGTAATGGTTGGTGACATTTTTAATTTGTAATGAACATCATCATTTTCAGCCAATAGTAGTCCACTGCTGGACATATGCCTCCGCAAGGATCTCCACAAAGGCCGGTCTTGGGCCGCGCGCATCCATCGTTTTCCGGCGACCTTAACCAGGTTGTCGGTCCACCGTGTGCGAGGCCTACTAGCACTATGCCTTGTTTGCAATATGCATTGCACTCTAAAAACGTTATAAGCTAGGATAAAGCAGAGTAAAAAAGTGTACAACAGTTAATGATATGGTAATAGAACCGCAACGGGTAACAGAAGTTACGGCATAACTCGAAACAATAGGAATTTATTATTGTTACAAAGTAAGGCCGATTCATTGTTTTATTTCATCATCATGTTAGTTATTTGAATATAGGAAATAATTTATAAAGACTAGCCGTCTAGCCAGCGACGCACTATAGGCTAATTTCCCTCCATGTAATTGGAGGAGGCCCGACTCAAGTGGGTTATGGGGTGAGTAGTAGTAGTATAAAGACTTATGTAACATGGCTGCCAATTTTATTGGAGTCGGGTATTGGTTTTGAGTCTGAATACCAACATTTACACTCATCTAGTCGTCAACTTTTGTCATTTCCTTGTTAAATATATCCTTGGACATTTCACACAACGCCATCTCGTCCCAAGCTAAGCAACTTAATGCTTGTGTTATGGTAACGAGATGGATGATAAACTACTTATATACTTTTTTTTGTAAATACATACATATTATAGATAGAAATGACACCCAGACTCCGAGCCAGTGCCTCTGGTTTAGACAAAGACACTTGCCCGACCCCGGAATCGAACCCGGGACCCGTTGATCCAAAGGCGGCACATCTAACCACTAGACCAACGAGGCAGGCCTTGTTGACTGTGCCATCCCGTCTGGCCAGCGTGGCAAAGTAGGCTAGTTACCCTCCCCTTCCTTCTCTTGCGGCTTCGGCCGTGTCCTTTCCTCTTTTCGTCTCTTATACCTTAGGAACCCTTAGGATGAAATAGAGTGGTGAGACTATGTATTCTAAAGTGTACGCTTTTCATTCTCTAGTTGAGTGTGGCATTTGAACCTAACCACCTTAACCACTAAAGCAACGGTTTATTCACACTCATAAATAATGAGTGACAATTTAAGTAACCCTTAAAAGGCGCCGTGCATTAACATTAAATTAAAGTCAATAGTGAAGACACCTGCGCAGGAGTAGCTCTAATGAGTCACGCTTACACGGAAGCAACACATGATGGCTCATCAATCTATCTGCATCTTGACGTAACATGCATCACGAAATATGGACAAGGCAAATGTCTATTGTCAAAATAGTATAGTCTTACATTTTATATTCGTTCGTTTCAGCCCATAAATGACCCACTACTGAGTCGGACTTCCTCCATATTTATGGAGGGTAATTAGCCTACTGGGCCACGCTGGCAAGACGTGTTGGCATAGGTTTTGTATCAAGTTTTGCTTCTCTTGCGGCTAGGTGATCTGCTATTTGCGTTCCTTTAGTCGCCTCTTACGACACCCTCAGTATAGCATGGGTTACACTATATCTACTTATAGTATAATTTCAAAGGCAGGGCTTCCTTTCAAGTTTTCCTTCTCTTGCAGCTAGGTTTTCAACGGTATCGTTTCCCTTTGTCTGCTCTTACGACACCCTCAGGATGAGATGGGGTGGCGACACTATGTATTTTAATTTTACGGAACGTCAATTAAATGTCTGTAGACACAGTGGACCGCGCCTTAAATGTCCAGCAGTTTTGGAGATATTTCGGTTACGAAAAATAGATAAAGTCAGATAAAACTTAAAAAAGGTTATTGTGTTGTACAAATAGATACTTAATTTACATACTTCCGTAGATGACTATGAGCCTCCTCCACATTACATTGATCCTAGATTTCTAGTAAAATGCCACCAGTTACTGTGTGAGCTAGACGGCGCTGTAATTAATTGCTTTGTATTCGCACTATGGATTGATGCACCCTGATACCTAACCGATTATACATTAATGCACTCTTTGCATGCTATAATACAATCACTTATCTTACAAACTAGCTTTTACTTGCGGCTACGCCTGCGTCTATTTCAGATCCGTACTCATCTTGACTTTCACTTTACTGTACTGTACTGAAAAAATCTATACTGTCAACTTATTACAATGAGATTTAAGCATTAAAATTTAACAGCCAAAGAGATAGTCAGTCAGCGTTTCCGAATTTAAGTGTACGAAAAAATAAGTAATATTGGTTCAAATTCAAAGTTCAATCGTTTTGAAGTTTTTATTTACTTATATTTTTTATTTATTAAGGTTCAATCTATTAATACTCAGCCCAGAAATTAGCCATTGCTGAGTCAGGCCTCCTCCCATCACAGTGTGGGTAATTAGCCTACTATGACGAGTTTGCACGGGGTTTCGTTTCAAGTTATTCAGTCAGTTTAGGTTCCATAATAAACAATATGTTATTATTTACTTAAGTTCATGTTAAATCGGCACAAGTACATATCTCCAATATTCCTTACCTATTATTTTAGTACCAGTTAGTTTAGTAAGCTTTATCACAACCTTAGATATAACGGAAATCTAAAACCGTTAGGTATATGGAGCCATTTTTTAATATGGCACCCCGATGGGCTAAGCAACGATGTAGCAAAGTTAGATTTCGGAAAAGAGCACTTTACTTTTTTTTTTTTTTTTTAATTTTATTTAGAAAACATACAGTTATTTCTATATATATATATACCTTAAAATGTACACATATAAACCTATAGTTTCCTTAATTACAATAATTAACCATATACATGATAAGCTCTCGTAAAAAAAAAAATATTATTAAATGACCAATTTTCGTACTACTCTAGGTAAAGCTAGCTAATGATTACCTAAAAACCTACAAAAATGAGCAGAATTGCATATAATCTATGAAATTAAGAAAAGAGACATTGATATATATATATAACTACTTAACTAAAATTTCATATCTTCTTCCAGCATGATTCGTATTAATTTTCCAACCCGCAGCTAACCTCCATCTTCAGACTTTACGGCCTTGTCAGTCATATCTCAGCGCAAACTTAGCGTCCTCATCTGCATACCGTTGTAAAATCTGAGATGGATTCCATCCAGCACCACTGAGAGGTGAGGGGCGATCTAAGATAAACACGGCGGGGTGGGCCGTGAATAAACATGAACGTGTTTAGTACGGGCCAGCGTACGAACTGAGCAGTGGATTCTGCAAGTTTCCAGATTACGGAGATATAAAATGATACCGTTGCTGAATTACGTAGAGTGCTTTTGTTCTAATTAGGAATACTTTTTCCATAGCGTTTAGAACAAACGATCTGCAGGTTAACATATACAGTCTGGCATTACTGACAAACTTGATACAACACTTGTGCCAACCGGTACCTTGCCAGCGTGACTTAGTGGGCTAATTTCCCTCCATTTGGTCCTCCAAAGGAGGTCCGCTTCAGTAGTGGGTCATTTATGGCCTGGAATGATGATGAGGGCTCTGCTGACTGCTGGTCGGGTGTCAATCATTTGTAATATCTGTCCTCCTCCGTGCTTTTGGAGACTGTCAAGCTGTCAGTAGCGTCAGTGGCGTATTTACCAGTGGGCTGGAGCGTGCGGCAGTTTTGGTTAATACATTGTTTTTCGGTTTACAAATAAAAAATACGAATTTCGAAAATTTGAGAGAAATTAAATAGTCCTATAAACAGTGCTAAATAATAAATATGTCAACATCTCTACATAATCAATTGCTAAACGCTTTATTAATTAAACAATAATGACCATGAATTTTTAGAATAACGCACAATAGCAATTCGATATTAGTATAATATAATATAACATTTTTATAGTCGAAATTTAGTTATTTTTGCATATATTCGTCACTGATAACTGCAATATTTTTTCTCCATGTACCTAATAATTATGAGATCTCTTTACACAATTCAATCTTGATATAATATCGATGGTCTAAGCAAGTATTCAAATTATCAAATTCAATTTCAGTTAGTTATTTTAGTTACTAAGCGTAATAAATAAACTAAATTTGACAAAATTTTATTAAATATAAAACAAAATGTTTGAATTTTATTGATGGAAAATTGATATGATTGTGGACTGGTGGAAGATATCAAAATTTAGAGGTGGCAAAAATAGCCTACGGGCGGCAAATCTGTAAATCCGCCACTGAGTAGCGTGGAAACTGACACCTAATCTAATCAAATAATTACCGGTTGTGCCACTATATAGGACAACCGGTAGTGCGTACAGAGGCTTAGTGTTATCGACACACATTCTAGTTAAAAATTCTCATTATGCAAATCGATGATAAAAGATCATCAAATATAAATATTCGCCGCCGATATGGAAATGTTAGGACTAGAACATCAGATATCCTTGTGTATCATATAACGTATCCTTTGAAACAGTAACACTTCTAGTTATGCGTGATTTATTTTCTCACATATTATGAACAAACAATGACAATGTTCGTCGAGATGTGCCTCCTGTTACAAAACAAAAAACGATGGATACAGTTGTTCGAAAAAAATTACTGTATGTATTTAATTGTATTCGTAATATACAGAGTTGATATGACAGAGGGGCATTAAATTACACTACTTATACTATATGTGATTAGTATGAAATCAAAACGGTACAAAAAAAATACACGTGATTTTTCAAGGGGGGAGGGAGGGGTTAAAAAAATGTTAAAAAACATCACGTGATTAATGGACAGCCCCTAAGGTTAATAAACAATGCGTTAGGCATTAACATCTGTTAGGAAAGATACATCATGTTCAAATGAGGCAAACATTTAAAAAAATCATTTGCGGCTAAACTATTGCTCCAATTTAATTGATTTTTGGTACAGAGCCTGGAAATGATACCTAGTATAGGCAGTTATATAGTTGAAAAAAAATGCCCCTATGTCGTATCAACCCTTTATAAATGACAAAGCGAACAGATAAAGTGTGTTGCATCTATATTCATATGTTATTGATATACAAATATATATGTAATGCTAGCACATCACATGGTAATTCGTGTACGGTGTTTCTGTGGGCTTCTTGCTCGTTGCCTATTTTAAGTGACCCGTTTGACAAATGTCCCATACACACATAGGTCTTAATGTCAAATATGCGTATATCTGTGACCTTAAAAACACAAAGACTGCCTATACAAAATTGAAAGTTCGAGTAAAAGTGTATACTAGCAGGGGTGACAAAGTCTCAATATTTCCTCAATTCCAAGTATGAATCTGCATTATACGAAATACAATATTGCAAAAAAAAATATTCGCATAACATATTCATGGCACAATACACAAAATATTTACGATATCAGAAAATGGAAGGAACCGATAAGTTTGCTAAACAAAAAATTAAGCTATACCCAATTTTTGGGTGGGCATTGTATCAGCTCGTTGCTGGCAAGACAGGCCTCACTCAATATCGGATATTGTTCTTCAAAATGAGTATTTATGTCATCGTTTGTATAAAATGTGCGTCGATGTGGGTCGAAAGCGTTTCCCGCGATCTCACAGCTCGCGCCATTCGGTAGTGAAGGCGGGGTGTCGATAAAAGTTTTCATGTAATCCCAAGACTGATATAAAACTACGAGTTAGTTTACCGAAAAAGTCAGGATCATCATCAGAAAGCGTACTGAAATTAATAACAGATATACTAGATGGCCAAGAATAGGAACAGATTTTCAAACACATGGTTGTGGCACACCTCCAGCAATGAAGTAGATCCTTAAAAAAATTATCAAAATAAAAGATAAGAATATAATGTAATCTTGTAAATTTGAAAATCAACACAAACAAATTATCTAAAATATATTTTTACAAACTTTGTACAATTTGTGTAATATTTTCATTGGGAAAATTATCGATAACATTTCTCTACGTATCTACGTAACTGTTCGCTTTTGTTTATTGAAGAAACTTTAAGGATATTTCTTCGTATTTTCCCCGTTGCTCTTTTAGGTTATTTCAGTTTTTCTTATTGGATTCATGAATTCGGCAGGAAACGAAAAGTGTATCGGATCGTTTATCAGTTTCTTACCTGTATCTCATCACCTGGAACAAATGACTACACGCACGTTCGTAAAACAGAGTTTTTATTCTTTTGGTCGTTTACGAAAAGGGTGTCGGCAAGTCTGCCATATTACATATGATTTTTTTAATCGAATAACGCATTGGTGATTTGGTTGTGTTTTTGCAACATAGGGTCCCGGTTCGATCCCAGGGTCTTGGGGGATGATGCTCGTTACAGGGACTCGTGCATCTTTAAGGGGTTTCTTACGTGGCTGGTGCGATCTTAAAAACCCTAATTGATTCGGCTGGAGTGGAAGGACTTGCCGCGCTCCACCTCTTACCCCGTTACTTTGCGGCTTTTACAAAACCTACATACATAAAATAAGTTCCCAAACAATAACTAAATGTAGTTTGTAAATGAAAATCTTTGTTAATGATGTCTTAGGTTTATAAGTTATAGACGGTTTATTGGACTGTTTCTTTGCATTTTTACATACTACCTACTGTCGAAACTGCTGCAAAGCATTCGAAACATCGGGAATAAAATAATTTACAATACACGCGACAAATCTGTTGAAATGTGTATAATTTCCACTTAAATAATATTAGCTTTAATCCAAAAACTACATAGTACATTTTACAATATGACACGGTTTATCCAACAAGCATCGTTATGTGATACCGAATGTAGTGATACGATACAAAAGTTCCAAGTTACAGGACGAATAGTCGGACAATGCCAAGCAAAAACTACATATATAGGCAAACATGTCACTTACAACAACTTGGAAGTGGCTACTGCTGAACAGTAAAAATACACAGATTTCTAAAATAAATTTTATCGTCGTCACCTATTTGACCTTACCAAATGACAATCAGCAGGAGGCATTTAGATATAAAAATCAAATATTTTGGCCAAACACACATTAACAAGCCTCAGGAATTAGTGGTGGGCTATAAAATACACATCTCTCGATCATTCTCGGCGCCCCATGGCTAACAATATGGATCCACACGACTCTATTGTTTTACACCGTAAACCAGTAGCTATTAAAACTTTTAAAATAATTTATCGTAGAAACGACCTAACTGCCAAATGTTAATACATGTCAAATGTTCTGTCTTTTAATTTTGTTTGGCCAGGTCTTACGACACCCTCTGCCGATCAAAAATCAAAATTATCTTTTTGATCAAAGAAGCAAAAAGTTAATGTTGATTTATAAGTTTAAACTTCCAAGAGCGACCAGACCATAAACATAAATACAAGCAGACACATTTAGCCGTCGTCTGAAAACATAGAATGACAAGCCGACAGATCCCGAGCGCATACGCTTAAATCTGTTAATTTTATTTGGCAATAAGCATAATCAAGTAGACAATCATGCGAAGGTGCAGTCACCTGCGCAGGCGCACTAATATTGCTAAATTGATCGCCTCAATCTTATGCTGGGTTAATATATATTAGTTATGGTAATATGTTCAGATCGCGGTCTCGAGTAACGAATACACATAATATATTTTATTATATGAATATATAAGTACTATTTGTATGTATCTATTATAATTATATACAATCATTTATACTATATAGTGTATTTAATCTATCAACTATTCCTTTTTCCCTTTTTATACTGCACTACTTTATTTATTTAATCATAGATATATTATTGTACCTTACTACCCTTTCTTAGGTTCTTAATAATGTCCATCCCAAGGTTGTCTGTAAGAAATCGCATTCAGCGATAAGACCGCCACTTGTACCTACAAATTGTTGCATATTATTGTGTTCTGTCTACTTCTCTTGTGTACAATAAAGAGTTTATCTATCTATCTATCTATCTATTTTACGCTAATCCTCTGTCTTTGTTCGCAGCAGTTGGTATGTTTGTTGCGATGATTCGGATGTGTGGCTGGACCTGAAACGAGTGGCACATACTATCTGGAAATATTTGCATCCTATAAGAGGTAGTCATGGCTAACTGCCAGTATTTACGCGGCACGATTACCATTTTTTTTTTTTAATTGAGACATCGTGTCCGTTAGGCTTGGAACGAAACGTTTTGCCAACCTATCTGGCAGCGTAGAACACTACGCTAATTTCCCTCCTATATTTGGAGGAGGTCCGACGCAGGAGTATACTTTTTACGGGCTGCGAAGAAGAAGAAAATGGTCGAAGAACAATGACGTCAATCAGGGTACTGATTGACGTCATTGTTTACTTACTACTCGTATAATACTTTACTTTTTGTAACTCAGAGAGAGCTATACCGTTAAGACTCAGTGCTATACCTACACATTATAGCATAATTTACGGTCATAGGCAGTCGTCAGTGGCAGCGTGGGTGCACAAAATGGTCATAGCGCATAAATATCATATAAATTGTGGGGAAAAAACAAACTATTGACCTTTATTAGCACAGTATTAATGTTGTTTATTGCTTATTAAATATGCGGTTCTTGTTTTAATTACAATACGTCCATCCTAAATAGGATATCGTTTCTTTAAATTGAATTTTATGTTGGAAATTATTTTGATTTGAGTAGCAATCTAGCGCCAAGAATGTAAACTATTTTGGTATTGTTTTTAATTATCTGACATTGTTCTGAGTTCCAATTCGATAATTTTATGGGTCTGTCAATAAATTTTGTGGATGATATTAAATACGACAAAGAAATTTATGGAATTAAATGACGCCCAGAACCTGAACGACCTGAACAGCAGATTCGCGCTAAAGTCACAGTCCACACAGACTTCAAGATAGCGAAACTCATATTCACTAAAAAGCGAAACACCGACTTCTAATGGTTGTCTATTTTCTACTTTTGTAAAGGTTTGTAAAGGACTCGAATAACAATAATAAAATATTCTCAAAAAAGAAAAATCTTCAATGAATAATAAAAGCTGACCTCCAAAACAATAAAGAATCATAAAACTACCATTTGAAGTCGTCATTCGAAGCCTTGGGTAGATAAACCAATATCCTAATAATTAATGTCATTCAAGTTCACACCTACTTTGAATGGTTTTTAATCATAATATTATTTCAACTCGGATGGATGGATTATACTCGTAAATGTCGGAATACCACGTACAAAAAAACTCACGGACGAATTACAAACCCTCCCCCCCTTTTAAAGTCAGTTAAAAAACACAAGTTGTTACAAAGGCGCACTGCCACCCACCAAATAGGTCACTACTTAATACTTAATATAAGTATAATCATACAATTTTGTCGACACCTTTTTCTGTCCCGGGTAAAGTCTGACTGCAATTTATCTGTAAGGAAGTTAAATACATACATTGTCAGCATAAACCTCAGAAATGTCTCCTATTTCGTGAATGGACGACTGAGTGGAGGTCCATTCATAAGTTAAGTGAATGAGTGCGCCCACATCTCGGCCCTCAGGTCTGATGGGAGGATGACGTCACTTGATATTTTTATCACCACCCCATTCCATCCTGAGGGCGTCGTAAAATCGACTCGAAAAGGAAATGTGTGAAACACTGTGCCATCCCATCTGGTCAGCGTGGCACAGTAGGCTAATAACCCTCCGTGTAAGCTATAGCCTCTTTTCGGATGGCAATAGGACTTTTGTAACACCCTGAATGAGCGCATATTACACCAGGCCGTAGCATAAAAAGCGGAATAGCAGTGCACATTACCGCGTCAAGCCGGGGCCTGTCACCGATAAGAACAACAAGCGAACTCATAACTCCCGCGACCCGACGTCGCCTGTGAAAGGGACGTCCGATCCGGACGCCGCGCTCCCAACGCCTCGCAATTACCAGTACTTCTGTTCTGTCCTATAGATAGTTTACCACCTTTTGCAAAAGGCTTCGGTGCCAATTCATTCTTTAATATATCAATCTATACAAAAAGTGGAGTTTCTGTTTGTAATATTAACGTAAAACAGCTTTTTTTCTAAGTGCATTTTGATGTATACATGGTACCAAAATATCATTTTTTACAATTTTTCTGTATCTGTTTGTTTCGGTTAATCTCTGAAATGGCTGGACCGATTTCACCGGCAGATAGCTGTTATTACAAGGAGTAACTTAGGCTACTTTCATTGACATGACTTTTCATTTATTTAGTTTCCACAATTTTACAAATTTAGAGTGTTTTTGCGCGAAACGCAGAATTAATAAATTATCGTAAACTCTTCGAAATGAACAATATTTTTTTGATAAATACCATGCCACTAATATTTTATAATAATTATAACAGGAATAATAATAAGAACAGGAATACATACATACAGGGACGCCTTTTTCCCGCAGGGGTAGGCAGAGATCACATCCTTCCATTAGCTACGATCCTGGCTCACAACTTTCGCTTCTGCCACTTTCATCAACCTCTTCATGCATGCTCGTCGGTTATGGGTGCTTCTGACCTGACCTTTCCTTTTGAGACGAATATAATATAATTGAAATTTCTCCATTATGTTAAGGGGCATAAATGACAAGTTTGTATGTTATCAGGTAATCGCTAAACGTCAATACACTGTTAATATTTAGGTGTACTGTATACTATCATAAATTTAACAAACTTTGCATGTTGTAGGTACAAGTTTCTGTTTTGACAAAAATCTTCAATTCATTTTCTACATCACGTATGTGTAAGTCCAGTTTAAAGTTCTTGTATTTCTATGTGTTTTTAAATTAATACTTTGCCAAAAAACTATTTCTATTGCATGTTTGGATTTGACACATTCATAAAATCACGTAAAATTAAATTGTCATTTCAAAAAATAGGCAGACAAAAAAGCTCAATATTCTCAATTATTACAAGTTGTAAAATACCCATTGACAACTGGTGGTTGAAATAACTTCAATATATGTAATTTGCAACTTAATTACAACTGCTTACCCTTTCCTGTCTAAAGAGGTAATAAATACAAGCTTCGCACGCACCCATAACGTAGGATATGACGACAGAATCTGAGAGTGATGCTCAAAGTGTACAAGGCAAAGTAATTTAGGTAGGTACTTCGTGTCACTCGCTGCGATAATGATTTTGTTAATTTTGACATTAATATAAAAAAAAAACAACCTTGAATGATACGAATTATCATGTCATGTTCTTGGAGTAGGCTTCATTTTTCCCATTTCATGTCGTTGGCTTTTTCGTATTGATTCCGGTATTTTAGTGCAAAATTTGTTTTGTATGCCTAAACAGGCGTGTTACCAGTAATGTCGAATTATTTTATCATGTGTTTTGTTTCCTGTGCCACCAATTCCATCCGGAACGGCTCAAACAAGAATCTACAAATACCTAAAATCAAGAAGAGACGGTATATTTTAAATATGTTCCTTTTTTTACAATGTATCTCATCATTATGCCCGGTGGTAGGCTAGCCAACTAGCGCGAAAAGAGCAATTAGCGTTCCTATGGATTTTCCCGAGGGGTTTTTTCTCGCCGATGAGGGAACATGCTCAGGGCCTTGGCCCACCTAATATAGCAGAGCCCCACGTTCTGAGGCGGGCCCCTCCTCTTACGGGGGCTGGATATAAGATCCGGACCAAACCCCACGTTGGTTTCGTGGGTTTCGTGCATTCCTCTCATACAACTAGGCAAAGTGGCAGGATGTATGTTGATGATTGCGATATTTTTAAATACTAATAGTTGAGAGCCGCTGGACATCAATACGTGCTTCCTCTCTATGATTAATAGTCTACGTACCACGATGCGCTCCACTAGTCGATGCTATTTCTATCGCAAACATTACCATACACGTAAGAATACGAAATATCTTGAAAAACAGTGAAAAACTCGTCTGTCGGATTTGTTCCGTGCAGTCTGAATAATGCGCCTGTCAGCTTATGCGTCTGATAAGAAAGCGCATTGATTAGACACGAATATGCTGCTTCTATATCTTCAATCATCGTTTCAATTATAGCAAGAAAGTAAATTGGAATTATAAATGTGAAATGCTGCTTGTCTGTTACGCGTCTTATACATGAGTGACCGATTTAATTTGATGAATTTTTGGACTAGAAATTCACAAAAATGTGACTGCAGTGAAGGCAGACGGCAATTGTTCCATGTAAATTATGGTGGTTAGCCAAATCAGGTTAGACCGGTGCCGATCCCGATGAATTTGGGACAAGGCGAGGGAAATATTATACCTATTGTGATATTTTACAAAAGAGGAAATGAGTTCTACAATTTACTTGTTAGTTATGGCTCTATTTAGTCGGGAATCGTGACACGCAAAAGCTTTTTTTTTATCAATGACTTAAATGGCTTTGATCCTGGGCTTGCGTGATGGAATGCCACCATAGGGTCTAAGATGCAGCAGGCAATCGGCACCGGCTCTCACATACACACGTCGAAACACAGTAAAACTGATTGTCGATTGATTGACTTAGATGTGTGGGTGGTAGCTAGCCGGGCGGACCATTAGATCCTACCACCAGGCAAAAGTTTCGCAAACTTGCACGTCACTCCAAAACTTTGCTACCTCAATGGCTCTCATTTCCCTTGGTTTCAAGCAATGCATGTCGAAGCAAGCTGTGGAGCGATGTAAACGGGCATTGGCAATCGTAACCACTCAAAACCAGGTGGACCATATTATGCTCAAAAAATGGGCTTTTACAAAACAACAAACCACAGAGTTTCTTAGCGCTCTTCTCTGAAGAGCAGCCTTCCGAACCGGTGCCAAAAAAAAGCTAATATGAGTTGACTTGAATAAATAGATTTAAGATTTTATTTTGGTCTGGCGCTGTGTTGTTTGTTATGGATGAGAGGGCGAGCATCGCAACAACTTGCGCTCCCGCCGGGTCGCTCCGTATTCTTGAGCGCTATGTAGAGATTTAAATAAGTCAAAACATCTCGTTCTTATAACACGATTGATCAGTAGAAGGACACTTACAGGTCGAGGCGAAATTATGGATCCTGATGATTGACACTCCATAGCTGTTTTTAAAGCTAATTTGCGCATTGCAAGAAACACGGCGCGCACGCGCATGTGGCTATGTAATTTGCCGCCATAAAACAGTCCCTGCGTGATGACAGATCCATCAAATTCGCCATGAAAATTGCACATTTTACGATCCGAAATTGCAAGCAGAGATCCAGAGCATTGTAATCGAGACGGAAGATGTCACGTAAATTTAAACCTTTAAGGTCTGGGCAAACAGCGGACGGGGCGGGACGGCGACGCGACGCTGGCGGGACGTGAAGAGTTGTACTGTATTAGTTAATGTAGAATAGGTCACATAGAAACGTCGCGCTCGGCGCGAGAGTAGCGGTCGCGTCGCGTCGGCTCTGTGTGACATATTCTACATTAACTAATACATTACAACTCTTCACGTCCCGCCAGCGTCGCGTCGCCGTCCCGCCCCGTCCGCTGTTTGCCCAGACCTTAACTAAGTGTTGATAAGGTTGTCGTGTATTTTGTGGATGTTGTAATTTCTTGCATGCCGTCCGATGTTTGACTGATTGCATTGATTGACGTGCTGTCTCAGTTTGTTTGTGTCTGGTGTCCGTTAACGATTGAGTGCTGCAAATGATTTATTTACGACTAAGCTTTGAATTAAGGCCCATTTAGACGGGGACAGTTTCTCGCACCATACGGTGCGAGAATCGTATGCTAGTATCGCAAGCAATAATCGCCATAACATTATCGCATCAAAATGTTTACACACAGGCAAAAAAATAAATTCTCGCCTACGATTATGTCATACGAGATTCGAATGTGACATATCGCTAGTCGATAATTTCCTAAGTCTGTTTACACAGCGACATTTTATAGGAAGATTCTTGCTTACGAGAAACTCGACTCGATCTAGTATGACATTTCTTCAAGTTCATACGAGTATCGTACAAATCGGTTTGAACCTATTTGAGTGCGAGTTTTGATCATTCGAGTTTAGTAATTACTAAGTTATTGTTCTTAAAAATGACACAATAATCGTTTAAATATGGTGCTGCCGATAGTATTAAGTTGTTTCTTTGCTCCAAAATTGTTTCTTCTCGCTATCCAATTTTTAACCCAACATCTTTTTTTCCGTTTAGAAGAGCAGATATAATTAAAACACCCTCGCGCACCACACTCATGGTAGCAACTGGCACAAAAACTCGAAATACGATTATTGCTTCAAAATTCTGTTTAGACGGACACTGTCAATATTGTAATGCGAGGCAATTCTCGCCAAAGCGAGTGAGCGAGAGGTTTGAATGTTTAGACGAAGCAACTTTTTTATATCCTTTCGATAATCGTATGTTCGAGGCGAGAAACTATCCCCGTCTAAATGGGCCTTTAATTAATTGCCTTAACAATTTTAACAGTTCCTTCCCTAGGCATTTCCAATTGTCATTACGCAAATTAGTGTATTTTTAAAGAAAGAATAATATCACACGCTTTCATGTGGTGACGGATTAAGAATACAAAAGTGTCACCAACCCATGCCACCTTGAGGATGTCGTAAGAGGTGACTAAAGGAATTGCAGAGGCAGATCAGCTACCTGCAAGAAAAGGAAAACTTGATACAAACCCGAAACGAATTTGGAGGGGCCCCCGCTCACTAATGGGTCATTTATGGGCGGAAATGTTGGCTGATGATGATGACGCTAAAAGAACTAACATCATTCACACGTGTCATAATGGTATGTCCATTGTCTCTACATAAAGACACTTTCTAACTAGGAAATCGCACCTTGAGAAACAATCATACCTGTACATGTCAACAATATTACCAGGTTCATTTTACCATAGACACCAAAGCACGGTATACCAGTAGCCAACTAGTAATGAGCCTTGGAAGTTCATAAAGACATAAAACGGGTCTATAAAGTTTTTATTCCGGTTTTATTAGTTTAGTGGGCGGTTTGTTGGCTGCTTATTTGATGGGAAAGAGGATCGTTACAAGCCTTCAACCGTTTCATGAATCAATGAGTTCAACACGAACAACTATAGGTAATAATAGACGTATTAGGATTATCACGATTGCAGGTTCAGCACTGTTTGGCTCAAACTCAATAGGAACTTTATTTACGTAGGTTTTATCACAAAACTCTTATAAATCGTCATATTTAATTTACCATCTTACGGCCCCTGTCCCACGCCAGGTGACAGCCTGCATACACACCTATCAGTCGTCATATTTACAGCCACACCTTTCCACACAATTCCTCATTCTTATAATCCATCCATCTCTTTTGATCTCCCACAACCCTTGCGTCCACATTCATGCTGAAACAACCACCGGTTCGGAATGCTGCTCTACCGATGGGTCACGGAAAACGACAGCCATCGCTTCTTGTAGGCAAATCGGGTTAGATTTGATTAATACCTGTAAATCATAAATAGATTACATGATGGCGCCAGCCTTCTAGACACATTTATTTTATTTTATTTAGCACACCAACAGTAGTATAACAAATACACATAAAAATAACACAAATCAAGTTCTCTTGTGAAGTAATTTTACAAATTATAGTTATGCACGGCATTGGTCAAATCGAAATAGAAAAAAAGGAAACAGTGTAAACGACTAAGAGTAAATCTACTTAAAGATAACTAAATTACACAATTTGGCACGATATTCAGTAAAATATATACAATTGCTATATTTTATTATTATTTTCAAATAGTTTCAAGAGCAAGCGCCTGTAGGACACTAGGTCACGAATTTCGTGGAGAAAATATATATCTGAATATTTGAAGATTTAGATATCCCATTATTGTAGTGTCTAGTGGCAGTAACTTAGTATGGACAATGTTGCTTAAATCATTACCAAAATTGGACGATTTTACCGTACATCCCTTTTTCAGAGAATACCGTGATTTTTCAGAAAATATATTTTGGTACCACAGTCAACGTGACAGTCAAAACAAAATGATTTTTTTCCGAGCTGTCAAGTTGTCATCGCGTTATGTAAGGAGTCATTATTTTTAAACTAAAATCAGTTGTACCGTACTGTGATGTGCAGACTCGCAGAACACGTTAAACTTATGTTGGACTGAATACCTAAGGAACGTCGTATTAAGAAAAAACAAATGATGTAAAACAAAAAAGACAGGTCATCGACCCGAAGGTATCGCTCTCAAAGGCCCGATCAAGGGGCTGTCAACTGGACAAACGTCAAGTGTGCACATAAACTCGCTACATTACGTCCTAAACATGGGATTTTTAAAACTTATCATACGCATTAAAATTTACGAGCGTCCGTTATCTGAGCGGCGAAGGAATATCGTGAGTTGGACGCTGAAATAAATTGTTTTATTGAATTAATCGAAGCTATACGTTTTATATCCAAATATTATAATAATTTAAGTCTTAAATGTTAAAGTACCCAAAGTCTTTAGGTAAAATCTGTCAATCAAAACAAAGATCTTTACAAATGAATTTCAAAGCTAAAATCTCAAATTATTTTATTTTTAGTTCTTTTGCCGCTCTGTTTTGTTGGCCTTCTCTCATTTTCTCGCTAATAGCTATAGGTATAGCTCGGTTATATAATGAAGGAATATTTTGTACGGAAAATAAATGCTTTCCTCTTTAATTTTACAGAGTGTGTGAGAGAGGGAGAGATTATCTGTCTATTTCCCTTACAAGAAGCTGGTCATATCGATTGGTTTCATTACACAGGATTATTACTGACTAGCGGCCCGTCACGGCTACGCACGGGTGGACGATTATTTTTTAACTTTTTCTTGCAATTAAAATAGGCTATATTAATCAGTGCTAATGTAGCATTCAAATGATGAAAGAATTTTTAAAATCGGTAAAGGAGGTACTTTTTTAGCCAATTCGTTACAAACATACTTACATACCTACAAATCTTTCCCCTATAAAATATTAGTATAGAACGGCAAGATTTGTTCCCATTTCTACATTCGTAATATTTCTATGCCTGTGTTTTGCAAAAATACATACAACCTTTTATGTGTACCCTGCTGTAAGTAGGAATATATTTAAATTAGAACATAATTATGTAGAGCTAAGTGGGATCAAGTTTGAACAGCTCGGCAATTTCAACACATTACTTCCGAGTAAAACTTAATATTACCACGTTTCACTTAATAAGAGTACTTAAGGGCGAATAAACTGTATCAACAAAAAAACGAGAAACTTTACGATTTCAATCGTAAACTTAATACATGTTTGAAGTTTTATTATAATCCAAGACGTTGCGCGGCTTTCGAACTTGTGCACATTGTATTAAGGACTCTTTTGTGATGGTAAGAATTTGAGGCATTGGGAAGATGCGTAATGGAAATATGAGAGTTTTCACTTGTTTTTGGGTTCAATTCTACCTATACCTATATGAAAATTTAATATTCTTCTGGTAATTCTTTCGAGTCTGATTGTGTGAATAAGGGGTTCATGACACATGTGCTCACACTGTGCTTATTATATGGCAGACCAGTTACATTAAAATAACTGCTAAATAACGTGTAAGATAACTTTTCTTGTATGTTTTGCATTATGCTCATCTTGGAACGTTATTGAAATAAGTAATCAAAGGATTTAATATTTCAGAAAGTTTTCCTTATGTACGTACCTTATTTTGTGCTTTAATTAATAATTATTTCTCTTGATGTCTTAGGTTTTCTCGACCTTTGCACATTGCAAAGAACGATGTCTTGATGGTTCTGATCGTGTTTATTTTATTTTATTCGTAACGACCCGCGACACTGCAAAGTGTCTGAAACGTTGGGAATTAAATAAAAAATACACGATCAGAACCGTCAAGAAATCAAATTCTTTCTCTTCTCTTCTGTGACCCACATCAGATTAGCCTACTGTATTAGGTTGGCACAAGCTCAGGTCGGGTAGGTCACGGAGCATGTTCCTCTATTGGGAGACAATCCTGTGGCCCTGGTTCGGGTAGTCGAGGATTGCCGTCGGTGTTAGTGGGTAGGTCCGGAGTCCAATATAACCCGGCCAAGCCCAGCAGCCGGTTATCCATGAGGATCTCCGACGTAAACAAAGCACAGGTCGGGTTGGCGCAGGGTTTGTCTTAAACTTTTCTTCTCCTCAGGATAGGTTATAGTTAGGTCTACCTATTGAGTAGGTATCTTTAGTCGCCTCCTACTTTTTATAGCCCAGGATGGAATGGGTAGGTGACTGCAATTTCTTGACAATTTGCATATATTAATTTTATTATGGATATTTTCGTGAAATTGAATTTAAACCTATGGACAGACATGTCAGAAGTAATATTTTTCTTATCAACGTTTCAATGTTAATTTGATGCCTGTAATTATTTAACTATCTATTGTAAACACTTTTTCTCTACTTTATGATTTTAAACCCTATTAATAAAGTTAAGAAGATCTATACTACCTTTAATATATTTTTTTTATTGTCACCAAAAAATATGTTACATAAGTAAACTTATTATCTGGTCAAATAAATTATCGCCAATCAAAGCCAGAAATCAAATTAAAATGTATCTAATCGAAGCCGAGTTCCCAAAGTGCACAAACAATAATCGTAGGTAAAACATAGTAAGGCGAGTGCCATAAGCGCCGTCCCGCTACGAAGGTAAAGGGGCGGGGAGCGGTAGGCGGGGGGCGGGGCCCAGTGGGCGGTGCGAGCGAGACGGAAGACGCCGCTGCAAGGTCACGTCGGCCGGCACCGCGCCACTTGCAATGTTTTGACAACTTCACTCTTGGTGCACTTTTTGCGTTTTTTTCATGTGGTGCGAGTTCATTTTTTATTTTCTTTTTCAGCTTGTGTTCTGGTAATTAGATTGATTTGAAATTTTAATATTTTGTATACAAACGTATCTATTTTTTACGTTTATATTCTAGTGTTCTGAAATGTCAAATGACTGTCTTCAACTTTATTTTTTTGTTAATTTTACACTAGGTAGATATATCATGGAAACAAAAATGCTAATCTAATAAAAGAATACTCCAATTCTGGACTACTTTTCTGATTGCTACTTAATTTTAAACATCAACGTTAGTATACTGTATCTAAGTAAAGCTTAACCCGATGTAGCCCTTAATGAGCCGAACATTCTGCACTTAAAAATACATGTAACATTGCAGCGCAATGCAAAAAGCACTTGCATCAATGGTCGGACATCTGAGTGACTAGTTCGCTCGGCGGCCGCATGTCGCTGGCGTCGGCCGCGGTCCGCTCGGCGCGTCACTCCGGCCGCGGCGCGCCACGCTCCCACACGTCGGCCGCGCGCTTCTACCCCAACACTCGTGCCGTCACGTGTGCCCAGTGTACGACAATCCAGTGCTTACAAGTGCAGTGAACACGTTCAAACTAAGTGACTCCGTTTTCCACACTCCTCGCGCCACCGTCTGACGGATTGAAGTTCGACGACACCGTGATGTGAGGAATTCGTTTCACGTATTCGTTAAACAAACATAAGTTTTTAAAACAATGGATATATGAGAGGTCCCGTGGCGTTGCTTGCTTAGGTGTTCCGCGACAGGTGCAGTCGGGTTCTTATTGTCTGTCAAATAAGAATATTCATTGGAAAGCGGAGGTAAGCACACTGGATGTACGTGATCGCCGCAAAACCAATACGCCTTGTTTGGTTTTGTTGTTTAAACTATTTTTGACGGTTCCACACGCATTGTCGATGAGTTCCACGGATTAGTTTGAGTTATTTGATGCATTTGTTTACGTTGGCTATAGTGGTTCGAGTGCCTTCAACTTTTACAGTGCGAAGTTAACGTCAGAAAAGTAAGTTTGGGCCGGTGGCTGTAATTCAGTCAGGATGCGGCGGCCGCCCGCAACGGTACTCTGCCACGAGCAGTGAAAATTCGATTTAGATATCACATTTATATACATTATGAGATAGTACCTAGGTGCATATACTACAAACTTTATAAAAAAAGAATTGCAGAATACAGGGCAATATAAATGGAATGAATGTTTTTAAATTAATACCATAGAACACAATATAATGAACAACATAACAGTAAGAAACATTACGTTACATTTAATTAACTAACTAATTTAGAACAATTCCTGATTATAAATTTAGTCCATTTGGTATAAGTCTCTACAAGGTATAATTAATTTCAAATCTAGGGATATCCATTTACATAGTATCCCAATTATAACATTAAACAACAACTTTTGCTGTTAATAAAAACTTAATTCATCAGCAGTCATTTAAACCCTGAAAAATAATAATAAAGTATTACCACTACTACTCATTCCAAAAATGACCCACTGCTGAGCCAAGACTCCTCCCAGTACAGGGAGGGCCATTAGCCTACTGTGCCACGCCGGCCATACGGGCTACCAAAGGTTTCGTTTCGAGTTTTCCTTCTCTTGCGGCTAGGCTTTCGTCCTTGTCGTTTTCATTGGTCGGCTCTTACGACACCCTCAGTATGGAATTGGTTGGTGACACTATGTAATCTAAATCCGTCACCTCACGGACTTAATAAAGTATTATTGAAAGCTTAATCAATATAATAAACGATTTGAAGATTTACATTAGATTTACAAGAAACATTTGTTAAGTTCGATTACACAAGCTGTGTAAAAAAAGTAAATAAAATTTGTCATTGGCACGCAGGGGAGGGCGCCCCTGAGCCCGTCCGCCATCTTTATTTTTGTAAAGCAATGCACCAGTCGTCATTTTAAATAGTCGCCGACTGTGCATTGAGTGTACGGGGCGAAGGGCGACGGAGGGGGTGGCAGGCGCGAAGGGGGCGGGGCGCTAGACAAGGACAGCGCGTCAACATTGTGTACATAGCGACCTTACACAAAACACCGCATGCAGTTGAGGGTTCATTTCTTTTAACCGTATCTATGTGTTTTAAGAAAAAAAAAATTTGATGGATCTTGTATAACAATTGTTGTATTACTGTTACAATTATTATTGTAATTACCACTTGAAGAAAAATCAACAACAGTTTCTTGTCGGCTCTTTTCTGGGGAGCATTGGTAGGTACCTAGTTTGGTTGTAGGCTTTTCATCGCCATCTACTGAAACGGACCTCCTCCAAATTCATTGAGGGAAATTAGCCTTCTGTGCCACGTGGGTAATGCGGGTCGGCACAGGGTTTGTATCAACCCCCTCGACTGTGCTGCCACCTTGCCGTGGTGAGGGGGCTTGAGTGCCTCAATGATCCGTGGGGCCATACCGGCCAGGGCCTCCCATGCCGGGCGGGCCCACGGGGAGAGGTGAGACGAAGAGCGGCACCAACGTCCTCGGGTTGTCAGGTCCTCAGTGTCCTCCCTGGGTAGGCGGGGGACCCTGTCCTCAGTGTTTCCTCGCGGGCCCTGGACGGCTTCGGTGCTCCGGTGTGCTCTGGTTGGCGCCGGCCCGAGGGCTGACGGGCCTCCTTCTGCGGGGCCGTTGTGTCGCAGAAAGGGGCAGCGGGGCGGGTCGCAAAGGAGGGAGCTCCGGCTGACCCGCGCCGCGGACGGAGGCAGGGGTGGAGGGGGGTTCGTGGCGGTGCCCTCGCCTTCTGCCCTTTCTGCCCTCGCCTGAGAGGCCGGTGGTGGTTCGGGGGAACCGCCACCGACGAAAGCCTCGATGACTGAGGGCGTCCCAGTGTACCGGGACTAGTGTTGCCCAAATGCAAGAACAAGACGAGACTTAGCCAGTCTTGGTCTTGGTCTTGCGCCAATACACCTGGTCTTGGTCTTGGTCTTGCGCTCCCAGTCTTGGTCTTGGTCTTGGTCTTGCAGCAAGAGTCTTGCAAGTCTTGCAATTACCTATTAGTCTATTACTATTTATTAAAGTGTAACGTTATTGTTACATATCTCAATTCGGGCTGGTAAGTAATACAAAACTCTTATCGCAGGCTTTTTATTTTATTAGTAGGTAAGTACCTACGCTTTTTATATTATTTTATTAGATTTGTAGAATTTTTTTACACGTTTCAAGTAGGGTAAAACCGGGATAGATGCCCCACTTTTAGAAAAAGCCACCCATTTTTTAATCTATGTGTTTTATAAAAATAATTTCTACGAATGTAGCTAGCCCAATCCTTTATGCTGAATTATTATTATTAATATTTAACCTATCAAATACAGATTTTGTACAAATGGGCTTTTCGTAGAATCCCTTTTTTGAGGATAGATGCCTACCTGTATGGATAGTTGCCCCACCATGAAAATACTGAGAAGGATAGATGCCCGCAGTGCAGGATATACGTTCTTTTTACCGTGTAAACTAAAAGCCTAGCCCAAACGTTACGTATTTCTAATCCTAAAACGAAACATGGGTCTTATTAATGAAAAGTATATTTTTTTACTAATAGTGTATCGTTATTACCCATCATTATTTTTACAGCGTTTGTTTAATTAAAATATAAATTATATAGTTTCAACAAGCATTATCATGTGCTTTGTTGAATTAAATTTTATAAGCATTTTATATATTTAACAAAAATAGTAATTCTAAATTGTTTCTACAAATAATTTTACTTAAATTGTGTAACAATTTCTGAAAAGTGTACAGATTCAGTCCAGATTCAGATCCAGTTGGATAACGATTTCGTATTTTTCTTTCAAAACATTCAATGCAAATCCTATTTTATGTGTAAATTTAGGGTTATCCTTCCGTTGTGTGGCATAGTTATATTAAAATCTTAAATAGCAGTTTATGGAGGGATAGATGCCCCTAAGGGCACCTATACCTTGAAAAATCAGGGCAACTATCCTTTGTGACAGGGATAGATGCCTAATTATTTTTTAAATATTTTATTAAACTAAATAGCAATAATTTACACTTAGATGCAGACTTAATGAACCAGTATATCGACATATGAAAAAATATAACGGAATTTATTGATAATTATAAAGTTATACAACACAGAATACTAACGTTTCAAACTTTGACGTGTTCGTGAATGTCGCCGCGGAGATATTTACATACACGACCAAAACGCAACCTCCTACACGACTGTCCATGGGTAACTAAGGTATGGGGTGACTGTGGGTCCTACTTATACAATTAAATCTGAGTCACGAGTTCGCGAAGTTAGGTTTTTAGAATATGGGGCATCTATCCCACTGGGGCGTCTATCTCGGTTTTACCCTATATTTAAAAGTGGCTACAATATTTATTAAACGGGTGATATTTGAACACTTTTTTGCTATTTTTTCTTGTAAAAACTTAAGAAATATAATGACTAAATGTACAATAATAGTACCTAAGTAATTAGTTTAAAACCATATAAGTAATCAATATTATAATATATACTTACTAGAATGAATTAATATGACATCTACTACCTATCCTTACCATTTTATCCTAATCATAATACTACTTGCGTGATCAGTATAATGTATTCATTTTCATTCTAAGCACTCTGAAACTTATTTATTCTTTGGAACACCTGTAGGTACTCTACTAGGAAATTATTTTGCATGAGTATACCTACGCCCTATGGCGGCAATCAAATAGTGTCAAATGTTATGATTTGGCGTGGCGGCAACGATTGTTTTAGATTTCAAAAGAAGCCGCCGGCGCGTGTATCATAACCATGTACTTCCGAAAAGCGGCAAATTTCTTTGAGAAGTAAGTACAAAACCTTTGATGCCGCATTATCAAAGTGCCGATGGTTAAAACATAACTATGCATGCACTCAGTTTGATTTTAATAGATATTTTTTTATTCGCTATGTTTATGGTATTAGTCGTAATGTGCATAGGTCCAGTTTTTCATATTCTTTGATACAGTTTTTGCGTCTCATAGAATTCCTAACCGTACCTACCTATACACCGAACTGTTACACCTAACTACTCAGTGAAATAGCGCTAAGTCCTAGCTGCAAGACCCAAGAGTCTTGCAGGCTGTGTCTTGTTCTTGCTCAAGTCTTGCACGGTCAGTCTTGGTCTTGGTCTTGCTAAAAATACGCGGTCTTGTTCTTGGTCTTGGTCTTGCAAAAACGCAAGAACAAGACCAAGACTGCAAGACCAAGACTGAATTTGGGCAACACTAACCGGGACGCCCTCTCTGACAGACGCTTGCCCGCGTTGCGGGCACCACGCCGGGGCGTAACTTGTGGCGCCCCAAGCGCGTCGTGTGAGGGTATACCGCTGGGGTTTTAGTGGGTATACGGGTTCTGTCCCGGGAGTTCCACATAATCACCGACCTCTCCCCCGGGGGGCTGTAGTATGCATAAAGCATTTCCCCAGCGACAACAAAAAAAAGGGTTTGTATCAAGATTTCCTTCTCTTGCGGCTAGGTGATCTGCCTCTTTCGTTCCTTTAGTCGCCTCTTACGACACCCTCAGGATGGTCAGCCCATAAATTACCCACTGCTGAGTCGGGCCTCCTCCCATCACAAGGAGGGTCATGAGCCTACTGTGCCACGCTGGCCAGATGGGTTGGCACAGGGTTTCGTCTCAAGTTTTCCTTCCGTCATTTTTATTGTGTCTGCTCTTACGACACTCCCAGTATGGAATGGTGTGGTGACAGTATGTGTTTCCCGCGTCTTCTTCCGTGGTATAAAACAATGTGGAAAACTCAGTAACTATGGGCTCCTGAAAAGCAGGGGGGTGTCCTTATTACAGTGAAAGTCCTGATAAAATCGGTCCAGCCATTTCAGAGATTAGCCCTAAGAAACAGACAGCCGGACAATAATCTAATTTTAAAATATAAAAAAGTAAAATTACAAACAGACACTCCAATTTCATTTGTATAGATTAGTATTTTAAATACTTGTACTTGATGATGTCATCGTACAACTTCCAAAACTCCAAAGCCCAATTAATTGAAAGCGCTTATGTTTAAAATCTGACATTTGTTACATGTGCAACTTATTAAAATTGTATTAAATATGGTGACAAAAACACCATTGATGTATCTATTTATTTATACATCTAAAAGTATTTGTTTTTAGTTCGCTTGTAGTTCTATGACCGTTTTTATGTAGCAATGCGTATAATTTCACATACCTAGTACCTACATCATAAATTTGGACATTCTTAAGTTGAGGGAGAGAAATAAAATTAGCCTAGTTATGTTAAGAAATGTCATACCGTTAACCATTTGGAGTATCTAAATTATAACGAATTATACATATTTTTACCTACCTACTACTAATCAACCCATAAATGACCCACTGCTGAGTCGGACCTCCTCCCATTACATGAAGCTTAATGTGCCACGCTTGACATACGGGTTGGCACCAATGGTTGGCACAGGGTTTTGTTTCAAGTTTCTCTTGCAGCTACGTTTTCGGCCTTTGTTGTTCTTACGACACCTTCCGGATGGAAAGGGGTGGTGACACACGGATTTAGAATACATAGTGTAGGTACTCTAAAAACATACCTATAAGGAAAAACAATTTTTTTTATAAGTCTCGGGAACCTTTTATGTATTGCAATTAGATTATGTATAATTAATTGAAGATCTTCTTGAAATAATTATTTGAAAAGAAACATGAAAAAGGTTGCTTTTCAAATAAGTTTAGTGAATGTTATATTGTCAGTCATTAGTTTGTAAACAAAAACCAATAATTTGAAAAAAGCAACTACAGATCTCTTCTCTGTAGAGTAGCATTCCGAACCGGTGGTAGTTTCAGCAGGAATGTGGGTCAAAAGAGTCAAAAGAGATGGATGGATTGTAAGAATGATCAATTGTGTATGATAGGTGTGACTGTCGATATGACGACTGATACCTACCACCTAGTTGGCACCTAGCGTGGGACAAGGGTCGTAAGATGATAATAGTAATTTGAAATATGACGATTTATAAGAGTTTTGTGATAAAATCGATGTAAATAAAGTTCCTTTTGAGTTTGAGTTTTAATACGTAGTTCGGTACAAATAAATCTTTTTGAAGTCAAATTTTATTAGGAAACATTACACTATTTATTTTTCCTTTAGGCAGCTACCGCCAACCTGCGCTAAAAACGAGTATGTGTTACGTTGAAAACCTGGCCCAGAAGTGGGACAATAAGCTATTTTATACATATAAATATGTTATTAAAAAGCCGATACCATAATCAGCGTTCAACAATATGTTTTATCGAGCAGCTCGCCCTGGCTTCGCACGGGTATTTATTAAAAAATAAAAACAGAGACATATGGCATCACAATTCGCATAAGTGTTATTCTACTGTATAAGCTACATTGTTATATAGTTTCATCAAAATCCATTAAGTAGTGTTTGACTGAAATAGTAACAAATATACATCAATACATTCTTAGAAACTTGCGTTTATATTACTATTTGGTTAAGATATGTATACTACTTATACATGTAGGTAATGTAAAGTAATAATTAATATAGTTTCCCTCTATACCAAAATACGACGGGCATCTAAAAAAATAATTGATCACAAACAATTCGAAACTATGGAATGTATTATCTATGGAACAGATGTCGTTTCATATGGCGCCAATAAATTTCGGAGTCTATGTCCCAACCAGCATGACGAACTTATAAAATAACCATATTATGTTTAATAAAGAAATGGTAAGATACTTTGCTGGTTATTATGAAGAGTTTCCATTTTTACTTACTTGCTTATACTCCTAAATATAAGTTTATGTAATTATATTTGTAACTGTATCTGTAAATGTAACTACGTTTACTTATCAGCCCATAAATGACCCACTGCTAAGTCGGGCCTCCTCCAATTACATGGGCAATAATTAGCCTACCGTACCACGTTGGCTTGGCACAGGGTTTTGTACCAAATTTTCCTTCTCTTGCGGCTAGGATTTCGGTCTTGTCATAACCTGTCGTCGGTCTAAGCGTCGGCTCTTACGGCACCTTCACGCTGGAATGGGGTAGTGACTCAGTTTATTACAAATCCGTCACCACATGGTTACGGTATACAGGATTCTTTATCTTGTCATTAAATTATCTATTGCTAACTTTTTGGTCAAAAAAAATCTGACCAATCAGACAACTGCTTTAGTGTCATCTAAATAGCTTCAGGTCTGTTGGATTAACCAGAGAGCTATGTATAGATGTAGGTTCATATTTACCTACATTTACAAACAAGGACGGAGATGCTATATTTAGAAATTGCTATTTTACAATGGGCAGCTATTATTCACGATTACGCTACATATTATATATTAATATGTATTTTATATGACGAATTATATGTCGGACAAAATGTTGTATTTTGCAAGAAAATGGTAAAGTAAACAGGTAAGATCCAATCACATTATTAACAAGTAAGTATATATTATTGTAATTCCAAACGCAACACTGTTTTATTTATTATTATGTTCACATTGAAATGTAAACATATAATTTCTAAGGCACATTTCAAGTGGATGACAAACGTTATAAATTACAGCCACTTGTACGTAATTGCAGTAAACGAACGATTGTCATTTTAAGTCTTGGAACATATCAAGGTAGCTTAATAGCAAAATAACTTTGAATTAATCAGCGATAAGTTCGGAAAAACATTAATGAGATATTAAAATGGGAGAGACTACATGTGAGTGAAACAATGTCCAAAGATGGAATTAGATTTTTATTAGATAATTTATTTATACGAATAAGTACAATTAACTTATAAGTAACTGGCCACGCGTTGCTGTGGCTTAGGTTTTTGCTAATTAAATTACATTTACCAAGATTAATTTATTTTTAACATAGCGCCATCTATTGAATACTTACTCAAACCAGTCAACAGATATCGCCACCTGTTAGAATTGTTTGGAGCTAACATATAATGTGGTTAACCATATACATATATTGCCGCCACTCCAAAATTTTCTCTGAAACAGGAGCTGTGTCTAAAAATGTATCTAAAAACACTGGAGAAACGGTAATAGGAAAAAAGTGTTCTTCTAAGAATTTCAAACAAGTCTTTTTAAACAATAAAATGTTGCACATAGTCTGCATCATACTGTGTATCAACCTATAGTTATTGTAGCTCCTAAAAAGCGGGGGGTGTCAATAAAAGTGGCCTTATTACTCCTAGTTAAATCAATTAACCGCAGTGAAAGTTCCGTCAAAATTGGTACAGCCATTTCAATGATTAGTTTTACTAAACAAACAAGTCAGATAGATCATAGGATATAGATAAAAAAATAATAATATGTATGATGTTTTGGTATGTGTAAACGTATATAAGTACCTACGTGCAAATGCACTTAATAAAAAGCGGTTATTTTAATAGATATTACAAACAGCCACTCCAATTTTATTTATTTGTCTAAATGTATGGATAAGATAGTGAAATAGATCTCTATTGTGAAACATAGGTACAGTATGTATTTAAATGTATTTGAAAGCCTTTTATAATCGTAGCACATTTAAACAGAGCAGGCAAGGTATATTTGCATAGGTGACACCGTGTTACATTCTAGCACCACATATTCGTTCAAAGCCGATGCGTGACTGATTTAATGACAGACTGGCAATTAGCCGCCAAGATGGCCGCCTGCGCCCGCGCAGCCAATGTCAATAACGCCATAAATCATCCGCCATATTTATTTCGAATGGTTAAGTAATATTTATTTTTATTCACGTTATTGGTACTAGTTCCCCGGACTGGTACCATTATTTATGTATTGATGTATCGACGTTTTTTTTTAAAAAAAAGGTTATTCGAATGTTTTTTGTCGTTGAAATTTATTACACGGCAGGGTCGCTTCAATCAGTTCCGAATAACTAAAGCACGGTTTAAGACATAAATTATTTACCGGCCGTCCCACGGTTTGAGAGTCTAATGTATTAATAGAATGGATTTTATGTAGCTCGATACGATTATGAACATCCACGATGTGTCTCGATATTCAATAATTTATATTGGGTTATTTGTATTATTTTTACGATCTACATCTACTAAAAATGTGATTGAACGAACATTATTTATTAATTACGTTTCGTTGCTGGGCATAACTTTATTTGAAGACTCAAATATATGAGAGAGGACACTGTTCAATATTGGGGACATCCAATATTGAACAACGCGAGAATTTCACTATTCTACAAAACATTACCACAATTTTATGTACGTTGTACGTATATGGTCAATAGCATTGATACATACTTGAATAGGTACCTAATGTGTTTACTATAGCATTTTATCTGGTGCGCTTTTTGGCACAAAGTGCGTGGCTTTAAAATGTATTAGCATGTCCATTAGTTGTTACTGTGTCAAATATACTAACAATTTATTTACATACTAGCGACCCGCCCCGGCTGCGCACGGGTGAAATATTAACATATAAACCTTCCTCTTGAATTACTCTATCTATTAAAAAAACCGCTTCAAAATCCGTTGCGTAGTTTTGAAGATTTAAGCATACATAGGGACGGACAGACGAAAGCGACTTTGGTTTTATACTATGTAGTGATAAATTTATATTTTTAATTATGTTCGTCAATATACTTGGAAAGATAAAAAAAATTGTTTTGTTATTTTGCAATAGAACATGGAACTTGAATGGAAACTAGAAATTTCACCATCGTGTCGACACATCGTCACTAGATTTGATACTAGATACGACTCTTTCGAAATCCTTGGCGAGATAAAACGAAAAACTAATCTTAGTAGCCAAGTGCCATAAGTCGAGCGATCCATCAAACTGCTTCTGACTCTTGATAGAATAAATATAATTTATTTTTTGTTCAACGCATTTGACATTTGGGAAAAATACCCAAATGTGCCCACGACGCCCAGGTCATGTCCTGTCCGGTATCTTTTTGTGTCGTACCCAAAAATGTTCATCAGACGTCGATTAACATAAATACGGCATTAAAGTAGACTTAATTGACACATTTCACGATTTATAAGATGTGTTACATAGAGGTGAAATCACTAGGAATTTTACTGATGACGATAAATAAGATCACCTTTTTTAAGGAAGCTTGTCAATTTAGGTAGGCAAGGACCCTATGGGTAGAATATTTGCTGTGGCATTAGCCTGTTTAATAAGGTTATCTTCACGGAAGCCGCTAATCCAAGGGGTTAATAATTTCCCGTAGTTTGTACCAAATTTGATGGACTTTTTTTAAATGAGTAGCCCCTCCGTAGAATCGTACTTTCATCATGTAGGTAGATGAAATGCGGGAAGATAGACGAAAACAGCTATCCTCATCCAAAAAGAAACTTTGTTTAGCAATGAAACATTTCATTACCCAACAGATGGTCAGTTATTTGAAATACATATTCATCTCGGAAGCCGGCCGTCTTTGATCAAACAATAGTAGCGCCAATCATCCAAATATCAAGAACTATGATACATCGTGTTAGGAAAACAAAAGGAAAATCTTCACAATTGAAATTAGTGCGATGAGGAACATAAGAGTCGAGAAAACGAATCAATGTGGCAACGGTACACGGACGAACGTTGGCGTGAAAAAATTCTCCTACACTAATTTGCATCGCCGCACATCAAAACCATCTCGCATTCAATTCTAGGCCTTAACTAGTCCACACAAGACGTGGCCGCCCAATTTGAGATCACTACATATATTTTTGTTTAACGACTTTGATCTCGATGGGTCGTAAATTCGTTCAATAATGTTTGTTGAATCGAATCATCTGTTTAAGAATGGCAAGTAAATGTTTGTTTTCTATCATCCGCCGGCCAAATGTTGTTCGATTTCGCTAGTTAGCGTTGTTTTGACAGTCTCAATCGTTGCAGCGCGGTAATAATGCTGTCTTCACTTCATTCATGGCGGCGCGCGTGTGGGTTCACCGCGGACCTACTCCTGCTTGCATACGGACAGAGTTTTCTTTGGGTACCCGAATCATTTGAATGAATAAATTGTACATCAACAGCTAGTTATGAGTATTCTGCTATTTTAACACATGAGTTATACTGAAGAGGACACTTTGTAATGTTGGAAATGTATAAGAAAGAATGAGTCCGATAATATACTATTATGTATGTTGCATTAAAAAAGTTGCGTGATCAAATCAATGAAACTAAATGTTTTTTTTTTTTTTCATTTATTTCGGAATAACAAACAGTGGCAACAATAAGGGATAATATTAAACATATAACTAAAGCTATGATAATTGTCCCACCAGCACCGTTATCCTCAGTTTACAATAATACATAGGTTATGTGTACCTGAGACATGGTTCTTAGGATATTTTAAATAACAAAAGATATAAATTTGACTAATGCTGCGTAATATTTTAGATTAATTGGGGTAATTTCGTCTCTTTCTTGTATGTTTTTAAATCTTTATAGGTTCAGATCGGGTATATAAATACATCTCATCAGTAAATTATAAACACTTCCCTTTTTATGGTTGTTAAACAAAATATGAAACTTATGAAAGTTTAATTTGAATTTAGAACATTAACATTAGGATTTGAAAACCTTTTAATGTTCATTAATAAACGACATTTGACATATGTACATGTATTTCTAAATATATAAATTTTTCTGGTAATCCTTACAAAACATAAACTTACAAGGTGTTTCGATTTTTCTGATGAGAATAGCTACTTCTGCTGATGTGATTCATTAAGATTTAGATGTCATAATTAATGGCATCCTATCCTATACAACGTCTTCATTATTTCTTGTTAGAACTAAAGGTCTCAATTTCTGTTTGTGCCCATTTAACTTCCTACGTATCCTCGATAGCGTCAATCCAAACAATTTTAATTTTTCCTGCGTACCCTCCCCCTGGAGGCTGAAAACTCGAACAAGGCGTAGGTACGCTCACGGGACTAAATCAATATGATATGACAGTTACGGTCAATTTATGGCCCTCAGTTAATTACAAACGGGTGCGGGCCCCCGGGGTGAGGGGGCAGTGGGGGTGGGGGGTGGTGGCACGTCTAATGACTTGTAAAGATGCTGTTGCGAAAATGTTGGAGACTATAGATGTGTGATGTTTGTTAGAGAGGTGACATCAGTGATTTGGTTTTGCCTATTTTAACAGATTTTTTAATATGGATTTTAATAACTAAACTTAGACTAAAGGGCGCGTATGTCTTAGTCTACCTATTTTTACTTTATCTCTTTATGTACTCGTATATCTATAAAAACATGTTCAGTTCTTCGTTAACAATTGAGTAAACACACTTGAGAGTCTCAACATAAACTATACAATTTTCAATAAATAAGCGATATTGTATAATTTGTTATGGTTACCTATAGTTATCGAAAAATATATGAATAATGTTGAATATTTTTATTGATCTTGTAGGCATTAGTAGGTAGTTGTAGGAATTAATTATAATAAAATGTTAAACCGTATCTTGAGGGTGTTTGTCCTATAATATACAAGTTAACTGTCCGTGTGGTGACAGATTTCCAATACATGTCACCATGGCATTCTGGTCTGAGGGTGTCGTTATAGCCCACAACATTAAATGTCAAGGCTGATAACCTTGCCACAAGAGAAGGAATTTTTAATACGTAACCCTGTGCTGACGTGTCTGGCCTAGCCAGCGTGGGACAGAAGGCGTATTACCACCCTCCATGTATTTGGAGTAGTAACTTATGGGCTGAATAGTAGTAGGTAGTATACAAGTTAATACAAATTATTTTTTTACTATTATGTTTTTTTAAATAATAATGAATACTGTAGAAGGTCGTTGCTAATTACCCTCCTTATGATGGGAGGAGGCCCGACTCAGCAGCGGATCATTTAAGGATAATAGTATTACCAGTAGTAGAAAGTCGAAGAATTTTCCTTTAAATGGTGTCAAGTACCAAAACGGCTCCGCTCTAGTGCGACTGCCGATAATCATTCAATAAGATGATGTGTCATTGTTCACTGATACTGACTTCGTGTGTACCACAGCTGTCATAATGACGGCTGGACCCAACGGTTTTGCGTACTCTCCGAAGCTTGGAGGAAGTTAAATGATTGTAAGAGTCTGGCATCCAAATACTATCGCACGTAGATATATTACGAATAATCCATAATGATAGTCCAAATTATTTACGAGTTGACCAGTTTATTCCCAGCTTGTGCAATAATAACAGCGCATTTAAAATACGCCACTACTGCGAGCAGTGCCTGTCAATCAATCATTGAATCAATCAGGCGAACAGATCCCGCTCGATTGAGAGTCATTTGTGTTATGAATGCTATAACAACAATATGTGTCGACGATCGGTTTATTGGTTCGAAGGAGACTTGCATTACTTGTCTATCTTTGTCAGCCAGTATTATAAGAACGGGCCATATATTAAAGATACTCGGTAGTATCTATTTCAAGGGATTGACATCTTCCCGTGTGGTGAAATGGACGTGTTCTAACGAAATTGTTGGAATTTGACACATTTTTCACTTTTTACAAAAATGTTTTACTAAATATATTTTCTTAGGACCTTAAATGAGGATAGGACCTTAATTGTTTAGCATTTCGATTGACTCTTCGAACTTGAGCTTGGGATTTGTCAAATATATTTCAATGTCAAATATACATATAGTACCTTCTTAGCAAGGTAGATTACTGCAAATTAACTACATGTGCCCAATTCTTCGAGCTTCACTTCATTCGCCCGGAGCTCTCAAATCCTCATTATATAACTCCCATTAAGCGTCGGCGCCAAAACTACTTAACGCACGTAATCTTTATCAACAAACTTTAATTAATTTCATTCTCAATAACTCATCTGACCCATTTTTTTCGTCATATCGATCAAATCAGATCTATAGATCAATGATCCAGATCGACTCAATGCCACGACTAGACACATTGATTGACGGATTGACGGACAGACCTACAAGATTGGATATAATTACGATGCATATTTTGTTAATAAACAATTGTCCGGTTATTTGCATTTGGTTTCGACCTTATTTCTTGAGTGGTTATGACTAGATTTGTTTGTTTTGAATGTTAGGGTTATGTTGGTGGGTTGACTGATGATTGGCGGCGTAGAACATCGGTCGGTCATGCTAAATGTGATTCAAACAAGTCCCTATTAATATCTAATCACGCAATAGTCAGTTATCAAGGTAATATCAGGATTAAGGGCGATAATCACAGAATTTAGATCCTGATTTTAGTTGCCATCACATGCGCCCCAAAGTCTCAGAGCAGAGACACTTGCCTGACCCTGGAATCGAACCGGAGACCCGTGATTCAAAGGCGACATATCCAACACCTAGACCAACAAGTTAAAAGTCATATTTTGAGGCGAATTTAATACTGTTGTCTACCAAGCTCAAGTCAGGTCTACCATCATCTCAAATATCATTCCAATAATCAGCCATTGCCGAGTCATCTTTCCTACAGTTGACTGGAAGGATTAGTCAATGTGCCATTTGGTACAGAGTTTCATATCTAGTTTCTCCCCTTTGTGGCTGGTTTATCTGTCTAGCGTCTAGTAGGCAACGTCATTAAGACAGGATGGGGAGGAAACCAGTATTATTGGCATAGATGGGGCTCATGCCATACCATTAGTTGATTTTGGAATAGATCCTATTTTTTTATATCGCTGCCTAGGGCAGCACTAAGATATGTTGAACAAAGTATGTTTTAAGTTATTCATACTTTTCTGATTTTACTGTCATTAATTCACTAGTTGTTAATTGAAATATGGTTTTGAAACCTGACTTTATAAATATCATAATCAATAGAAGAGCAAATTTTGCACATGAAACAAAATTTTCCTCATTATTTTTAATTTTGAACTAGGGCAGTGATATATTCCTTTCCAAAGATGTAGAGGCCTTTAGATTTGGAATTCGCCACTGTCACACTCTACGTTGCACAGCTCACAGCCCAAAATTTTAGTTGAAAGTTTAGTTGCTCACCCAAAGCTCGTTTTAAATATCCAGACTACATAATCACAACATTAGAACTATTTACGATGTACGGCATAAAAATTTCGTCGGCACCCGATTGCGCGGTTCTCCCGGCGTCAATCAGTCTGATGTATATGCTAACGAATGAATATATTTTCAGCACTAACTTATTGCAGTAACAAAACGAAAATGTTGCACACAATCAATATTGATTGGATTTAATGTCTGGCATCTTGCAAATGCCTAGAATACCACTTTTTGATGTCTATTTACTACTCAGCCCATGCATGACCCACTGCAGAGGTAGTTATTGGTCTACTGTGCCACGTTTTCTATAAAGGTTGCGTTCTTTTGCTGCTAGGTTTTCAGCCTTGTCATTTCTTTTTGTCGGCTGTTACGACACCCTCAGGATGAGGTGGATACTACATATATACTATGTATATGAACATTATTTATATTTACATTACGAATATTATTTACATTACACCAAAACAAAAAAAATATCTTAAAGTAAATAAGGTGTAAGTATATTGAGCGGCCTTAATGATTACTAAAGATTAAGTACCTATGTATGGATCATCCGTGTGGTGACGGTTTTAAAATATACCATGTCACCAACCCACACTATCCTGAGGATGTCGTAATAGGGGACCAAAGGACCCAAAAGGGGCGGATCACCTTGCCGCAAGAGAAGGAACACTTGATACAGACCCTGGCACAGGGCCCCTTTTACAAGCGTGGAAAAGTATTCTAATTTCCCTCCATGAATTTGGCGGAGGCCCGACTAAGTAGTGGGTCATTTATGGGCTGAAACGACGATGGACACATTGCGTGGAATTCCATTTCAGACTCCATTTGACAAATATACATTCGATATTTAATTTATGGCAATTATAAGCACCAATAAATATATTCGCCAGTCTGATAATTAAATACGACTAGAGAATATTGTTTTAAGACATTAAAAGCAAATATTTGAATTATATTATGTATTAGTTAAATTATTTTAAAATTCCAAGTTTACATTATTGGATTGTAAATTATGTTGTTGAAGATGCCGCTTTGCTTTTTAAATGAGAAAGCAATGTTAGTGGCAATTTTGGATTGTGTTTCTTAATGGCCAGTATACTATGGCAACGGAATTCCGATCGGTTGGCAGCTACTGAGGATTCCGACGCCATTTGTAATAAACATATTTTAGTGAACATTGATTATTCATAAATGCTAATACGCCTAAGTAATGTTTGGAGATACGTTTAAAAACTAACGGCTTTGGAATATGCACGATTGTTTATAGGCCTTTTTAACCGACTTCAAAAAGGTGTTATTATTGCTTTTTAGACATGTGTTAAACATGAGTTAAATAGGATATTTACCTAGTTTTTCATGGGCAACTGTTTTGTTAGAAGGTTTTTGATTTAATGTTCGGAATAGATTTCTATTAGCAATTTTGTGGATTGTTTATACCCCTGGAAGCGTTAGGCGGGGTGTTCCCCTAAGCGCAGTGAGTCAGCGCATTCCGTGGGCCCTGTACGCAGCCGGTCACGCGATACTCTGTTGTGACAAATTCACTGATTGCAGATGAGAGTTTCAAATTGTTGTTCCTTTTTTAATTCTAAAGTAACTTTTTAATTTTGGCGGTGAAAGCTATTTTGAGAATTATATTTACGTGGCGACTGAATCTTATGTAACATCAGGTTTGCCAAAAAAAATCCAAAACAGAACAAACATTCCTCAATGTATGAATTGATTGTGTTATACAGATAAAAATAACATTCCCCAAAATAAAAATAGAATAAAAAAAAACATTTATAATCTACCCTCTAATAACTACATATTTGATTTTAAATCTTGTTTGTGTTTATACATCAGATCAACTTAATTTATTATATTAGGTTATTTTATTTTCCTTCCATTGATATGGATATTAACCCGCAATACTGTATCATAAAAGATTCTAGTTGACGATAACCTCTATAAAATAGCCGTTTCTGACATTATTATTAGAAAAAAGGCCAATCAATATGCCATAATAGGTGCTCCTGGAAATAATGATGAGAGCTCATCCCACCTACAGCCAATGTGAAATTAATCCTTTCTATCGGCCCGTAGACACATCATTTGTCTGCGCGGAAAACATTTTTCAAGGCGCTCCATCCTCAACCGGGCGAGTCAAATCGCAAAAAAATCCACTCCATCTTTCCATTTCGCGGTCTCAAAAAGGCGACGTCACGTCACATCAATGGCTCCAAACGAACAGAATGGAGCTCCTCTCAAATACATCACCGGCCTATCCAGTCTATTCTATAGACCATTTTCCGAGGCACCGATCCCCTTTCTTGCAAACAACATCATTTGTTATAAGCATTCAGTGTTATATTTTTCTCTCCTTTGGATTCGAAGCTGTTAATAAAATCGCACTTCATCCGTTTTTGTAGATCATCGTCACTTAGGGTGTGTAGGGTGACTTTGATTTGAGATGGATGAGAGCAGTCCCGGTCTGTGCTTTTTGTAAATTGTCAGGCCATTACATCTTACATCTCTGCTTTTATTATACTGTCCATAATCATTCGTCAATATGTATTTAGTAATCACAATATCAGCAACTAATTTGATCTTACGTTAAGGGATTCCGTGTGGTGCCGGATTTAGGATACATAGTGTTACCACCCTATTTCGTCCTGCGGGACAAAAGAAAATGAAAAGGCCGAAAAACTGGCCGCAGTAGGAAAACTTGACACGAAACCCTATGCCAACCCGTCTGGCCAGCATGGCATAGTAGGCTAATTACAGTGGTCGATTTATGAGCTGAGAAGTAACAAGAAGTAAGGGGTTAGATTCCGTGGAAGTCCAAAGTACAAGTCCAGCCTCTGGGACCTTTTCTGTTTCCCTTAAATGCCTTATAGCTCTCTAATCATGTTCATCGCCTCAATGTGTTTTATGATGGAGGGAAACTGTAGAAGCCTGTATCTAATATATTTGGCCAAAGCAGTACATGTGTATAGTATAGTATGTTCCTATGTAGGTGTGCCATCGTGGCCAAATAAGGTGCCTATTCAGAGGGATCACCAACCCATACGCAATAAATGAACGCATACATACCGACACAGTAGTGGGTCATGTATGTGCTAAAATGATGTTGACACGGTATTATTTTCCCGTAGCTTATCTCGCTTATTTCTAGAGCTATGGACACAGCGGCGTAGAAGACAGTCGGCAAGTCACGACGCGACATCTTGTATGTAAGTTGGATGTTAGTACTCCACACATGATACTTTTTGATTGTCAGATAGTTTCTACTACCAATACCAAGAAAATGTGCAAAATGGGAAAGCACATGTTAATAAGGTCCAAAATTTCCTTCGAAAACCTAATAATAAATATCGGAATAATTATTTAAATACTTCACAGTAATATTTATAGGGTGGTGTACTCCACCGGCCTCGAGAAAGAGGAGGTTCTCAACTCGGTTGTAGGCTATGTTATGTTCGCTACTCCATTACTCCGTCAATTGGTTATCGAAATCACTTTTGCAGTAAAAATCGATACATAAAAAACTTTTTAACACAAAATCTAAATCACAAAAGGTTAAAATACTGTAAATTCTGCTCATGGGTGATTACATTTTGCTGTTTACTGCATATTTTGAGTACATTTATTGTTTAACAGATTCTATTACTAACTGTTATATGTTTAAAAAAAATATAGATAGTCTTATAGTTTTTTTAACTAGTTGGTTTTTAATTTTTTCGTGGCCATTGACCACTAAGTTTTTTCCATTTTTCTCTCTCACACTTCTGTGATTGTGAACGCCATTGGTTGAAACATTAAAACATTTATCTATTTTACCTGTAGAGAAAGAACATAGTTGAAAAACCCCGTGGTTTGGCTATATTTGTGATTTTTTGACAGGTCTTAGATAAGAAGTCAAATGTACTTTTTAATAGATCGGCGTCCTATCATCATGGTTTCGTAAAATTCTTTTGCGGGACGATTAACGGGATGACTGCGCAGGCTCCAATGGAGTGCGTTATTGTGCTCGTGTTGTGAACATCTGTTTCACCCCGACTTCATTTACTGTCTGGCACCGGTACTCAACTTATTCGCTAATTTGCAAAAGTTAAGTTCTGTCTATAGTTTGTTTTCTTATTTGTTGAGCGAATTTGAACAACGAATATATGAAACTCCAAAATGTTCTATAACTATTTTATTAGATAACGACACAGTTCAATGTAGAGCATACTTGGTACGAGGTTTATTACTTGTAACTTTATAATTCACAATATTAACCACGGTATCAATAACAATGTTCAGTTAACACACTTAGATAGACAAACCGACAGGTTCGCAACGGAGAAGTGTCTCGGTCCGTGTCCCAACGTCGACTGACTGATCGAGCCAACCTCACTTTCCATTACGACTCTGTCCACGTGCCGCCATTGCAAAACAACTGACGTCACCGCGTTTGCCGCACTACTGTGTCAACAATCAATTGAGAAACTTAATAAAACGATATCGTTATCCACGACACGGCCATTCTGACGAAGCACACGTCCTCGTGTGTACTTGTAACAAAATAACCAACTGAGGCACATTTTCACGTTCGGCCAACCTGATGGTAATGGTCCGTAATCGTATCTTACGAATAAAGTTAACAGAGATCACGTTAGCATACAAATAATTTCAACAACTTTAACACGAAAGGTTCCTCTAAGCCCATAATCTTTAAATCTCAATACTGATACTTTAAAACAGTAAGTTTAAGACAATAAGTACACAACACATGGCCCAGCTGTCCCAGCAGCTAGTGACAATTCACGTGTCACCCATATCGACATCGCTCCAAGCGATACGACCAACACTTTAACTGGAGTCCACGACTCCCAGGCCACACAGGACCATACAAATAGTCTCTCTCGAAACCCGGGTCCCCGCCACACCACTAGCTGCCCATCGCGCTCTGTACAACTCTGAGAGTTGCAGTTACGACTACAGACTAGTGCGTGTAGTGCGACCTAGCCAAGGTATGTGTTCTTATTTACTGTTGGAGGCATCCTCCTCACCATCTTCATCAGACAAATTTAACTCAACGGACACACTGCTTAGAGGAATCCTCCTTATACAGTCGTGAGCGTATTTTTATGTTCTATTACCGGTCAAAGATTTCAGCAAATAACGATCACCATCAAGTAACTCCACATTTTTTTTTTAAAGGTCCCTTGTATTTCGTGTCTAATTTAGTTGGGTTTCTCTTCGTTCTGAATTTAAACTAAATTACCAACATCAAACTTTACCACTTTAACTTGTAGTTTTATCAAATTTTACTTTTTCGTAACTGGCACTCTTTTCTATGTACGTGGCCGCTTGCTCTCTTGTCTTACTAATGTCTACTGCCGGTCCGGAATCATTCAAAGTTAATAGGTTAAATGGTCTAGCTAAACGTCCTATCAGAAACTCGAGTGGACTCGCTTGTATTACACGGTGGACAGAGGAATTCAAAACTAATTGCACGTCTTCTAACGCTTCATGCCGGGACCTATCAGACGCTTCTACCGCGGTCAGCATACTTTTTAACGCGCTCATTGTTCTTTCTACTTGGCAATTAGCGCGACTTGACTAGCTATCAAACGTAAAGAAACACCGTGAAACTGACAAAAAAACTTTGAATTCTTTGTTGGCAAAGCATCGTCCCAGATCTGCAATAACTAACTGGAGCTCCAACTAAAGACGCTTGATTTAAGGGATTTAATTGTTCTAGCCAAATCTATTCTCAGGGTATGATATAAGGGAACAAATTTTGTGACCGCATCAATTAAAACTATGACGTACTCCTTGCAATCGCTTTTTCCACTTAATTTGCCAGTTAAGTCAACGTGCACAGTATGCCACGGGATACTTATGTTAGGAATTGGATGAAGTCCCGAACGCACTTAGCCATGTGCTCGAACCAATAGTGATCAACCCTTTCAAGAGTCTTCTTAAATTCAAGGTGCATACGTGATTCGTGCACGTGGTTAATTACTGACCAGCGGAAGGCCCGGGGAACAATTGGAAGACACCGGGTCCGATTATTTCTCTGTACCTTGCGATGTAGGACACCTGAGCGCATGTTGGAAATGTCGAGTGGTAACAGATGATCTTACGAGCTCGAGCCATACGACGTCCCTCACGATAACTGATTTGAAAATCAAAGGCCTGCACCAAGGCCCACCTAAGATGCACACGTGCGGTGCTGTCGGTGTTCCAGGGCAGAATGAATAGAACATTCATCCACTCCTGCGATGACCGAACCACTGACTCACTTCATTCGCGAGCGAAACCATCCATTTACTCGTTCCTTCGTTCGATACGTCACAGCTCTTCAGAATCTATGCGCAGCGCCATCCGCGAGTAATGCCACGGAGGCGGCATAGATGGCGCTAGTAGTACTAAAACGTTAACTCAATACGCCACACGACCATCCTGACAGTCAGCGCGTTCTCGCGCGTCTTTCATTGTCGTTGTGTGTGAAACGTAATAAAAGGAAAAACTCGTACGGTTATCGGGGTGCCCCGAGTCACAAAGCGCCAAGCTTTCAATGGTCAACTGTACGCGAAGCGCGTAGCTCCCGACGCAACAGTACGGGCTACACAAAACACGGAGTTCCGACGTACAGCAACGGAGCTACGTGAAGCGCGGAGCTTCCAATACACTATAGCAGTGTTACACGAAGCGCGGAGCTTCCAATGCACTATAACAGCGTTACACGAAGCGCGGAGCTTCCAATGCACTATAACAGCGTTACACGAAGCGCGGAGCTTCCAATGCACTATAACAGCGTTACACGAAGCGCGGAGCTTCCAATGCACTATAACAGCGTTACACGAAGCGCGGAGCTTCCAATGCATTATAACAGCGTTACACGAAGCGCGGAGCTTCCAATGCACTATAACAGCGTTACACGAAGCGCGGAGCTTCCAATGCATTATAACAGCGTTACACGAAGCGCGGAGCTTCCAATGCATTATAACAGCGTTACACGAAGCGCGGAGCTTCCAATGCACTATAACAGCGTTACACGAAGCGCGGAGCTTCCAATGCACTATAACAGCGTTACACGAAGCGCGGAGCTTCCAATGCATTATAACAGCGTTACACGAAGCGCGGAGCTTCCAATGCATTATAACAGCGTTACACGAAGCGCGGAGCTTCCAATGCATTATAACAGCGTTACACGAAGCGCGGAGCTTCCAATGCACTATAACAGCGTTACACGAAGCGCGGAGCTTCCAATGCATTATAACAGCGTTACACGAAGCGCGGAGCTTCCAATGCACTATAACAGCGTTACACGAAGCGCGGAGCTTCCAATGCACTATAACAGCGTTACACGAAGCGCGGAGCTTCCAATGCATTATAACAGCGTTACACGAAGCGCGGAGCTTCCAATGCACTATAACAGCGTTACACGAAGCGCGGAGCTTCCAATGCATTATAACAGCGTTACACGAAGCGCGGAGCTTCCAATGCATTGCAACGGTGAACTTAGCAAACTTCCACATGCCTCTCGTTACTCGCCGCTGCTGCAGGCGCTGCTCCGAACTGCTTGCGCCTACTGCCGCGCCAGCTCCTCCGCTGTTGCCACGTGGACACTTCGTTGCCAAATGTCCGGCGGTGCCGCACCTGAAACAGATTAAGTCCGACCGCGGCCTCGGTCCCGCAGAGCTTGACGCCGAAGTGACAGCACTGGCTGCCTTGCCTTTCACCTCGCCTTTGGAACGGCAATCGGACGGTCGGTGACCTATTTTACCGCAGTTGTGAAGTTTCACCGTTGCCGACTGAAACTTCGATCGCCTGAAGTCTGGATCTGCTGTCCTATCGCCTTATGTTTATGCTCTCAATCTACCTCACCGATGCAAATCAAGGCATATAATGGTGCCATAATCTTGGAAAACTGATATAACCTGCCGAAAATATGACGCTAGACCGATGAACTGTCAAGCTAAACAAGCACAGCAATCTAAACTTCGTATCGCAAGTAATTAACAGGTAAACATGTAAAAGAATTTCAAATAATATTTTCTTACACCGGTCAAAGCCACACTATCGTAAAGTCGTATACCATACAATATACCCGAGTAATAAAATGGAAACTGCTCACCGGAGTGACGTAAAATTGCAGCTGGTGCGCTTACTACAGATCCACTCACTATTCTTTGACCTGGCTGACCGCAGTACTGTTGCTCGCCTTCCTGCTGCTCCGCTCAGGGCAGTTAGACCCATAGTGTCCTTGTCCATCACAATGAAAGCAAGTGATCCCCACTTGGTTAATCGCCGCACTATGACTGCAGCTTGTGATCTTCAGTTTAGAACAATCTTCATGTAGCTTAATGTCTCCTTTATAGTGACAATGAATCGCCATTATCGGTTATTTCCATCGCGTACAGAAGCACACACATTATCACTACACTGTTTTCTCCACGTGGGCTGAATGAGTTACATCCCACTTCTGATGTCGGAGATAGCGACGGTCTGAGCGATAGAGTCGTCATCATCTTGACTTGGTACGAGGTTTATTACTTGTAACTTTATAATTCACAATATTAACCACGGTATCAATAACAATGTTCAGTTAACACACTTAGATAGACAAACCGACAGGTTCGCAACGGAGAAGTGTCTCGGTCCGTGTCCCAACGTCGACTGACTGATCGAGCCAACCTCACTTTCCATTACGACTCTGTCCACGTGCCGCCATTGCAAAACAACTGACGTCACCGCGTTTGCCGCACTACTGTGTCAACAATCAATTGAGAAACTTAATAAAACGATATCGTTATCCACGACATATATATATTTGTCAATCAAAAACATTAATAAGACATGTTTTTGCTACGCTTAGAGGAAGCAATTCGCAAAATTTCACCTGTAAAGCTGAGGTTATTAAATATTAGAATATTTATTTGACATGCTACACTTTAAAATTAAATAATATCAATCAATTAAATAAATAAATTGACAATTAAAAAACAAAGCTCTGTTGAGCTGCAATAGAGCCAATAAATTATTCGTAATTTGTATGCACACTCTATAGTCACTCGACTCACCGGTAACCAAACACTTGTGGCCCCCACTTTCACTTTGGGAGCCACTGGCACGGCGTGTATTTATAAAAATAATGACAGCGCTCTTTCGGCACATCATCATAGCGATTCGATTTACTACACGTTTATGATCGATTACAATATAAATATCGATTTGGATCGAGTTCACATGATGTTTTGATAGGTGTTTTATTGTTATTGAATATCGATTGTATTTTTATTAGTCTGATAGTTAAGTGTTGTTTTTTAATGTACCTACTGCTTGTGTGTTTAATCTCAGTGCTTCTATTGTTACGAATTTGCAACCGATGTCTTACTTTTTTAATCTGTATTTTCTGCTGTCGCCATTACAGATGTTTAAGTATGGTATCCATTACAGGTGTTATATTTTATGAAACTGAGGCATCAATAGCCAGTGTAGTTACTATGTGTCTTTTGTTTACTAAATCCGAGCGGAATTTATCTGTTGAAAAGATTTAATTGTGAGATTTAATTATATGTAAGCCTTAATTTTTCCCTTTTTAAAAAGTCACACTGCACAGCTTTTTGTTCATGAGCAACATGGTTTCACTAAATCACGTTCTACCACCACTAATTTGGTTACATACCACAACGAATTAGTAAATGCAGTTGATGCTGGCACTCAAGTGAATGCAGTTTACATGGATTTCGCAAAAGCATTTGACAGAGTTTGTCATTTGGTCCTTCTGAAAAAAATGGCTTCATATGGGTTTGGAGGCAGTCTTTTAGAATGGTTCAAATCATATTTGTACAATAGAACTCAATTTGTAGCTGTCAAAGGTTTCAACTCTGATACTTACGTAGTGCCTTCAGGAGTACCTCAAGGCTGTGTTTTGGGACCCTGGCTATTTAACATGTTCATTAATGACATAATATCATCTATAAAACACTGTAACGCTTACCTTTATGCAGACGACTTGAAACTATCTAAGACAATAAAAAGTCATGTAGATTGTGACCTACTACAGAATGACCTTGATGCCGTTTCTAATTGGTGTACTACTAACCACATGTCGCTTAATACCAATAAATGTAAATTGATAATATTCACACGTAATCTTCATACCATTAATTCATCTTTCAATATAAACGGGTCACCACTTCATGAAGAATCGATTACACGAGATTTGGGCGTCCTTTTTGACTCTAAATTAACATTCATACCACACATTGATAACATCATTAAAAAATCTTTAGGAATGCTCGGTTTTATAATCCGTAATGGTAAACATTTTCGCAATTCGAATACAAAAATAGCCATATATAACGCTTACGTTCGCAGCATTGTTGAATATTGTAGTGTAGTGTGGTCTCCTACCTATAATGTCCACAAACTGCGAATAGAACGCATACAGAAGAGATTCGTTAGACATCTCGCATTTTCTACTGGGCTAATTAAACAGCTTCCTACGTACTTAAATAAACTGGAACACTTTAAAATGGACAGCCTGTCTGTAAGGAGACAACTTCACGATATTATGTTCCTCTTTAAAATATTAAGAAATAATTTTGATTGCCCTGCTCTGCTACAATATATTTACTTGCGTGTGCCGAAGCATATACCTCGTCACGCTGATGCCTTTGGATTACTATACACTCCACCTGCAAAAACAAATCTTAAGCAGTTCGCTGCTATGTCCAGACTACCTAGACTTCACAATTCTTTGGGTCATAAAGTGGATGTTTTTCAATCCGATCTTCACAACTTTAAAAAAGACGTATTAGAAGTGTTGAGAGTACATAATAGCAAAATTTATTAACAATGTAGATTTCGGCTTATAGTAAATTTGTTTTCATTTTATATAATAATCCGTTTTTAATTATTCTGTATAGGGTTACATGTCATTTTTTAGTGCATGCTGTGGCACCTTAATCTGTTGTACATTTAGATTTTATGACTGTTGAATATGTATTAGGTTTTTATTTATTTAAATGTAACAACAACTGGTTGTCCTTAATAAATAAATAAATATGTAAGTATATACCAATACCACAAACCAATTAATTTTATATAGTTTTAAAAACCATAGGAGGTAAGATTATAGATATATACATAATGGCAAATGGCGTACGACAAATTCTTATTCTTTCACTCTAGCATTTTACCATTAACCTTATGACTAGTATTTTCATCAGTACAAAACAAGAATTAACAATACCATATTCCGATGATCGTTTGTCAATCGAGCGTAAAAACGAATTTGCAACTCATTGCGGGCCGGCCAAACACAAAAGTGTTAATTGTCCAAAAAACTCGGGAAATGAATGAGAAGCAATTAAAAATCATCAATGCCGAATCAACAGGATCATTCGGCGATTGACGGTTGGTGTGTCGGAAAAAATGACGATCATTGTATTGTGTATTAATACGAAATTGTACGATGTCATTACTTAATCCTAACTGTCTGTTAAGTTTTTCCACATAAACAGCTATTCAAATCTTGATGTGATTTGGTTAAGAAATATTGCATATGACATTCGAAAAGGACATCGGTCATTTTACGTCACGGATATCAAACTTGATGGCGGGGATATGGATGATAAAAATCGGGTATTCAGGACGGAGATAAAGCGTTGAAATAAAATTAAAAACAATAGAATATTAACATTGCATTAACGAACCAAAGGTTGATTCGGTTAGGCATATGCATAGAACAATTAAAAAAATAGCCAATTAATACGGCATTCCTCAACTTAGCCGAAACTACATATCTAGATATTAAAAATGTTTAAACTTTTGATTGGAAGTCAAATATACTAAATATAGGTAATATATTAAATAAATCACGAGCATGTATAAAACTGGCGACAGTAGTAGTATTTATAGTAGAAAGTGAACATAGGGGCAAAAGGTTGTAGGAGTCTGACGCAACTGGTTTCTGCTTACCCCAACGGAAAAGAGTCTATAATACGTTACATCAAGGTTTGCTGTGCGATCTTGTAAAATAGATTTGATCACACTTTCTTGTCTTTATAGCCAATGTCGCCTTTAACAACAATTTATCCCTTAAGTATAATTCTTAGAAAAAGATGAATTGTAAGCTGCATCGCTCAGACTCTTAGACTTAGACGGTCAGTCTTGCCTTCACCTGTGCACCGTCACATGCAAATCCGTTGTGACTAGTTAATTAAACGTTATCACAAGGTATCATTGCGCTATCGCTCGCACGGCAAAGTGCGGTGTCATGGCGTGTCGATCATTCCAACTCCTTTCAGACGACAAGCGATGGGACGCACAAACACTGCTGGATTCCGCCGTTTGTGACCGACTATTTGGACAAATGCTAAAATTTTCAGCAATACAAATTCTTAGTCTATGTGTCATAATAAATGTCAATTGTAGACTTTTTAATATCTAAATACAAAAATATTTAAATAAAGTTGTTATATTTTTATCAATTAAGTTAAACTACGTTAAAAGTTACGTCATATATGGTTCGATATATTATTGATAAAACTTTCCTGTTTTAAAATATGGGAGAAATTGAAGGTACTTGATTGATAACTTTATGAATTACTTTTGATGACCTAGATACAACTTGCACTAAATTGATACAGTTATGATTAAAAAAATAGAATATGTTTATTGTAGAAAAAATATTTAATCTTTGATATTCAACGGCATAAAATAACAGCGACAACTAGTGCATGTCCAAATAGCGGGTCTTATAAGGAACTCACCAATCGCAATGACAGACGCGCCGACAAAGCAGCCGCCGCGCATACAACGATCACATCTAATTGTGTGATTTGATACCAAAACTCTTTGTTGCCGACCAGAAATCTCTATCGGAATCTATGGACACAACAAATTCGTCTTTTGTGCGCCCCAATGGCTGGATTCACGATTTCCATTGGCCGCTAATTAAATAGAACGAAATACAACGGTACGCTTTTGATTTTGAGAGATTTTGAGGGTTTTGTTATGGGATGATGGAATGATATTGTTAATTGGAAAGTTGCTAGATTTTCAAGAGTTTATTTCGCCGGTTTCCTTGTGAATTGATTTGTAAGTGGATTGAAGCATATCTGCAAGTTATAAGATCGAATAACGCTGAATAAGATTATAGTAAATAAAAATAAACGTGGGGAAATTTACTGATTTCCTTCCCTCATATTAGAGGAGGAATCCCTTTTAGGTAGTGGGTGTGGGCTGAAATGACTGATACCTAAATATGAGCTAAGTATGTACCACAAAACTATACATCGCAACAAAAATATCAGAAAAATGACGTTTCGTAATGTTTATTAAATATATATATTAAGAAATACTGCATTTCATATTTTTGCTGCTACAGGTTCGGAGTAATTTATAAGCCTGTACCCGCACACCAGGTGGAAAACATACCCGTTCGCTATTTATGTACAAAAATAAAAAGCTTGTCCTTTATGCTCCAAACAATTTGCTGAAATGATATTTAAGGCAGTGAGCAATAAATGTAAACTGTAACAAGTTTAAATGTTTCTAGACTTGAGTGTTATGCGTATGTCAAGACTGTGTTCGGGTGGTAGCTGATATGAAAAACATAACATAAACGGGATAAAGGATATAAAAAAATAAAATTTGGTCTGATACGTCGCGGTTTTATTAGTACTGTGTTGCTATTTTTATGAACATGCAATCCCATTTTGGTTAAAGTTGGTAGGGCATAGCGGATATCCGCTTGAATCACAGTATATCCTTGGCTGGTTTTGTGTTCCTGCGCGTGAGTGAGATTGCCAGTGCTCTAACTAGAGAACCATGGTGCGAGCAGCAGAAGGAAGGTTTTCCTTTTTGCTATCACTATTTATTTCTGTTGTTACAGGTGGATATGGGCGGCGGAGAAAAATTACTCTCTTCCCTCTTTTAAAAAATCTTATGAGATAATTTAACCTGCATTTGGACAACACAAAAGCCTTGAATAATGGCCCTGCATTTCAACATATTTAATATGTGTAGTGCTATTAGTCGACTTCAAATAAGATGTATTGGACAACTGCGAAATTGCAGTTTCAAAGAGTTTTCTTTCAAATACCCATCTTTCCCTGACCCAAGGTTGTGGTATTATTTAATTTTTGGCCAGTAAAAAGTTAATACTTCTGCAGGCATTTATTTGCAGGTCTTGTATACATAAAACATCATAATACGTAGTCAGGGATCACCTTAAAAAGTAGCGTGTTCTTAACCAGTTAATATCAACTCGGTTACTATTGAGTGGATTATGATATTATTTAATATCCCAGACATAATTATGACTGTCCCCGAGTGTTCATATAAATCGATTACTAGAATATTCTCTCAGGTAGGTATTGAGTTAAAAGACGATCAAAATAATAATGTCAAAATTAAACTATATTATATTTTCAATTACACAAACAGAGAGTTTGCCTTGTTTGTCTACAAGTTGCATGTGCCTCCTTTGGAACACGGTTCGATTCCGGGGTCAGGGAAGTCTCATTGTAACTAGAGGCACTCGCACTGAATCTGGGTGTCATTTTGTGAATTAAATGTTTATAAATAGAAAGCCCCCGCGATACAAGCTATAGATAATTTCTTAGTTTTTTTTCTAATTATAGTATTTTATAAACGATCATATGTACCTACCAATTCGCGATAACCGTTAAACAACATTGTAAAGTTAAGCAAATTTGGATGATTTGCAAAATCAATTAACTTTTTTGAAATATCGTAATCAGACTTACAATGTTGTGGTTTTATTGTTTCAGATATCCTGCCGTGATAATTATGACCTAAAGTGGAAGACCAACGTAAGTTTAGTGCACGTTTTAGTAAAGTAATCGCGTGGTACGTCAGCTAATCTTCCTCCATCAAATACGACTCAGTTGTAAGTCATTCATAAGTTGGAAAGTATCAAACCAGTGCCATACCGATCCTGAAATGTATGCAGAGTATAAAAAGTTATATGGGTACATAACGAAATTAACGATGTATACTACACTACACATATTGAGTATCAGACAAGCGCATTATTTTAAAAAAAATGCGTGCGTAGAAAGTCAATATCAGAAGTGAAACATATGTATATTTCTTTTAATTATAATTTAGAAAGGAGAATATATGAAATATTATTATTTTATGGTTTAAGAAATATTATAGTATATTAAATTACAATTGGCAAATTAAAATGCAATTGTAAATATAATAAAATGTTATTGTAAATATTAAAACTTCCGAACCTTTAAACGAATTAGCATAAAATCATTGCATATCTTCGTGACGCAAAACGTTGCGCATCTTTGTGACGCTAAATTTTATCCCGCCAAAAGAAGTTTCACTTTAAAAAAATCTTCTCTACTTTTTATATTTGGGCGATAATTTCGCCATCTCGGTAAATGTTATACAGGGTTGATACGATATAGGGGCATTTTTTTAACTGCATATACCAGGTATCATTTCCAGGCTCTGTACTAAAAATCAATTAAATTGGAGCAATAGTTTAGCCGCAAATGATTTTTTAAATTTTTGCCTCATTTGAACATGATGTATCTTTTCTAACAGATGTAACGCATCGTTTATTAACCTTAGGGGCTGTCCAGTGTCACGTGATGTTTTTGTAACATTTTTTAACCCCTCCCTCCCCCTTGGTGATACCTGGTGAGGTTTAAGACTACCCCTCCACCCCGCCATGAAAAATCACGTGTATTTTTTTTTGTACCGTTTCGAATTCATACTAATCCCATATAGTATACGTAGTGTAATTTAATGCCCCTCTGTCATATCAACTCTGTATAACTGTAGAAATAAGCACAAAAGACGGGGGTCACAAAATTATATAATTAATGAATAATAAAATAATTTTGCTATTTAATGGAACATGTGTCTTGTAATACAAAATCATACTTCAAAATAGAAAACACTCCGGATGGATATATAGCTTTTGTTACACCTTGAATCTTAATTAATGCCAAGTCCAGGACAATTAGTAGTTTGATTATCATAAGCCACTATCGCAGCTGCCATCGAGTTATCTCACATCATTAACCCTCTAATTAGCGAGTGACAAATCGCGGTCTCATCACTAACAATACATCGGATGGGAGGATCGGGAGCCGTTGCCAACAACCGCCAAACATGACACGCGCCTTGAATTCTTCAAATCTCTATTTGTACGAGGATTACTTATGTCAAATAGCACAATGATATATTAAACAGTGTTAAAATCAGATTTTAACACACATTCCAAACATAATCCTTGACAAATCACGTAATGTGTCGGAATATTCTTTTTTTGAATGACGGCTCCTTGTCATATTGAGCTCAGAGACTTGGACATTTTTTTTAATTTCCGTCCATGAATTTTGAGGATGGCCGACTCGAAACGACGACGACGACGACGAAAAGAAAGAAAAAAGAGTGTTGTGTTCCTGTGCGTCAATAATACCACCAGATTTTAATCAGGGGATCTCTGTTAGCAGTAGGTACATAACATCATTTTATAAAAGGGTCGGCTACAGGTAAACTTCCATAGGCGACGTCTGCTTACCATCAGGCGGGCGTACAAAACCCCTTTTAGCCTTCCTTAATCACCTATCCATTCAAATATAATGTCCTGACCTCCTTACAGGGGTTGTGCCTTCGTAAATGCAATTGTCTATTATTAGTCCGACCGTGTGTTCCCGGGCCGAATGTCACCCGTCGCCGGTGACAAGTGACATTAGCACTACAAGCGCCATCTAGGCATAAATCATAGCGAACAAGGACCAATTCGCGTGGACGGGAATAGCCCGTGGCGCTCGGGGCAGGTACGGGCGGCTGGTACTAATTTATTGATACTAACAATAGTTGGGCAGGTATTGACGAACTGGGAATGTGTCATCAACTGTTGGGTAAACTACCAGTGTGGCATTACCTAAAAGCGCATGACTACTGAACTGATGAACCAGTTTACATTTTGTTTGAAAGTTGTGTGGTATAAATTGCGGTTAGCAAATAAATATATAAGAATTGTTTTTATAAATTTAAAATATGTAATTCTCATTAATAAACTTTCCTGATCCCGTAATCTGTCTTTCTAGAATTTTCTTTCTTTCAAATCGAAATCGAAATCATTGATACGAAGACAACGCTTGAAGTCCTCAACTTGAACTGAAAACTTTGACTTGAAAAAGGTTACTTTTACTTTTTAAACGGTTTACTCATAAAATCCCAAGAATCCAGGAACTTAATTTTGTATACCTAAGATAAATCTGATCAGATACTAAATATACCAACCCATCAAAAAGTTAGCCGCGTCATCCGACACGGTCCCGATCAGGACAAGACTTTACGATCCAGTACCGAGAAACACTGACGTACCAATAAACGTCATATAAATCATTTTAATTCCTTCTGCAAAGACAATTGGAACGATTCCTGTTACTTAAACTAAGCGAAAAACAAATTCATATCCTATTTACGTTAAGTAAAGTTTAATATTCTTTGTGTTGTCTCTGTGTGTTACGTTGTTGCGAAGGGTTGCGCGAGCGCATGAATCAATTCTGACGTCACGGAACGTCGCGGTTTGAAATAATGCCTAATACTGTACAAAGGCGTGTAATAGCCGGTTGACTTTTATAGTCGACCGACTTATATCGCAGCGGTAAATCAAAAGCCGTGCCATTTGTACAAATAGGTCATCGTTTAGTGCGTACTCGTTTGTAAACGACTAATTGTTTGATAAGTCAAATGTGGAGCAGTTCATAAATAAATGGACTTAAAACATATAACTCCACTTCCTCCGTATTGCAGCAAATTTTGAAAGAGTGGTTAGTGTAACATGACTATCGAATGTTCGCATTATTTGTGTGGCTTCCTTAACAGTTAGTGTGAGTCTCACAACAAGCTATCTCAACAGCTTGTTGGTCTAGAGGTCGTTGTCTAATCCAAAGTCACTTGCTCTGCGTTTGTCATTTGTGTTCGTAAATTACACGTGTGTAAAGAGACCCGTACTAAATGTCCGTGTGGTGACGGATTTAGAATAAATAGTGTCACCACCCCATACCATCTTGATGGTGCTGTAAGAGCCGACAAAAGGCCGATAACCTAACCGTAAGAGAAGGAAAACTTGATACGAAACCCTGTGCCAACCCGCCTGCCCAGCTGGGCACAGTAGGCTAATTACTCCCCATGTTATTGGAGGAGGCCCGACCCAGCTTTCGGTTTGCTAGGGCCAAGGCTGAGTCTGGGCTGAGTAGTAGCATGAGACCCCGCGATGGAGGGAACAAAAAATGCGGGTGAGTCCTCTTTAAAGTGGACGGACGATTAGGTACATAAAAGTTACTTTAAGGACTGGGGGAATTCTGTGCAGGTTTTTCATGGTGCTTTATGCTGCTGATCTATTCTTGCGATCTTAGTTTTAGAGCTTATATTTTGGCTATCGAAGGACATTGGAAAAAAGCACCCTGTATTTTATATGTTTTCATCACAAATAATTACGGATAAAAAAAAAATATTTCTAAAACTCTGGGTTCGCAGGTCTACATGTATTCGGTTTTTATTTATGTAAAACCAAACCATATTCAGCTTTACTTTCCAACTACGAGCGTGGTACTCGATTACAGAGTTAGGCATTCTATTTTTGAGCCACATCTGTCCTCAAAATCTGATTCCAAATTTGGTGACGTATTCAGGTTAATCGATACAGACAGTTTTAAGTTGACAAATTTGTACTTACAAAGACTGTCTACTCTACTACGAGTATATAATTCACATGCATTTGATGATATGATTTGATTGCAACTTGAAAGTATTTACCAAGGTTGCGTTAAATGAATCGTATCAGCCAAAGATGGTTGGTGATATTTGTCTATAATAATTTTGTGAAGAATACTATAATCTTGTAACTAATATTGTAATTAATACATTATGCGGTAAAATTAAGTACTTTTAAAAACACTTCGATTTCAAATCAAACAATAAACTCTCAACATGGAGTGATATCGACAAAACCCGGTTCATAACAAAATTTCAATAAGCGTAATTGAAAAAAGAGCCATCCCCACTCGTCCATTGTTGGGGGATGGACAAAGAAAGCGTTAATCGGCGAGGGATAGGTAAACGCTGATTTGAATCCGTCCATTGTCCCAGTTTGTGCGACGCGAATCGCTCGGAACTCATTATTGGGGATCCACTCTCGGTTTGATTGAGTCACGCACTAGACTTGAGAATCGCTACGACTGAAGCGCACTGTTTTCTCGGAGTTTAGTTTGTTGGTAGGAGGTTGTTTGTCGGTCATATATTTTACTACATATTTACTGTAGAATTTCTTGATCACATACATATATTGTAAATTTTGGGATACAATAATCATTCCTGTTCAATGCTAGGTGGCAATGCAGATAGATGGCTACGTGAATTTGTGAGACTCTTATCGTTAGTCCCATTTTGTCGTGGTATCCGTGTCAACCCGTATTTAATTAATGCTGTTTTACTATTACATATTTCATGTTTACAGTATTTTCTAGTTAAGGTGGATTTTGTAATGAGAGGTACAACTAACGCACTTCTTTCAATCTGTTTAATATTAGAAACGCTCTATTTTTATTATCCGAAAATATAGAGATGAAGGTTGCGGGCAGCAGCTGGATTCGTCAAGTTGAAGACAGGGTGCTATGGCCCTCTTTAGGGGAGGCCTATGTCCAGCAGTGGACTAACGTGGGCTGATGGTGATGATGATGTTGATAGAGATGAATATATTTATATTGTATGACATATTAATAAGAGCTTCGTTATTTGCACACTTAGCGTACACATTGTTGATTCTTTATAATGTATAGCGTTACCAAACCGCTGGCGTTTGCAGCACCTAGTGCGTACGCGGTCTAGGTCCGTCCGCCGGATCTCGGAGTGTTACCAAACTTGATCTGATAATGAGTCTCCGATATCCACCCATTGTGTTCATTGTTCGACTGTTTGACGAACCCATAGATTCCGATGATTCGATGATTGTAGGGTTGCCAGGATTCATAGAATAAATATTTTGTTGATCTCAATATCTGTTTGGTGTGAATTAGCTTACCATGTGACGTTAGAAATAGTGATGCCGTTTTCATATCCAGTTTTAATTATATCGCAACTGGAATAAATTTCCCATGGTTAGCTTTGCATAGTATGTGGTATTTTTCTCCTACATTATATTTAAGCATGGTAACGCCGTCGGGTTATTTATGGACTGGAATGAATGTGATACACTAGGGCTTGGTACTACGTCACGGATTTAAGGCCGCAGGTTGCGGTCCCCAATGGTGGGCTTGAAGCGGGCAGTCGAGAAACGCCGTTGGTTCTAGTAGGTCGAGGCGCTCATTACCATCTTTCTACCCTAGAACCCAACGCCGGCATTTCCATGAGGATTTTCAACGAGCACAAAGGGTGTGACACGGTAATATTACCGTAGAGTGGATAATAACCCGCCACTAAAGCTTTTGCGCTGCACCTTACAGAAAAGTGTCTCTTTGACTCGTATCCTCCAACGTACATAATTTCTTCCTTGTCATACACTCTTATCAATGGTCGTGGTTGTGAAAATGTGATGGTCATTGAGGACTGCCACTTTTGGTTCGCACCGTCTCTCTAGCAACTTCCCTCCATTTTGTACGGTCACCCTCTGGGCCTCACCCTTCACTTCATTGTACTACCAGCCGTTCAATGGACCAAACAACTCTAGTAGTACAGAATACCGTAACCAAATAAACCTAGGGTGGTGTTGTGTCCTTGCGCGTGTGGATGGTCGCCAGAGTTCCCTCAGAGGATGAATGCTGCTGAGAGCCAAAAGATTCAATTTTCCCTTTGCTGCCACGACTTCATAGACATTCGGCGACATGAAACTAACACCTCCGGCGTTATAACGTGGATAGCCGCGAAGCATCTGTGCGCTGATGCTTATAGGTTATCGATAGCTGCAGTGAGGTGGTTGTTTCCCGCTACTCTCTTTCTCGCCTCTCTACTGATGCAGTAATTGCCGACATCCAATTGAACGTTTGGCAACCCTGAACACCACAATGATAGTAATGATTTGTTGTCTCTCCGCCTTTTTGTTGGCTTTGTCGGAAATCGTGAGGTGACTTCATTAGAGGATTGTGATGGTTCTGTGATAACTCCGAAGCCAACGGTACTTGTCAACGTACGTCTCGCTATTTACTTGAGCTTATTGTACCAAATGTACCTCTTAACTTGGTAAAAATATGCAGTTATCGTTAGAATTTTAGATTGTATGATAGCAAAGAAGACAATTTATTTAACGTCCGAAGCAAGGCATTAAAATAAAATAAATTTACTTTGAGCTGCAAACAGTAAACAGTAACTTGTTACAATTTAACGTATTTTCTTTATAGGTTTTACGATTTAAGAAAACGTTATATAAGAAATAAATAAACTTGCCTGGAGGCCTTGCCAAGTGACTTTCGAAAAGGATGTTGTGATAGAATAGAAAGATTGGGTTTGTGATTGACAGGCCGTGTTCACCCCATACATTTCTATTCTACCGAAGCGTGCGTTACGATGGCTACTAGGTTACAGTTAAACTTTTATTAAAAACTTCACAAACCATTATTTTTCTATTTAATATCCTCAGTTTTTAGCAATTGAAGTTTAGTTAATTAGCAAAAGGTTTCCGGCACATCCAACCCCTAGACCAAGCAAGGCAGTCAATTATGCAGAGAACTGCCCCTTTTTATAGCCCTCTACTTTGGATGGGTATAGGCCTTTTGTTACACACTGTATAAACAATGTAAATTACTCATATCATCCTCTTATATCAAAATGTCAAGAAGAAAACAAAGTGCAAGTTTAAAAGACTTTTAATATCCGGGGACGTGACAAGCGTGACATATCTCGGCGTCACGTCAACTCGACTAGCGCTAGAATACGCGACGTGACGCGTGATATTGCAGTCAGATGCACCGCGCTGTCTCGCCAGTCACAATCATCTAGAGACGTGAAGGCTGCAAGGCTTCTGTATTAAGCTATAACTTCTGATTTTTGCTTCTGTGAAAACAATCATATGGAATTTAAAATTGCACGACACAGGTTTTGTTTTAAATATTTAGGCAATAAAATTCGATTTCTAGATATGTGTATCAGATATTGTCAAGCAATTTTGCGTGGTACCTATGTATGACAAAAGTCGATATTTTGGGTATAGGACATTTTCTGCTTGGAAGTCCATATCGCATTCCACGGACCAGATGCTGAAGGCATCTCATTCGGTTGAGCGGTTTTTTGGTGGTGGACATAAAAATTACGACGTAGCTCGTTATGTCTCCAGATAAATAATAATAATAAAAGTCATTATTTTATTCCTCTGCGGAAAAAATAACGAAATGTTAATTTTACACTAACAATTAAAATGTATAGGTACGTCATAATATCTCGTTGGTTTTACGACCCATCATAATTATGGGAGAATGGAGGTCATTATAAAAATGGAGAATTTCATCGTATTAAATTAATACCAGCTGAGCACATAGAGGTTACTAATAAATTTAACTGCGATATTGTGTTCTTGAACTAGCTTTATTTTTTACTAGCGACCCGTCCCGGCTTCGCACGAGTGTTATTATGCATGTATTTTACATATAAATCTTCCTCTTGAATCACACTATCTATTTAAAAAACCGCTTCAAAATTCATTGCGTAGTTTTAAAGACACATAGGGACTGACAGACGACAGCGACTTTGTTTTATACTATGTAGTGATAGTGATATTAAAGTTGTCAATAATTAATATACCATCTGGAGCTTTCATAAGTAACTTAACTTTTATGGCTATTCATATCAGTGTGTTAATAATGCTTGAAAAAAGTTCTTAGTGGAGACTTGGAGTCAGGAAACCGTTTTAAATTCTATACAGAGAAACTCCTACTTTAATAGTGAATGGAAAAATATAATAATATAAGCTATCTGTATATCGTGTAACACAGTTTTTTCTCACCAATACATTTTGTTTTCCTTTTTTGTCTATTATCCCAAGCTTGTTCGCAAAGCTTTACCGTAGATGTGGTAAACCAGTGAATCGGCGTGGGTCATGTCTCTACATCAAACAGTTTATTACACTGTGTTCTGATGTGCTTCAGAGTAACTCAACAACACACAACTCAAGTTATAGGAGCTGGCGATTAAATGTGCTGTTATCGTAGAATCTATTATTTTGGTAAACCGTAGTCGGGATACAGTCAAAGTGTACAGTGGTACAGTGAAGGAACTTTAATTGTAACATTGGGAGTCACCAAACTCGACACGATCGCCCTGTAAGATTGTCTAAAAGTTTCGTAAAACATACAACTTGAAGTACTTGGCGCCGTGGTTGAGAGATCGACTGCTGCGCAGATGTCGCGGGTGCGATTCCCGCACAGAAGAAATATTTGTACGACCTACAAGTATTTGTTCCGGGTCTGGGTGTGTTCTATCAATAATATGTATGTATTTACAAAAAAAAATATATATAAGTAGTTTATCATCCATCTCGGTACCATAACACTAGCATTAAGTTGCTTAGCTTGGGACGAGATGGCGTTGTGTGAAATGTCCAAGGATATTTATTTATATTTATGACACGAAAATAAAGAAAAGTGTCCATTACAACAGTTTTGCCAAGCCAAGCCGGCTACGACAGTGTGTGCTGCTCTTCGTCTGGTCTCCCCCCGCAAGACACTTGCCCGACCGAATCAGTCACGTGTGATTCAAAGGCGGCACACGCAAATATCATTAACACAACTACATACATATGTTAACCCGCTTTCTCTTGTAACTTGAGGCGCATCACTAATAGAGCGTTGTCCACCAACGCAGTCGCAGCCCTGGCTGTTAAGGGCAGTACACACGATCCTATCGACAAATATTAACATATTTGACAAGGCATAATGTCTTTATCCGAGTGCACCGATCCTACCGACACGTAGGCGTTTATGACCTATAACAATGTCTTTGTATGTATCTCGACTTGGCTGGACAAAAAAGATACAATTCGATAAAAATATACGTCTCAATTTCTGTCACATTGGTGTCGATGTAAACTTTATTAAGCTGTAGGTGAACAAAAAGGGCAACTATTAATTAATAGTTAAATAAATTCATTAAAAATCAGACGTCAGACATATATTTTTGTAATAAAACTATTTTCATTTCAAAGGTATATCTCGGAACTATTATTAAAATAGAACTTACATAGTCTTACGAATAACTCTAGAAGTATTTTTTACCAGATATCAACAAATGTTTTGTATTTTATAAGAAGCCTAAAGTAAGCATTAAGTTTTTTTTATGACCGCTTATATATTCACAGTCACTTTGTTTTAAAAGTTTAATACAATTATTAATACATACATAGTAAAAAAATGTTAATACTTTGTTTACAGTAGTAGTACAGATAACAATGGAGCAGTTATTGTAGTCACTTTATTTCGCCTTTTAACATTTTTCATCAATTACATATTCTTGGAGCGTGGCAAATAAAACCATCAAGTTGTCTGCGCAAGCGCTGGTGGTCTGATTTGCATGACGCGTCACGCGAGGCGAGACGTGACGTGGCGACTCGTGTGTAGTCGCCCTAATGACGAGGCGTTGACAATTCTGATTGGGATTTATTGGATCGTACGTCTAATGGAAGATTATTTTGTGAGAAGTTGTTGAGGTCTTTAAACGTATCCATACACTATAAACCCATATTAAATGCATTTTCAGGAGTTGTTTCTATAAGTCCTTATTCACCCAACACTGGGATCCAAGATCCATAGCTAACGTTAACAACCCCTAGACTACCCCTCGTCCGTTATTTACATGTTTGTAAATACGAACCCTTGCGATACAGTAGCTAAGTGCGAAGAGTAGTAAAAAGAACAATAATCGGTCCCTTACCTCCGTCAACGTGCCCAGTCTACTTGAGCCGACTGGCATTGCAAGAGACGATGGTAAGAGACCGGACGGTATGAGTTTGATTCCATGGAAGATGGGTCGGGTGCTGGTGTGGGATGCAACCTGTTCAGACACACTGGCCCCTTCCCATCTACATGGAACCAACAACAGAGCTGGTGCGGCTTGTGAAGCGGCTGAAAAAGCTAAAGCTTACAAATACAGGGGTCTAGGCTCCGAATATGAATTTGTCCCATTCGGTGTCGAGACCCTTGGTCCGTGGGGTCCTAGCGCTATAAGCCTTTTTAAGGAAATAGCAAAAAGGTTAGTCGACATCACAGGAGACCGAAGAGCTGGTAGCTACCTCGGACAAAGAATCAGTCTAGCGATTCAAAGGGGGAACGCTGCCAGTATCTTCGGAACCTTGCCTAAAGGGACTCCTTTAAATAATATATTTTAGTATTTAAGTTTTAGGTTAATTGGTATTTTTAGTCTTGTTTTATTACTTAAGTTAGTGTTTATGTGAGTACAAATATATTTATATTTAAATTACATATTTATGATGCTTTACTTGCTGAACGAAATGAGTCGTAATCTATTTAAAAACCTTATACCATAACATCTATTTGGTTCAGAATAATGCATATCGCGGGGAAAATATGCAAATGCTGACTTATTTTTTCTGTGCACTTTAAATACACAGCCTTCGGGCAAATTTAGTATCTGAACGCAATTATAATTAAGGCGTTGGACCTCACACGGGGCTTAATTAACGATTGTCGATATAAAAAACGCTAAGGCGCGATTCAGAGGCAGCGGCGATAACACGCGCGTTGATAACACCGTGTGGTGGGGCTTTAATTAGGGATGGTGCTTGCAATTTATGCTACCGGTTGAAACGTTATTCGAAGCCGGTATAAGTTCCCAAACCTGCTAGTTCAATAGAGTCAAAATGGACGATCAGAGGCATGGTGATGATTGATTCTGTCAATTTTGGTAATCTAATATTACGCACGTGTCAGTTTGGCACCTACACATACATATAGGTACTATACACGATTCGAATAATGACTATCACTACATAGTATAAAACAATGTGGCTGTCGTCTGTCAGTCCATATGTATGCTTTAATCTTCTAAAATTACGCAACGGATTTTGAAGCGTTTTTTTAATGGATAGAGTGATTCAAGAGGAAGGTTTATAATGTATAATATTGTAGAGAAATACTAATAAATTTAGATGTTCATCATTGCACCCGTGCGAAGCCGGGGCGGGTCGCTAGTCTTCAATAATATTCTTCAGTGAATTTTGCTTAAATGATCATTTATATTGAATTGTAGTCACGAAATCGTTTTGAATATAGTAAATGTATGACAGGCTTACGGGATGTGCATACCGACAGAAATTAGCCTATCTATGTCCTATGTCTCATTATCTTCATCATAGGCCCGTTTTATATTTTAAAATAACTTCGACTTTGCTATTAACATGTAATCAGTTCATTTCAATACTGTATCTCCCGACATTTACATACCCAAAAAATGCAGTTATTGATGCAGTCACCTTTCCATATTTTTACTGTATGTACCTCAAGATCAAGGTGGAAGCGGGCGGGTCAGGACCGGCCTTCGTGGAAATCCTTGGGGAAAGCCTATGTCCAGTAGTGGACATCTTCTGGCTGAAATTATGATGATGATGATGATGTACCTCTCATTTACTATTAATATAAACTCCGGGGCATATCGATTTAAAGGGTCAACCCTACACCTAATGAAGCTATGCAAATTGTGTGCGCCCACGCAGCTGCGGCGCGTTTGAACCGCAGAGTGACGGTCGCTACCGGTCCCACTAGTTTATGCCAGTATTGTCTCCGGCTTAATCGCTTTCGATGTGATTTACTTCTGTTTAGACCGTTTAATTAAGAGATTACATTGTCTGGCTTCGTTGTAGGTATTGTGGAGTTATAATGCCCTTTGTAACAGTAGTAAAGTTGGTTGAATATTGATATTATAGATATAAAAACATTGGTTTGATGCCCTGTTTAGGAGCTAAGATACTACAGACAGACTTTCATCATATCTTTCTTTCGTTGAGACTTAAAAATCTTAATCAAAACCGATGCATTTATCCGGGAGAAGTCGGTAACAGACACACATACGCACAGCAAACAAGCAGACTACAAATTTATATCAGTCTCACTTGTGTCGGAGTGCATTGAGACTCCGTAAAACCTCTTCAGTAACTCGATAAAAAAACATAAACACTCGAATGCCGACTATAACTCTCAGACCAGTTGTAATCGATACGCTATATGAACGATTACATCAATTACAGTCTCTAACCCGTTTTGTCCGAATTCCATACCGATTGTCCGAGTGATTCGATTGTCAAATCGATATCAGGTACGATGGTTGATAGCGGGCCGCGTCTTGTGCAGATTTGAAATGCAATTTCATATTTTCTGATAAATGTGTCTGGGGAATTGATGTTGGCTTTATTTGTGGAACTGTCTGCTAGATTGATATAGTTTGTGTTCAGGGGTTATAATTGAGTGGTCGGGTTTGGAATATAATAGGGTACGGATGTCTTTGTGAAAGTGGCGATCTAAAAACCAAGTAAGTTCTTTGTAGAGGTGCATTCCGAACCGGTGGTAGATGGTAAACTTTAAATGTTATCTGCTTTTTGACTTGTCAAATGAGCTCTAATGAGCCAACTTGATTAAATGAGTTTTGAATATGAATTTGAATCCGTGTGGTGACGGATTTAGAATACACAATGTCACCAACCCGCACTATCCTGAGGGTGTTCTTTACTTCGTCATTTCGATTTACATAAATTATTGCATAGTGAACAATACGGTTTTACCAAAGGTCGTTCTACGACGAATGCAGGTGCTGCGCTCTTAAAACATATTTATGATGCCTGGGAGAACTCGCAAGATGCCATAGGTATTTTCTGTGATCTATCGAAAGCTTTCGACTGTGTGCATCACGAAACCTTGTTAAGAAAGCTTCAACACTATGGCGTTAAATACAATGCGATCAATTTATTAGCGTCGTATCTGCGTGATAGAATTCAGTTCGTTGACATTAATGGAGTTAAGTCTGATGGATCGCCTGTGTCTATGGGCGTGCCACAAGGGTCCATCCTTGGTCCTTTCCTATTTCTGGTATATATTAATGACCTTGCATTTTTTATTAATGACATTTGCGATATCGTGCTTTTCGCTGATGATACATATCTTGTATTTAAAGTTGACCGGAAAAACGTTAATTATGACGACGTGAATAGCGCGCTTAGTCAGGTATCTTACTGGTTCACAACAAACAATTTGCTACTGAATTCTGTAAAAACTAAATGTATTCGATTTGTAACACCGAATACTAAGATAATAGATACCAAACTAGATTTGGATGATAAGGAAGTAGACATAGTAGATTCGACCAAGTTTCTAGGCATCACTCTAGATCGTAAATTGCAGTGGAAGCCTCACATTGCAACTCTTACGGGGAAGCTTAGTTCAGCCGCCTACGCTGTTAGACAGGTTAGGAGACTCACTGACGAAGACACGGCAAAACTCGTTTACTTTGGTTACTTCCATAGCGTTATGTCGTATGGGATCCTACTCTGGGGTAATGCTGCTGATATACAAAACATATTTATTGTACAGAAGCGCGCGCTACGTGCAATTTATAATTTAGGACCTAGAGAATCACTGAGAGAACGCTTTAAAGATATAGGGATTTTAACTGTAGCGTCACAGTACATTTTTTGTAATATAATTTTTGTTAAACAAAATTATAGTAGCTTTAAAAAAAATTGTGACGTCTCGTCCTCCAATATCCAGACAAGAAATAGGCATAAGTTAGTTACACCATTCCACCGGCTACAAAAAGCACATGGTTCTTTTGTAGGTCTCGGAATTCGCCTGTTCAACAAATTACCGGAAGCAGTTTTGGATTGGTCGTTCGAGAAATTTAAATGTTACGTTAAGTCCGGTTTAATTAAAAAAGCGTACTATCAAGTCAATGACTATCTATCAGATAGTGACGCATGGGAGTAACGTCGGCTATGTTATGGTCTAGCTCTGATCTTTCAGCCATTACATTAGTGAAGTTTTGTAAACAGTATGTGAGTGCAGTTTCAGCACGCACCATGTAATTTGGGTAATTTCACTAATTTTTATGTTCTTATTTTTTAATGTGCTACATGTTTATGCGTGTTATTGCTTTCACTAATCTGTCAGACTTGTTTGTACCACCATCATTGTAACCCTCTTATTTAAAAGAGCAACCATGGAGTTTCTTGCCGGCTCTTCTCTATGGAATGGCATTCCGAACCGGTGGTAAAAACTAAATTATTAATTTTATTTTATGATTTTTATTTTTAATTTTTTTTTTCTCTTTAATCTTTGACTATTTGAAAGCATTCGCAAGAATTTATTCGAATAAAAAACATTTTGATTTGATTTGATTTGATTTGGTGTCGAAAGAGGCGACTAAAGGATCGTAAGAGGCAAATCACCTAGTCGTATGAGAAGGAAAACTTGATACAAACCGTGTGCCAACCCGTCTTGCCAGCGTGGCACATTAGGCTAATTTCCCTCCATGAACTTGGAGGAGACCAACAAGGACCTCAACGAGATTCACTAACCTAGTGGTATAGATTCATATATTTCATATATGTTTACTTCTTTTGCTTGTAGGCCTCCTACCAATGATGCCTTCAGGCCATTTGGCATGATAACTTTACTAGGTACTACTCAGCCCATGAAAGACCCACTGCTGAGTCGGGCCTCCCCCAATCACACGGAGGGTAATCAGCCTACTGTGCCACACTGGCCAGACGGGTTGGCACGGGGTTGGTATCAAGTTTTCCTTCTCTTGTGTCTAGGTGATTTGCCTCTTGCGTTCCCTTAGTCGCCTCTTACAACACCCTCGGGATGGTATGGGTTGGTGACACTGCATATTCTAAATCCGTCACCACACGGAGAATATATATTTAGAATATAACTTAACATGCGGATGATAACTTTACTACCATCTAAATAATCCGTGGGATATTTATAAGATAATGGTAATCATAAAACCGCCGTGGCATCCAGGTTAGTATACAAGCGACACGTCAGCTTGTTCAAATAAAATGAAGAAACGCAAACTCATCCCGCCTTGTTTTCCCACCCGGTGTTTGGTGGAGGCCTGTCAAGACTGCACGGTCTCCAGATAGAGACGCGGACTACAGAGGGCGGTTCGATCAACGCGGACTGAATTGTTTGGTGTAGGCCGGGAGCTCTCGACAATGCGGCCACCGTTAGAGCCGAAGTTAATAATGTGAACAATCCACAAACCCTTTTCTTATTTGTGTCCTACAAATAAGAATAAGAATGGAAATATTTCATTAATCACATGATTTCCGTTCTCTTAGCACTTATCTAGAAATCGTGTAGCATGAGTAACCTATGTGCAAATAAATAATTTAAAATTCACATTTCACCTTGATTTGTCCCCCAAAATCTATCCGTAAATAATCAGTAAATATTGAAAATTATCTATCGTTTTGGTGACCTAGAATAATACCTACATGCAGGTCATCTAAATAAAAAAAATCCCGTATCGATTTTCAGTAACTGCTCGTTTTTAGAGCTCTATGTTTCTCCCATATCACTACATAATAAAGTTGTCCTTCAATGCATCCGGGGCTCAAATTATTAAAGTAACATCGTAGTAGAAAAAGTAACATCACAACTTACTATCATTACGATCAGCATGACATATAAATAAAACAGCCTTCCTCTTCGACTAGACTCCCATACGCGCAGTTGCATCACGTCCGGATATGAAGATAGCATTCGGAAAAACGGGCGAGTCTCCTCGAGTCTGTGTGTTGTTCGCGCGAATGTTTTTTTTGTTCGCGCGTTTTGTCGCGTTCCGTTGCTCAGCCGTCTTTTGTGCGCGCCCGTCTAGCGTCTGTATCGATTGCCGGCTACGGTGTGAAGATGTCTTTATTTCAATTTGAGAGGTTGATTAGGCAATATTTAACCGAATAATTTGTTGCCAATTTTCTTTGCACAAATTAGTCTTTCAAATCCATATCACATGAATAATCACGCGGGTCAATTTCAACAAATGCCATTTTTTTTATCATATCGGTGAACTTTTTCATTTAAATATATTTTGTATATTTTTCAGGTTTTATGTAATCTATAGGACATCAAATATATCCAAATTTAATATCATTGACTTATCATTTAAAAATAGGGAGAAAATTCAGTTTGAATTCTGGTTTCCACCGACATGACAAACCGGCACCGATTATTTTTTCTGTACACCGATATGATAAGTTTATCCACCGAAATGATTTACATATCCAGCGATATGATAATCTATCCACCTTTGAATATAAAAAGTAAATAGTTAGTAGATGCCTATATATTTTTACAAGGGTGACGTAGAACTGAAGACCTGAACTCACATCACATGCAAAGAGAACCGAGTTCTTAGAAATCCAATCAAAATATTTTTTTTGAAATAGGTACTAATTTATTATATGTATTTATTTTCTTTTTATTATATTTACTATGGGTACTTAGAATTAAAAAAGAATGTTTATTTTAGCTTTTCGTATTCGTTCCAGCAACATCTCTCTCTTTTTTCTCCTCCTCTTTCAGTTTTGGCTTTGGCATTCTTAAACAAAATTAAGCTAATATGATGTTTTCTATTTATTATTTTTTATTATGTACTTTATATATTTTTAACTAGAAAATATTTTCTAGAAAAATCTTTAATGCGTTCAATTGCTCCACCTCACCATCATCATCTCAGCATAGAGACGTACGTTACCGAGTGGTCTGTACTCGGTAACTCCCATAATGATACATTTATACATCTTCTACTACAGTGATATCGTGGTAATGATTGTAGCAGTCTATGTACCTACATAGACTACATAGACCTACATAGACTACCTAGTATGTATGTTTGTATGTTCCATTGTTTCTATGTATACTTAAAGAAATGACACGGGTTCTACCGATATGATAAAGCAAGCCACCGATATGAAAAAACTGTGCGTTGATCATGAATCAAAACACCGATATTAGATATATGACACCGATTGATATTTTCTTATAATTTCGGTGTAAATTATCACATCGGTGGTAATAAAGCCCACCGATTACACCGATATGTGAACACCGACGTGAGAAATAACACACTTTTTAGGAAATTAGAACAAATGCATAAAATATAGGATAAATTCAATAATACTCAATGAAGCTAATTCACTTACTACCTCTGTTAGGTTAGGTTAGGTTAGGTTAGGTTAAACTTCTCATTACACTAAAAAAATGCAACCACCGATAGTATAAAATTATTGTCCGGGAGCCACTGGAATGGCGTACTTACGTTATTTCCGGGAATATGAAGCGATTTGACAGGCATTCGTCCTGACTGCGCAATAGCACACACTAACGAGAGAATTAAAATTGGGGTTGAGACGTTTTCGGACTCGTCGATGTAAAGTTAGGTTTAAATTACTTTTGTCCACCGATATGAAATCATATTGCAAGACAAGTACGTTTGTGCCTCTCAGTAATAATAATCATTAATTATGTAATAAAATATGCTATATATTGATAACAAAACTAATATTCTATGAAATAGAATAAGTTATATACTTATATTACTTATTTTTATTCGTGTATAAGCTGTTTTGTTTGTAAAAAAAGTAGAGGGACAGCACCGATTTGAAAAAAATAGAGGTTTATAATTTTTTTTCTACCTTTTGTAATAGTCCTATGCAAATCATATTTTTGCCACAGCCCAATAACAACGTATTGAATACTAAAAAAAATAATTCAGAACAATATTCCTTTTTTCCAATACTAATTTCACCGAAGACAAAAAAAAAGTCGTTTGGGAAATTCACCCACGCGTATTGTGTCGAATTTCAAGTCCTTCGCTTAGGAGGGCACGTGAACACATCGGTCCTGGCTGCGATTTTATAGTAGCTTAAAATATCTTGAATCAAAAGAGCCGCAGGGGAGGGGGGAGTTCATGTGTGTCATCAACCAATCGCGTAGCATATGTTCTATATCTACCATTCACTGCCAAACTGACCCAAAAATCGACGATTGCGGAGGATAGATTTTTATAGCTACCATGCCATCTAAGGCAATCGTTACAGTACGTTACGTTACAGTCGCATGAAACGGAAAGCTGGTCTAACTATATAATTACCGCCGCACTAATCGCGGAGGGTAGGCGGCAATCGTTCAGTGAAAATACTGGTTAGATTAGTGCCAACCCCAACTAAATTCGAAAAGAAAGCGAAAATGATGAAAAAGACTTCTAAAATCGATATACCTCGCAGGTGATGTAAGATGTAAAATAGGGAAAAAATATCATAGAACAGAATAGAAAAATGCTTTATTGTATAAACCAATTATGGCGTTCACAATCGTCATCGGATACATCACTTTTTTAAAACTACTATCAGGTCCGACACCGCGACACCAACCGAGAAGACCTGGCGGAAGAAACTCGATGGCTTGTCTTTTTAAATGTGAAATAGTTCTGTAAGGTATATTTTATGTAGACAAATTAGTTATTGACTCTTCAACAGTTCTGAATATTACTCAACCTAAAACCATCGCTATGGTTGATTTTCAATATTAAATTTTCAACAAAGAAGGAAACAGATGTATGAACATCTGTATAGACAACAATAATTTCCACCATAAAAATACTTCTTATTGATATCATAAAATCTAATTTTACATGACATTTCACATTGAGTTCGCTATAAAATATTTTATGGCTAATTTTCGCAATGTGCGCGCGAGCCGTTCGTTCGGCCAATCACGTGCTTCCGTCAACGCGTGACATTAGCCCGTAAGTTATGATTGAGCCGCGACATTCCTTCCCGTCGTCCATAATTTATTTCGAGATAAAATCATTCCGTATTTACTGCAGAGATATTGACTCCCCGCGTCTTCACCATTTTTTAGATTGAAATTGGTAGAATGTTATTTTTTAAATTGAGGCGTTTAGTTTAGCTTCGTAAAGTTTCGATATTTATTTTTAGGCTTAAAAAATATTAATACTTTGTTGCCATATTATTTTGATATATGGAATCTCAAAATTCATAACGAACATAAAAGTTAAGATTGTATTTTTATATTTATTATGTGTAAATTTAACGTGTGATCGCTTTTTAGTATGTCCTATTTTAACTAAGTTTATAGGAAATTATGTATTTGGCCTATCGATACAACTTATTATTGTCAAAAATATTAACGTAAACAGCAAACGAAAAAAATGTTATGGGGGCTCATGAAATTTATAGTTAATACCAAATGTGTATTTGGTACGGACTTAAATCCTAGAAAAAACGGTACTTTGGTTACTTTGTATAAATATACCAACAATAGTAATTAATATGTCAATGAGAAAACTAACTAGTCAAGTCATATAAAATAATGTTAACTAAGAACACCTGCGACTATTTAGAATAGTTTAAGTACAATAATATATTTTTAATTGGTACCTCTATTACTATTGCCATAAATTGTTGTAATTATAAGTGTATATAAGCAAGTAGGGTAGTGTAGGGTTAATAGATATAGTGTAGGGTTAATAAATATAGCGTGTAATTAACCAATATAGTTATTTAGGGATTATATTCTCTTTAAGCATTGTTTTATAAAAATCCTGTTCTTGGATATTAATCTCGGTATATTGATTAGTCTCTATTAAGAGAACCCGTAAGTAAAAGTTTTATTTCCATGACGATTTTCAAAAACTTATTTAGCTTGCTTTCATAAATCTGTTCATTTGAAGGCACTAACTTCAAATTTTAAGAAATTTCTTGAATTTTCAAAGTTGTTTATAAATCCTTTTCAGTGCATATTTTGATGTCGATTAACATTTGTTTTCTAAATTTTTATTTTTGTTTACGTTTTTAGGTTTTCTGTCCAACTACATAACCCATTTCGATAAAATATAGGACCAAAGATTTGATCGAATCGGGTTACAAATTAAAAAAGAAAACATACTTCCGAATTTCCTCCATTTATAGGTCGGTTGATAAAAAAAATTACTTAAAAATGGATTCGTTTTCTTCCTACAAATTAACTGCGGCATTGAAATTAAACACGTTTTAAAGGATTTATCGCATGCCTATTCCATTGTTACACACGAATAAATGATTTATGATTATTTAATTCCCTACGTTCCGAATGCTTTGCGGTTAGTTTGCGGCAGTTTAGGGCGCGCGAGAGACTAGATGGCAGTTGTCTTCACAAGTACAAAGAAACAGTTGAAATCTACCGCCTATAATACAGCGGCATGCAAAAAAAAACAGCAGTTGAGCGTCCTCTGGTCATCACTCGCCACCAATTGTGATTCATGCGTGTCATCTGCGAGTGCGAGGGCTTGATTCATGCGATCTCTAATAAAAGCTCCAGTGAGGCCCTGTTTGTCATAGTTGCATTGATGACATGTCGCAGCGCTGATTGGTGGTACTTTATGACTGGTATATTTTGCAGTTTCATTGCACTGATGCATGGCTTATCAGGATCAATGTTGGCCACCCGGAGGAAGCGTGGTTGGTCTATATTTAGTATTTAATCTACTATAGCCCATACATGACCCACTGCTGGGTCGGGCATCTTCCAAGATGAAGAGTAATTAGCCTACTGTACCAGGGGTGGTGAAGTATTAGGTACATGTGTTTTCACAGTACGTGCAAATTTTATAAAGCCAATTTTTCTTCGCTGAGGAGAAAGGTACATGAAAATTCACCTGTTAAATGTTGTTGTGTAAGATTATTGTTGTAAATTATACAATTTATTGTTATTACAGGGTGTCGTACATGTTTATCTCCGTGTTCATCTTTGAAACCAGTGTCAAGAACTATATAAACATTTAGATTTTTAAATTTAGATATTTTATGTGATTATGAATATAATTTGGATATAGTTTTCGTATTGTTACGTTGTTAATTAATTGAATGAAAATAGCCCAAATGATTGTTCAGTAAGACAACAAAAAGATGTGCTAAATCATTATCGTTGTCATTATCGTTATTGTCGATGTCTGCGCTGCGCCAAATGCCAGCGACGCTCTTCCAATTTGTCTGTCTGTCTTTATGATTTGTATTCGCCAGTGGTCGCCCTAGTATTGAGTTTGATCGTCGCGGCCAATGCGCGGGAGTTATTGCGAATAGTATTTAATAAGAGTTCAATATAAATTATAACATGTCTAGAGCCGGCAGCATTTTATTCTGTATTTTGAGATCTTGATGGTTGTCTTTATTTCTCTCTTCGTATTCTCAACCTCTAAATAGGGTTCTTTATGGCTTGTTGAGATGGACTTTCTCTAATTCGGTAGAATTAGCCAAGTTACTCATTGTACATGATGAGTTAAAACAGTTTAATATTTAGGTTCCTATCTCTTGTGGTATTTTGTTGCACCATATGGCTTCTGTGTGGTGTCAGACCACGCCATTCCACCCTGAGGGTGCCAGAAGGAAATAGGTCGAAAATCTAGCCGCAAGACAAGGCAGACTTGATATTAAATCCGTAAACATATTGCATGCACTTTTACATCCAGAAGTAAATTAGGTACGAGTACTACTGTGCCACCCAACGCAGTTACCTATTCCAATTTCATCCAGCTCTAATAATGAATCGTTTGCTTAGGTACCACAAAATAAGTTAAAATCATTGTATGTAAAGTCACAGACAGAACCTAGCACCGTCATAACATCTCGGGCTACTTCCATGCACATCAATGTAAACACAGACGCAGGTCGAATCAATTGGCTTTGCAGTTTTAATTCCATCTTAATATTTCGAAGTAATGCGGAGCGCACCGCAGGACGCCCTATAACACTAGAATTCATTAGCCAGACAGACATCGAAAGGGTTTCATCTCCATATAGAACTCATGTTCGCATACGAATGAAATAAAGTAGCCGATGCATAAGGGGCAAATGTTTACGAATTACCTGATAGAGTGAAGTGGTGTTTACGTATGAGTTTCCAAGAATAAATGTAGGTACACGGATTCGTTATCATCATTACCTTCTATCCATCCATCCTTTAACCCACCAGGTTGGCCAGACGGGTTGGCATGGGGTTTGCAACAACTTTTTCTTCTCATAAGGCTAGACTGTCTACCTCTTATCGTCTTTTAGTCGCATTGTCGACAGGAAGGAATGGGATGGAATGGTGTCATTTTTTTTTATTCGTTTAAATTTACTGTTAAGTGGGGATTCTTCCAGTGATGGAGATAAGTTAACGTGCTGTGCCACGCTAACCTGATGGACAGTCACATCATCTTAATAGAAATGGTGTATAGCATTCGAACCTTCAGAATTGAAATAAATGGATTTTTATATGCGCGATTAACGTTAGCTGTGTTTAATTACAATCATCCGATGGCGATTGCTATACAATATACATTCTAAATCAATAGTACTTATTAATAATAGGTACTGGTTATCGACCAGCGTATGTTAAATTAAAGTTTTGTAATTCTACATTCCTGTTTGTTCTTTTATCGTACAGTTCATGTTACGTTGACTCCCAAGTGAACTGTTATTACGATAAATAATTGTTCCATTAAATCCGAAGAGATTTCTTCCAAGTGTCTTTGTATGTTAATGTCCTAAGACGAGTCATGTACGGCAGCTGAGCTCTCGTCAATTCCCACTCACAAATTGTCATCCAATTTAAACTTTATTTTACAGGCAGTATAGTTTGAAATTGCAGTGCAAAATAATCAGACCTTATTAACCGTACAACGAGGCATCAGTATCCATCATAATTTCGCCTCATTTTGTAATGCAGGCGCAAGATGCGATATTTTCATATTTTATACCACGATGTTTATGCGGATTCTAGCATCTTTATTGCCAACGAGTTATGGTTGAGATTACAGTGAAATGTATGACCAGCAACTTTGTTTTGTGAGTGCGTAGGAAGTACAGTTAACCACATAAGTGTGAACTTGAAACTGCAGTTTTAATAAATACGATAACTTCGTCTACGATTAGACTAGACGTGTTGCATCAGTGTTCATCGCGACCAGGACATAAATTGGTAAAAAAACGGTAACCAATCACTATCCGTGTGGTGATGGATTTAGAATAAATAGAGTCACCATCCCATTCCATCCTGAGAGTGTCGTAAGAGCCGACAAAAGGAAATTACAGGGCAGAAATCCTATCCGCCAGAGAAGAAACCAGTATAATAGTTACCCTCCCTGTAATGGGAGGAGGCCCGATTCAGCAGTGGGTCATTTATGGGCTGAGTATTAATCACTATCAACTGTCTGTATTAAACAAACGTTACTCATACTAAGCCTCTGTACGCACTAGCGGCTGGCCGCCTAGGCGGCTAGCCGTGCGGCCTACTAAACAGCCACAAAATTTCAACCGCCAGTGCGTACAGACATAAGCGATTGCATGTTAAATTAGAAAAGCGGCAGGCCGCGCGGCTATCCCAAACGCACCGACGCGAGATCGGAGGAGTTTTAGTGGGTAGGGAGGGGCTCTTATTCCTTGAGCGTCTTCGAGTCTACACATACCCCGGTCGCCTTCCATCTTCAGAACGGGGAGCCGTAAACATCCGCCAAAAAAATAAGGGCCGCGCGGCTAGTCGCCTAGACGGTTCAACCGCTAGCGCGTACAGACAGTTAAGAGTAAAAAAACGACCTAACGCTAGTGAAAAGTCGGTATGTATCTGATATCTTATTTTCAGTAGTGGGCAATTGATATTAAATGCTACTTGTTGTTACGTACAGTCAAGGACATGCCAATGTAGCCCCTCCGAACCCAACTATCTCACCAACTTTTGTTCGCGACTGTACCCGTCAGTCCCGCAGGCTGCTCGAGTGACGTGAAAGTTGGCGTTGGACGTACGAGTTGGTACGAATAAGTACAGGATTCTGTTTCGCTAATCCGGGCCTAGGTTTCACCGTGGGAAACCGTATGTCTAGGCAGCTTGTCATCCGTTTCACTTTTGCATTAAGCTTAGGAATTACATTAGCTACGTTTTCACATAAAAACATACGAGACTGTGCTAAGCATAAATATTATTTTATTTTATTTATCCCGACTGACGACTGATCGATCTTCTATGTCTATCGACACAGGAAGTTTGAATTTTGTGACGCGCCGTTTGACGACAAAACGCTCTTGTGGTCTTATCAAATAATCACCACATAATATTGATCTTGATAGAGACCTTAATCAGACTATACCGCCGCCGTCTGCAAAGAAATTTAAATAAGGCAAGAAAGAAACCACCTTTTGTCAATATTTTTAAAGTACAACCTAAAAAATTGTCATCCACCTGTACAACCGGTACACAAATGTCCTTAGCTAATACGAACCATCCTATTACTGAAATAATTAGCAGTCAGGGTTGTGACGTCACGTTTAATGAAGTGCGTGCCCGCGAATGATGGCGCCCAACAATGCACGTGATTACCTGCACCACAGTAGCCTCTAAACAGTAGTTGCAACTCAGTGGTCCTTCCATATTCTCTAAAACCTCGCGCTACTAGAATTTGGCTTCAAACGGAGGCTTCGAGCAAAACCATTATTTGTCTTGCTGATTTTTTTTGTTCTGATGTTTTTTTTAGGAAAACGCAATAATGGACTAGGTTGTCTATGCTGTGACTTATCATGCCCCATCTTACCTCGTGCAGTTCCAATTGCATTCAAAAGGACTTTATGGCGGCTTCCTTGAACGCAATCAATATGGCTGCTTGCTGGGTCACAGAAATAAAACTACTGTTTGTGATCGAAACACTAAAAATAAGAAGATTGATTACTCTTAACATTATCTGGTAACTAAATAGGGATGGCTGAAATGAACTAACTGCCAATTAATATTAAGTTCTAGGGTTATTCCTTAATAATCTAGCAGGTTATTATAGAAAGTTTGAGTGAGACATATGGTTATCTGGCCATGGAATGAGTCTTTCTGTCAGCATTAAGTTATCTTGCTGCTTTAAATAATGATTTCCTTGTCTCCACCACAGTGACGCGTGTCAGTGACACCTCAAGTGGATCACTGCTGAGTGCTCATTAGCGGTATTGTCATTTCATTAACGATGCTATTAGACATGACAATTAATGTGGCTTTGATTGTGGCTCGTTTTTTGTGTTTGCGATATGACAAGAGCTTAAGTTAATTTTCCTAAAGCTTATTAGGTTATGGAAATAATACGAAAACTACGTTTGATATAATTAAAAGTCCCACCAACTAAAGACGGTATTACTTAATGAATTTGCGCAAATAAAGACGGTATTACTTAATGAATTTGCGCCCCTTCAAAACTATGATATCTTGATAATATTATATTAATATATTCAGCTTTATTTTCAATTTTACTCTCTATTATCAAAGTATATTCCAACTAAATCGCCATGATAATAAGAATTTATTTTATGTGTTACCACTATGTATATTCATATTCTTTTCAATTATTAACTTCTCTGTCACGCTAACCTTATGGGAGATTTTTTTTTAATTACTGTTCAAAGATAGCTTCTGATGACTCCAGCTGAAAACATTACGTTTTCTTAAGTCATTTGCAAAGACAATTCCAAGCCAACGAAAGGACAATTACTCAAATCGGACCTTTCGTTCATTACCTTAGTTGCAATTGAAGACTACTACTGCTCTGCCCAGACATGGTCTCCTCGCATTCCATGGATCCAGACAGGTTGGCAAAGGGTTTGATATCAGGTTTCACTTCTCTTGAAAAATCTTCTTTTTGAAAGAAAGCAACTACCGAGTTTCTTGCCGGCTCTTCTCTGTAGAGCAGCATTCCGAACCGGTGGTAGTTTCAGCATGAATGTGGGTGGACGTAAGGGGTGTGGAAGATCAAGAGAGATGGATGGATTGTAAGCATGAGAAATTGTGTATGAAAGGTGTGACTGTTGATAGGACGACTGATGGGTGTGTATGGAGACTACCACCTAGCGTGGGACAGGGGTCGTAGGATGATGATAATGGTGACTGTGAATATGACGATTTATAAGAGTTTTGTGATAAAACCTACGTAAATAAAGTTCATTTTGTGTTTGAGTTTTTGAGTTTGTTCTTGCGGCTAGATTTCCAGCCTTGTTAATTCCTGTCAGCTTTTACGATACCCTCAGGATGGAATTGGGTGGTGACACAACGTATTCTAAATCCGTCACCGGATCCTACCAGTAATAGCGCCGTATCATTAACAACTTACAATAGTTTAATCCATCCGGGCATTGTAACTGAATAGCCTTATTTCCTTCTATAACATTCGAGAACGCTTGGTTCAGCTGTTGGCAGATGCGTTGGTGACACCATTTTAACGAAATCCGTCACCAAATGGCCAGTATTATAAAAATGTATTTTAAATATTAAAAATATCAGGAGTAAATTCTGTCCCTTACAAGTTCAGCTCATATCATTAAACAGTTGACATATTTTTAATAACGCCCGCTCATCTGGCGATCATTCAAATTAATCAGCGCTGCCAATGCCGATATCTTAATTATGGCTTTATTAATAAACTCCACTGAACCAAATAAACTGTGCGTTTTTAACGAAATCCGATCGCGGTTGGGCCTTTGGTGTAAACGACACGACGACGGATCGGCCTGTCGGATATATTTTTAACTAGCGACCCGCCCCGACTTCGCACGGTGCAATTATGCATGTATTATACATATAAACCTTCCTCTTGAATCACTCTATCTATTAAAAAAAGCCGCTTCAAAATCCGTTGCGTAATTTTAAAGATTTAAGCATACATAGGGATGGACAGACGACAGCGACTTTGTTTTATACTATGTAGTTATTTATAATTTGTCAACGTGACTGAATTATAGAACTACTAGAACTATAACTCGGCCCATACATGACCTATTGCTGAGTCGCGCATCCTCCAAGTACATGGAATGTAATTAGCCAACTGTGCCACGCTGGCCAGACGGGTATCCTGTCAGTTCTCCTTCTCTTGTGGCTAGGTGAGCGGTCTTGTCATTTCCTTTCGTCGGTTCTTGCAACACCCTCAGAACGGAGTGAAGTGGTGACACTATGCTTTCAAAATGTTGAAATGTTTACATTTCGGAACCGGGTGATCTATCTATGTATTACATTTGAACTGAATCGTTATTTGATTTTCTAAATAAAAGTAACCTTACCTCTTAGAACATCAGCCATATGCTATTGTATATTCACTCGTACACGTTCACGTTAAAATGGGTGCTTTGGATTTGATGTCAGGCATACAAAAATACCATCTTCTTCTTCATTACATAGTATAAAATAAAGTCGCTGTCTTCTGTCCGTCCCTATGTCTGCTTAAATCTTTAAAACTACGCAACGGATTTTGAAGCGGTTTTTTAATAGATATATTGATTCAAGACGAAGGTTTGTATGTATAATACTTCCATAATATTGTAGAAACACTGATAAATGTAGATGTTCATCATTGCACCCGCGCGAAGCCGGGGCGGGTCGCTAGTCTTATATATAAAAATGAATGTTTGTCTGCATGTCCTTTAAAGAATCGTAAACTATGCATTTAATCATGTGATGATCTTTAGTAAAGTTGAAGATCATGAGTCCAGGAAGGTTTCTTAACAACAAAAAATATGTTTGTAATGTATTTGCTTCAAATGTATTTTAGTTATAGTTAAAGGCTGATTTAGTTAAAATATGATTACGATCCAGTCGCACCTATTTTATTTAGATATCTTCATTTACTACTGTAATGTCGTGTCGTGAGTTGTAAAGATCAACGTATCAATATAAGCCAATATCCAGGTAATGAGGGGTCGGTAATTAAATGTCCTGTGTCAAAGCAGTCGCCGCGTCACATTATGTTCGCTCGAAATGGCGGACGTCACTGCATGACGTGTCCATAAACATTGAGTGTTTCGTTTAAACATGATCATCATTATTATCAAGTGACCGTATGATATGGTGAGCATACATCAGGGTTGAGGGAGATCAAAAGAGATGGATGGATCATTCCTGCAATGAGGAATTGTGCATGAAACGTGTGAATGTAGGTATGACGACTGATAGTGGTGTATGGATACTACCATCTAGCGTGGGACAGTGGCCGTAAAATAATAATGGTAATTTTAAATATGAGGATTATAAGAGTTATGTGATAAAACCTACGTAAATAAACTTCCTTTTGAGTTTGAGTTTATCGATCTGCAATTTAAGTGGCGTATAGCGCGGCTGAGTTTGGGGGCGGGTGGGCGACCATCATTTTAACATTTGACCTGCTTCCTGCTTCGGGACATAAAGTAGGTCCTCTTCAAATTGGGCAGAGATAAGAAGTTTACTGTGTCTTGCGACTTGATATTTTGAATTCCTTAGTCGTTTCTTACAACACCTTCAGGATAGAACAGCGTGTCGGCACTGTATATTAAAAAAATCAATATTTTTTAAATATAATTCTATTAATATTATCATCTGGCAACATTTTTACTTATAAGGCACACTGCAGCGTCGTGTTACGCTCGCGTCTCTGTTACGAAAGAAACGTCATAAATCTGTCAAATTTGACGGGCCAAGCTAAATTATGAACGCGATCTTGAGTGATTTGTGTTCGCGGGGCATGACGTCTCGCGCTTGGCCGAAGCAAAAAAAAATGGCGCCAGAATAGACCAAGTGATATGGAAAATTTGTATTATGAAACTTTAAAGATATCACTACGCGGGAGATAGCGTTTGTAATGTTTTATTGTTTAGCTCCCACTTCTATGTAGAATTTCAAACTTTTACTAAATTCAGCTATTTGTGTGAAACCCAGACTATCCAGTCTAGAAAAGTGAAAATAGTTTGTTACTCCTTTGTAAATAATTCCCGCCAAAATCAGTAATAACTTTTTAAAGATTACTCGTAGTAAATAAAACAGACATACAAAAATGTAGACAAGCAAAAATTCAAAATAAAGAATAATTATTTATGAATAAGTATATATTATGTACTCACACATGTGTCACTATTTTGTCATGGCACAAATACATACATACATATAATCACGCCTCTTTCCCGTAGGGGTAGGCAGAGACCACTTCTTTCCACTTGCTACGATCCATACATACTTGTTTCGCTTCGTCCACTTTCATTATTCCCTTCATACATGCTCTTCGGTTTAGGGTACTCTTGACCTGGCCTTTTTTCAAGACGTCCCTGATTTGGTCTTGAAACGTCCGCCTAGGTCTTCCCCTTCCAACACTTTCATTCACACTCGCCTTATACACTTTTTTCGTCAATCGTTCTTCATTCATTCTCTCGACATGGCCAAACCATCTCAGCATACCTTTCTCAATTTTTGTCACTACATCTTCTTTCAGACCACAACGCTTCCTTATCTCACTATTTCTTATCCTGTCACTCAGTTTAACTCCTATCATACTTCTTAACGCTCTCATCTCAACTGCATTTATTCTGCTTTCATGTTTCTTCTGCCATACCCAACTTTCACTTCCATACATGAGTGTCGGAACCAACACTCCCTCATGCACAGCCAAACGAGCCTTGTTAGACACCTTCCGACTGCTCATAAAGGAGTGCAAAGCTCCGTTCACCATGTTCCCTGCATTCACTCTTCTTTCGATATCACTCTCACACTTTCCATGGCACAAATGCTATAATATTTTATTATTTTGTAGATTCCAATTGAAATGTTAAGTTTTTAAAAATGTTTTAATTAAAAAATAATACTCGTTCTTTCGTGTAACATACACACAAGTTTAATTCACAGAAAGATGTATTTAGTGGCCCTCATCACGCAGACGGGCTAAGTTCCCTTTTAATTTACACAAAACGAAATTTACGCCCAACATTCGTACATCAGTAATCCCGGGTAACGAATTTATGTATTTTTCTAGAGGCCATTAAATTCCCGAACGTACTAAATGTTTAATTAACAAAATGATAAAAAATACTGGCAAAGTCCGCGCCTGATCGCAATTTTCGTCGATCTATGGTAGAAACATTTTGGTCACTATTTAATAAATTTGGCCTTAAGATCAAAATTAAAAAAGTCTCACTATTTATTTAGTCGTTCCAATAGTTAGTAAGGCTACTACGGAGAAAAGCCGATAAGAAAGTACGTAACGAGCAATTTTGCTTACATCTGCTGAAAGTAATGGAGCTAATCCTATTATCATTGTAGAAATTGTTGTTAATTGAATAAAATGATGTTTCCTTACATCCAACTATTAGAATTCCTGAATCGTAGTCGTCATTTACATACATTCTTGAATACAATTATATGGAGCCCATTACAAGTATCCCTACTGTGTACAGCGATACATCTCACACCATTTACATTTACTCAGTAGTTAGTCATTTATGGAGTAAGATAATGATGACATAAAGATTTTCCTATCGAATCAATGGATCACTTTTAAGCATCGATATTTTAAACAATCCTCAAACAATTTCTTTGAATCCAGTTGCTAAATTATAACCTGAAAAATATTTGTCAATTAACGACCGTTTGTACCATGTGCGTACGCAACCCTAAAAATGTCAGTTGCGAGTTGGGGTCGCTGGCTTGTCGTAAATCAAGCTAAAATAGTATATAATAATAATTAAATGTATGAGGTGGATTTATGCCCTTATAAATATGTCAGTCACGGAATAAAGTCATGTGCCCCTTGAGAACAAAGCCATGGCGTAGTAGCTAAATGAATTCGCATGTGACAGCGACATTTTAGACTGGTGGGAGAGTTGTGAGCGTAGTCTAGCGGATAAGTCAGTATCACGTAGTACAGTAATAATAGTAGTAGTAATGGCCGGTAGTCGCAACACAGACAGGTAATTGGTTCATGTAAGTACTGCTAGTTAGCCAAATCATGATGGAAAGTTTTATTTGGTTATGGGTCTTAGGTGCACACCTCAAGCGATTAGGAATCAGGTTTCTGTATTCAATATTATTGCACTTTTAAATTGGAACCGGAAAGATGGAATTCTCGACCATAATTACATGTCGCTCGATTTCACTTGCAAAGCACAAAGAAATGCTAGTGAAAACATGTAATTTTTTCCTACATTTTGAAACAAAAACTTTTGGCCCCTCGCAAAATCAACAAAAAATATGAATAGTTGCTCAATGCATAATTTGCGCAAAATTCAAACAATTGCAACCATAAATTATCCCATTGTCACTGCGCACAATGTAACACAAATTTAGGAATACGGAGAAATGTTTTATGCCGTAATTATTATGCAACGGACATTCATCAAAAATTGTACAATTTGAACGACAGTTTCATGCTGTTTCCCAGGAAGGAGATTCGTAGACAACAACTCAGTAAGTAAAACTCGAACGACTTTACCATTCCTGTAAAAAAGACAGTCAGTAGTGCACTATTTATGTTAATTTCATTGGTTATTTAAAGAGCCGACCTGTAATTAACCATAAAGGAAATTTCTTTCTGATTCAAAGAAACCGTTTAATATTGAACTAGTGACAGACTTTGAATAGAATACTCTTATGATAGCATTAAAGCAACCAGAGAGGCAGACAAAATTCATTGCCTGAGTCTTCCAGCCTATTTTGCCACGCGAGTGTGAAATTAACTCATTTAGCCAACGTGGCATAGTGGTATAACTAATAGACGGTCTCGAGCCCGTCTATTGATGATCTGATGATGATATATAGGTCATCGGATATATATCATTTTAACGAGATATATTATAAGATATAAGTTCTGCGATATAATTTCGTCATCGACATATTATCGAACTAATAAAGACTGCTACACTAAATAGATAACTTTATCACTAACGGTTAAACGTCTTTTAATCTAAAAATTAAGTGCTCCCATAAGTACAAAAAGGCCTTCACTATCTGAGATAGTTTCATACTATTCTGGCTTTCACACAAAGGGTGGCAACTGTCGTTATCTCGGCAGTGGTCCATAGCATCTGTCCGTACATAAATCTGTCGCATATGAAAAGAATTAAAACGTTCCCCATTGTAGACGGCTGAATAAATCTTGGAGATATCGTGTGAGGGACGGGCGCGACGCTCGAGGCTCTTCGACGAGAGCCGGCGATATTTTACAAGTTTTTGACAGCCGATATGGCTTTCCTAAGCGGCACCTGCCCACTGCGATCGTGACACCCCTGACGGCCACTGCGTCTGCTAAAAATATTTGATAAAATGTTATTGATTGCATTACTTACTGAAGAATTCTCAGAAAAGGATGTAAAACGTACTCGTTGTTAAGCTAGAGCTTCATGTTTTCCAGTTTGAAAACTTTCTTTATTGTCTTTATTTTACAACGTTTTACAAACATGTATTTCACGAACACAAATGCAACCCAGAATCAGAGAAATTAAGTCTAGCTTACACAGAACACTTGCCCGACCCAGGAATGGAACCGGGGACCCGTGATCCAAAGGCGGCGCAACCCCTAGACCAGCAAGGCAGGCAACCAGTCACTGACTCGTCTTCAGTTACAGATAACATATTTTCACATAATTAATGTAGGTACACAAATATGTCAACTGGAAATCTATATATTAACATTTCTCACCCTTAAAGTTTATATAGAGAAGGAGTGCTGATGGTCTCTACTACTAATGAAGATGCTGTGTGCAAAATTTCAGCCATAAATAATTTGGTCACCCGCTGACGAAAGTGTCATTACTCGAGAATTGAGAACAGAGAACTCACGACACATTATAGAACTCGGCTTAATAAGCTTGTATTATAATAATAAATATAGCTAGTTGGTATTATCTCAAAGACAGACACCTTCAGAATTTCGTACTAACTAAAGAAATTTAACAAATATGATAATTATGTCTTTTAATGTAATTTATTGATTTTTTTACTTATTGTTGTATTAAACGAAAATAAGTATTTACTGCTTAAAAAACTGATATTTAACCTATAAATGTTTAATTATAGTTTAAAAAATGTTACGTAATATATTTCAACTCCTATAGTGTTCTCGTTGCTGAAGTGAAAAGTTATGTGTGTTACACGAGAGCAAAGTTTTTTGCATCTTGTGCCTTTGAATCCCTCGCAACAATCAGGAATCAACAATCATTGATTCCTTCGCTTGCTCGGGATCCAATATCAGCACTCGCAGCTAAAAACGACTTTACTCTCTTGTTGCAGAAATAATTATTAACTAACGGTCATCTAGTCTCTCCCGCGACCACGACTGCTGCAAACCATTCGAAACGTCAGGAATTAAATAAAGTAATATACACGCGATAAATCCGTTAAAAAGTGTTTAATTTCAACATTATTTATTACCTTTCTGTAAATCTCTAATTATTTAAATTTCAGTTCCTGATTTATCGTAAATAAAGAACAGTTTAGAAACGCACTACTTCCGTTTTCTTTCTTACGACAAACATTATAGTTCTTGGAGTAAAACACATACTCTCTCATATAAGATGATAGAAGCATTCTTCTAATAGATCTCACATTATAATCATTACATGATACATGGAATTTGTTGCTCTTCATAAAATCTATCACGTCTGTGATGATGTCTCCTCCAACTACCAACTACTCTCGGAAATTTGAAACTAGATGGCGCTATCAGTAACTTAATAGACCAAGAACATTACTGATTTTATTACATACATAAAATTTTAATTGGATAATTTCATATTTAAATGGTTTTGGGTTAATTGATTTCACATAATTATAACTTTTAATAAAATGCAAATATTTAGTTTCATCAAATTAAAATAACTATTCGACTAATAAAAAATAAATTTAATTAATCCGCTACCTGTCGAAAATAGCTTGACCATTTAAATAATATAAACCCTTTACGACCGATTAATACGTACTCAAATCAAATAAGTTTGATCGGAATCAAGGGAAAATAAAAAATACGATTACAGTCCGACCACTTAATAAATTGTCTGGAGCTTGTATGGGACTAAAAAAAGAGTATATAAATCGAGTCACCAATAACACTATAGTACAGAGTTTATGGTGATGCCCTTGAAGTTTGTTATCGGCCGACGATTGTTTATTGACACTATAAACGTGGAAACATACGGGGCAGGAATAGGGGCGCGCGCGATCTGACGCTTCTACAATCGGAACTTACATAAAACGTGTTAGCCAGATGGAACGTTGTTACGTAGAATATGCTATTTTTGATCTAATATTGTACGTCCGGATTACTTTTTTATTTTTTCGAACAGTTTTTTTTGTTTTCATTGATAATAATGTTTTTGCTACAATAAATTATTGTCGTGTGAACGTCATTTAATTAATTATAGATACGAAAATATCTATATAGATATCATAGATTCGTTTAGAAGCTACGATGCCACAGATGGACACACAGACACGTCAAACTTATTAAAACCCCTTTTTTAGTCGTTTAGTCAAGTAAGTGAAGTTTGTCGAGAGCGGTCCAATTGGGACGCAGTATGTCCCCCACATTACCCCGCTTGATTTACAAGGCTTTAGCAGAATATGTCCAAGCCCGTTTGATGTCGTCCGTTGAGCCACCGGCCCAATAATCGTTAAGACAAGACCCGTTAATTCCTTACCAGATTAAAAAATATACACTCCGAGTATTGATCGTTTTTAAATTGGTTTATGATGTGCAGTGTTTTGTAGCGGGCCAGTTCCAATTTTGAAGGCAGTTAAACTTTTTATGCGTCAAATATTGAGTGGTTAGTTTTGGTAGCGCTACTTGGGTAGAGTTAATAGCTTTGTTATTGCTTCATCTATTGTTTATATTTTTTTTAACTAATAAATATTTATTTTAATAAAATTTAAACTTAAAAAGAAACACAAACTTAAATATACATATTAATTGACTCTATAAACCAATTTAATGTCTATAGGTTTTTGTTACACTCTGTCTATATTTATTTGATATTCAAATGTTAATTGTTTCAACCTCATTATTATACTACACCATAGAGTCAAATACGTGTGTTTTACGGCTTTGTAATTTTTATGTTTTATTACATTATGCATGACTAAAATTAAGTCATACTTAGGTCCACTTTAAAGCAAATAGAGTAGGTATATTATCATAAAAAAAATCTTGAGGAAACGTGCGTAGGCGCTGTTTCCGGTGGTCTGAATGATATCATCAAGCAAAGACTTTTATGTTAACATTCAAAAGATTTAAAGAATCCATATTTCTTAAAATATCTGGACACGTTCGTAAAAAAAAGTTTCAATTTTGCTTACCACAAATCACTGCGAGTGGGCTTTGCGCCTACGCGACAAATTGAATCGAGACGTCAAAATTTAAGTTTTAGTGATGTAATCATTTATCGTATAATTATTTCATATAATCGTTGTAAAGACAATCGGTCTTGGTATCGAAATGAGAGATTAATTTAGCACTGTCTTGCTTACATGTGTAGTTTCAACTGTATGTATTTAAATTAGGAATAATTGGAACGACTTATCCATTACCTACTCGTCTTGATTATGATAGTATGTAGTGAGTAAAGGGTCTGGAGGTAGATGTTTCAATGAAACCTTGCGCTGAAATCTAAGGCTAACATTGAGATCATCTGCACTTATTTAAAGTTGAGACTTTAAATAAGTGCAGATCCGATTCAGCATTCAGTATAAAGCCCTGTTAATTGATTAACTAAATAGTTCCCTAAATATAATTACGACTATGCTCTTCAATTAAGTCAAGTTCGTTGCTTATGTGATAAGCCTTATATCGCGGAGGCGTTTTATAATCTTTTTACAAACAAGCGGTTACCCCGGTTTTTTTTTGTTTTTTAAAACGCACTTGGTATAACCTGTATCGCGGGGGCAGTTTACAATATGAAATTCACGAACACAAATGGGTGTCCCCAGACTCAGAGCAAGTGCCTCATGCAATGCAAAGGCGGCGCTTATTTGTTTTTTTTTTGTGAGACTACTACTAGTCAGGCCATATAATAACCGATTGCTGAGTTGGACCTCTTCCCATTACATGGGAGGTAACAAATCAATCAATCAAACCACGATGGCCAGACGGGTTGGACTGCCAGTTTTCCTCCTCTTGCCTTTTGTCGGCTCTTGCCTTTAGGATGAAATGTGATGGTGACACTATGTATCCTCAACCTATTACCACACTTACTTCGTTAGATTTATGACCGCAATTTACAAATGGTAATCGATTGCACATATCGATGATCTTCATTTGCAATCGTTCCTTCACTAGTTGCAATGCTGTCCTATCTTGTTAAACAAAACAAAATTAATCAAAATCCAACAATGGTAATCGAGAGACTCTGTCTGTCATAAATCGAGGGTCCTATCACTGCATCGCACGTCACTGTATCGCATTACGACATTGTCTGTTTGATATCGAATTTATTACGAGGGCTTATTCGAATCACTCCGAACACGTCAGCCGACATCGTTCGACTCTCATAAATTGTGTGACATATCGTTCGAGTTCCGAGATTCCTCCGTATAAAACTGTCGACAAATGCGTATGCGTGATACGATTAACGCATCTATTTTAAGTGTATTAAGGTCCAATTTGTGTTCCATATGTAGCAGATTCAATTGTGTTTTCGATATCTTGCCGTGTCTTGCTTCATATTAATGACGGTTCTTTTTTTAATTTATCGTGCATATTTTTAAATGTGTATAGTGACTTGAGCCATTTTGATGTTACTCATCGGTTTCAAGAAGCGATCGGTATTTATCGAGATAATCTTAAGTCAATTAAACACGATCGGTATTAAATGTCTCGAATCTTCGGGTTTTAAGACATTTGGTCGTTTGACAGATCCTATCGCGTGCCTAAGCAGCATTTTATTGTTATTATAAGTTAAAAATAAACTTTATTTTGACATAATTGGCAACTGAAGAAATTACTTTAGTGTCTTTTTTTATTATTTACTAGTGGCCCACCCCGGCTTCGCCCGTGCAAAGCGGGGGTGGGTTATACTTAAAAACCTTCCCCTTGAATCACTCTATCTATTAAAAAAAAACGCTTCGAAATCCGTTGCGTAGTTTTAAAGATTTAAGCATACATAGGGACGGACAGACGACAGCGACTTTGTTTTATACTATGTAAAGATTCTTTATATCGCTACTAGCACTAACCAATATCACAACTCTGATACGTCCATTTTCAAGTCGCCAAAAGTTAGTAGTTAGTTAGTTATCTCTGTTATGACGTGAAATTTTCAAGGTTTGTTTCTGTTTTGCAGATGAGAGGGAGCGCCCTGGATCGAGTGCTTGCTGAGCAGTAGAGATGCGCTCCAAGCAACAGCCGCGACCTTCCTATCGCTGGCTCAACACGAACGAAAACGGTATGTCTACCATATAGTTCCTTATTACACATGTTTAGCACCGGCAATAAAATAAATACTTCTTTACTTCATGCAGCTGTCTTCCTTACCGCGAAATTTAATATAAGGCGTATAATTTAACTTATCGTCATTTTGAACCATGCCTACACTTTTTTGTTTTCAACATGAGATACAAGTAGAATAGCTTTGAGCGTAGGTATTCCTAAACTCTGGTTTAAAATTATGCCTTTTTGGTATATCTGTAGTAAGCGTTGCCTTTGAATCATAGGATCCTGGTTCAATTCTGTGGTCAGAGAATTTATGTTAACTAGAGAGACGTGACGTTTCTGTGTGGTGACGGATTCAGAGAACATAGGGTCACCACCCCATTCCATAATGAGGGTGTCGTAGGAGTCGGTAATAGGAAATGACAAGGTCGAAAACCTAGCCACAAGACAAGATAAACTTGATACTAAACAATGTGCCTCCATGTAAATGGAGGAGGCCCGACTCAGCTATGGGCCTAGTAGTAGTAGTAGAGTGCCGTGGTATGGCCCTGCGTGTCATTTGTCTTCGTGAAATATATGTTCGTAAAAGAAAACCCGTAATACAGGTGCAGGGAAAGGAATAATTATTGTGGATTTTTATCGACTCATCACCGTCACCCGGTTCTGTAGACTTCTCCAATTTGATGGAGGAATGTCTCTACTGTGTCACGTAAATGTTGAAAGATTTTTTTTCATTCATAAATAATATCCTTGGACATAATATCCTTGGACATTTCACACAACGCCATCTCGTCCCAAGCTAAGTAACTTAATGCTTCTGTTATGGTAACTAGATGGATGATAAACTACTTATATACATTTTTTTTTGTAAATACATACATGTTATAGATAGAAATGACACCCAGACTCCGAGCCAGTGCCTCTGGTTTAGACAAAGACACTTGCCCGACCCCGGAATCGAACCGGGGACCCGTTGATCCAAGGCGGCACATCTAACCACTAGACCAACGAGGCAGTCTGTTTATACTTTCATAAGTCACGCCTTTTTCCTGCTGGGGTTGGCAGTGATCACATCCTTCCACTTGCTACGATCCTCCACCAACCTCTTCATGTATGCTCCTCGGTTTCGGGTGCTTCTGACCCTAACTTTTTTAAGACATCACCTATTTATAATACATGTTTAAACAGTTCTAAACGGGCACATCGTTTGTGTGAACAATTTCCCAAATTATATTCACACGATATTAACGCACGTAACCGTGTAATCAGTTAATCCATGGCTATTTAATCACATGCCCAATTGAGACGTTGACTTGCTGCTTATTATTAAACTGTGACGGGTCCGTAAATAGTGAGAGATTTTCTTTGTCACTTATTTGAATTGAAGATACAGTCTTATTTAATTTCGGAGATGCTTTATGTTGCTTGTGATAGAAATAATTCGCGGCACCACTCAGTAAAATATTAATTTATGGAACAAATTCGTGTTTGTTTCTTTTGATGTATTTATATCCATCCCGAATAGCAAAATAGCTATGGAGAAATTGAAGGAAAATAAATAAAAATTAAAAACACTTTCCCATATAAAATGTTTACGGGTCCGTAACTGTCAAACATTTAATGTTCATACGGTAAATTCTCCCCTCAAATTACATAGCCTATTATAATTAACGATTCGAAGATATATCCTTCAACTATAAACTCTACCAATATCATTGGCTACTAGCATTGAAACTAAAATTCGAACGAAAATGAAAATAATACTGCAACTTTGAATAACATCCCTGTAACATTATTTAAAACCTGAAAATCGTACATTTTAATTTAACAGCATTGCATAATATGACCACAATCGGACTCTACACCGTGACGTGACACCGAATCCGACTAATACTGGCAACTGGCAATAAATATAAAGTTATTGCCATAGAAAAAAAACTAGTGGACAAAACGCGAATGTACTAAGTAATATTTCATAGGTCATTTTGTATGAAAGTAAGCCACCGTGAAGCGATAAATAATATTTATTTTCGCTATTATACGCGTTTTTGTCAGTTGTAATGGGTGAAGCGGGTTGGGTGGCTTTGGCGGGAAGGGAGTGTTGTACTGTGACGTCACGCAATTAAAACTTGCTTAACACTCTTATTCATTACCATCGTCATATCTGTACCTATAGCATATTTAGTTCATTACAATTTGGAACACAATGGTATAACACAATTTGGAGTTTCCAAACAGGGAAATAGCTGATAATCAGGACATGGTTGCGTAACTTTTCTTCAAACTTACTTAAGAATACCTTGAGCGCTTGAAATATCTATCTAACAAAAATAACTTAATCAAAATCGTACTGTGTATGTCTTTAAAAGTTATAATGTCAAATTTGTACTCTTTTGACGACATTTAAAACCTACATGTAGTGTAAAACACTGTTCTTGCAAGATTACAACAATAATTTTACGTCTTCAACAGGCAAGGGCTCAAAACGTGTCTTATTAAAATGATTCAGATACAATCCCAAACTTGGCGACATTCAATAAAACGCGCAATATTCATGCAGAGCCGTCATGTGCGGTCCTACGTCAAATTTGTCCAAATTAAAAAGAACACTTCCGCCCACTTATTGACTCAGCTCACCGAGTGGCCCATTGAAAGCTCCAATGGAGCTTTTGTAAGTTTGACGGATTTGCTGACCACACCATTTCACAATGAAGTTACCCATACATGTTCCAGTTGCTGACGGACATACTATCGCTGACTATGTTTTTAAGTTTAGATAAGTCAATTAATACAATTCTGACACGCTGGTAACACTAAAATAGTATCATAATTATAACTTCTATTAACTATTATAAGATATTGCCGATTCATGTCTCTCAATGCCAACTTGACAATCGATTTGAGACAATCGTAATATTTAATCGAATTACAGGTGCGCCCGTTATGTCCTACCTTGACTATCGATCAGATTAATTATGAGATTTAGATATTCAAAGTTATCGGACAAACTGATTGATCTGTTTATTATATTGTTTGAGTACCTAATGATTTATATTGGCACATTTCCAACTTACTGTCGTTATCGTTGAAAGTTGGACTTTTTTGGTTTACCTAGGAAGAAACCCTTACTATTATGGACCAGCTGGCTACATTATTTCATTTTAAAATGTCCTATAAACTAATGAATTAGTATTCATTTTTAATTCTTTCACTGATTTACTATATCCATTTCCATAACAAAAGAACTCAGCCCTGAGTGACCACACAGCAACAGACATCAACAGCTGTCCCAAATTTGGCGTAACGCACTCGGCACGACAATGATAAAAAGTCTAATTTATGGGCTTAGCTTCCATTGCGACTGATTTACAAGCCTACAGCTTTCTCTCCATGTCCTTTTGTTGATGCAAAGACCAGACAGTAGGGTCAATTAGTATTCGCAACTTTACAAGACACACTGGTCGAAAAATTGTTACGATGTTTTAAAACTTTTATAGGGGGCGACTATGAAGTGGGGGATCAGTAAAATACATCAACTAAGGCGTTTTAATTATTTAAGCTATTGCATTCAGATTTTGATTAAATATATAACTATAAAAATTTATACTGTCTTCTCATAGAACAAGGCAAATCGTTTTGTCTCAATATTTTGTCATTTTTCAAGTGGTTTTGAAAGATTATGAATTGCCTTTAGAATTTGATATATTTAATGCGTATTTGGTCCTTTTTTTGTATTAAATTTTTCACCACAGACCTTACACTAATTTTAATTTCATATGTATTCTTTCAAACAAAAACATGAATTTGTTCAATATCCGTGAAAAAGAGTCCCTAATATTTTTTCAAAATAATATTCCTTTTTTGTATTCTACACCAAATATCGTTTTTATATTCATACTATTAATATATTTGTGTAAATGTATACCAATTCTTGGTTACCCTACCACAAAGAGACAACTTACCGTACGAGAAGTTATGTTATTTAGATTTAGTAATAGGATAGTTACAGTTCGATTCGTTTTAACGGTCCTGATAGCTGATATGTTACGGCACTTAAAGTACTAATTTATAATATGATCTTATAGTTCATCATATATTTTGTAATATTTATAGCCATTTTTTTTTAAATTTGGTCTCTGTATCAGTGTGTGTTATAAATCCAGACACAAGTGATTGAACACAAATTACTAAGCTTGTAGGATAATAACGATAGCTAGTTGGTTGGCTTTGGTGGAACCCATGTTTCATAGTGATAACCTGGTTAAGGGAAAAGCAGATTCGTTCAAGATAGAAAATCATTTTAGACAGAGATTTGCTTCTTTTGTTTAGCTCTATGCCCTCACTTTGGATGACAATAGATAGGGTTTTCGTTGCACTATGTTTAAGTAGGTAATTTGACACATTTTTGTGAGTCAGGGCAGGGACGGAATCGCATTCCGTTCACATTCACACGCCCTAAACCAGATTGCTTTGATCACGGTATATCAAACTCCGTCTTCGAGTACGGTTAATTTCTGTTAGCCAACTTGCGAGAAAGCTGCAACTACGCCTAACACGTTATTTGTATAGACACATTTTTAATCGAAATATTGTTGGCAATACAGGGTTTAACGTAGATTTTACATAATTCAGTACTACTATCATATCTATACAAATAAATAAAATTTGAGTGTCGGTTTCTAATATTTAAATAACCGTTTTTACTAAATGCATTTGAATGTATACACGGCAATACAATTTTTTTGTTTTTAAATTTTCGCCTTTGTCTTTGTCTGGCTGTTTGTTTCGGCTAATGTCTGAAATGGCTGCACCGATTTGGACGGAGTTTCCACTGGCAGATTTATTTATGCATTCTGATGCTGATAACAGTATTTTGGACTTTATTTTTGTTCAACAGTAAAAGGCATAATTTAGTGAAAAACAGTATTATACTGTTTAAAACAGTATAGTTGGCAACTCTACTCTGGAACCGCCGACCACTAGTGAATGATGATGGAGGAACGGTGGATGTGCCGCCTTTGAATCAACGGTTCCCGGGTTCGATACCGGGGTCAGGAAAGTGTCTTTGTCTAAACCAGAGGCACTTGCTCCGAGTCTGGGTGTCATTTGTGGTCGTGAATTACATGTTTGTAAACTGCCCCCGCGTACAGGTATACCAGGAAACCCCTGCCCAGGTATAACTATAGCAGAGGTTTCGTTAAAAATAAAAGTGCTTTTTTAATTTTATTATGAAGCGAAAGATATTTACGACAAAGGCACTATTGTTCTTCGTCTTCGCCTCATAATCGTCCAGCTTTCAATATCACAGGTAAACAAATACTGATTTACGGCCCCGCAGCTAATGAATATCTCCGCTGTTCGAGCCAGCGAAACCTCACGAAGCCACTTTACGCATTTTTACGGACCATTCCGAAATCATTTGACCGACAGAAGTTTTACGATCGTTTTTATGTACGTGAGAAAACAATTGTTAACCCACAAAACTGCCGAGACCACGAACCTGAAGGTTTTGTCCACCTACGCCTCGGAGGGTTGTAGAAAAGGAGTGGTCTGATAGATTTTATTCTGGCACAAAACGTATTGCGACTTGTATTGTGGCTCAAGGCAACGTTGCAATGGGTATTTATAAATCAAATACAATGTGGGTTTGTGGCTTTTTAATGTAGGTAAATTATTACATTTCATTACAAGTGTAAATATTTGCTTTCACATTTTTATTACAAAATACTAACCAGCACAAGGTATTTAAAAGTGCCATCTAATGATTGCTATCTAGTCTACTGAGTCGTTATCACTATTGTGAAATGTGGCAGTATTCTGAGAACTGCCATAAAATAATGCTGCTGAAGTCATAAAATCATTCGTAGGCATTTTTACCAATTTGTAACATATTACATACTAGTGGCCCGCCCCGGCTTCGCCCGTGCAAAGCGGGGGTGTGTTATACATATAAACCTTCCTCGTGAACCACTCTATCTAATAAAAAAAACCGCTTCAAAATCCGTTGCGTAGTTTTAAAGATTTAAGCATACATAGGGACGGACAGAAAACATCGACTTTGTTTTATACTATGTAGTGATAATATAGTCTTCAAACACATAACCCGTCAGTAATCCTTAATAGCTTAGCCATCTCCGTCTATGGTACACTCCGAGATTCCTTTGTTTTTATTGTTTGGTCTTTGACTTCCAGTCTTTAAGTTTTTATTGGCAACCCTTTATTGCTTGTGACGTTTGAATTACTAGTGACGGCGGCGGCGGAAGGGTTGAGTACTCGCCTTGTGTTCGTTTCAATAGGCCATAATGTTGCCTGCGGTGCGGTGAGTTGTGGTTTAGAACAAATGTTGTTTTTTCAGTAGTAAGATGACTACCGACTACTGGCCGAGTGTTAGATTACCGAAGTAGGTTTACAAGTCATTGGGTATTGAATATATGATGTTGCTTCTTCTTATATCGTCAACAACTGATTCTTGCTTGAGGGTGTCAAAACTACACAGGACTTGCAAAAAGGTAAACTTGACATTTCGTCATGAAAAATTATGCCAAACCTAGCAGTGACAGCCAAATCCTTGATGTTATTGGAGAAGCTCGGGTCTTACAACAATGCATAAAACTTTAAAATAAAAGTAATTTTTTTTTATAATTACTCTCGCTCGACAGTTTTAAAATAATTTAATGGCAGTACCTAGACATGAAAAACTCAGCATCAAGACAAATGTAGCTAAACACCTCGGCCACACTGGCACAGTGTACATTCATAAAACCCGTCATAAATCCGCCGAGAAAGAATCTGCGGCGTCCGCATAAAAGTAGTGTTTACAAACGGTGCGCGTTGTTAATCTTTACGATCTGCCCCAAATAGGCCGAAGCACACCCGATCAACTGATTTATAGACTCCGGAATCGCTCCCGTCTTTTAAACGATCGCACGAACCCGCTGAATTTACGGCTTCATAGAGTTTTATAACTGATTTTATCAGTCGTAAACTTTTATAAGCCGATTTAGTCGCCATTCATTAGCTACTCATGTTGTAGTCTTTTGATGATATTCGCTGCGCTGCTGCGAACATATTTGCTATAAACTTTCAACAGAATTAATGGGAAACATGTAATATGAGCCTCCTGATGGAGCCCATAGTGAGCGACCACGTCTCTGTTCCATATGTCATCACCTAAAGGGCAATGGAGAGGGCTATGCTCGGAGTTTCCCTGCGAGATCGAATCAGAAATGAGGAGATACGCAGGAAAACCAGGGTCACCGACATAGCCCACCGGATTGCCAAACTTAAGTGGCAGTGGGCAGGGCACATAGCTCGCAGGACCGACGCCCGATGGGGCAGAAAAGTCCTCGAGTGGCGACCGCATTCCGTAAGGCACAGTGCTGGTAGGCCTCCCACACGGTGGACCGACGACCTGGTTAAGGTCGCCGGAAAGCAGTGGATGCGGGCGGCCCAGGACCGGCCTTTGTGGAGATCCTTGGGGGAGGCCTATGTCCAGCAGTGGACGTCTTTTGGCTGAAATGATGATGATGATGATGTAATATATGTTTTTCATATATATGTATATGTCAATAGGCTACTGTCATCCTCTGCTGAACACTCTCCAATAGAACGCCATAACCCAGACGACCAATGTCTGTCATCCTTAGTTTTGTTTCTTTTTGCTGAGGACGTAGCTGCAAGAGTAGGAAAACTTGATACGAAACCCTGTGCCAACCTGTCTGGCCAACGTGGCACAGTAGGCCAATTACCCTCCATGTAACTAGAGGAGGACCGACTCATCAATGGGTCATTTATGGGCTGAGAAGTAGTAGTTATTTTTCTCTGGAGCTATGCGGGATGGTCAGAGTTACCGGATGAGAGGGTGAGAGCGACAACTATGTACTTGCTCTGCAGCCGGATAATGTCGTCTGTCTATGTCATCTGCTGTCGATCCAAGGTTGGCTTCCACATACGTAGTCACTACTCCAAGTTATTGCTTCCCTAATTGCGGTCCGTTATTGAACCTAGTCCATAACCATTTCAACGTCCTCCAAATCATTCAAAGATGACGTGATCGAAGTCATTTACGTGTGTAAGCGCCATTAGAAAATTTTAAATTTCTGCAAATGCAGACGACGAGTTTGGGAGTCCACTGCACACTATAAGATAAGTAAATCATATTTAGGTTATTTTTAGACGATAAAGCCTAAACTAAGCAACGAAAGGTTTAACTATAAAAATATATTGCCGTAAAATTATAAAGATATAAAACAGAAATTTTAAACATCCGATGTTTGAACAAGCTGCATCGTAAATAATGTACGACCAATTATTCCGATAGGGTCATTAAAAGTGACGATTACGTATAAATCATTTTGTGAATAGATTTAGGGTTGCCCGCGGCTGTAAAGTGAGGTTAGTTGTCAACAAAAGGACGTAAACAGTGGCTATAAACTGAGGTTCGACGGTCTGTGTGGCCCTACACTACACTGTAGTTTTTGATATCTTACTACTAATAAAAACTATCTATCACCTATTAAAGTATCAATATTTATATTTATTAGTACCTCAAAGTACCTAGTCCGTGTGGTGACCGATTTAGAATACAGAGTGTCGCCATCCCATTCCAACCTGAGGGTGTCGTAAGAGCCGCCAGAAGGAAATGACAAATAGAGAAGGACATCTTGATACCCTGTGCCGACTGGCCAGCGTGGCACAGTAGGATAGTTACCCTCCATATAAATGGAGGAGGCCTAACTCAACAGTGGGTCACTGTGGGTATGGGCTGACTAGCGAACTGCAGCTTCATGATGTTAGAAACTTACCCATCATGATGATCTGTCTTCTGACAAGTCACAAATGCTCAGCCGCCACTGCGCGGCTTTAACTAATCAGCCGTGCGTATGAGCTACTGCTCGACTTACTCATAAAGCAGAGTACACAATGGCATGAGCTGACACTAATAATGCCCCAACAATTTTGAGTACCTAGCGAATGTAATAAGTGACATTATTTTGGTAAATGTCTCTTTGGTTATATTGGTAATTGCGAGGTCATTAGTATTTCGTTGCTACACCAATACTCGCAGAAACAACTGTCATCCAATCCTCGCACAACTACCGACACAGCAAAGTGTCTGAAATGTTGATTTTTAATAAAATTACGCGGTTAAAAAATCATTTACCGCAAGAATCGTTAAAACTATGAAATCATTAGATTTCATTGTTTCTGAGCTTAGTTGTTGTATAACTATTCGTGACGTCATCTGTGGGAAAACACACTTAATAGGGATGTATATTATTGTATCACGTGATCATATTATGGACGAATCACATTCTTTACGCTACTCACTAGTTACATTCTACTACGTACTGGTGCTTCAGTGCCTTGGTACTCCATAACTAAAAGTATTTTTTTAATGTTGATGTGAAGAGACGATATTTTCACAAAATTAGTTTTACTTTTTAGATGGTCTATGATTCTTGAATACATTTATATACGAACTCTAATGGCATAATCTTCTGCAATTCTATGCTCTGTCATGATGATTTAAATTGTTGCAAATGTTTTAACAAATCAAACTTGTGTCAACTAATCTATTTTAAATGTGACTTCAATAATGCGTTTTATCAACAGTGTAACGTCAGCTTTAGCGGGTGCGCGCGCGAATTCTCCGGTTTCATTCATAAAGTGTACCTCGGTCCAGCAGGATGCGGCGCCGGTGGGTCGGGTTACGAGGTCGCGCGGTGTGACTATACCTACTAGTACTTAGTACATGTATCTGTATATACTAATTACCAAACAATACTATAGTTCAAAACTTCAAAATGCAGAGAACTCTCTATCACCTATATTTAACCTTCAAACCACTGGTCTGGCACAGGGGAAATACGATTATAGAGTCGTACTATGCCAGTCCCCTATGCAAGAAAAGAAGAGAAGATTTACATAAAATTTTCCAAGTATCTCTATAGATACATACTTGGAAAAATGCAAGCTTTTCTTCATGGTTGTGTTTATGAATCTGACTCATTGTGATGGTAAGGATTTATTTTATGGCATTAAACCCATCTTTTTACGGTCGCATCTATGTAAATAGGTAATAAGTCGTGAGCCACAACCAGAGTTAGGGGTTTGTTCATATTGACATATTTTTCCTATTTAATACATTGTTATGTTGGTCTAGTGGGCGAATGTGCTGTCTTTGGTACATGGATTCCCGGTTCGATTCATTGTTCTTTGTTTGCTCTTGGTCTGGCTATGCTCATGGGTTGATCATATATGTTTGTAAGGAGCCCTTGATACAGTTCCATCATAGTGAAGATTAAGTCAATTACTGCTATTTTAGCATCGTATTGTGGCTGATACCTTCAATTGTAGACTCACTGAAGAGTCATTCAAGGTTCCATGTTAAGCCCTCATGAAACCAAGTAAAGCAATATACAACTGCGTATCAAGGAATCGGTTGGCGCAAAAATTTCATAACACAAGCTTCTCACTGGTATCCAATGTCTGCAAGAGCCCCTTGACCTGGTATTTATCGGGCATTTCCTCACAGTATATTAGCAGGTAATGCATACTTGATCCGTAAACTCATAATTTGTGCCTATGCTTTACGTTCCTATGTTCGGCATCCAACGCCTGGAATACTGCTTGGTTATTGACGCTGTTTTATGAGTAACATACGCTCATCCCTGTTCGGTGCAGGTCGGGCAAGTAAGATAATTACTTGTAAATGTTGTGTTAACTGTACGCAATATATGCTCTAGATCTGAGTGTAACACTACATGAGTAGTAGAGCTCATATCACCACTAGACATAAACACGTTATCGCCATATTCGCGTATTTGTCAATAGGATGTGTGGATGGAATATTTGCCAAACAAACATGGCTGCACGAATAGCCATGTAAAGTTCACGCTACTTCCTCCTGTGGTGAAGGATTTAGAATACACACTGTCACCACCCCATGCCATATTAACGGGAGTCGCAAGGGCCGACAAAAGGAAATAACAAGGCAGGTAACTTAGCTGCAAAAGAAGGAAAACTTGAAACAAAGCACTGTGCCGGTCCGTCTGGCCTGCGTGGCACAGTAGGCTAATCACGTATCTGGAGGACCGAGCAGTATGGGTTGTTGGCAGTACCTTCTTATTAATTGTTTTGGTTTGGATAATAGAAATGAGAGATAGATGTCCTTAATAGAGAATAAGGAAGTCGCATCAATACCATTATATGTATTTCCACCTCGACACGAATCGTACGCAGTGCTAAGTTCAAGTTAACTGTGCCAGGTCAAGGTCTCGGTCGGTGAGAAATCACGCGACCTGACCGAGTACGCGTCACGTAACCCACCCACATGTGAGTTTGTTACTCTGTGGCAATGTGTGGCCAGGCCCGGCTATACTTAATCCAGTTTTAGTCACGATGATAGTTTAATTTCACATTTTATTTCTACATTGTGTAGTTAAACGGATGAAACGGAACAAAACAAGAAATTAAGCTCAATCACTTAAATCTTCATTATCGTGTCAACGTAACTTTGACCGCCAACGTTTCGTATCATAATTACCTTGATTAAAATTATTAAGAAACTATATTATCTGTAAATAACATAAATTAAAAAAACACTCAAGTAAGGAACTGTATTAACATTTAAGACCTCTTTATTTTGTGTACAGTCTAAGTTTTGATTTTAGTTTAGTAGCAGTTGATGAAGCTATTACAGTCAAATTGAGACGATCCCGCGAAAGGCAATCATTCTTTTAAATGACTACGTCGATCAAATGTTTAAAGACCACAATTTTACGACGTAAATAATCCCATAAAAATCAGTTCCCGCGGTACTAGTTGCCTGTAATCGTATTAATTACGACAAGTTTAATGTGTTCCAGTTTTCGGTTGCTCTCAAATGTCTTCATCTAAATCAATTTTACTAGATTTTTTAATAAATGAGTGATTCGTCATAAACTTTAGAGGGTTCTCTCAATAGTTGAAATGGAAATTAAATTGATGATGAATAGAGTGATTTTGTGAAAATATGAAATTCATATTATGAAAGTAAGACCAGTGACATAGTGATGTCTTAGGTTTTCACGATTATTACACAATGAAACGTCGGGAATTAAACAATGTTTTTTGATAAACACGCGATAAATCCGTTATACGTGTTTAATTTCTAATATTAGTGTCATTTCTTGTTAAACTTCCGATATGTTATATAGAAATTTAAGTACAGTTCGTTACTATGACAACATAAATTAGCTCAAACTCTAACTCAATACATAAAACTTGTTAAAGTCACAAATCAATTAATTGGTTAACTGTATATTAATATAATTGCTCTACAAGAATTTATTAATACAAAGAAAATACCATTATGACTTTGCCTAGAAATGCTAAAATGCGAAGATAGTGCACTAGTGAAATTTACAAGAACACCTCGTATTGATCGTATTGATCAAACAAGAATCATCGGGGTTGAAGCATCAGGTAGACGTCTCCATGTGACTGGGACACTAGCCAACGGATAATCGTTGGCTAGTGTCTCCAGCTCATCCCAGACAAGAACTAGTGCTGAGTCAGACCTTCTCCAGTTACATGAAGTGGAATTAGCCTGCTATGCTACGCTGACCATACGAGTTGTCATTTACTTTTGTCGGTTCTTACGACACCCGCAGGATATAAAGTGGTGGTGACACTATGACTTCTAAATCATCATGACGCGGATCTTTTGTACCTTAATCTGTATTAAATTTGACCTGGACCGATATCTAGTATTTAGGCTACGGGCAAAACAAATCAAAATTATAAAATCATCAATCCGATAAAGTTGTAGTTGAACATTAAATATGTAATGTTTGTTGTGTAAAATCAATTTAGCGTCCATTAACTCCTCGAGATTTATACTGGGCTTGAAACGGGGACACGTCTATAGTAGGGTTGCCAGAATCACTAAAAATACATCCTTGGACGACGTTGGTCTAAAATAGAATTAGAATTATACATAAAATAGTAATTTCATAAATCACTTGTCGGTTCGTTTGTAACTGATGCCATAATCCCACATGTAAGACATGTGGGATTATGGCACAGGGACAGTTAGGAAGCGAACGAAGAAGAAATAATCAACTGGCTCGTGATTTTTCATCCCTTTCATTTCCATACCATACACATACACACCTATATAAAACACTTCTTAGCTGCTACATTTTTTACCTAAATAATTATGATGAATGATATCTTCGAAACTATTCATTTTTCCACCACACATTCTAGGATATTTTGTATTTTTACCCTACCCTAGATAACCCTAGATTTATGGAGTGTCAAAAACACATTGTATTTGTTTCATAATATTATGACATGGTATTATAACTACTATATACTAAGCGGAATGTCGGTAAGAAATGTAAGATTGGTAAGACATAAGAACCAAAGGCGTCAGCTACTGCACTGTGTTGCTTTTGCAAAAACCTCTGATCTGACACCCCTGGATGTCACTAATTAATGTGGTCAGACGTGACGAGACACGTTGTCCGATCATGTCTGACGTGTCAGCCCCGCATAATGAATTTCTGACAAAAACTCGAATTTGTCGTTGATTTATTTGACGTCCGCATTTTATAGAAAACCAAATAACCTTTAGACATCCGGTGCTAAGTGATTTGTGATGATGTTTGCTAACGCTTAGGAATATTAACGGATATTCTAGTGAATAATTTGGCGACACGCGCTTATTAGGAATTGGTGAAAGCGGGCGTTTATGCTAAGTTGTGTTGCAGATATATGGCGCATCCAGTATTTAAAACACGATATTTTATTCGTGTGGACGGATTTAGAATAGGTACCAGTGTTAGCAACACTTCCTGAGGGTGTCTTCAGAATTGACTAACCGAAAAGACAAACAACATTTCATAAATAACCTACTGCTGAGTCGCTCCTCCACCAAATTCATGGAAGGAAATAAGCCTACTGTGTTTTTGCTGGCAAGATGGGCTGGCACAGGGTTTGTATCAAGGTTTCCTTCTCTAGCGGCCAGGTGACTCGCCTGTTGCGTTATTTTAGTCACGTCTTACGACACCCTCAGTATTGTGTGGATTGGTGACATTGTGTGTTCTAATTTGGCACAGTAGGCTACTTCCGTCCGGTTAAGATGATGAGTATTCAAATACACCAACGTGCATAAAAGTTGACGTGCAATGTTATCCTGTGACGGTTTCTTTTATTAATTGAAATGATATCTGAGGAGGGTGATGCCGTGTGCGTCATGCTTGTGACATGCGTCATTTCTAAAGACCGGTTAACTCGGGTACCTATCTGGTCCTGTATAAATTAATGTATGTACCTACTGAGTGCCTATAGCATCTCGATAATGATTAAAGGCCCATTTTGTCTGAGTTACAGATAAGTAACTTTTTAAATCTACTAGATATTTTATAATATTATTAATAGCAGAATCAATGTTAGTTATGTTTGCCATTTGGAAATGCTCTTAAAATTATGGATCCTTCGTCACGCATAATTATACTTACATGTATCAGTTCCATTAAAAGCTTCGTTATCTTAATTACCAGTTTATTCAGAAGCTCATAAGAATAAATAGCTTAATATTTGCCAATTCACCAGCAACTAATTAGGCATAACATTACCATAGTTTTATTTGTATCAATATTCAACCAAACCTGCCATCTGCCTAATAACGGTAGCGTTATATTTACTATCATCATCATCATCATTTCAGCCAAAAGACGTGAAGAATGAGGATTTGTGTATGAAAGGTGTGACTGTAGATATGAAGACTGATAGGGGTGTGGAGACTACCATTCCACCTAGCGTGGCAGGGGTCCTAGGATAGAATGGTAACTTTAAATATGACGATTTATGAGAGTATTGTGATAAAACCTATGTAAAGAAAGTTCCTTATCCGTTCCATCCCATAAATGACTTTTAACTGAATAAATAAATAAATATCCTTGGACATTTCACACAACGCCATCTCGTCCCAAGTTAAGCAACTTAATGCTTGTGTTATGGTAACGAGATGGATGATAAACTACTTATATACATTTTTTTTTTGTAAATACATACATATTATAGATAGAAATTACACCCAGACTCCGAGCCAGTGCCTCTGGTTTAGACAAAGACACTTGCCCGACCCCGGAATCGAACCCGGGACCCGTTGATCCAAAGGCGGCACATCTAACCACTAGACCAACGAGGCAGTCGAATAGAGTACCGTAGAGTAAGTAACCTGCAATTTAATGGAGGGAAAATTGGCATACTGTCTCACAGAGTTTTTTGTTGCTTTGTATGCTTGATATGGCACACTCAGGGGGAGAAAGGTTGGTGACAGTGTTTATTCTTCTGTCATCACTTCACAACGAAAATTTTAATATTTATTATTTAGATTTAGCCTGTTGGTCGTTCGCTGTGATTATTTAAATACTATTTTATAGTAAACATTTTATGCCTTTTGATTATTTTTCTTTATGCTTTTAAATGTATTGTAATTACTGTTGAACTCAGACAAAACAGCATGAGCCGTGAAATATGTCTACCATTAACCAACTTATGTTAAAATAAGGAAGATATCGATTTTCTAGTCATCGCCCACACAGGAAGTCCAATAATGTCATTGACATAACAGTGTATCAATATTTGCCATCAACGTTAATATGCAAACAGGCTGTTAGACACATTTAAATGTGAAACCAATAGCTTGTAATACATATAACGGTTTTGTAATCGCCATTTCGCATATGAGTTTGAAAACTAAAAATTAATTATTTTATACATCGTGGGCTGGAATACAGACTCAGAAATTATAGACAGTTTTTATTCTCTATAGACATGCACAAACATATTATGTTGTCTATTACACAAATAATATAGTTTTTACTTAATTTGAAATAAATTGTAATAGTATCTATTGAGTAGATGTGGATGGCAGCAAGAATTTCGAATTCTTTCTCTTATTCAATAGGCTGTTACTACATTGGTGATTACTGCTCCACTCCCTGAGACTAGGGCATTCAAACTAAGATACTCTGTCTCTATATGTTAAGTAACGATTATATTTATATGGTGCTACCACAATAATAACGAATGTATCTAAAAATAATAGGCAGTGTCTGTGTTATTTACAAAGATTTTCGTAAGTTTTCTAAAAACGGGCAGTAATAAACCTCATTGGTCCCTCATTGGGCGGCCGAAAATGATTTAAAGTACGACAGAGAGATATACATTCAAAAGTGTGCATGAGTGACTGATAGGTTTCAAAAATTGCTGACCATTTTGGCCATAGTGTAAAATACCACGTAAATAAGCTATAAAGATAATAAAAATAATATCTAATTCGACTACCATAACTCGAATGGGCATCAAATTTTGGAATAGCGTCGTTAAACTCATAAAGTCATAATTCTATGGTATATGTTAAAACATTTAAATCGATTTAAAAATCGAATGAGTTATGATTATTATTATTGAGATTTTAACGTTAGTGTTTTACGAATATGTCGGTTTGGTTTGCCGATGTCTGTATAATCTAGTGGTAATGAGATCGAATCTCTAAATGAATATATAAAAGACACATTGAATATTCAATCCGAAATAGAAATGTGGTTAAAAAAATTTAAATCACTTTTTTAAACGACTTCCCGAAAATTAAGAGGATATAAATTCTCTGTCGGCTATAGTATTTATCATATTTTCATGTACACTCACTACATACGGAAGGATTTTCTCAAAATCATAGAAAATATATGGTCTATCAGCCAAAACGCGCTATGATTAAAATTACTGTGAATCTCCAAAATGTATTGAAGGAAACATTCACTAGAAAATGTAAAAAAGATATTGTAGATGTCACGAAAACCAATAGAACTTGAGAATACAGCTCACAACGAAATACTAAAGTCTATTTTACAAATAAATTGTGAAAACGTAATAGTTTTACACGTGAACTTAAAGTAATGTGTACGTAATATGTTGCTATTGTTAATATATTGTATGACTTTTTGTTATCCCAAATAATTAAAAATAAATATTAATGCCATTAAAATTCACCGCTATTTGAAAGTATATAACACAATGAAATTAAACAATTTCACACTGCAAACTTGGTCGAGCATATGTTCTTCATGTCAGCTTTGCGACCCTACCGGGCACTTCCGGCTTTTCTTTTATTTGATTGTTACAAAGCATTCGAAACGTCGGGAATTAAATAATGTAATATACACGCGATAAATCCGTTAAATAAATAAAAGTGTCTTTTTTTCACACATCGAAAATTCTAACGATTCTTAATCGACCTTTTTGAAAATAACTCTGTAAGACTTCTGAAAATTTTGGCTAAATTAATTTACAAAATGATGCTACTATTCATATACATAGTTTCAGTACATGAATATGGATACCCTTTTTTATACACTGTCTGATCTATCTTCTTACTCAGTCTATAACAATTGGTTTACTGTTATCAATGTTTTATAATTTGTTTATTAACCTAATGGGGAAGTATTCGAATTCTAACGACTATCGATTTGAACGTTATGGTAATAGCATCATAATCGTGACAATGATTTCAATAAAAACAATTTATTTTCTTTTATTTGATTAACAATCGAATACAAAGCTACAATACTGCTTATTGGATTTCAATAAATATCAGTCAATTGAGATATGTTTAATAAATTATACCTATTAATACAAAATTACCGACACGTGTCTCATAACAAACAAAATACGTTGAAATGCAGTTAAAACTACAACTTAATATATTATTTTATTCATGTAAACCGATTTTCGAGTATCGTTATCTTTAGTCTATTCAATAACCGTTCGGTATCGATATAAATTGTTATTGGCGACGTGAGTTACCGTTTCGGAGATGGCGCTGTAAGACAGACAATCGAATAAATATCGAATGAGGGCTTATCTTTATACGGTATCGGTAAGATGGAGACCGGTCGATAGGCCGAGTGGGTGATGTTCCTTTTATTTCGTAATATATTACGTCACTGGCCGCTAAGTTAGCTACTTTGTAACAAACGATTGCACTATAAGCACACCTTACTTATTCAGTTTCCATCACTGATTGGTTATCATATCCTGGATTCTACACAGTCCAACATATTGTTAGTTCAAGTGACTCCTCTAATTTGATGGAGGGAAAGCCTGCTTGCTATGGCCAGATGAGTTGGCAGGGGGTTACCTCCCATATGAGTGTGTCTTTGGCAACCAAATTTTTTGTCTGTCAAGCTTCATTCGGTCTTTTATTCGGCTTTTGATTGTGGTCATAATAAAAAAAATGTTAAATCCGTGTAAATGCGGAAGACGTTCATGTTATGCAGTTTATTGGAAAAGTAATTTTAAGAGAAGGTCCTAAGAATTGATTAGTATTGTGTGCCTGATTCTGATAGCGGAATACATCGCAACCTAAATGAAGCGCAACAGCTTCGAGTCAAGTGTCAGGCGCGGCTTACTCTGCGGGATTCTAATGTGCCTTGACGCGCTAAGTTCAGCTTCAACTTTGTTCAGTTTGTCCAAGTCATACGACTACAGCGGGATAAAAGAGAGAATAAAATATTTCCCTTTATTTAGTACCGTTTACGATGTCTTGACGTCTCAAATTTAATTATTCTACTTTTAATTCGTATAAATCTATGTCTTGTTTAAAAGATTGCAGAAAAACTCATCTGGTTTCACAAATTATCATAATTTATAGATGTACATATAATACAAAATTGCACTCTAAACTTTAAAACTTAGTATAGATTAAGTTTACACTGCAACAATTTAGATATAATTTCTATGTGACAAACCAGCAGTCCCCTCCGTGCAATTGAAGACCCGACGCAGCAGTGTGTCTTTTATGGGGTGAGATCATCATCATCATCATGATTCTTCATTACCGTAGTTAATTTATACCACAGTTATACGTAAAACTTGTACAAAGTCTCTAACTCGGAATAGAACGCGGTATCCGCGATCAATAGCTACATTCAACAAAGAGCACAACACGGAAAAAATAATTATTGAGTAGAGTTTAACACAATACTTTATGAAGTTAGAATCCCACCATCCCTGCGACCGCTTACAACTTGGACCATTCTCTGTACTCGATCGCTGATAAATTCTATCAGTAACTAACTCAGGAGATGTCAGGAGCCTTCGATAGTGTTTACCTCATCGAAGAGTTTACCCCTTGTTTCGGTTATATCACGGTCCTTCTTGTCATCGGAAGAGACGGGGTTTGTGAAACCACAAGTGTAACGTAGTTGGAAGAGAAATGGTCTCTAAAGGTATTTTACTCTATAAATATTTTTCGGTAGGATCAGTACTTTTCTCTTCATTAAAACATATCTAGGTACGAGTATACCTTTATACCTATCTAGGCCTAATGTTTAAAATCATTGTTGCCTTTTAGCCATTAAAAAACTGACTCCTTTGGCTTGAAAGAGTAAAACTCTCGGCCTTTCGGCTTCCAAGAGTTTCATGATTGCCCTATTATGTAGAGAAACCTTCCGGACGGCGGTTAATGTATGTAAAAACCGAATCGTGCTAGGTCCAGTTCCCTTCTCAACTAAGCAGAGAAGTAGCGCAACACTGCCATAAGTCGTAGATTGATTTTTTTTTAAGTTTTCCTAACACGTTTTCTGCACGTTGCCAATCACGTTAAACATTCGAACATTGAGTAAGTGTTGTGTTGAAGTCGTGACCGGTTCACGTGGATACAGGTGTATGCACTAATGATTCCCAATGTTTTCGTACTGCTCACTTGATACTTTATTCTTGTCTGCGTCAATTACACTTATTCAACATCAACAGAATTATTCCATCTTAAATTTTTAATTTTAATTATAATTGTAAGTCTTTTATTGTCTTCTTTAATAAGTAATGTAGTTTAATTTAAGTAATAATTAATACTCTTAGTTTTAATAGTTTCAATTTTTAATAAATAATATTAAGTTTTTTAAATGTTAATGAATGCTGTGGTTCCCTGTAATTGGGAAGGTACTAGTTTTAGTCAATTATTTTAAGTTCATACTTGTAATCCTTGTACACTTTCTGTTGGGAATCCAAATAAATAAATAAATAAACAGTATTCTCTACCCTCTGTATAGGATAGTGATGTTATTAGGTGAATCTATAAAATTAACCTAATAATATTTATAATTTAGAAAAAATAATAATTAAATAATTTATCTATACTCTATACATACATACATAAATACATACAAATAAATAAAATTGGAGTGTCTGTTTGTAATAATAAAATAACCACTTTTTACTAAATCCGTAAGTATGTATACACAGCACATAGACCGAAATAACATTTTTCTTAATTTTTGTCAGTCTGTCCGTCCGTCTGTCTGTCTGTTTGTTCCGGCTAATCTCTGGAACGGCTAGACCGATTTAAACGGGACTTTCACTGATAGGTAGCTAAATATATAAAGAGTAAGTTAGGCTACTTTTTTTAGAGTAGCTTTGCCCTTCGGCGTCACCCGCGGTACGTCAATAAGTAAGCGCGGGTGAAACCGCGGGGCGCAGCTAGTCTAATAATATTTATCTGTCAGAGTTACATGTGTCTAATCTGTTGGTGTCTGTACGGTTTCACGTGACTGAGTTCGTGTGTCGACTGATGATACAATGGCGACCGGGACCGATGGCTTTACATATTTTTCAAGAACAGATAGTATAACGTAATATTAAGAGAGGCAGGCCATAATAGACTAGTACCACCGCTGGAGTTACCCAGCTGGAAAAAGTACTCAAACTCAAAAGGAACTTTATTCACCTACTTAGGTTTTGTCAAAACACTCTTATAAATCGACACATTTAAAATTACCAATATTCTCTTTCGGCCCTTGTCCTACGCTAAGTGATAGTACTACTCACACCTACCAGTCGTCGTATCGACATTCACACCTTTCATACACATTCTTCACTCTCACAATCCATCCATCTCTTTGGATCTCGCAACACTTGCGTCCGCCCACTTTCATACTAACTCTACCAACGATTCTGATTGCTGATCTATAGAGAAGAGCTATCATCCTTATAGCAACTCTTCCTGCTTCGCAGCTGAATTACATAGTCATCAGACTAAGGTTCCCAGACCTTTACCAGGGCAAGCACGGTGTTGGCAGCTGAAGGAATCCACAATACCTCCGTTGGGAGAGTCATGGTCTTACTCTTCAAAGAGTTACAGACGTCCATAGGCGATAGGAATCACTTATATTCAGACAAATCGTATCTTCGTAGCATGACTTATTTACTACATCTAGATTATTTCATTTCAAACTGCTATCAATGTCAGAATATTATTACTAGCAATCATATAATTGCTGTTGTAATTTAATCGGTCTTCATTAAATCGTAGTAATCATCAAATACAATAGAAGAAAGATAACGCGATGACAGTTCTGGCGGTAGATAAATATCATATCGGTTCGCGGCGTGAACTATCACGAGCGGATAACTCACACCGAGTTGCGGGTACGCATGACATTTCGATACGCTAGGGTTGACACGAGATCGTCATCTCGTAGCAGCCTAATGATAACTCATTACGTGAAATCTATACAGATAGATATACCATCGTGGTATCTTGTGCCAGGAGCTCTTGGATTATTGGAATAATAATTTTATTTGAAAGCGACTGAACAGTAATTAATTTCTAGACATTTAAAAAAAATATCTTCATCATCATCATTTAAGGCAAAAGAAATCCACTATTGGAAATAGTGATGGTCCTCTCCCGAAGATTACCACAAAGGCCGGCCGGATAATTCTTATATCGGGATATGCAATGGAAATGAAAACTATTTAAATAAATACTATTTAAATCAAACTCAAAAGGAACTTTATTCACCTACTTAGGTTTTGTCAAAACACTCTTATAAATCGACACATTTAAAATTACCAATATTCTCTTTCGGCCCTTGTCCTACGCTAAGTGATAGTACTACTCACACCTACCAGTCGTATTTGGTATTGTATTTGGTACTGAAAAATTGGTAAAGAACATTTTAGGTCGTTCTTTAAATAACTTTGAAGTACCATTTACCCAGGAAGCATTGCAGACATGGAAAATAGCTTGCCCCAATTCCCAATTACCCGCATTTCCAAGCTCTCAAAGACAGTGGGATGCGCCGCTCTGCAGTTTGGTACGGAACAGTCTCTTAAATTCGTACACCAATTCTGCAGATCGAGCTCGCCTACTGGCTGTGGGAGAATGGGAGGCAGGTCTTTGGCTCAAAGCCATTCCTTCTCCAAATGTTGGGACATTACTAGATAACAACACTTTCCGCCTTGCCACCAGTCTCCGCTTAGGGATACAATGTATTGCCCCTCATCGCTGTCGCTGCGGTAATAATGTCGATCTTTTGGGACATCATGCCTTATCCTGCTGCAGAAGTGCTGGCCGTATACCCCGCCATGCCAGTATTAATGACATCATTCGTCGGGCCCTTGTTAGCGTTGGTGTACCAGCCGCTTTGGAACCTAATGGTTTGGTGCGCAGCGATGGCAAGAGACCTGACGGGATGTCATTGATGCCTTGGAAGATGGGACGGCTGTTAGTGTGGGATGCCACATGTGTCGACACTTTGGCTCCTTCTCATCTTCCAAGTACATCGGTTGCACCCGGTACCGCTGCAGCGGAAGCGGAAAACATCAAGCGGCATAAATACAGCAGCTTAACCAGCGGTTATATATTTGTGCCGTTTGGTGTGGAGACGCTTGGGGCTTGGGGCCCTAATGCCCAGTCTTTCTATAAAGATCTGGCAAAGCGGCTGTTTGACTGCACGCGTGACCAGAAGTCTGGCCTCTATTTCGCTGAGCGAATAAGCATTGCCATCCAGCGTGGCAATGCCGCCAGCCTTCTGGGCACTTTTGCAAACCCCTGCAGCGCTGAGGATACGGTGCCTAGTTTAATTTAGATTTATTTAGTGTTTAGTTTCTCTTTTCTTTTGGGTATATATTTAAGTTGTTTCTTTTTTACTAGTTTTAGACATTGTATATAATATTTTATTACATTCAAAATTAAAATACTATTATACTAATATAAATACGAGCATACGTAGTGTGTTTGTATCTTTTGTTGGTACTATAAAATTTTGATATAAGGTTTCACGAAATATATTTCAATCCAGATATAATAGAAGCCGTTGGCTAATTCCTCATGTATTGCGTATTTCCCATTTTCTTCAGAGCCCATCAATAAACCGCTGCAGAGTTTGGCCTCCCCCACATTGGCGAAGGAAATATATCCTTATTTATACTCCTCATCCTGTTGGTGGCACATAGACGTTTGTGGTCAGAGGTGTCACTCGGAACTCGGCAAGGGTAGGCTTTTGACTCTCTGGATTCCTTCCGCAGTCTGGCAGATCCAAGTTTTAATTTGCCTCTCTGAAATTACTATTTTGAACTTACATTATAATGGTTAAAGCAGCCCTAGCAATGCGCCATTTTGATCTACAAAGACACGCCCCAGCGGTTCACCTGTTCGACATTGAAGTATTTGCGTTTCGTTGAAATTAAATGTCATTTATTTCACAGATTTATGTCTGTCCTATTCAATAGTTTCGATATCTGAGTTAACAACGATTACTTGTTACAATATTTATGAATAATAATATATTGAAGTGTCTTTTAGAAATGTTCACAAAACAGCTGATTTATAAAAATTACAGGGACAAAATAAAGTGTACTTACATGCCTTACGTCATGTCGATTCTTTTTCTTACTATGATTGATATGATTCAACCTAACCTATATACTAAATAGGTCCAACTAACGAGGACCATGATATAAATCTGTCCTTCAGTTATTTATTATAGTTCAAATTTGTTTACTATTACCATGTCTGCGTGTGTTGGTTTTAGAGCCACGATCACATTCCATCCTATGAGTGTCATGCGGGAACGAACTACATACTCATTTATGGATAAGAAAAACTGTATATTTCAACCTAATTTGTTGCTCGATACTTACCACTGCCCGTCAAGGTGGTTTCATATGCGAATCCAAATGTATAAGTAGCCCTGTGCCAAACGGGACAGTAAGCCAATTTCCTTCCATTGGATTAGAGGTAGTCCAACCCAGTTATTTATGAGCTGAGTTGACTACAACGCTAATTTCGATATGTAGTCTGTACCGCTACAATCAATCCCTCGAAATTAATGATAGCGTGTGATGCACACAAGTCACTCATTACCGCCACTAAAAGTGCCGGATTGCGCATGATTGCACAGTTGTACTGTCCTGAAATTAACCTGTTATTGAGTTATACCACTATAATGGGCAGATGTTCAGTGAAATTATCTGTCCTTCTCGCTATCAAATTAATAAGCTCGCAGAATTAAAAATCCGTTAAATTCCACGTAATTTTGTAGGTTGATTTTGACTCTATGAATATTTGGAATTTGACTGTTTCCTTGAAAACTCCAAGGTTAATAATTATTCGGCCGTTTAGATTTAAACACAAATTTGTATTCGTCCAGTGATAGATAACTATCACAGTGGCTTAGGTATTGATTTTATATTTATTAAACGCAAACCCGTTTAATAAATATAAAATCAATATCTAAGCCGTGTTGCTATATTTAAACTCCGACCAAACACGGCAAAATTCGTTTACGTCACTTTATCCTAAATATTATTTCAATTATTTTAGAAATTGGTGATTTCAAAGACGTAGGACTGATAAAATAAACATTTTTAATTTTAAAGGAAAACATAACTACGACCTCAAATATATGAAATAGGACTCCCCCAAATTATGTAACAAGGAAATCAGCAATTTGGGCCATGCAATCGGATTAAAACAGGATTTCCAATCAAATAGTTCTTCGCATCTGACTATCTATTACTCAAAGTCTACTTGTACGACACTCAGTTTAGAATTGGTCGGTGATACGATTTTTCTATCCACCACACAGATTAAACAATGTTCGATATTTATTTTCCAGAGACAACGTTTAAAAGCGTTTTCGTCAATGCTATACTGTCATACATTAATCAAGGGAACCCTACTATGCCGTCGCTCGGGGTTCAAAGTCAATCAATCTCAACGTCTAACAATCTTGTCTTATGTGATTACGGCGGCATGCGGCTAATAAGGGGAGGGGTAAAAACACCTGTGGATCGACTTGTTGCTTGGTCGGGGCCTGCTGGTGACAACTCCGAATCAGCATCACTAGCTTGATGAATTGGAAATCAAAATCGAACAATTCATTTTGGTTCATGTGCATGAGATAGGAAAGTAATAAAAAAAATACAAGTCTTCTAAGTTTCTTGTTAGTTCTTCTCAGCAGGTTGGGTTCCCTACTGATGGTAAACTATATTACTTTGTATTAAATATTTTTTATCAATATGTTGAAATTTATAAGTGTCCATTGTGTCCTATACAAAATAAATGATTTCATTTTGACGTTGATTTTGGGCTGTTTTGGGAACTGATTTCAGTAGGCTCCAAACAAGATGTGGAAATATTATCGGCAGTTGCATTATTAAGTCATCGTTTTTCGTACATAGACTAAATTAGGTTTATGGGAGCAGTCATCAACAGTGTGAGTCGTTTGACCTAGTCGACGGCGTTAATAAATACGTAATAAGGTATCTATTGTAACTATATTTATTTTATAATGCCTTTTTTGTATTATATATACATATTAAAAAACCAATTTTAAGGTATTTTGGAAACCTAGGGTCTGTATGCCTTTATTTTAATCGAGCTCCATGATCATGTAATAAAACTGTTTTACAGTGAGCATTCGCCGATCTAAAGTACAAGGCAACAATAATGAAATCGGCTTCACTGGTAGATGATTATCATCAATTTCGCAATATAATTTATGGCGGGTAAACGATCGTAGGACCACGGGATGCGTGTACGCAGATAAAACTCCCTATTATCTCGGTAAGGTGTGGCCACACTACGCATGTTGTAGCCACGATTTGTGGTTATTTCTGTGTATAAAATAGACATTGGCTGTTGGAATAGTTGTAACTTGAGGAAACCAATACAGTGTGGATTTTATTGAAAGAGACTCTCTACTGATTGGTATTAGAAACCTTTGAGTCTTAGCAATAAGCATTGCAATGGTTCAGATCATTCATTCGTCTCTACGTCGATGAAGTTTATATACAATTATAGATATTTCAGGGAATAGAAATGTCTAATTATTTTGCAATTTACCGGGTTTCGTTTCGTAAATAAATATAATATCATGCTAGCCAAGCTATGTTCAAGTATATTTTGAGACTTTACTACATAGCAATTCAACAAAAAAAAACCATATTATGGTAAAAGTATCCTAGTCTTTCTACTGTGGCCGATATACTTATGTACAACACGTTGTTTTCGATAAGTCTAGGTTACTCTACAAGTACAAATAATGTGGCCATAGAAAATGTGGTCCGAAATTTAGGTCGAAATAGTCACCCGTATGACGGATCTTTACTATTGTGACGTTGCTAAACTTCTAAGTATCTACTACCTACCTACCTAATTTTATTTTTGCTAACTGTACAAAATAGTAACATTAAAGACTCTCGATATCTCATTGTCATTGATAAATACGAGTCAGTCAAACTAATCATTTATATTTAACTAGTGGCCCGCCCCGGCTTCGCCCGTGCAAAGCGGGGGTGGGTTATACATATAAACCTTCCCCTTGAATCACTCTATCTATTAAAAAACCGTATCAAAATCCGTTACGTAGTTTTAAAGATTAAAGCATACATAGGGACGGACAGACGACGACTTTGTTTTATACTATGTAGTGAAGCGAAGAAAATGCGACGTTGTAATTTTTGGATAGATAAGGTGTTTTAAATTAATAATTTTGACTGTATTTTGTAAAAAAAATTCTCATTTATACCCTAGAGTTATGTAATATAAAAAAACAAGGGGTTCTATGTGAAGGTGGATAAAATGTTCTATGGAAACGTAAAATCAACTTAAAATATTTTCTATTCTGCGAACTTTACATGTTACATTCCACTCATTGTGCCTCCGCCTAACTTTCAACCTTTACTGTCGGTACTGGGTAACATTGTCCATTACGCAGGACACGGCAAAACGCGTTTTATCGTTAATTACTCCACCTCACCGTCGCCGATTACCTGTGAGTTACCGATCCCGATATTACAGTTATCTATAAGGAGTTTATACGTTAATTTAGCTAAGAATATGATAAATATAGCATATTTCCGTCTTAAGTATATTGGATCAAAATAAATATTCAAGTGTGTCATTATTTCGGCTTAAAAATGATCTTCCACCTATTCCACGCTGGCCTGTCTGGCCGTTCTTCGTCTAAATCAATAAAACATTTAATGAAGGTTCGCTCACACGAGCTTATTTGATATGTCGGTATTGCGTTTCTTATTTACTATTTACAACCAGGTCGAAAATATCCTTGTTAGAGATGAGCAGACAAACAAGTCGGTAGTTGCTTCATTTTTTTCTAACATAGACCTAAAATAAATTTGCGGGACTAACTAAGTTCAATCGCCTCGTACGGTATTCCCCAGATAGAATGAGCTGAGAAACATGATGCAGGACAAGTAATGGATTTACTTAAACAGTAGCTCATCAGTATTTCAATCCCTAAACCATTCATTACTAATCTATCTTTCAATATTTATTATTCAATATAAACATAAAACTAGTGGCTAACAGATTCGTGCGGATGTAATTCTCCACAACGTTTATTACTTCAGAGCTTTAGCCAACCAACTGATTTATTTACATTTTAGTCCAAAGATCTGGGTATTCATCTGTCATCGGCCATCATCGACGCTTGTGCAATCTTTCGTGAGAGCCTTCGACGGTAATCACGACTGATTACCAATTTTAAACGGGTAAGTGCGAACGGGAATTATAAGGGTGTGGTTCCGCAGTTCCTAGTCGGTCTTTGAAATATTATTAGACACATAGTTTATTAACACGATTTTGTTTTGGCTACATCAATATGCACTCAAAGCCCTTTTGCCGGGACCGACGGCTATACGTGCCCACTGATGCATGGAGGAGGTCAGAAGTAGCTTAACTTACAGATGGATTGGGTACCGAAGTTTCCGCTGGACTACGAATTAATATTTTTTTTAATGTTTCAACCACAACATTTCTACAAGTACTTTTAGTTTTAGACTGAGGAACTCCAAATATAATCTCAAATGATCGCTCGACCGTTTCCGTGGCTATCGCGGACCAAATCCTCGGTATAAAGGCTCTATTGTTTTCAAGAGAAGATGCTTCACAGATTTCTTGGGAACATAGATTGCTTTTCAAAATTACAAATATTCAAAGTTTTAGTTCCATGATTATGAAACTAAGTGCGTGTCTGTTTATGAGCTTGTAATTTACACAAAATTGGTTTGATTGAAATTCGAACACAGTTGTTTAATATCATTTTAAAGGTCTATAAACGAGACAGACGAAACAGTCGAGAAATGTACTGGCAGTGTTAAATGGTAGCCGGACATCGCACCGTATTAAGTGATTGCCAAGTCAAGTTAGAAAAACACAAGGCGTTTCGCTATTGAACTGCTAATATACGCAAAATGCTTTCGCAATGATTGATTTTCAAGGTGACAAAACTTGCTTTTGGCACAACAAAGGTCAGTATTAAGCACAAATTATATTAGAACGTAAATTGAGAAGTTCCTAATGTGTATTTTTATCCGAAATTAATGCAGTTGTACAAGTTTTTAAGCAAGAAACATAATACTGCCTTCGCGTTAGGATCGCAATTTTGAACCAAAATAAAATAAACGTTTGTGGTGACAGATTTATGATACGATAAAGATTTTAGGTACAGGTCACATATGTTTTAATAAATTTAGCTCGCTTTGAATAAAAGTTTAGTTCGTCTAATTAATTCAATGATTTATTAAGTATATTAGTAAATGAAATATAATCAAAAACGAATGGGACAACTTATTTTCTAAATAACACAAAAAGGCTATAATGAATTTTAAAAATATTCCAAATCATAGACACTTTCATACGCGACGAACTACTTTTAAATTGGGTTAGTTCCTTTTTTTGTTATTTATGATGAGGATGCTATTTATGAACAGGTTTTAATAAAATAGGATATTTTATACATATTATAGGCAGGTACACTTTCAGAATTATAGTAGTACTTACAGTAGCTGCTTTTATATTAATTATCACAATGGGAATTTTAGAACTATGAACATTTTGAGCAGGAGGGTATTAGCAGCTGTACGGGGACGGATCTCCGCCTTACAGAATACCGGTGTTCTGTCCCTGCACGTTGGCATCGCAAGGAACCCAGTTTCCTTTGATGCAAGCATCAAGTTTTTTATTTTATAGGGTCAGTCACCGGCGCGTAAGTGATACTTCTGGTGGATACTTCCATCATTATTTTACGTCAAAGATTAAAAAAGTATACCAATTAAATTTGGAACGAATATGTACTTTCTTTAATATTATTTGCGAATGCGATGCGAATTCACATAGAATAATGCAGCACAGATAAAATATGGCCACAGGTAACAAATATACCCTCATCGGACACTTGTGTTATGCTGAAAAGAGATGGCGACATGTTTATGCGTGAGCCACGCCCACTCATGCGCACTTTCGCGACTCTTTTTCTGCATTTACGTAAATTGAATGACAGTCTGTGTGGCTATTGTAAACTTATGCTGGTTGTAACATTAAATCTCATCATTAAATCACACCGTGTGTTTCTTTTTCTTATTATAATAATAAAAGCAAAATACGTATTTTGTTGAGATCCTTAAAATCCAAGGCTTCACCTCGTTTTCATAGTTAAAAAACGCTACATCTTATTTTATATTCACCAAATGGCGTCTTTAATTGGAATACCTATAAATTTATTATCGAAATGTCATCATTTTTAATGCGATCTGAATTTTTTATTCGAATAAATAAATAATAAATAAATAAATATCCTTGGACATTTCACACAGCGCCATCTCGTCCCAAGCTAAGCAACTTGATGCTTGTGATAAGGTAACGAGATGGATGATAAACTACTTATATACTTTTTTGTAAATACATACATATTCTAAATAGAAAAACACCCAGACCCTACAAATACCTGTAGGTCGTTCATATATTTCTTCCGTGCGGGGATCGAACCCGCGACATGCTGCGCAGCAGTCGATCGCTCAACCACTGCGAATGGTATTTTAGTGTCTTAATACTCAGCCCATAGACCCATGCTGAGCCGTGCCTCCACCAGTTAAATGGAGGCTTACTGTGCCACGGTTGTGTGACTAGACGGATTGGCACAGGTATCGAGTGTTCATACACTTCGATCGATTCCTTTTTGTGTTACACGTATAGGCGTGTAATTGCTTTCGTTAATCTGTCACCATCATTGTAACACTTATTTATAGCGCATGGAGTTTCTTGTCGGCTCCTCTGTGTGAAATGGCGTACCAAACCGGTGGTAGACACGATTTGAATAATCTTTTTTTTGTCATTTTGTTTAAATAAATACTTTGACTTAAATACTTCGATTGCTACCATTCTCAAGAATTAAATAAAAAGCATTTTGATTCTGTGACAGGGGTACATTGGATAAAATTGGCGAACCTAATATACACTATTGCGTCCATCTTTTACCGTAAGATACCAGGTAGCAACCTATGTTATACTTAGAACAACTAAACGAAACCCTATTGTACCTATTACGTAAGCTACCTATTCTGTGCGTATCTTGAACATTTCTCACGAAGCATTAGGTGGCATTAGCGATGTGAGTTCAAACTGTCCGTCAATAAAACACGCCAGCCGCCCTGAATGGTGGTCAGACGTTAGGAGCGTAGCAGCTATAAAATCAGAATCCTTTCATGCCATGTAAAGAAAATGCATACGTTACGCCCACGGTATGGGCGGTCGTGGCACTGAAAGCGGGTTCATGCGTGGTAGCGATTTCAAAAAGATAAGATAAGTATGTGAGAGAATCCTAACGCATTATTAGTATAACTTTTTGAAATGTTCAATTCCCTGGTGCTCGAGTTATCATGCTCACATTATGACTCATGACAGTGGTGGCGTCGCGCGGCGGTTCGTTCTCTTCCATGCAATATGGTTGAGGAGGGCGATGGCTGCCGTATGCGTCATGTTTGTGATCAGGTGCCGTTGCTGGGGGTCGGTTGGCTCGGGCATTAGAAGGTTACTATTGTTGACTAGATCTGGTTGATGTTTGGCCCTTTGCAACTATTGCGCGAGTTTGTTCTCACAAATCTGTCTTCAATCCAGTCGTGTACCCAAAAATGGCGATCTAAAACGAGCAACTACATAGTTTCTTGCCAGCTCTTCTCTGTAGAGGTGCATTACGAACCGGTGGTAGATGGTAAATAATTGATTTAAATAAATAAATAAATAAATATCCTTGGACATTTCACACAACGCCATCTCGTCCCAAGTAAAGCAACTTAATGCTTGTGTTATGGTAACGAGATGGATGATAAACTACTTATATACATTTTTAAATACACAATTTTAAATGGTAAATTTTATTTTATTTTATTGTTTGACTTGTCAAAAGAGCTCTAATGAGCCAACTTGATTAAATGAGTTTTGATTCTGATACAGTTACTGAGTAAGGACTCCGCCAATTTGAAGGAGGGGTACTGAGTCAGGCTGGCCTTAGCGATAGGTCAAAAAGTTTTGTATCTTTGTATGTATTTTAGTAGCGATCAAAAAGAAAGTTATTTATATTCAGAATATATTTTGGTCAAGCCCTCTGTCAATCAGACCACACCTCAAAGAAGTCACGTCAGATAACTCACGCGCATCGCGTCTCACAAACACTTTGATGGCGCCAATAAAACGCGAGCCACACCACAATGGGGCCAGCCCTCCCGCCTTGCGTGTCACCCAACGACACTTACATGCGACATATTAGGTATGTTACACCTTGTAAAACATGAGAAACGCGGAATATTTGTTGATTTTGTTTTAATTTAATTGTCAGAATTAAAATACATGGTGTCACCACCTGATTTCGTCCTAAGGGTGTCGTAAGCGGCGACAAAAGGAAATGACAAGGCCGATAACCTAGCCGCACAAAAAGGAAAACTTGATATGAAATCCTGTGCCAACCCGTCTGACCCGCATGGGGCAGTAGGCTAATTACCCTCCATGTAACGGGAGATGGCCCGACTCGGCAGTGGGTCATCTTTGGGCTGAGTAATGGTATTAGTAAAGAGACTCTGTAGTCTTTCCTAAAGGCCGGCAACGCACTTGCAACCCCTCTGGTGTTGTGGGTGTCCATGGACGGCGGTGATCACTTACCATCAGGTGACCCGCTTGCTCGTTTGCCTCCCTCTTTCATAAAAAAAAACTATCTGTTCATTTATAAAACTGTATGTATTGACCTGTATGTATTACTCTGTAGTAATACATACAAGTCAATACATACATCTTATAAATGAACAGATAGTCGCCTAGTTAGCTAGATGGAGATAGACTGGTGATGACCCCCGTATAAATGTTTTTTTTAAACATATTAAAACCTCCATGTACGTAGACAAAACGCCACTTATGGCATGACCACCAAGCCTTTATGTTACAAACGTGATGACGTTATGGCGACCTACCAATAAACCTTTCGAAATTTGAATAATTCGTGACAAGAAATTCTAAATCAGTCATTTGTAGAGTGATTGTCGTACTTACTAGTCATTTGTTTATATTTGAATAATCAACCGGTTTTGTATTGAGTGAGACTGTTGTACACACATGTGATGAAGAGTATTTTAAGGGCTAAAGTGATGATGATTCTAAAGATTAACAGTGTGCTGTAACTAGTTAAATATCAATCCCCCTGCACAGGTTATACACCTGCATCGCGGAAGCAGTTTACAAACATGAAATTCACGAACACAAATCTCCACCCAGACACCCAAACTCAGAGTAAATACCTCTGGGTTACACAAAGACACTAGACCGACCTGGATCTGAACCGAGACCCCTGATTAAAAAGCAGCAAATCGAACGCCTAGACCATCAAGGCAGTCAATTGCATAAACAGAGCTTTTAGGACCAATAACAAGATTGATCATCGATTACTTCTTTATTACTGAAATAAATAGATTTAGGTTATCTTATAAAATAATATATGTTTGTACATAATTGTACAAAACTGGTTTGAAATGTTCTCATAAGCATTATTATCCTTATTTTCACCCATTGAAACCTTCTTTCTTTAGGAACTTATCAACCCACAGGCCTTAAAATACGCGTGGGTTTCACAATCGCAGTCATTCATAAGTTTTAAGCTTAGTATGAGTTGGATCACTGAACAATAACTTATTTCAAAGTGACAAAAAGACCTTAATCTTTTTTAACTAACTTTTACGTCTGCGTTTTTATTCATGGTCACGAAACACCCCTTTGGCGTTGTATGTCCCATATGAACTGGTATGGAGCTGACTATGCGCTTTACTATAACTTCTGAACGTAAGAGAAGAAAAATTATAGGAAAACCAGCGTGGCACAGTGGGCTGAGTTCCTACCAACCAAATTGTAAAAACGTATATTGTTTTCGATTTATACTCGCACCTACTTCTTCTTAAGTCAAAGTCAAATCATTTATTTTGTACACCATAGACACTTACAAATTGTCAACACATTGATAAAAAGATACAATGCCAAGTTCGGAACGCGACCACTGCTGTGAAGAACAGCAAGAAACTCAAATGGGCTTGTAGTTTTTTTTAGTAATAACTATTTACGTAACATATATCTTCTCGTTTATTTCGGGCATTTCGTGGTTCGCTTTGGTATAATGGAACTTTTTGTTTAATGTCGCAGTTTAATAACACAAGACGAAATACTTAGAAAACCCATTAGAAATGTGATAGTACAAGTTATAGGTATCGAAGTTCTGTTACAAGATGGCTGGAGCAGGCATCAAATGCAATTAGTCGGCGGTGCAACGATGTTACGGGTAATACTAGCAACCACATTGGCCAGGATGTATACCGATAATATCATAAAGTTACATGCCAGGCCACTTTCCTTACCGGTTGGGGGGCTTTTGAACCTCGACGGATTGGGTGGGGAGACGGATAGAGTAGAGTAGAATAGAATAGAATAGAAAAGTAGTTAATCAACAGTACTCTGGTGACTCATTAAGTAATATAGGAAGTGTCACCTCTCCGGGTCTCCGTGTGGCGACCGATTTTGAGTACATTGTGTCACCCCATTCCATCGTATCCCATTCCTTCCGCTGCCAAGACCCTGCTTCCACTGGTAATGCTCTGGTAACCTTACTCACCCAGAATACCGCCCAAGGTTGGTGCTATTTAGCTGCAGTATTTTTTAATACAGTACCTGTGTGACAATGGATTCCTGAGGGTGTCCTAACTAACGGGTGACGAAAGAAAATTACAACCTAGACACAACAGACGGAATGCTTGAAAAAACCTGTACCAAATATTACATGCATAGTTAGGTGCTCAGATCTTAGGTAAGCACGAAATCTACAACTGTATACTCGAGTTGAATTGCTATTCAAACAAGAGGTACATGCGCCCGCGCCGGTTCACTGACCATTGGCATAGAAAATAATTTAAAGCAGTAACACAACTCTGACCCTTTCATTTTTAAATACATATTAAGGCTATCAAGATATATGACACGCGGGTGGCATTGTTCTATATTCAAACAAAAATTGAATCCTCGTTGCGCAATTCCATTTCACATTATATTCACTTTTATGGGTATGATATGATTATACCGTAACATGTGACTTAATGACATAGCTCGCAGGACCAACACCCGATGGGGCGGAAAAGTCCTCGAGTGGTGACCGCGTTCCGGAAGGCGCAATGTTGGTAGGCCTCCCACACGGTGGACCGACGACCTGGTTAAGGTTGCCGGAAAGCAGTGAATGCGGCCAGCCCAAGATCGGCCTTTGTGGAGATCCTTGAGGGAGGCCTATATCCAGCAGTGGACGTCTTTTGGCTGAAATGAGGATGATGATGATGATGATGTGACTTAAAGAATTTGCATGCGCGAAATCTAACCGATGCACCAACCAAATTATTTGATTATTATATTTTAAGGAGATGCAACAATTTATGGGCTGCCAAGATACCTCATGCTATGAATAATATTTCTTAACACATAGTTTCACGAAAATTTTAACTTTTTTTAAAATTTGCATTAAAATGTCCATTTTAGATTATTTCATTCCCGTCGTTTCGTATGCTTTGTTGTAGTCGTGTTGACGGAAAATACTAGATGATCACCTGTCATTTGTCTTTAAAAGTAGAGGGGAACAGTTTAGATCTAACTGCCTATACTCGTAATTTTGATTTATTGATAATTTTCCCTGTGCACGTAATATAGATTGTCTTCTTTTCGAGGACCAGTATTCATCAGTTTAGGTGTGACGACATAACACAGACCTGTCAGTATTAGTATTAGGTAAATATCTATGTGATGTAATTAACAAATATTTGCCGCGATTGGAAAGGTTTTTTTACTGCTTATAATGTAAGCGTGCTGTAACTCTGTAGAGCTATCGATGTTATCGCGCGCAGACCCATTGTTTCCTGATAACGTATTCTACACCCCGTTGTTCACTTTCAATTGGCGGTGACTGTACTCCAGACTGCAGGTGTTTGTTAGGTTATTAACGATTATGATTGGTACTTGCAATGTTCGCCTTACTACTCGCCTACATTATAAAACTTTAAGTATTTCCGAACTGAATTCAAAGAAAAATGGATATAGCAGTCTTTTTAATTGCAGGAAATGATTTCTTGACGGTTCTGATCGTGTTCTTTTCTCTAAATCCCAACGTTTCAGACATTTTGCAGTGTCCGTGGTCGTGGGACGACTGACACTGCAGTGTCTGAAACGTGAAAACCTAATACATCATTAGGACTTTTTAACCTAAAAAGAAGGAGATTCACAATGTTTAAATGACCCTATGGCTTCTTTTTGCCCGAGTGTTACCCGTAATAATTGTTGACCCAATTTTGGATATCTGTTATTCGATTACTATTGCTTATCGAAATCGGTTCAGTAGTTTTCTATTTAACTTGAAATATTTTGGCAAAATTATTTCACGAAACACGAATCCGTGTGTTCTTGGACGACTTACTAGTGGTTGGCTACGAGATATATGAAGTAAATATTTAAAAAAAAAATTGATTAATTTCGAAAGATTTTATTTTAAAACAAATCCCCTGCACTAGGTCACGAACACAAATGACACCCAGACTCAGAGCAAGTGCCTCTGGTTTAGACAAAGACACATGCCCGTCAAACAAAGTGTTTATAGTTAGACTGAAATGATAAAGACAAAGAAGTTTCCCAATATGTTAATAATAAAAACATCGTCAAATTTAGTACGTTGTGTATAGATACAACGATACTAGTAATTTTAACAATATCTCGATACCTATTCATGTTAAGACAACACTTAGCAATACTACTAAACTCTATACCGGCAATGCTCATCGCTCCTTGATCATATTAATGAATTCTCTCTCGATAAATTAACGCCTCCCGATACGTCCCCTTCCCGAGGTAAAATCAATTCATTAGGCTTCAAATAAAAAGTCTTTTCCGCCGGACACATTAAGAATTCAAGGTGGTGGATATAAAAAGACCAATGAAGACCACCTACGTTATCTTGGTGGACGGTGGCAACTAATCTTTGGTAGATATTTGTCGCATGTAAATGACCCTCTGATTTACATTTGAGAATTGGGAGGATCAGAATTCGATCGGTTACCTCTTCGATGTTATGTAAATGGGTAACGTGTGTGTGTAAATCTCTGAAAAAAAAAATACTTTTTCACCTACTCGTGTTCTAGAGTAACGTGAAATAAAAAACAAGCGACTTACTGTGCCACTTACTCTTAGGATACCCGCAGGATAGAATGGGGTGAAAGGCATTATGTACTTTTAATCCGCCACCACACCAATATATGTACCTAATTCTTACATAGCCATACACATTCATACTCTGGTAACGCGTTCAAGGTGGCAAGAAATACGAAAAAATAGTTGAAGTACGTTTGACTGGATTTCGAAAATATCAAAATTGTTGAGGAGACAGGGCAAAGTCAGAATATTCCAGTGTTGAGGAAAGACTTCATGCTTAACCCTAAAATGTAAAATTTAAACTCTTAGAATTATTCCCTTGCCCCCTTCACTGGCTTCCTCTCAGTTAAACACACTCTATAAGCCAGAAAAACAGTGGCGTCGCCTTTTCCCATTATAAATTAAAGAGCAAACAGCTAGTTTTGTTCTATTTCAAATTAACCTATAAGTTATGCGTGCCAATTAAAGCCCTGCTTCCATTGGAAACGTGCATTTGATTATCAGAAGAAGTGTGGACTGGTCAATAAGTTCTAATTTAATTTAAAGTCGTTTTTTCATTCAATTAGAGGGCGTTCGTTTAATTTGCATATGCAACACTAAATTCTCTGTCCGGTTAGTAAAAGTAAATCACGTATTTCTAAAGTCATTATTGTCGAACTAAGTAAACCAACCTTATTTCTGTACTACCATAATGCCATTCCATAAAAATATCAGTTTCGACCAAAGCTAAACGGACTGGAAATAATATTATATTTAAATACATTATTTAATTTGAAAAATCGTGATCTAAAGTATATATTTATCTATACAATGATGTTATTTAACTATCATTCATTTCGTTTTTAATTTAACTAGTTGATGCAACTTAGACTTATTTGAATTGCACAAAATGCATTTAAATACTCCTGCAAAAATAAATTTAATTTAAACCAAAGTTGCATGTATCCGGCTCCATTGGCGCCTTGTTCGGAGACGCGGGCCCACCTTGATTTTCTTTTTCGCCATCACTCTGAAATGAAGTACCTTCGTCCATACGTTATGCGGAAGTGGACAGCCGGACTGAAATGGCCGCTGCGTCGCTTCCGGTACCACCCCCACCCTCGCAGGCTTTAATTAAAGGCCGGTAAGGTTTTAACACGTCTGCACCTTTGAAGGCACCCGTCTACGATTGAATCGAGTGGGTTTTTTTAGGGGGTGGTTTAAGGGTGATTGTTGCACAAAGGAACGAAGGGGTTGATCTGTCTGTGATGTTTGGGTTTCGAGATTTTTCGCAGGAGTAGGTAGGATTAGATAAATAGATTTTAATCTGAAATTAGTTTGTTTTTAATGTTTCGGCCTTTTTGATCGTAGAATAGTTGGGAATGACAAAGATTAAGTATTTTATAAAATTTTAATGACTGCAGATATTATTATATACATTAATTTGCGGTTTTTATCCCATAACTGATCCATTACGTATACGAGCCTCCTCCATTTCCTCCACAAATTAGTCGATCTTCATTATTTCTCTAGACTTTTATTTTAGGTATATAGCCTGCCTATTTGGTCTAGGGGTTGGATGTGCTACCATTGGATCACGGGTATCCGGTTCGATTCCGGGGTCGGGCAAGTGTCTTTCTGTAAACCAGAGGCGAACCAGTGAATTTCATGTTTGTAAATTGCCCCCGCGATGCCTAGTGCAGGAGTTTCGTCTATAAGCCACCGCGAACGGATCGTTTACGAAGTTTCCCAAACGACAGATGGCCCGCGCAGACAAATAGTGGTAGGTTTTAGTGGGTAAACCGGTCGCAATCACCATCTCATCGCGACCGGGACTCCCACATACTCCAGCGCCGTCCCCCGGCTGAGGACCTATAAAAGGTTTCTATATAAAAAGGAGTTTCGTTTAGACACCCGTTAGACACTTTTAAAATAGAATGCCATGTGTTCTAAATCATTAATCAATGTCAAAAAATTATTGTTGCATGCATTTCTAGTTTTTCGCTTATTTCAACAATTTGTATCAATATTTTCTATTGTTTCAGGTGAGTCTACCTACATGTTTATCAACCGATTCAAATGCTTACGGTAAGATTTCAAATAAATTTAAGACAAGTTCTATTCACACTTACTATATTAATATAGACATTTTATGTATAAAAAAATTGTGCATTGCCCAATATTTAATTATACGGACAGCAAAATCGACTTAATGCGGTACCATAAAACGCCTATAAAACTATGAATGACATAAATTTTACTTCGACATCGCAGAGAAAGAAAACAGCTTTAAAATAACGGAAATCTTTATTCTATATCACATTGTATAAATTCGTGACATGACAATGTCAATTGAGTTTTATTGTTTAAACCTTTATGACTATTATTATAATGGGATAATCTATTTATAGTCGAATTATAATACAATTGTTATTTTGAATATAAAAGCGGCAGAATACGATTTTAGTATAGCATAATAATACGGTTTGTATGATCGTTGGAATTTATTAATTTATGGGAAATTGTCGTGTGTAGGCGACTTCAACTGTTTGTGTAGAAGTCTTTATTGCACCTATTTCTAATTCATGTAGGATTATTATAGAAAACATATGAAACAGAATAAGAAGAGGAAATAAAAGAGAATGGAACAACAAATTATTGACTTCTTCATAGAACAAGCACCCATTGCTATTATGATATATGACGATCAAGCGGTGCCTGGTGGTGACGAATTAAGAATACATAGTGTCACCACCCCATTCCAACTTGATGGTGTCATAAGAGCCGAAAAAGGCAATGACAGGGCCGATAACCTAGCCGTAAGGGAAGGAGAACTCGGTACGAAACCCTGTGCCAACCCGTCTGGCTAGTGTGGCAGAGTAGGCTAATAACCCTCCCTCTGATGGAAGAAGGTCCGACTAAACAGTGAATCAATTATGGGCTTAGTAGCAGGACTAGTAGAAGACCGAAGCCCTAAACATACTAGTTAAACAGAAATAAACTCTACAGTCAAAGAACAGTGATAGGCTATTTTGACAGTTTTGGAAATCTACTAATACAATCTTGTCGATCGACATGATCCGAATAATCTTAAATAAAATTTTTTGAATCTTACATAGATTTTTTAAAATAACTGGCTCGTGCACTATAAGTCAATGGCATCAATGTAACACTTCCTTTCATAAATAGACATGAATAAAAGCAATTGAATTCTTAATTAAATTAGTTATGAAATATGTTTCAGAGACATGAAAGGTCAAGAAATTGTGTCATAAAATTAATTACTTATTATTTTTTTTAAGCCTAAGTTTTTTAAAAAGAACTAAACTAAGAAATAAATTGTGAACTTAAAACGTTTTCACGCAAGAAATAACCGATTGGAAATCAAAACTGTTCTAAATGTTTAATTTGTACCCTTTTAACGATCGCTAGCAATGGGACCGCGCTTTACATTCATAAACATATTTTTATTAGGTCTATTACTGGCCAACGTCACGTCTCATACCTTCCAACAAAACAAGTTCCAAATTTTATAATGTAATATACCCAAGAGTTCATCGGCTATTATGACAGTTCAGTAATGAAAGCTACATGACTTATGTCTATAATATCGTAAACTTCTATACTTTAATACATTTTTGTGATTGTTGACATACTGATGCTTAGTGTTATATTTTTACGGTGGGACCATGGGTTTATAGCAAATTATGTTCTATATTTGACGTTTAATGTTTTTATTGGCATTAAAATGCGCGAGTTGAATCAATATTTTATATACTTACGACCTTTTAGAAGGCATATAATAGTTTTGTTATGTCATTTTAGTTTAGATTACCAAAATGACGATAAGATTTTACAGAATGGCTTCATTAGAATAAATTGTTGATGTTGGGATGACGTAGTATTGTGTGCACTGTGTATTATATTAAAATTATTTTGGGTTAAAATGAATTTACAATTACTGTATGTCAGTGTTAATGGTGACATTACGTCCGGCGCTTTAGAATATTTTTAAGTGTCCAACAATTAATATTTGTGTATTAGACTGATAAGAAGCCGGATTTAACATTTTCCCATTTTCGTAAAATAGCACAGTAGTTGGGGTAAGTTCGTATATGTCATCAACCAACCGAATTCCTTCTCCGTCAATCACCGCCAGTGAGACACAAAAATCGAAACATCAAATTAGATCTGTTAGTAAATATTTTGATGGTTTTCGAATACTTAGAATCACATAAACACTAGCAGCGACAGAATTAAAAATATGGTCTGGAGCCAGAAGGCCTGTCATAAGTTTTTTCTCAGCCAAACCTGTGTATCAGATGGATAAATTCATCAAAATATTGACGTCATAGTCGCGTCAGTTAAATTAGCGTACGCTTGTGACGGCGAACTGGCGATAGTGACGTCACAGGACGTGCTCCGCTTATCAGCGGCCCTCAGTGACGGCCTGTTACCTGTATTGACAATGCATGCATGATGATAATGCAGACATGAATGGATGGACAAATAATAATATTTTTTATTATGTGGACTGCTGTTTTAATTATTATTCAGCAGGTACCTACTCTACTTTGCCAATCGGCATATTGTACGGATGGCGATGACAGTATACTTTTCGGTCTGCTTGTCTGTCTACTACTACTATTTAGCCCATAAATGACCCACTGTTGAGTCGGGCCTCCTCCAATTACATGGAGGGAAAATGTGCCACGCTGGCGAAACGGGTTGGCACAGTGTGTCTTATCAAGTTTCCCTTCTCTTGTGGCTAGGTTATCCGCCTTGTCATTTCCTTTCGTCGGCTCTTACGATACCCTCAGGATGGAATGGGGCGCTGACATTATGTATTCTTAATCCGTCACCACACGGACTGGTCTGTCTGTTGCATCGTAATTCTCGAATCGGTTAACTGATCTTGATTATTTGGTTATAGAGTTTTAAATGGAAAGTGACAGAAGTTTCTGTAAAATGATTTAAGTCAAATTCCTTCAGTCAATACTTGAACATAAATAAAATTAGGCTGTTTTTTACCTTTTCAGTCCTCACTTCGGATGTATATTAATAAGGTAGTATATCAATTTGATTTCTCTTTTAATTAGACAGCATCCATTGCTGTCCCACTGCGGCGTATGACAGCCGCATTAACTTGTCGACCAGCCATCGACGTGAAATGATAGCTATGTTATATAGCACTGATTTATACATAATCAGAGAGAGATTTGAAACCAGTTAACTGTCATTTGATGTCCCGAAATGATAATAATTATTAAAATTACCTGTGTCATTTAAAAATAATATGACACTCGTTTGTTTATTGTAGCGGTAACAACATGGAAATGTGTCCAGTTTTAATCTAATGTTTGGAAATGTTACTATATTACATAATATTATATATAAGTATCTAGTATAGATATCATCGATAATTCGGGGAGGCCTATGTTTTGGGGAGGCCTATGTCCAGCAGTGGGCGTGCATTGGCTGTTGGCTATTATAGATAATATTCCGTAGGGTCACCCCATGCCATCCTGATGGTATCGTAAGAGTACATTCCCGTCGGGTAGCTGCGGTTGTCCTACCTCTTTCGAATGTTCACTACTCCTCATTATACTTATTATGCCGTCTTAAAATTATGATATCCCGTCTTAAACACGTATATGCATATATTATTTAATACCAGTTCCGTACCGAAATAAATATAATTCCAGTTAAACAAGCCGTGATTTATGTGTATGTAGGTTTATGATGTATTAAGGCCTCACGGTATCAAGGAGCGTTCACACAGCCCACTGCCGCTGACAGAAATGTGTTTGTTACAAGTCACAAGGTTTTGAGTTTTTGATTATAAACTTAAACCAACTAAAATTAGTGTAATTTGTATTTTAGTAAAACAAGTGTGAGTATAAATAAACTTTAACTTTCAAAACAATATGTACTGTAATCACATATATGTATAGTCTAGGCACAAGCCAACGTAGAAATTGGCGATTAACCATCGTATATGACCATTAAAAAGAGTTTTGTGATATAACCTACGTAAATAAAGTTCCTTTTGAGTTTGAGTATCCCATAGTGCTTTTGGTAATTGGGCGTCAAGATTTTACCGGTTAATATTATGAGCAATATTTTTTATAGGTACAGGATGTTATAAATCCTTCAGCCGCAAGAAAAGTATCGATAAGACTACTGATACAAATACTGCGTATATAATTTCAGAAAAATAAAGCTTGGTTTTCCTCGAAATGTTGGTGATAACTAGAGATATAAGCACAAATAACTAAAGAAACCTAATGGAACTCAGATTACTTAGGTTGTAGAATAATAACTATAGCTACTCGGTTGTCTTTCAGAGGAACCAACGTTTTGAAATAAATATCTGGTTCAGTTAGTCATCATCTCACTAATACTTCAAGAGAAAAAAACATTAATTTTTTTATTGGGATGAAATAGAGTCTTTTTTCCGCCCTGTATAATGCACTAGATTTTCACACGGCTTGGCTCGCGTTCTTTCAGATTGTGTAGTTTAAATTCTCCCTCCACACTCCCTCTGGTAGCTATAGGCTTGCACCACCGGCCAAGTCGGAGACAATTGGCACGTCACCGCCAGAGGTCGCTTTTGCAAGTAACCACAAATCACGGAAGGGCCGCCGCTGCCCGGTCGCCTCCGCTGGTCAAACGTCGGTTCATATGCAAGCACCGCTATAATGTCATTGATATGATATGGTATCTTGCATATATGGATGTAAGCGTTTATACTGTGATAATTTTGTATGAGTATTTTACATATCGGGCTCCATCAGCTGGCTCAAAGACAAATAGAGAGGGCTATGCTCGAAGTTTCCCTGCGAGATCCAATAAAAAATGAGAAGATACGCAGCAAAACCAGAGTTACCGACATAACCCACAGGATTGCCAAACTTAAGTGGCAATTGGCAGAGCGTATAGCTCGCAGGACTGATGCCCGGTGGGGCAGAAAAGTTCTCGAGTGGCGACCGCGTTCCAGAAAGCGCAGTGCTGGTAGGCCTCCCACACGGTGGACCGATGACCTGGTTAAGGTCACCGGAAAAAGAAAAAGAGCCTTCGTGGAAATCCTTGGGGGAGGCCTATGTCCAACAGTGGACATCTTTTGACTCAAATTATGTTGATGAATTTACCTGAAACGACAGGTTCACTACTACAAAGTTTCCCTTTTAATGGTTTTCTTACTAGTATAGCCGCCTCATACAATAGCCTCAGGAGGGAAAGGGTTGGAGACACTATACTACTTGGCTGTGTAAAAGTAAAAAGCCTAGTTTGATAAAAAACTCTTCGTGCCGTCCTGTCCCGAAAACTCCTTTGGAATTAGTGTATTAAAGACAGGTGACATGTTTTTTTTTTAATTTTTATAACGTGGTACCGTTCTTTCTATCAGAACTGGACACCTATCTAACCCAACATTAAGAAGGACTCTATCAAACTGTAGGTACATAAAGATCAATTTCTTAAATAGGTATATAATGAAGTGATAGTAAGACGCGGAAACTTCCAACTGGTTATAAATAATTGCCAAAGCATTCGTAATATCACCTTCTCGTTTCACTGGCGGCCTGTCAATTGCTCATATCTACTGCAAATTGCCTCATTACTCAGAGGGAAAGGGTTTTAATCTGTGGTAGAGACTGAGCGAATGAGCGGAGTCGCGTCGGATGCGATTTATCAAGAATCTTTGTAGGTGTGCGAGATTTGTTTGGTAACATTTACTACTACTACTCGGCCCATAAATGACCCACTGCTGAGGAGGGCCTCCTCCTTACATGGAAACTTCTAGCCAGAGTCATCTTGGCCTAAGATTGCCCTCTATAGCGTCGAGCCTCGTACTGAGCCACGCTAGCTTCGTATAAAGGTTTCCTTCTTTTTCTATCTCAGCTCAGAAATGACCCACTGCGGAGTCGGGGCTCTTCCAACAACATGGAGGGTAGGCTAATTAATTGCCTACTGTGCGTAGGGTTTAGTATCAAGTGTTTAAATCTGTCCCCACACGAATTCCTTCTCCTAAAGTCGGGTTATCTGCCTCTTGTCCAGCTGTTTCTTTAGCCATCTTTCAAGATACTGCAATGCTGACAGATGTTAGTCTAGTGGCATAGTGTTACATTCGCTATCACCCGGTCAGCCAATATCTATAAATGACCTACTACTCAATTGGATCTTCTCCATTTTATAGACAAGGTGGTTGAGCAGATTGACACAGGCTTTTAAATCAAGATATGTGCGAATTTCCTTGCACAAAAATTTTAATATACAAAGGGCCCGTGATTGATATCTCTGTACTACGTACTCTTTCAACAATTAACTAAAATTTCAATAATTTAGTTTTAAATGTCACAAGATAACATTAATGTAATTAACCACTTCCATCTCGCCTTGAAGTCGTATAAAGTAGAAATAAGACGGAACTGAAACAAAGTAACTAAAACACTGGAACGTCCCTCTCAGGTCTTATAAACATCAGTCCGTCACTCCCAGGGTAGTCGTCAACGGAATCACTGCAAGACTTGCATGCCTGTGCTAGACAAAGCTAGAACTAGCGGCGGGATCGCCAAGTGCGAGTGAGAGATGCAAAAGACGTTTTGCAGTCGTCATAATTTCGCTCGGCAGACTAATAATAAAGATAAACCGGGAAAGGGTAGGGCTGGCACGGAAATGCTGGCGTGATGCTTAATGAGAACTTCGTGTTTTGCAGGTCGATGAAAACTTGGGCTGAGTTATGGATTTGTGGCAGTAATATAAAGATTTAGTGGTGCAATATGTTATGAAGGGAAAAGTGATACTAGTTTGTTCATTCACTGTCTAATAATAGGTTCACACAGTTAGTTCCCACAAATTCACCAACTCCGCACAACGTGACTGGTCGAAATGTTTCCATGAAATATGTTACTTTCAATAAATGATGGTAAACAATGATGACGAAATAAATGTGCACTAGGCTCCTTTCGCGGCTTTATCGGTACACATTTCGGGCTTGTGCTAAATAGTAATGATCAGCCAAGATAAGTAATTACTAATTATGTATGAGAAATAAAAAAGATTCTATGGTCGTTTTTTCGGTTAAATTTTTCCTTAACTTTGGCACTGTAAAAAAATTATTACATAGTAAATTTGGTTGAGTTATAAAGTTGCATAATCAATTATAAAATATAATTTTCTTTGTTTGAAACCTTTTTACATGTACGCGTGGCTTAGCAATGATATGTAGCTTTTATAGGGTCCTTGAATTATCTACTCATATTATGTTTATTTAATTATTAAGTTGTTTTTAATCTAATAGCAGACAAAGAAGTATCCGTACGGTCGGTGAAGTGGTAACCCTAGTTTGAAAGTCCTAGTGTACACCAATGCGACGTTTTTCGCCTAACTGTGTTTTTGGGGTTAATATTCTTTTAACTGTGGGGTGGGGTTAAACTTGAACTATGGGTCTAGACCAATCAAATTAAATTGAATTTTCACACACAATTTGTTTTCAAACTTTTATTGTACCGCAATAAATTTTAAATATCATCTTTGATTACTCATTACACAATTGTAGTTATAATGGGTAAATAAAATAATCCAGTTGTAAATTAATATTTTTTCTAAAAGTTCCATAAGTAAGTTATTTGCAGTTGAAAATAATTCTACTGTTTACTTGATCTCATATTAAAGAAACTTGAAAATTCGTAGTCATGATACATATAATATCTAAACTGGCTGCGCCCTGCGGTTTTACCCGCATGGTGATGGAATTTATTATATATTAATGATATACTACTCTAAACTAAACTACTAAACTCTAAACTACTCTAAACTTAATGTTATATTTTGGACAATGTACACAATATCTTAATAAATTGTAGCCTATGTGTTATTCTGATGTATAAGCTATGTTATTGTAAAGTTGAATAAAAATCCATTCAGTAGTTTTTACGCGAAAGAGTAACAGACATCCATCCATCCTTACTTACAAACGTTTATAAAATTAGTAGGAAGTACCTACGCTCGATGCACTGGTGCGAATTAATTTATTTTAAACGTCAGTATTTAATATATTGTTCAAACCAAACACCTTTATATTAGCATTTCTTTATACTATTCGAAAAGATATTCTAGAAAATTTCAAATATTTTACAGTAAAAATTTAATTAACAGCTGTTATAATTTATTAAGCTATTAGTATTTATATAGTATAACGTTAATTTACTTTACAATATTTCAATTAACGGACAGATAAACTTTTATATTTATAGTTACTTCTAGAATAAGTCTGGAAAGCTAATTTAAACTTCTTCTTTAGCGCACAATCTTCATTCCAATGGACGCAAACTCTGCACTGCATACATAAATATTACCCACGACTCGTCCACTCATAAAGACACCCCCCTTCCTACATCCTCTCGTTACAGTGGGCCTACGGGGTGCAGTATATTTTTATTTATCCGAGATGATGCCTTGCTACTCTGATAGCTTTACTCATCTTTGTGCCCATCCTCTATATCCATTTATCCTCTGTTCCGGATCTGCCAGTAATACGTGGCGAGGTGGTAAGCAACTCAGAAGTTTATTTGTATATGTATATAATACTAGCGACCCACCCCGGCGGGTGCAATGATGAACATCTAAATTTATCAGTCTCTACAATATTATGAACATATTATACGTATAAACCTTCCTCTTGAATCACTCTATGTATTAAAAAACCGAGTTAGTTTTAAAGATTCAAGCATACATATGGACGGACAGACGACAGCGACTTTGTTTTATAATATGTAGTGATAATAACATCTGGAAGCGTCAAGCTGAAGACACGGCGCCATGGCGGCCCATGTCCAGCAGCGGACTTGAGTGGGCTGACGATGATGATGATTTTTTAATATAATTTTATATTAGTTATGCCATCATTATAAATGCAAAAATATTGACGTATATATGTCAAAGCCAAAAAAGCGTTTATCTACCATTAAATAAAATCTTTGTAGCGCGACCGATACTCATCAACTAATAGTAAATAACTCTCAAACGAGACATAAAATAATATTTAATATCCCACTTAAGTAATACGTTTTAATTTAATAAAGAAAAAGGTGTTTGTAAAATACTAGTGTGAATTAATAACAGTATGTAAATTCGCGAGATAGTTTCTAAAACCTGTTACACACGATCACAATCCGCGTCGCTACGTCACGTCACACGACGAGACGTGTCAGTCACACGTGATGTGCGACAAGTAAGTGTCATGACGCGGCGAGTACATTTATTCCTTGAGAGAGAGAGATTTACAGAAGTATGTAGAAATTACTACAATTCGAATAATAATAATAATAATAATATTTATTCAAAAATCATTTTTTACACTATAGTAACTATAAATGCAATATTATACTAACTGTGCTATGCTTTAAGTGCCTGAACTAGGAAAACCTGTGTCTCAGGCGTATTGGGCTATAATTTTCTTAAAAATAATCACTTTTCACTTCATTATTAATACACTTTTCGTAACGTGTTACTAAGAAAAAATGCTTTAGCAGGTACAGTTAATTTACTAACAATAATAGCTATATTTTATTTTAGTACAATTAATAACTTCTCTGTATCTTCGTACGATAGATTTTGAAGGACATCTTTCAGTACTTTTTTGCACATTCTATAGTTGAGTGGATAGATGTCTGTTATTGCATTTAATTTATTGTATAGAATTGGTCCTAAACAAATATAAAATTTTGATGTAAAAGCATGTTTTGTTCGTCTGTTTTGAGGGCAAACTATATCCTTCCGTCTCTTATTCAAAATGTCAGTGCTATATGGAAGAGACGCATGCTGCTTTAGTACAGTGCCCAATATAAATAGTTGCCGAACTGTTAGTACTTTACAGGATTTGTAAAGGTGGTTAGTGGGAAAGAAGAAAGGGCGAAAAGTAGATACCTTAAGGATTGCTCTCTGCGCCCTCTCAATAGATATTAGTAACGATTTACTTATTCCACCCCAAGATGTAATACAGTAGCTTAAAATTGATTGGCATAACGCAAAGTAGACCTGCCAAATTATTTTATTATCAGCGATATACCGAAGCTGTTTAAAAACGAAAATCAATTTGCGAAGTCTGCTATTTAATACGTCTACGTGTTGTTTGAAACTAAGTGTTTCATCTATAATGATACCTAGATATTTAATGGTTTTGGTATTTTGAATCATAGGGCACCTGCATTGATTGGTAGAGTTTCTGCAATAATGAGCGTATAGAGGAAGATTATTTGGTATCACTGACTTACGCATGGAAAATCTAATGTAGTGTGTTTTGCTGGCATTTAATGTTAGTAGATTTTGCTGAAGCCATTTATTAACAACATTAAATCCCTGTTGTGCGTATCTAAAAGCGTCTTCTTGACATTCAGCTGAGAAAAGAAGAACTGTGTCGTCAGCGTAAGATATGATTGTGCCATGATCCAGCCTTAAATTGCAGAGGTCATTCATATAAATCAAGAACAAAGTCGGTCCTAGTATACTTCCTATACTACTATGAATATCGATGCATTAAAAATAACCAGTCAGTTAATGTCTCTACACAAAATTGGAGGAGGTAACAGTAGGATTTTTTATGGGGTGAGATGATCTATCTGATGACTGCGTTGTTGATTTAGGGATTGGATGTGCTTGCTGCCTTTGGATCACGGGTGACCGATTCGATTTCGGGTTCAAGCGCGTGTTTGTGTGAAAACCAGAATCACTGGCATCTGTGTTTTGGTGTCATTTGTGTTCGTGAATTACATTGTAAACTACCCCCGCGATACAGGTCATACGCCAAGTGTTTCGTTTTATTATAAAATTATAACAATTGTTAACATCATTAATCAGAATAAGATACATTATTCAGTGCTTACGCGTGTATCTGTTTACTATTATATATGTAATATACCCAGTCTGAATAGTCGATTCCCTTTAAAATGCCACATTATTTTCTTCCTATCTTATTTCAACTCTGCGCATACTTTCGCCTACGTCAACCAGAAAATCATGTCCTCATTTAATTAGCCTAATGAATTCCATCTCGGGTAGCAGCGGATTAATTAAAGGCATAGCACGCCCTTGCGACTACGCGACAAGACACGGCGATCTCGCGGTCGCTGTCGCTGTTGCGACGTGCGACAAGTTGTGCGTGTGTACATAGTCTTATTTCTTTGCGCGTTTTAGATACAGAAGGTTTTAATTGCGGTGATTATGGGCACAGTTTACTACAGATTTTTAAATGACTTTTAGCTAAGGTGATTTAAAGTTAATTTATAACTAGAAACTAAATTGTGTATTGTTGTTTCTTATGTAAGTCTAGGTGACTTACTTATGAAATATCCACACCAAAGTTTCGATGGTTTAAATCATAATATATTTGCCGCGATTTCAATCAGTTATTTGCGAATCTGTTTTCCTTGTTAAGTGTTAATACCTATTACATAGACGTTACATAGTATTCACGTTAACACTCAAGCTGTCGTATCCACGATGCAGACGAACCCCGATGTCGTTGGTCCTGCTTTCCACACGTGCGTTATCAAAGCAGCGAATATTCTAAACGCTTGTTAGATAGTGAGCAAAGTATCTAATATGATCGCGGCGTCCGTAAATCGGTCGATAGCGCACGGCGTCGGCGCAGGTCGTGCATCAGATATGCGCGGGCTCCGCCACGCCATCTATCGTCGCGCACCAACCGATCTGAGTAACGAGTCGATCTCGCGGATAAATCGTCCACGTCGCCTTTCCCCGTTCGATGCTTGTTAGGCACCCGTAATTAATGGTAGCTCTCGATCGCTTGCTCTCTATTATGATTTTGTATGGCCGGCTGTTGTTAGGCCCGCTCAGCAACTGATTTCCAGCTGCTAGTCCGCGGGCAGGTTGTTAAGTCGGCGTTCACTTGCAAAACATAGGATCAGGTATAGTAGGTGAGACTTGCAATATGTGTAAGTGCGCTTTTAAAAAGCATGGCAGGCAGTAAAAAGTTTGGCATTGAAATGGTTTCGTTACTATATTTTATTATTTTTTAATATATTATGAAGCATAAAATGTGTACATTTAAAAAGCAACTATCTAAAAAAAAAGGTCACTGCAGTGTTCCCGTTATATGAGAGGTCCATTAGATGCCTGTAGCACCACAGAAGCGTCCTTAGTCTTCTAGTTCTTAGTGATAACAGTGAAGCATTTAAATGCGTCGGAGCTATTTTAGGGTTGATTCAAAGAGTTAAAGATATCCACATTGAAAAGATCGAGTTACTTATTCAGTAGAAAAAAATGTCATAAATGGCTCATCACTACATAGTATAAAACAAAGTCACATTTTTCTGTCCGTCCCTATGTATGCATAAATCTTTAAAACTACGCAACGGATTTTGAAGCGGTTTTTTTTAATAGATAGAGTAATTCAAGAGGAATGTTTAATGTATAATATAATTGCACCCGTGCGAAGCCGGGGCGGGTCGCTAGTAATATATAAAGGAATCGACGCCATATAATTGAATCAATAAAAAAATACTGGTTTCCGCTACTACTATTACTCATCCCATATATGACCCACTGATTAGTCGGACCTCCTCCCGTTACAGGGAGGGTAATCAACCTATTGTGCCACGTTAGTCAGATGGATTGGCACAGGGATTCGCATCAAGTTTTACAAACAAAAAAATATTGCATGTTATTTATACAATAGAAAATCTTTCACGAAGCTGTATGTATTAACTTATATCATAGGGTGCTTAAGAGCTAACACACAAACGGTAGACACGTCATTGCGCAGTGTGACAGATAAATGGTTGGTCGCGCGGATTCTTACGAAATCCGCAGACATACGGTCGGCCAATGCCTGACCCATAGCGTTCTGTGTCTCATACGAAGCCCATAAATTATTCTAAATCGGGCCCCTATTAGATATTCAGAGGTTCTGGTGCATTTTACTAAAACATTCCCGAGGCTGATCGTATATCAATCGTTTCGATAGCGTCTCGTAGTTTTGGTTCCAGGAAACAATGCGTGCGACTTGCTACCTGTTGCTGTCACTCGCGATTTGTGGTCGCGGCCGCTTGTGTGCGCTACCCTTTACTTTCGTCAGGAGTTAGGGTTAGCATTTTTGGGGAAATACTTTTATGGTCATGTGTAGATATCCAATATGATTTGAAAACATGTCATATATTTGTTGATTAAAGAACTGCTGCGTCTGCATTAATCTGCTATGTGCATCTTAGATTATTTATTTACGTTTTTCGCATAACACAACTTTAGTTTGGACAATTGTAACTAGCTACTTCATCAAACCCCATTGACAAGAAACATTTAGAATCTTCGTTCCAACTAATAAATGTACTTCTCCTCAGCCTATAGATGACCCTCTGTTGAGACCGGCCTTCTCCAGTTACATCGAGGGCAGTTAGCGTACTGTGCCACACTGGCGAGATGTAAATTTACTATTTAAATTTAATTACTACGAATTTTAGACTTGGGTTTATTCTTGGGACAGTTAATTTCTTGTGCAGTCCTTGGTGTATAGATTCATTTACACTTTTTTATACAAATATAAGAATACTTAAGTTACTTAATAAAATAACAAACATTAAATTCACACTTAAGTAACCTTTCAGCGATTTCTCCCAAATGGCAAATGTGTTTTTCCCTTGCCAACCCTAGCGGCTTAGAAGACAAGGCAGAGCACACACGCGCGATTTCAATGATATCGTCTGCATAAATCTCGGCCGTGGTAAGGCACGATGGCCGCTTTTGTCTGTCTCGCGATACGGCGATATACGCCGCCGTTCATTGTATTAAAATATTTTTAAATTGGTGTACTAGCTTAGGTGGGAGAGGTTTTGCATAACTCCAGTGCACACCCACAGCATATTCTGTCATCAGCATCTTCGCCCATAGTGATGCCGTTGTTATTTTCTCCAATTTCATGAAAAGGAGTTAGCCTACGTTTCCCAAAGACAGTTTATCACAGTCTACTTGAGTAAAAATTTTATCCCCTTGGATATATTGAGTCCGACTAGTGTCAGTCGGTCGTATTACGATCAAATCAGCTTAATTGATAGTGCCGAATTTTTTTTTTTTTTTAATTACAAAGCATTTCTTTTCATTTCTTTTCGTGACCGTTTATTTAAAAATTATAAGTGCTAAAGAACAAGAGACAGCTCTTCAATGTGGAGCAGTATTTTGAACCGGTGGTAGCATAACACTGAACGGATTAAAAGCGTTCTCAAACAAACCTAATTGATAGGGTAAATTTTGCATTATATTTTTTTATACAATACATCTAGTGCGGAGCTAGATACAACTGTATCGTGCGAAACTTTAACAAATATCTTATTCATAAACTACATCCTTATCCAGTACAAGTACTTAAGTTACTTGTCAGACCTTAGATCTGGCAGCATACAGAAGCGGCCCTTATACCAACCAACAACGTATTACATTGAAAAAATGAAAGACAAAGTGTTCTAATATATCATAGCGAAGACATGTCGAAATTTTCTCATCTTTACAACGTCCATGTTTCACCTACATTGCGGCAATGCCGTCAATCATGACGTCACGGCAGACGGCGACAACGCGACATGTTTATTCAAATCTCTTTGCGCCGTCGTAATATATGAAATTTATAACCGTCATCTAAAAACGGACTGAAGTGCAGAGCGGTTAGAGTCACGCCACACTGTCTGTGCGAGCGGACCGTAGAATAGCCTAGTCATATTTGTTAATTTTATTTTGCATACAATTTTTTTTTAGACGATACTCCTGCACTGTACCCTATATCGCCGGGGCAGTTTACAAACACGTAATTCACGAACACAAATGACACCCGGATAGAGAGCAAGTGCCTCTGGTTTAGAAAAAGGCACTTGCCCGACCCCGGAATCGAACCCGTGACCCCTTGATCCAAAAGCGACACTTCCAACCCCTAGACCAATGAGGCAGTTAAAGCAGGCATTTTAAGTGATGTTCACTAGAAACAATACGTTTTTAGTAAAGTAGTAAAGCTGTTTTTAGTAAAAAACGTACCGTGAGAAATCATGTCAATGAATATATCATAAATTGTTCTAACTATCGTATCAAACGAAATAATACACCAATTAAGTCGCTGTGATTTGGGAATAGATTAAAATTAGTAAACCACCCAAACTAAACCACAAATTCGTTAGTCTTACATAATTATAGTACAACCAAATATCTATTTACGATGAGAATATTCAACACTACTGTACATAATGGTATTTGATAAGTAAAATCAAATCTACAATGTAGAAGCATCTTTACCATTATGACAAAACTTAGTATTACATAAATATGAATGATCGTGATTGGGTTTATTCTAAAGTCGGTTATTTGTGATGACACGACCATAACTATAATTTATGTCATAAAAAGTAATATTCATCTTTGTGTGAGAACTAACATTAGCAGCAACTTGGGCAGTTGTGTTGATTGCCGATATTGTTTGTGATCGATTCATATGTTCCGCAACAAATCGATAAAATAATTGCCGTAGATAAATTAATAAATTGATTCTCTAATCAATCCGTAACATTTGAAATTGCTCGAAAAGTTCTCACTGATTTTTATGGATGTGATTGATTTTGGACCGGTATTTAGTTTGGTTACATGGTTTTCTTGTTAAATCACCATTTCTTAAGACATGAAAATTGGTACCATTTTTGACGTTTAGTTTTACGTCGACATTTTTGGAGCCACGATGCCATCTGGAAATAATGAGGTTTTGGAGAAGTAGAAGCTTTTTAAAGTGTTTTTTTTTTAGTTTACTCTTTAGCGACACTACTATTTTTAATTTGAAATGGAATTAGATTTCATTTCTATGAGCTGGGTTTGGATACAGGAATATCAAAACAACTAGTAAAAAAAGCGTATTAAAATACCCATGTACTAGAGATTTGTATCACACGTTCACAAACATGTTATTCACGAACACAAATGACAACAAGACCCAGTAAGTGCCTCTGGTTTACACAAAGAACCCGACCCCAAACTGGGGACCCGTGACACTAAGGCGGCACATCGAACCTCTTCACCAACAGTAAGGAGTAATTTTACGAATGTGAACTTTACACTGTCTAAAACTTGATTCGAATTTAATTTCCTGACTTCATATTTTTCATTGTTACCTTGTGTGTATTCTTTTCTATGTAATTTTATAGATACAATTCTTTAATCGTCGTAATTGCAAGATTCAGAGCAGAGTACTGACTAAGTCTACGTGTCCGCTTGCACAAATTGATTTTTTGAAGTGATAGTCGAGGTAAAGGATTGGTACTATACGCACCTGGACAAAGCTTTAAGCAAAAAATAAAGGTACATTTTTGAATGCCAAGAATGTAGGTAGTTAGTATAAGCTTTGTTAAAGTCTCATCCGTTAAACGATAAATTCAACTTAGACCATGAACCTCATTACGTCCGTCCAGTGGACGCTGTGCTGCATGATATAGTAAGTCATAAATTGGACGGGATGACACCGGCATCCATCGCGGGCGATGTCTGAGATGGAGAATTTAATTGGATATTTGGATTAAAATGCTTTTTAGATGGCCAGAGAAACCATTACTTGTAGATGTGTATTTTTTCATCTTCAGCATAATCGTCATCATTTTGGACCACATAAAACCTTTGCTAAGTCAAGCCTCCTCTCATTACATGGAGGGAAATTATCTTACAGTGCCACGCTGACCAGATGAGATTGCCCTGATTAAGTATCAAGGTTTCCTTTTCTAATAGGTAGAAATTTGTCCTTTAGTCGATTCTTACGATACGACACCCATAGCATGGATTGAGGTGAGGACACCAGGTGTTGTGCCAAACAGGCGTCGCACACAAAGCATTTCCTATTTTTAAATAGCTATGTCTGCGAATGATAAGTCATGATAAAAGTAACCTAAGTTGGGGTAACGAATAGACCTATAAGTGTGTATAGTGCCTATAATATGTAGTTCCTATTCCATGCTATCAAACTAAATAAACTTTTTCAACTCAGTTAAACTTTTTCTCCGTGTGTTGCACAATTCCAACATACTGTATATTAACCAGCACTGTACCTACTCTGGCACCGTCCGTTACAGTGACAAACTTCTATTTAAACCACTTCATAATTTCTAGTCACTATTCACACCGACTGACAAGTGGCGATTATTGTGCGACTGTAAATATCTGTTGTTACGCGCCATCTATCGTCAGAGGACAAGAACACGGTGCACTTTGTCAAATTTAAGATTACACTCAGAGTGACAAATTAGAAGTTATTCTGGTGTTGATCGGATTTTCTCTTTATCCTCTATATCATATAAAAACGTTTTGTTTAGGAAAATAGTATTCTTTTTCATTGCGTAGCGTTATATCACGTTTTAATTATTTAGTTTATATTATGTTGTTGAAAAATAAAGAAAAACTGATATTCTAGGGACACGTCGAAAAGAGAACTAAAATTTTCCAATTTCTAAATTTGTATATATAACATAGCTGAACATTTTTAAAGGAAACATTTTTTCTTGACAACCAACTAATAACATCTCCACTCCCACCAATAAATGCTGCTATGCCGACCATTCCTAAATTCTAAAACCGTTACCTACTAAAAGGGTTAGCATAAATACGTCCTTAAACACACTTGTCATTACCACCGTGACAGCTACAAGGCGTCCTGTCCTATCTTAAAACCAACTTATAGACAAACCTTACGACAATATAAAATAATCCCTAATATCACAATAGTAGAGTTCAACGTAATAGTAAGTGAATGATAGCACGATCGTCGGAGGCGTAAAACATCTGTCATTGGCTAACAAATGCTGACAGAAATTGATGCGTGCACTGACAGTGAAAAACGCGGAATCGTGCGTCCGGACGACTATTTTTAGTCGCGCAGCTGTTGCGTCGCGTTTTGTCGGCGGTGGACACGTCTGTGGTAACCTTTAGGTTTGATAGACGTGAGATATCAGAGAAATGGCGTTCTAATCTCACGTGTTTGAAGCGTTTATTTTCAGTTACTAGTACTGTGACTATTGTATTATAGAGGGAGCATCTTTGACTATTTGTTCAGTGTTCAGACTCATGCTTGCACCTGACGTGGGTTGTTGTATGACTTTTTGACAAATTTTCCATTCACACACATAGCGAAGTGAAGTGCCAACATTGCGGTGCGTTTAAAAAATAAATGACAAGGGCACAATGTCGTAATGTATGTAATAATGTTGGCCAACCTAAGAATCCTACTAATATTAGAAACGTGATAGTTCGTGGTAGTGAAAGAATATATTAAAGTATGTCTGTTACCCTTTCATACGAAAACGACTGAATGGATTTTAATGAAACTTAACAAGCATACATCAGAATAACATATAGGCTATAATTTGTAAAAATATAAGTCAAACTAAAGTAACTGCTAACTGAACTATAAATATGTTTGTATTTTTTTGTTAAATAGTCGTGCGAAGCCGGTGCGGGCGGCTAGTGTGCTATTTGGGTGTAGTTTCAGGTCACAAAATATGTGCAAAGTATGTCACTTCACAGTAGCCTTTTGTTTGTAAAAGGTTTTATTACCGACGCCACTAAATTAGCTAGATATGCAATACCTAAATAACTAAGAAGAAGGAAACGTCATAATAGGCTGTGCCAATCAATCTGGCACAGTCTGTTAATTCAACTAATTGGAAAAAGCCCGACTTATCCGTCGTCCATGTATGGTTCAAGATAACCATGATATCTTTTTAAAGGTCTTACCGTTATTTTAAACTAACAAGCGTATAATTTTCTACTTAATAAAAAAGTTATGATTATGTTGAGCGTAACACGTAATCCAAAACTTCTGTGTCAGTATAATAATTAATTACTTCGAGACCATTCGTGTAAATTTACAAGACAAGTTCGTAAAAGATGACATTTGCTTACAAGAAGCGACCTACTTTCGGACTTAGTGTTGTGAATAAATGAAATATATGCCAAGCAAATTCACCTACAGCCTAAGAGACGGACGCAATAACTATATCGCAACGCACTATTTAGTTAATCTTTGAAAGAATAACTTTCCGCAGATAAATCGCTTTGCTTCTATATCATAGCAGCAATGTATCTAGTAAAAAATATCTTTAAAATCGTAAGTATATTATAGACCACATATAAATTCATTTATGGACACGACAAGAAACAGTATTACTTCCAATTATTCAAAATTTTACTAATAATGTACGGTACGTTAGTAATATAATATACATAGTAATATAAATTAAAATTGAGAATACAAAGGTTATAGTATATTTGTGTGTGTATATATTTATGTATGTATAGGTTTATTTATTGTATACATATAGAATTATCTGTAGTGTATAATTATATATTTATTTATTGTTATTATTTAATTATAGCATGTAATTTCATTCTTTTTTCCAAATGAATGTCTACTGTGCACCTACCTTTTCATTCTCTGCACAACTCATAGGTTGACTAGGAGAGAATGCCCATGGCATTAAGTCCGCCTTTGTAAACTTTATGTGCATAAAGTTTTAATAAATAAATATAGGTAGGTACTTACAAATATAAAAATGTCTAAAGGTTTAAAACATAGTCACTGTTCTGAATAGCAGGTTCAATTTGATCTTTTTTACCGTATTTTGGACTAAAGTATTAATTGACAAATTTGTGTAATTGACCCATTACAAACGTATCTCAATTTGACGAATTGATAAGTTCAAAAAGTCCCCATAACACAAATACACAAACAATTGATAAAATATTGCCTTGTAAAGATTAGAAAAGAGTTTGATTAAGAAATCTTTCCTTATCAAACAAGTAGTAATAAATCGGAGGTCAATGTGTAACATTATTTTTAAGTGTTGGTGTCTCGGCCTAGCTGGTAGGCGGCGCCCAAATGTCGGTATACCTGACGACGATTTTACTTTGAATTCTTGCGCTATTAATTTTAATTGTCTTCGTGGCAATTAGGGTTGCCACAATCGACTAGTAAAAAAAATATTATTTCGTTCGATTCGTGACGATTTTGAACCTATCTAATCCATTCTGAGAGCTAATTGAAGTGTCTATGCAAAAAAAGAGAATAATCAACAGTTTACACGCAACCCTATTCCGACCTATCTAGCAAGCATGACACAATAGGCTAATTTCACACGATATACGTAGAACAGACCAGACTTACAGAAGAACTTGTGTGAAGAACTTTACACCCTGCGTGTATTCAGTGTCGTGATCGATTCCGAATACATCGTGGGTCTACCCCATTCCATCCTGAGGGCGTCATAGAAAATGTCAAAGTCGAAGGCGTAGCCGCAAGAGAAGGAAATCTTGATACGAAACCCTGTGCCAAATCATCTGGCCAGCGTGACGAAGTAGGCTTATAACCCTCCATGTAATTGGAGCGGACCTGACTCAGCACTGAGTCATGTATGGGCTGAACAGTAGTGATGAGGATAGGGCGCTGTGGCGCTCAGTAGAAAAGCCCTGAGCTGTAGTAATGGCTTAAATTGGGTTTATGATATATAAGTGCCACAATTACACGAATAAAAAATACCACACAAATATATTGACTCGTAAGCTTGTTATTGAGCTCATTAGCACAGAAGCAGCCCTATTCTCGCGTGACATATCACCAGCGGTAGAATGTCTAGCGCAATAAAATTTTATGAATATCTTTATTTCGCTCGCCTAGTTTGGTAATGAACTGTGAGAGGTCATCCGAATCGGTCGAGTTCCGCTTTTTAGATAGATTGATGGACGCAAGACGTGATAATGTCGCATACTTAAAGCTATATGTTTAGTTTTATGAGTTTATTTGTGTTGTCAAGCTATTAGGCTCTAAGGAGACTATGCTACGAGTGATATTAATAAAGATGAGCTCTTTAATTTTTTGGCGTTATCAGCATGTTACTGATTTATAATATAAATCCAAGAGTTAGGATTGCTCAATCACGCCAAGTTGACTGGAATTACATTTAGAAGAGGCATAGAGTATTAGAAAGTTTTGGCAGAACAACTATGAATTGTTCATTTGTTCACTTTTTTTTTTAAACGTAATCTACTCTTGGTTTAACCTGTATCGCGGGGGCAGTTTACCAACATGTAATTCGCAAAAACAAATGACACCCAGACTCAAAGCAAGTGCCTCTGGTTTACACCAAGACACTTGCTCGACCCCCGGACTCAAACCCGGGACCCGTTGATCCAAAGGCGGCACATCCAACCTCTAGACCAACCAACGAGGCACTCAAAGTTTCACAATTCATGCAGAATGATTTTTGTACGTCGAACAAATTTGAAATAATATTTTAACTTAACTTTGTTCTAATATCAAATGTGATTGTTAAGCAAAAGTCTATTACTCAGTATACACTGCCTCGATCTAAGTACAGTCGGCATAATAAAGTCATAAAAACCGGTAACACATGTGTCATCGAATTCGGTCCCTTAAATGAGATTCCCGGGGACATAACTCGCAAGATATTTAACTGTGCCATGTACAACATAAATATTATTAATACGGGGCCTGGCTGAATTAAAGCCAGCGAAGCGAGCGCCCACGTTTTGCTACAAGTCAACATTTTTTATGTAAATTTCCTGAGTATTCTTACCTGAATTATTCCATGCCACTGTGCCCTACGATTATGATATGGATAATTTTGCTTTCCGGCCAGGGAGCATGCGAAGGAGGCTCTATGTTATTTATACTGACTGTACTCGCTCACAATATAAATGTGTTGTTTTGTAAAATTCCCTTTTTTTAAGTACTACTATCAAAAGCCAAAGCTCTAATTCATATTACGAGTATGCTAAGTAATATAATATAGTAATGTTAGAAAATCTCCTAACAAAAATATTTTTAATACAGTTGCTCAAAAAGTGGCATATTGCAGGGACGTATAGCGTTCGGGAAGTGGGCTATTACACACGCGTGCTTTTTCTTTACCATTCCCGCACTAGTGCGTTTTCTTTCCCAACTGTCAAAATAATGTCTATTATAAAGAAAAACCAACCATGAAGTTTTTATGATTCATGCAAATACGTATATTTCTAAAAAGAAACTACTTACTAATTTGTTTCAATATCAGATTTGATTGAATGAGTTAGGTTAGGTTTCATTTCATTTTCATTTCATATAAATAAAAAAAATCTACTGAAGACTTGGCTGTATGGGCGTAGTTGCTTTTGCCTATTAGAATGGGTGAAGAAAAAAAATCTCTGCTTATATTCTACGGTGGGCGCCATTTTTGTTTATGTCATAAATGATTAGTTAGTGGAGTTTATTGTGTTTTTATTATTTTAATATATTGCTTCATTTTTTCGCAACTGTATTAAAAATAGTCGTTCAGTAAACGTGCGGAACCGTCATTGCAACTTATTCCGACTGTTAACCCTCGCCTTCGGCTGCGCCTCGGCTCGGCTAGACATTTGTCGCAACTCTTTGCAATGACAGCCTTTCCGCACTTGTAATGAAATATACTATTTTAACTCGATGACATATTCCGTGTGGTGACGGATTTAGAATACACCAACCCATATCTTCCTGTGGCGGCAAAAGGAACAAGCCACAAGGGAGGAAAAACTTATTGCCAACCCGTCTTGCCAACGTGGCACAGTAAGCTAGCTTCCCTCAATGAAAACGCCGCAGGCCCGACTCAATAGAGGGTCATTTGTGGGTTGAAACAATGTAATCAGAACACTTTATTTTAAATCTCAAATAAAATGAAAACGGGACAAAGGATACAAATAAATAAAAACAAACATTTTCATCAATAATTTTAGACTTTATTAAAGCTGCATTAATAAGAAAATAAAAAAACTATAATTTGGATAATGAAGCGCACTTTTAAGTCTATTATCACTTCCACAGTGAGTACCAACTGTATAAAAACAGCAGAACATTATAGTAAATCATAAACATAGGATAAAAAGGAAAAGAAAGAAGGGCGGCTACAAAAGAATGACCGCGGCACATAGATGGGAGAAATGGCTCGAAATATGTAAAGGCTTAAACACACCTGTCCGAACCACCACATGGTTAGAATAAAAATAATGGGTTCATTGTATTGCGATTTTTTGTGTATGTAAATAGCAACCAATGCTTAGATCGTATTATCATCGTCATTCTTTCAGCCAAGAGAAGTTCACTGCTGGTCTTGGGCTGCCCGCATCTAAGGGTTCCAGTGGCCAGGTGGTCCATCAACCATGTTAGAGGGCTACCAGCACTGTACTGTCCGGAAGGTGGTAGCCACTCGAGGACGTTTCTGTTCCTGCGCGTCCTGCGCTATGTGACCTGCCCACTGCCAAATAAGTTAGGCAATGGTTTTCCTACGTATTTCCTCATTTCTGCCTCGCAGGGAAACTTTGAGCCTAACCCTCTCCATTACCCTTTGACCGTATATTAAAATTCTTTTGATGATAACTCTTTGTTCCATAACATACTAGCAGAAAAAAAATGTGCAAAATAAGATACACTAAATAGACTGACAATTAAATCAAAACGAATCATTTATAACAACTCAAAATTGTAGGGCCTCTTTACAAAGAAGTTGTGACAAGAAATCTGTAACGGAACTTACTCACTTTCGTTCTTATTTTTAAAATAATGACCTTGACAATTTTCCTTCTCATTTCATAAATGCATCTAATATCTTAGTCCTGATTTCCGATATAATGAAGAGAAATTTGTTAAATAATTACTGTAACACTCTTTTTGTAGGTTGTTATATCAACTACCTACTGTACAAGTCTCTTATGGCCAGGGTTGCCTATTTTTTCACTTTATCCATCTCTTCACGTGTTATAAGTCATAGTCGCTAAACAGAAAAAAAACAAAGAAATACTAATTAAAGGCCCAGGTGCGGCTGTTCTTTTACTGTGGCGTGTGTAGCCAGCCGATCTTTGGAAACGTCACAAATCTGTCAGAAAAAGCTATAAAACGTCGCCGGGATGAATCCCAGAGATAGTTTATAACAAACACAATGAGAGATCGAAAATATGTTATTATTATCGCGATTGATGGAACGATAGTTGGATGCTTTTAGGGTCCCGCAGTCGAGTAAGGAAATATTAAACTAGCATATGGTATCATGGCTAAGTAGACTGCATCTAATATTAACTCTAATTTATTATCTAACAATGTGTAATTCAATACTATCTGGCGTGGGCGTGAAATATAACAGATAGTTAAAGAATTTCTTTAAATATTTTAGAATGTCATTAAATTCACAATTCTGACAAAGTATTAATTAGATTTTTATGGTAATTGCAATTGATTGTTGTCTTTAAAATATACTTATCTATAAAGGATAAAAAGAAGTAAACATCTGAAGTTTTTTTAATGTACTGCGTCATATTCAGGAATGTCCTGCTCGCTCTTGGCTAGTGCTTCGGTATAAAACTCCGTGACTGATGGTGAAGAAACTTTTATTGTTGTTTTGTATTATTTATTGTTATTGTTATAGTTAATGTTATATTAGCCAGAAGATGCTTCGGTTGGTGAAATTAAAACTTTTTTGTTATATGTTTTCATAGAGAATTTGGGCGGTTCTTTTGACTGAAGGAGACAGACATTGTGTTGATGTAATTTATGTCAATAAGACCTCCCGAAGTTTCACTGTAGATTGAGCATTCTTTAAATTATTCTTAGAAACAGTCGATATACACACTAAATAATATAATATAATTCATCGCGCTTAGAGATTGAATTAAAATATAAACATATTTCCAAATTTGTAACTCGACCAAATATATTATTACCATTTGGACATCGGAATTGTTGATAACCTAACAAGTTTTTTCTTACTGCACTTTAAACTAAGCATATAATGATCAAAAAGCTACACTTCGTGAAACTGAAAATGCATCAATACTCATTTTTCCGTTTTTGCATACCTACATGATTTTTTATTCATATTACACTGTTATACATACAGACTAATTCAGATATTTTGGTACCTAAAATCGGCATTAGGTTTTTCATTTGATGCTACAGCGTCTTCATACATTATGCGAACAGCTAAGGAGTGGAACTCTCTGCCGAGGTCTGTTTTTCCGGATAGATATAATCTGTACCTCTTTAAGGCCAAAGTGAACAGACACCTTCTAGGCAAACGTGTTAGGCCTCATCTTCGCCTTCCATAAGGCGAGATTGAGGTCAAACGTAAGCCTATTTTTACATAAAAAAGAGCTTTCGCGTTTTCCATTTAGGCCCTACACGTACAGTCACGGAGAGAAACGAAAGGTCAGAGGATCGATCGCTTCAGATGTCGACATTAATCGACGCATTAAATCCGTCCAACCGGGAATAAATCTGTGCTAATTGTGTCTATTTATATTAATCAAGCCAATACTCGATAAGACTTTTTTAATGTGACTGTACAAAGTCACAGGATTTTAAAGAAAGAATTGAGATGCCATTTTTACTATAGTCTAGAATGATACCTAGCGATAAAAAACGAGCAAGTGATAATACAAAAAGATAAGATTTGTTTAAAATATAATAAATGGGTTAATTCAGTAAAGGAAATCCTCTATTAAAACTAATATCACTACATAGTATAAAACAAAGTCGCATTTTTCTGTCCGTCCCTATGTATGCATAAATCTTTAAAAATACGCAACGGATTTTGAAGCGGTTTTTTTTAATAGATAGAGTGATTCAAGGGGAAGGTTTTTAAGTATAACCCACCCCCGCTTTGCACGGGCGAAGCCGGGGCGGGCCACTAGTACAAAATAAATGCAAAAAACGGAACCTCAATGGTGTTGGCTTGAATTAACCGTAGGGTGAGCTTAACAGATAAAACCGTAAAGCTGTTTTAGAGGTAAAAAAACAAACTGAATAACTCTTAACGTTTTAAGTGTACTTTTCATTTGTACACTAGGTAACATTTTCCTAAAAGTTAAATATATAAAATCATTTAGCAATAACAAGAACACTGCATTAAATAGAAACATTGCAAGGCATAAAACGTTATCGAAACTGCCCGCTTATTAAAAATCTTTTACGATGTTTGCAACCGCATTCATAGAAGTCAAATGTAACTGGTTCAACAGCTGCTTTTAAAAGTGTTGAACGCGCCTAACCATTATGTTTGGGCTTGTAATAATCATGCGTGTACGATAAGTTGGCGTTTATTGGCTTAATACACAATTCAATATACTATTAACGTAATGTTTCGTGTTATAACTCAAAGTTTTTATTACACAGGTGTTTGAGTGGAATAAAAAAAAATGGTTAATATGAGTGTGAATTTTGTTACGGCCTATTATATTTTATAGTTTCATCAAGGCTCGAAACAGTACCTACAGCTGTAAGAATTGGAAATGTATTTTTTTTATTTATTTTGAAACAAACTTCTCCACTGCATTTCTGTTTTGTGTTGTGACATCGCCCAGGGCGAGCGCAACGACACAGCAATGCAAACGTCGCAGGTTGTCTATTCAGTGTTGTTGCAAATTTACACGATTACACCAACATACAATAAACGCAATATACCGCATAACACATATGAGAATACTGCTATTAAAACTCAGCACATAAATTACCCACTGCTAATTCGGGCCTCCTCTTATCACAGGGAGGGTAATTAGCCTACTGTGCCACGCTGGCCAGACGGTTTGGAACAGGCTCATATCAAGTTTTCCTTTTCTCGGCTCTTACGCCACCCTCAGGATGGAATGGCGTGGCAAAAAATATCCTCCTGTGTCACCCTGGCCTTTAGCCTGCCTCCTTCCTTCGTTTAGCCGTCGCGAAGATTAAAGTGTGTATAGAACTGCTATTACGCCTGTTGTATATTATAGACCAATGCTCATTTGAATCATTCAGCAGCTGGAAACAAAGAAAAATTGACACGTCCTTTTGAATCGTGGTTAGTTTCAATACGGAGTTTTGTAATGTCAATTCTATTTTGTAGCAAACTGTTATGACAGTCGTGTGAATAATGTATTGAATTTAATCTACAAATGCCGAGTGCATTGTGTTAATATTCAAACTGGAAATAGTTACTGTAAGGACGGGATTGAATATTGGTCAGTACCACATATTTAGAGTTATAATGTTTACTAAAGTTGTAAATAATTCCAGGAGAATATTATTTTTCTTTTCAATAGTTGTCCATCATGTAAAATCGTCCATTCCAAATTCAATCCAGTCTAATAGCTTTTCCTTTAGCCGCGTGAAAATGTACTGACAGAAATAAGTTAAAAAATATATTATTATATATTGTATATGTATGTATATGTATATATGTAATTATATATTTTATTAACAATATATATTATCATATATTGTTAATAAAATATATAATTCTGGCTGAAAAAAAAAACAAGTTCTAATATTATATTTTCTCTATATCAATCTAGAAATAAGCCAATATTATTATAACAATGCACCTTAACAAATTTTCTCGAGTCTTTATATTCCAGTAACATATATTCTTCCTCCTCCATAAGCGGGCCAAAATAGTTGTAATATATCCCTGACTGCGATATATACACGCACCTCAACTCCGCCCTCAATGGATTTAAATTAACAATGTCTATGCGTTCCTTTCATTTAGTATTGCTCGATTCCAAAATTAAATACCAATATGAATGGCAGTCCGTCTCGAAAAGGCACTGATTATTTTATAATTTGTTTTGTGTTAAATAATAATGTAATGTTAAATGAAAAGTTCTATATCTAACTTCTAAACATTCAAAACATCCAACATCACAGTTTCCCACCAATACTCACGCTTTAAAGACACAATAATTAAACCTGCAACAAAATAGTGAAGCCATGAAACTAACAATAAACTCCTTCTATTATTGACCTGCCCCGTCTGCTGTCTAAGCGCACACCAAAAGTACTTCCGTCGTGAGTTTATCTGGACGTGACGATATATTTTTGTCTGCAGCGTCAATAAGTAATGTGCAGGTCAAAGTCTGAGAGCTAATGTGTGTTGATCTTAGTACTGGGTCTAGTTATGCTGCCGACATCACCCCTACTATGGGTGTGCGGTGGAATCTAGAAATCGGAAGTCGAACTGGGTTGTTACACTATAAAATAAATACTTTATTATCAAACACGCCGGTAATGTAAGCTATGTAGACAAGAAATATTGCAATATAAATCCTATATTAATCAATGTAGCAAGCATGAAATAGTATGCTAAACCGCATGTATTGGTCGCTTTTGACATTATTTAAAAAGTATTTTTAATTTAAAAATATACCTAGGTAGACAAGCGCGAATCATATTTAAACAATAATCGTAAAACAATCACAATAGCGTAAACATATTTTATTGAAATATTTTATTTAATGACTAGTGATATTTAAATTGAATCTCGCTATAAATTTGACATAGAAGAATTTCCCACCAATAAAATAATTATCCAACTCAATCAACAAATCTTCGCGGATGGCGTTTAAACAAACCGATACACTCAATAAATTCCTTACTACTGTTGATATGATTCCAGTATTTAATACACCGATACAATCGTGTGACTTTCGAGGTGAGATGATATCGCGAACTCGTAGTAGCGGTGTCCGGTGTCTAGGACATGTTGAAACAAAACATTTCTAAAATAACTACTATCTTGATTGTCTGACTAGCCACTGAACCGAAAACCTCGACTTAACCGAATGCCTGTTAATCTTTTACTAATTCTGGAGTTGGATGAAAGGTTTAAATTTATCTTGTCTGATTTTGGTTTGGGCCCTAATGTAACTTGATCAAACATTTTGTAATAGAAAAAACGTAACAAACAAGTTATGTAAACAAATGATCATGTAATTCTCCGACTTTATAACAAAAAGGGATTAACGTTTTTCGGAAACAGACTATTGTTCTAGACATGTTATTCAATGTAGGGCAGGAATATGTTTTCAGTAGTGAGCAGTTATATTAAGAAAAATAAAGTATCTCAAAACTATAGTATATACAAATAATATACACGAATAGGATAAATTAAACAATCCGGTGCGTCACTAATCTCGTTTACGGGCAGTAAGTAAGCAGCTTCATTTTTATATTTGACTAAAATAATCATAACGCAATACTTTTAATCATCAACATCCGAATACCAATACGGGAAGCTAATAAAAAGCTAATCGACAGTTCAACGTTCAAGTCCGCTACGGAACATTTAGGGTTGTTACACAGACAAATATAAAAATAGGCATTCAATTTTACATCATTGTGTGATACTACAATAAAATGTACCAATGAGTCCGAAGAACATTTTCGATTCTGATTACATTTACCGTTATTTTTTTATAACAGATATGAGTAGTGAGCGTAAATTTGCCAATTATTGGAAAAATATATTATGCAATAAGATATAATAAATAAATAAATAAATATCCTTGGACATTTCACACAACGCCATCTCGTCCCAAGCTAAGCAACTTAATGCTTGTGTTATGGTAACGAGATGGATGATAAACTACTTTTATATATTTTTTCTTGTAAATACATACATATTATGGATAGAAATGACACCCAGACTCCGAGCCAGTGCCTCTGGATTAGACAAAGACATTTGCCTGACCCCGGAATCGAACCCGGGACCCGTTGATCCAAAGGCGGCAATCTAACACATCTATTAAAGAAACGTTAATAAATAAAAATACATTGATTGGTTAGAAAGACATATTCACATCTCAAGTATACTAAACGAAATTGCGAATAACGTAAAAACCTCATTATGCAATGCGAGGACATACAAATATTTCATCGGAATCCAATCTACAGTCGTAAAGTTGTGTGAACCTTGTCTCGGATGACTAAGACGAAATTCGTATCTGGGACATTATACCTCAATGGCCAACAAGTAATTAATATTTTATGGGTTTCTATAACTATGTATGCATATTAGCGCCCACGCGTTCAACACGATAAAATAGCTTGTGTCCAAACGTTTATAAGACAGTTAAATAAAGGCTATTTAAACGCCTCGTAAAAACACATTAAGAACGTCCAATTCTAACATTTATTGTTTGCCCGTGGTCCACGTTGTAGAAATCTCACTTTTTGATCTGGTAACGTGATAACATGAGTGGGTTTTTAATGTTATACGAGTACCTATTTTAATACCATTATTAATTTATGCGTTAGGAAACTATACTATTATGTTATGGACTTGTCTTGAAACCACCGTTCTCTAATTGAGAGAAGACGCCAAATGCCCGAAGATTTTTGATTGTCAGTTGTAAAAATGAAGCTCAACAATGTATAATGCAAATAAAATAAATATGAAGGTAAAACGATGTCAGTTTTGGAATTTAGCATTAGTTACATTCGATAGACTTGGCATAACTTGGGGAATATTTTTATAGTAACTAACTGATCAGTGATCAGCCAAACGTTGTTTTGTCATATAAAATATAGCGTACGAACGATTCTTAGATCAACCAATTATAAACAAAAAAACATAGAGATTGATCACGCCATTTCGGACGAGTTTGATATGAAATGCCGTCACGAGATTTTTATTAAGTGTTGGCAGAGGTTTATCAACATATTTATTATTGTGTAACAATCATGTTATAGTCCGATGTATTTCAATGTACAATGTAATCAAGTTACTTTGTGGCAGTTACAGAAATGTGTAATAAATGTCAAGTGCATGTAATCCCTGTTCTTTCAAGTGAACTATTTAATTAACCAAGGCAAGTGAACAAAGATTTAATTGCGATTCGCCGGAAACGGAAACGTGTCTGTTAAAAGTAAAGCCTTTTCTGTCTCGGACAACTTTGGAACTTGAGAATCTAGTACATATTCCGCGATACTTAACCTATTTGAAATAAGATTTCTCGGATGTCAAGGCCCATAACCTAGCCGCAAGAGAAGAAAATCTTTATACTCTCACAAACTGTCTTATCACGGCCTTGTACCTAAAAATGGCGATCTAAAAAGAGCAACTACAGAGTTTCTTGTCGGCTCTTCTCTGTAGAACTGCATTCCGAACCGGTGGTAGATGGTAAATTTTAAATTAAATATTATTTTGTTGTTTGACTTGTCAAAAGAGCTCTAATGAGCCAACTTGATTAAATGAGTTTTGAATTTGAATTTATACGAAACCCTGTGCCAACCCGTCTGGCCAGCTTGGCACATTAGCCTAATTACCCTCCATGTTACTGGAGGAGGCCCGACTCAACAGTGGGTCATCTATGGGCTGAGTAGTAGTAGTAATGTCTCAGAGACGACACCCACGAGGCAGGCGGTGCGGGACGTTGCACCTGGGGGGTGATTAGTGGGTATGGGTATGGGGATTTGATCGGTGGACCAGAGTCCCACACACCCAACATTCCCGAGGCTGGTGTGAATAGTCCATAAATGATTTTACCCCCCGCAAAAAAAGGGTAACATCTCGCTCGATGGAGCTGTCCAGGAACGTCTCCCTCCACTGCACCCACCTTACAGAATACCAAATGCGGAAAACACCATACTTGGATCACAAAGTACTTCAACGAGTAGGTATCGTAATCAACATACACAAACGCCCGAGTAACGCACAGAAAGACATCGGTCTTGGACACGATATCTCGTAACGGTTCGGAACAGTGCGAGTGTTATTTGCTTCAAATGCACGTCTTATAATATCAGTTGAGCAAAAACGGTGCAAGGAAAAAACTAGTTCAACAATCAATCAAACAACTAGATACGAGTGCCAATACCATAATAGTTTTTCGCTTATGACAGAGTTGATAACCCTAATGCAACCGCCGAGCATAGCCGTAGATATAAAAGTGACGTAGGTACATACACGAGCTTGGCTTCTGTACCTTATTATTTTGTGCTTGGGTGGTGTTATTTCTGAATGTGGAGGTCGAATTTGACGACTGAAAGAACCCAAAGCCGTTGCATTGGTTACGATATTTTTATTATTGAAATGCTCTTTAAAAACTTATAATTCACGGGCATAATAACACCCAGATCGGGATTTTAAGATACTGGTCGAATCCCGGAATCGAACCAGAGGCCGTGATCTAAGATTGCAGACTTTAACGTTAAACTGATACGTTGTTCGCGGTTTTTTTAAATATCAATTTTACATGTTGTTACAGGTAAGCTTGAAAATGTATTTAGAAGTGGAAGTTTGAAATCAACAACAACGTAAGTATTGTCATAATTTTAATATAATGCTGGAATTTGGACGCGGTATAACGAATTAAAACCTATTGAATTTCTAATGATGTGTATCATTGTGTAGCGACATGACTGCTAAGTATGTACTCGTACTTTATGCGAAAATCGGGAGGCTGGAATATCCAGAAAATCTACATCGCAAAATCGTAGAATTTACAAGTTGGATAGGCGCTTCACAACCACCAATAACATACAGACTCACAACAAGTGCCCCTGGTTTACACAAAGACTTGACCGACCCCGGAATCAAATCGGAGAACCATGATCCAAAGGCAGCACATACAAACCCTAGATCAACAAGGTAGATGTGATCTGAAAAACTATTGCATTAATTTCTAAATAGAAATAGTAACATCGCGTTAAAGACTAAAGCAGCGACATCTATTTTACAAAAAAGGCACCAACCCAGACGTTACCACAGACGAATTCGCAGGTAACAGATAGTTAGTTAAAAAAAACATAAAAAACTGAGATGGACATTCATCGGCCATGGTTAATAGAAGATGGTATTAGCATAAGTCAAATAAGCCATACGGCTTTCTTTATATAACATAAACTTAACATTAAACGTATCCACACAAATAACCGATTCCAACTTAACTTAATGCCCATAACCGTTCCCAGAATATGTGATTCACTGTTACGACTGTAAGTAGCCAACAATAAACCTCCTAATGACCATCAATTAAAACTGCGTTAAAACATCAAAGCCGCCGCCCGGGTCTAAACCAATCAGCCGAACTGATAAAGTCACATACATTACATGTATTAAACATAGCTCCCCATTATCGTTTATTTTAAACCATAAAAATTTATGAGGTTTAAATATTTTCACCGCTTTCCGATGGGCGTCCAGCGCAATAAAATTACTCGTAAAATCCCTTCATAAAAACGTAATAGGTAGTGACAGATGTGAGCGGCGCCCGCGCACCTCGGCCAATGATGGAGGCCTACCCATTTTCCCGCCAACTAGTGCTTGCTCCTTCCGGGTACAGATTACCTAACCGATACCCAACTCGGATAAATCGTACCGATATCATATCGAATAGTCGACACTTATCGACTTCGATTCGAGAAATCGACTCTTTAGTGACACTGACCGCATACATACAGGTTGTTTATCTTTTATGATTTAGATTACGCTAAGGACTATAAAGTTGGTATCGAAAATATTTAAATTTGATGTTTCTTTCAATATTGAATTGTACGTAATATGTTTTATTAAAGTTTACTTCTGATTAAGGCTTGTTAGTGCTCGAAAGTACCGTTATTTATAACGCATTTTATTAATGTTTACTAGACCAGCTAGAACTATTAAATAGAACATATTAATTAGAACATATAAATAAACATCTAATTAAGCACTTGATTGCCCTTTTTATTTATATTGTCGTCAAAAATTCCATTAATCAGGCGGTAATTGCGCAAAGGCAGTTAAAAGCTATAATCGCGCAAAAAACGCGAAGCATTTACTTTGAGACGGAGATTGATAGCTCCGATACATAACGTACACACACTATAATGAAGCGGGTACTAAACTGCGCACGAGTCGAAGGGCCGAATCAATCACGCTGTCAACGTAAAAAAGCGCACGGCTCTCGTCCAATCGGAGCTCACTATTTGAATAATTGTTCGTTTAGTGACGACCAATAGCGTGCGCCCGCGGCGCTTCTTATTCTGTATTCGAAATGATTAATGCTGTACTCAGACGTATTTACGATCGGGTTTCAAGAGACTTTGAATGATTTGTATGACTGATGCGTCAGTGCTGAGCCAGATTTACGGTTGCGTGTCGGGCAGGGCTCGATCCGCGTTGCAACACTATGACGGATGACCGCTATATTTTAATACATAATTCCATAGATATGTTAAATGCCGGCCGTCGTTGCATCGTGGCCGATCTGTTGCGAACTGGCAACATTGTAGACGTGTTGATAAATATTTCACCTAAGAGTTTGCTATAAACCTATCATGCGAATGCGCGCGCCAATGATTTAATGAGAGTGCCTACTAATTTAATGCATGTTGCGCCTTTAATCATACCACTTGCGCTATTAGATTTCCTGTCTTACATTTGTCGAGAAATTGATTGTGCAATAAGATTTTAATTAAAAGATGGACGCAGCTATAATTCTTGCGCAAGGATAACTTGAATGGGATATTAGTTCGATCTCGGCATGTTTTAATTGCACAAAATAAAAATAATCCTAATCTTAATAAAAGCTAATATAGCAAAGTAGAGCATATTAAACAGGAATATGTTAAATAGAGGATACAGGGCGAAGAAGACCAATCAGGAGGACTGACACTGTGGCCCTCTTTAGGGGAGGCCTATGTCCAGCAGTGGATTAAAGTAGGCTGATGATGATTTAAATACTAGAAATCCTGGCCATGCGTTGCTGGGGCTACGGTTGTACCTAAAACATAGCGCCATCTATTGAATATTTACTCAATCCAGTCAATAGATATAGCCATCGTTTGGAGCTAACAGATAATTGTGACTGTCAAATAATAGACATCCTGAGGGTGTCGTATGAGCCAATAAACGGAAATAATAAGCCCGTAAACCAAGATACGAAACCCTATGACAACTTGTCTGGCCAGCGTGGCACAGTAGGATAACTACCCTCCATGTAGTTGGAGGAGGCCTGACTCAGCAGTAGGTCATTTGTGGGTTCAGAAGTAAGACTTCCAGGTATGAAATAGCTTTAGTTTAGGCTCTGTGCCATTTTTAATTAAAAAAAACTGGATTTGGTTCAAACTCGAAATGAACTTTATTTACGTAGGTTATACCACAAAAGTCTTACAATCCATCCATTGCTTTTGTTTTTTTAACCCCCGACGCAAAAAGACCGGTGTTATAAGTTTGAAGTGTCTGTCTGTCTGTGGCTCCATAGCTCACGAACGGATGAAGCGATTTCAATACAGTTTTTTTTGTATGACAGGTGAGATCTAAAAAGAGCAACTACAGAGTTTCTTGCCGGCTCTTCTCTGTAGAACTCCGAACCGGTGGTAGATGGTAAATTTTAAATTAAATATTAATTATTTCTTTGTTTGACTTGTCAAAAGAGCTCTAATGAGCCAACTTGATTAAATGAGTTTGAATTTGAAAAAGTTACGGGCGTGTGTTCTTAGACCAGACCATCTTAAACAGGGGTAATAAATAAGTAGGAGCGGTCCCCCAACGCGATGTATTTTTTACTTTGTAAAGGGAACTGAGGTCATTGTGTCGGGGGTTAATTTAAATTTTTAATTTAGTTTTTATTTTCTGCTTTTCGTAGGTACACGCTTAATATGATGTAGATGTTGTTAATTAAATTGTTAATACATAGATTCTTGTCGCATCCTCATTTTCTCCCCATCTCATATATATTTTTATTTTTACTGTCCTAAGATAAAATATACTAGACCAAAATGCCTCGAAATATATAAAACCAATATATTTATTAATTTAACTACAACTTATTATCAATTTCTTCTCTAATATATACAATTCTTGTGTCACAGTTTTAGTGTTTACACTCCTCGTCCCTTATATGGACCACCACTGAGTCGGGCCAATTTCATAGAACAGGTTGGTACATGGTTTCGTATCAGCTTTTCCCTCTGTTACGGTCAGGTTATCGGCTTTGTCATTTCCCTTTGTCGACGACACCCTCCGGATGGAATGGGTTTGTGACACTACGTATTCTAAATCCGGTTAATCAAAGTCTCTACTATTACTAAGCCCATAAATGACCCATTGCTGAGTCGTTAGTCGAACTGGCTATAACGAAATGTTATCAACCTGTATGCCAATACTGTAGCTGTGATAGCGCCAACTGAATATAGCGTCCCATTTAACGTTATTTAAGACGTAGTGTAGTGAGTTAGCACATTGCTTTCTATATGAAAGCTACTTATGAACAACTTATAAATTATTCCGCTAGTCTTGCTGTGATGTGTTCAATTTACAAGAGATCTTTCTGCATTATGTTGAAAGTATATGGCTATTTATCATGGAAGCTTTTTTAAAATTAAACCCCTGAACTAGGTACCCTGTATCGCGAGGGCAGTTTCAAACATGTAATTCACGAATAAAAATGTCAAGTACCTCTGGTTTATACATAGACACTTGCCCAACCCCGGCATCGAATCTGGAACCCGTGATCTAAAGGCGGCACCCAGACCAACAGGGCAGTTAATATCTTTCCTAATATAAAAATGTAGCTAGGTTATCGACCTTGTCATTTCCTTATGTCGGCTATTACGACATCCTATGGATGGAATGCGATGGTGACACTATAAGTGGTCATCACATAGAGTGAAGTTTGGTTGATAGTAAATTTATGATCAGTCTCACATTAGCCAGACGGGTTTGATAGCGTGCCTTTTAGCAGATTGAATCTTGGTATCTCTTTCAATCTTCTCCTATGATACTTTAGGATTGGATAGTGGCTAGTGGCATGATGTATTGTAAAAGCCATCCTACGTCTACATATACTGATTCTTATTTACATTAAAATCCATTTTTATTTTTAAATTTAGATAGAATCAAACTGCTCACGTTTGACATGGACACCCTACTGTGAAATTTCTTCAACAAATCTTTACCAACGGTAATGCAATTCAAATGTTACTTCATTACCATTATTACCATCATATCTCATGGAAATGCTACGCCGAAAACATAGGCCTTTTTGTATTAAACTAATTCACACAACAACTGATACAAATACCAGCACAGAGCCAGCCACGATCCAACGTTTAATGCGTTAATTATCTAATCCGTGAGCGTATCACAAAAGATGAACTACACCAATCAAGTAGCCCAAACTAGTCACTCAATTCTGGCACTTATAGATCTGATTTAGAGTTGAAAGTCTGTTTTCTTTGTTACTAAATTTGGAATGTTGTTGCGTAACCGTGAGTTAATGAAGGGGGCAGGGTGGGAGAGGGACGGCAGTATATCGGGCGCGTCCCACATAAATCTGTCAACAGAGCGGCACTCCGGCGCACGGTAACGCACACATCTTGATCCCAGAATGGGGTGCTCAACTGTTGGTTTGAATAAATTCTAGGCAACTGATCCAGATAAAAACTAGCTTGTTTTCAGTGTTGGCACAAACTCGTATGAGAGATTAGCTTAGCCACTAAAATAGTATTCACCGTAACTTGTATTTTTAAATAATGTTACACAATAAAAGCGTCTCAAAATTTATCATAAAAACTAGCTTTTGGGCGCGGCTTCGCTCGCGTGGACTTCGAACCCGTGCTTATCTCTATGCATTTTTTTTTATGAATATAAAAGTGGTTATTGTGACTAAACTATGATAGTTAGATATGTGCTCTCGCGGACTTTTTTGTAGATTTTAATAAGACCTACAAACTCGTTGTACTTCATTTTGTTCTATTGTCAATCGTTTTTGCAGCGCACGCATAAATAGGTTTTCGATTTTACACCTTGGGTTACAAAATCGCAATTTTCATACGGATCCCTAATTCTTTTGAAAATAAAATATAGCCTATAACCTTCCTCGATAAATGGACTATCTATCACTGAAAGAATTTTTGAAATCGGACCAGTAGTTCCTGAGATTAGCGCGTTCAAACAAACAAACAAACTCTGCAGCTTTATATATTAGTATAGATTTTTTTTTTCAAAAACCTGCCATCTTGCCTTTTAGTGTGGTTTTGCATCAGTCACTCTTAAAATGTTTCAACATAATATGCCATGTTGTTATATTTACAATAATTTGGAAAACAACAACATAATGTCTTGTGCTGAAAGCTAGCTGGTTGCAAAATGTTATTTATACTTTTTAATTTGATGCTAAAAAAGTGACAAACTCACAAACCTATTATTTACAGATTACAGATAAGCTACTGTACCGTAAATAGAAACTATCCAGAAAATATTTTTTTTTGTATGCGCGTACACATGATGTAATTCAAAACGATTAAAATAGATACAGAAACCTTAATTTACAAATGGTTGTCGACCCCTTCAACCGCGTGCGTGTTTCTAAACGGAAAAGCATCGTGATTTGTGATTAGTATGACTCGAATTTATGCGTCGATTGAGAGGCGCGTGGAAACTCTTTTGTTTTGGCTCCCTTACGTGTTCCCACTCGTATATTCGTCCCTGTTTATGTTTGAACGCATAGGAATTTGAGATAGTGGTCCGTAGTCCACGTTTTATTGGCTGCGTTGCCGTAATAAATAGCAAATGTTGAAATATGCCAGCCGAGTGTAGCTGTGAGGTGACGTACATTTTGAAGGAAGAATTTCAACGAATAGTTTTTCAAATTAGCTTTTTTATAAAGTAATCTGGAATTTCGTTAAGCGATCATTTGGTCAAAATGACTTAATTTTTTTGTTATTTGTATTCAAATTAAATTTGCTTACTGTAATTTTTATGTTTTTCTATCCTTACGTTTTCTAAACTTGTGTAGAAAAAAAGCATTATTTTAAGCAACCTTTTGAAAAGCAGTTAAATTATTTTTTTGTTAAATTATTACCAGCTTGGTGTACAATTTAAGACGACATAACATGTTAAAATGGTTAACAAGAAAACAACTGAAAAACTCGGAGATATTTAAAAAAAACATTTGCAATAATGATATACCAAAAACGACTAGATAGATTGGATAATTTATGCTTTTACTATTTTGTTCAACCTTCGAATAAAAGATTTTTCTTCCCAGTCTTTCATATAAAAAGAAGGGGTTCTAGTCCATAAACTCTACACTAAGTAAGCCCGGGGCCGTCTGTCCATCTATCTCGGCGTAACTGTGGAACTATGCTAGTTTTATCTACGAGTAGATCTGCAATTCCCTGACGCGCAATAGCGCAAAGAAAGATGTGAGATAGAAAGGTCCGCTTCTACTATATCTATCGCGCTTACTTGACTAAGGATTATTTTATCTAAAGAGCAAGTAAATATGTAAAAATGTGTATGAGTAAAGTCAAACGGTATCTTTTTAAAGTTACGACTCTGTAGCCCCTAGAGGGCGATGGTTGCTGCAACGCCTTTAAACTAGTAGATAGTCAAGAATTTCCATGTTGTGGATTTAGGTTCACCAACTCATCTCATCCTGATGGGTCGACTAGTACAAGGAGACTATAGGAACGTTCTTTGCCTTTGGCCGGGTAATTCGTCCTAATGAGAACTAAACGTTGATAACCAACTGTCTGGCTGCTGCTAGCCAATGAGTATTGCTGAAATTGGAGGGGGCCAACTTAATATTGGGATGCATTAAACGCAAAAAGCCTCCAGTAATACCTGTCAAACTGCCACATGCAGTTCAGATAATTTTAAAATATCGTTGGACATTTCACACAACGCCATCTCGTCCCAAGCTAAGCAACTTAATGCTTGTGTTATGGTAACGAGATGGATGATAAACTACTTATATACATTTTTTTTGTAAATACATACATATTATAGATAGAAAAACACCCAGACCCGGAACAAATACTAGTAAGTCGTACAAATATTTCTTCCGTGCGGGGATCAAATATGGAATGTTACAGATTGAACATTTATTTCGATAATTATGTTATACATGTAAAGGTTGATTAAAACAAGACTGCACATAAAGGATAGTTACAACTGCAATCCATTTTATAACTCGGTAAAGGTCGTGTAAGATCGTCCCTGCGTCAACTTAACTTTATTCTATACACATCTTAAAACAAATTATGCATACAAGAAATTGCACTTTTTGTATTGATAGTGATCAGCGATGTTTTTGTAAATTAAAATCAATAACGACGCCTCTTGTGGAAAATGCTGAATTCTAAGCAGCGTTGCAGCGCCTTTGCCCCATATAAACTATTCGACTATTATATCCGTTATCCCACCCCTTATTAAGTTAAAGAAAACGAGTAAGAATACCTACTTGGTTTTACCTAAATCGCTGCCTACTTTGAAAGGCTAATATGAATCATCGTTCGGTATTTTCCGTTTTACGAACTTCTAGATGTGTATTTCTACGTAATGGATTTACGAAACACTCAGTTTTTATATTAGTAGGACCACCGTTTTTCTTGGATCGCTTAGTTTTAACTTAATTCACTATTTATCCACTTCTGCGTAATCGCGTCACTGCATTCATAAACTATCGTGTTTACCACCTAAGGTGGCCACACTAAACGAACAGGATAGATATTCCCAAAAAAAAATCAGCGACAAAGTAACCAAACATCAAAAAACTAATAAAAATAACTACTAGAATTTCGTTGCCCATTAAACGTATGATTTATTGACGATCGTGGAAATAACTAGCTCCTTTAAATAACAAAATATCATTTCTGTATCGCTGTCCGTCTGTGAACGATTTATGGGATACAGTTGACCCCACCCCGGCGCGGGTCTGTCTTCGTGAATCATTTTAATTTTAGTTCGATGCAATTAATTTTTATATTGAAGATGGTAGTAGTTAATTACATGTATAATTACAATTGACGCCCATTTCGGAACCATGCTCTATAAATAACAGACAGGGTTTTATTGCTGTGTTCGTATAAAGTGTTTTGATAAAGCAAGGATGACGAATAAGCTGTAATGTTGAAATTAATAAAAAAATAGCGTCAGGATCAAAACCGATTTAGGTATAATATTTATTTAACCCACATAACTCATAGGTTCGCCAATGGCTTTATTCCTTAATACGAAAAAGATGCTAATAGATAAACTATCCAAATAAGTTATCTAAATATAAATAGATGGGCAAATACTTAATTCAAAATTAGAAGCTAACTATGCCGTTAAATACTGATTGAGCAAAGTAATAGTGTAATACCCCGAGCGCGTTACTACGAAACGAACTAAAATATAATGGGTACATTTACTAACTTAAGTAATATGTACTTACATAAACACTAAATTAAGTAATAAAACAAGACTAAAAATACCAATTAACCTAAAACTTAAATACTAAAACATATTATTTAAAGGAGTCCCTTTAGGCAAGGTTCCGAAGATACTGGCAGCGTTCCCCCTTTGAATCGCTAGACTGTTTCTTTGTCCGAGGTAGCTACCAGCTCTTCGGTCTCCTGTGATGTCGACTAACCTTTTTGCTATTTCCTTAAAAAGGCTTATAGCGCTTATTATGCAATTTTACACATAATGATATATCTCGGCTTAATTTAGTTACGAAAGTTTATAGAATGCTAAGCATTCTATAAAACTTCAGCAAATACCAATACCTTAAAAAGTATGTATATCCCATATCATATCTATATAAATTTTAAACGGTCTTTATCAATAAATTTAATGTACGAAATTCTCCTTATCATTTTTGTGTCTTATACACACACACGCACTATTGTGTATAAATAGTGCGTGCGTGTATATACGTGTGTGTTGAAGCATAGGACTATTCCTTCAGTCTATATCCATATTGTCTCCCTACTGCGTGACCAGTAGCCACCAAATGAGTTGAGTGCGTTTCCAGCAATCAGAAGTGTGTGTGCCTTTTAGCCGCGCTATTGAGGATAGTGAAGCTAGATTGGATAGTGTAAGACGTAAGCGGTGGCGGTTAAAGATTAATAAATATGCTCAACCTGTGTTTTGAGGACTATGACTGTGTCTTCTGTTTCATCTTTACTTTATTCATCATCATGTTCATGCATTCTCAGTGCATGTGGCAGATAGGTTTTGTATTTTAGCTTAGACTTAGCCTTAATAAAGCTAAACTTTCAAAATAGAATAAAAAACGTCAGTAATCTTTACATAGTATAAAACAAAGTCGCTGTCGTCTGTCCGTCCCTATGTATGCTTAAATCTTTAAAACTACGCAACGGATTTTGAGACGGTTTTTTATAATAGATAGAGTGATTCAAGAGGAAGGTTTTTAAGTATAACTCTACCCCGCTCTGCACGGGCAAAGCCGGGGCGGGCCACTAGTTAAATATAAAAAAACTCATTTGTAGATACGCTACATTCAGGCACAGGGTAAGTATTTCTGGGACTAATACCCCTGACCCTTAAATTGAACTGAGGGCTGGCTCACCTAAAAGACGAGGCTACTTGCCCATAAAGTACACAATGAAAGAACCAATATGTTCGTCTACGACGCAATCTAGGCTTCCGCTCCTCACTGGCACCGCACTTTAACACTGATTCCTTGATCTTAAGGGAATACGACGGTACCATTCCAATGCTAATTTAATGGTACAAGACTATTTGAAATAACAACAAAATGACCCTATACCGTTGATTGATATCTTTATAGCTAATAGCAGGTTTGTCTGTCTGTCCTGTAATGGTCTATAGATCGAAGATTTCCCCTTTGCATTTGCATAATTTGAATTGAACGATATTGATTCTTGGAGGACGGGGACTTTCTGACTAACTGGAGGCAGGTGAATCATGCTTCTTTGATCCGTCTCGATAACCCAGTAAAAGAAAATGTTTCTCAGAAACCGCTTTCTTTTCTTACATATTGATGCGATAACCTATCGACTATTGAGTCACTGTCAAAACAGTGGAAATGTTTCTAGGATCAACCAACATGCAATATGACGATTGGTGGTATATTTCTATACACTCTATGCTCAACAAAAAAGGATACGCGACTACAATGCTACTAATCGCCATTCTCTATTGGAAATAAAATGAACAGAATATATGCATCAAACAATTATAAAGAGACATAGCATTTCGACTTTATTAAACTACTAATACTTTGCCCAAAGGTAACACAGTTGAATCGGGCCTCCTCCAGTTACATGGATTAGTCTTCTGTGCCACGCTGTCCAGACGGGTTAGCACGTGGTTTTCTTTCAATTTTCCCTTCTCTTCCTTCTCTTCAGCATTGACATTTACTTTTTTCGGCTCTTACGACACCCTTAGCACCAAGCAGTCTAAGTTTTCCCCACACGGACCACACCTTAAAAGAACAAAAGATTATCCTCAAAAAACACAAAGGAACATTGTTATTGATTTATTCAACGATGATGGTGAAGCCACTCAGAAGCGCCAGTCCACAGACTATTCGCTCCATAATTTCCTTCTGTAACCATTCCATTTATAGCGGTTCTCACTCAGGCCGATTGGTCGCGTACCAACGTAGGAAATTGTCTATAATAAGTTACTGCTAATAGTCTCTTTGTACTGTTTCTATCCTCCATTCTCGAGCGAGAGATTTTAAATTTTGACGCCTTGGCTTTCGACACAAAAGCTTTCAGAAACCTTCAATTTGCTTAGTGGCGTCCGGTTTCAGTAGTTGCTTATTTAACCTGAATAAACTAATATACTAAGGAGTCGACATACCCATTGACTTCTACTGTTGAACACAAACCTCCACACATAAATCGCTCGAGTATGTTTCTGGGTTTCACCAATTTCGTGTACATATTCGTACATATGCTGTCGTCTATCACCTACTCTTGGTCATCCCACGCTGGGTTTAGCCATAGACCGCCAGGATTTTGCTGCCCAGTGGCTTCTTGTTCCTCAGCGTATGTTGTCAATTCACCCAAGTAATCCGTATGCTGTATTGTTGGATATGTTACGTAAGTTTATTATAATTTTCATTGTGTGTAACACTGCGGGGAACATAGTTACAGAATATTCTGAGAAATGGTTAAATAGGTAATTGGCAAATTAGCAATTCTTGGGTATTTTGTGGGCTCATACCAAAAAGGTGGTGCGTTTTTTCCTAATTCCATTTAACACTCCTTTAAGTAGCTCCATCATCAGTAGGCCATTGTCCACCTTTGTTTACCCAAACAAAATCTTCTCTAGCAAACAATTCCGAAAGGCACCACTCAGCTTATTTCCTTATGGCATTTGCTTAGAATTATCATTACCGCGCCGCGTTGATATCCTCCAAATCCAACCTTAGCACATCTGCATAGAACTTAATTTACATCCACAGATATTACGGCTTGTGCAGTACAGAAGCAGTTTTGTGTCACGTAGTCTTTATTTCAGGGGGACAGAGTTCAGTTTTGTCTGGAAATTAAGGGTATTGTCGGCAAGGATGGACCGGTAATGCGACAGTTTGTAAGCATGAGATCCGGAGCGTAAGGGAGGTGAGGGGTGGGGGACTTGTAATACTAAAGAAATACGTAAAAGTTGTTGTATGTAGGTCGTTGCCTTGTATGTATTTTTCGGACATATATTATTTTATTTGCATGAAGCAAGTGTGGGTCACCTGTTAGAAGTTTTGCAATTGCTTATAATATACGTTTGCCATGCATAATGGTAAATTGAAAAAGCTACGATGCAGCTGGTGTCATGAGTCTAAACGTGTAATTGCTACAAGAAGTGTAATGACTAATATTTTATTGTCTCCAAATAGCGCAAGTTGTCTAATTGAGCTAACAACAAACCCTGGGAAGGAATCAAGACTTTTGAACCTCTAGAAATATTGGGATGATTTTACAGATTGGGTACTACTTACACCAACCAAATGTAAGCTTCTAGCTCACCTTTTCACAGATTATAGACGATAGGGCACGATTTATAAAGTTTCTTTTACATCAGCACAAAAAACTTAAGACAAATTGGTACAGCTACCACAGTTTTACAAGCAATACAATCTCCTGGAAGGTTCTTTTTACCTCTACCGCGGGGGCTGTTTACAAACATGTAACTCACGAACACAAATGACACCAAATAATTCTTCATGAATTCCTAAATCACACACAATTTCACCACCCCATTCCATCCTGAGGGTGTCGTAAGAGCTGACAGAAGGAAATGACAAGGCCGAAAACCTAGCTGCAAGAGAAAGAAAAGTTGATATGTAACCCAGTGCCAACCCGTCTGGCCAGCGTGGCATAGTAGGCCAATTACCCTCCATGTAACTGGAGGACGGCCGACTAAGCAGTGAGTTTTGGTCTGAGTAGCGTTCTTGATACTTTTCACGTCTCGTTTTACCATTGGAAACATGCCTTTAGAGCCCCTTGTTTATCTTTTTCACGTGACCAAATCCAATCGGACGGCATGGCCCTGTATCCAGCGAGAAATCAATTTTTGTCGACGCACACCACTGACCCTGTGAACGTTTGAACACTTTTAGAACGTTCGAGAAAGTGATGACCAAAATATTGTAGTTACGGCAACAGCATTTCTCCAGTTAAGCACCCCTACATATTTTTTTCATTTATACACATAAATATATAGGCTACTTTATTCTTCCGTGTGGTGACGGATTTAGAATACATAGTGTCACCACCCCATTCCAGCCTGAGGGTGTCGTAAGAGGCGACAAAAGGAATTGACAAGGCCAAAGAGCTAGCCGCAGGATAAAGAAAACTTGAACCGATACCCTGTGCCAACCTGTCTGGCAGCGTGTCACAGTAGGCTGACTACCCTCCATATCGGTGGTAGATGGTAATTTTTAAATTAAATTTTATTTTGTTGTTTGACTTGTCAAAAGAGCTCTAATGAGCCAAATTGATTAAATGAGTTTTGAATTTGAATATCATTGGAGGAGGCCCGACTTATGTATGTGCTGAGTAGTATACGCGCTAGAATAAGAACTTCTACAGAAACCCTTCTTATTGTCATAATAACACAACTCCTATAAAGCATTGGTTGGCGACATTACGTTCTCTAAAACGTTACCAAACGACGATGATGCTATATTGAGTGACCGACTTGAAAAATGCGAATCGCTAGGGGTTTGTATCCCACGCGCCAAAGCCTTGGGCGGTAGGTGCCTAGTAATAAAAATGGTTCGATTTTTAATTAGCAACTGCCGGGCACTTGAGCACGTGACCTGAATAGACATTGCATAACTCCCGTCCACCGACTCACCGTATTATCGGAAGAACTAATGAAGTTAGAATGCCGTTCGATTTGACTGCGCAATTAGCGATTGTGTCTAATGAGCTCAGACCCTTTTTTCTTATACGCTTCTGTTGTGAATTGTACCAATTTGATTTGCATTCGAATTGATTATGCGCGTTATGGTAATGCGATTGCTTCTTGATGTTGGACTTTGGATACAAAACTGGTAGACGCTTTCTTGTAAGTGTTAGACACTTTTGTTCAGCCCGGAGGGTGTCGTAGTAGGCTTCTAAAATTACTATATTTAGAAGGTTAATTTAGGTTAGAAGGCAAATTGAAATATATGCTATCTATCCCATTGTTTTTTAATCCTTGTGTGAAAAGAAATGGATCAAAGAAATGTTTTTTTTTTCTAAATGTTAGCTCTGCAATAGGTACCTATAACCTGTATCGGGGGAAGTTTACAAACATGTAATTCACAAACACAAATTACTGAGAGCAAGTGCCACTGGTTTATACAAACACAAATGCCCGACCCCAGAATCGAACCGAGGACCCGTTATCGAAAGGCGGCCATCCAACTCCTAGAACAAAAAGACAGTCGGACGAACTCGTGTACCTAAACTATATTAGGTATTTCCTTTATAAGGTTACATGTCAAAACACAAATTAAAGCAAAAACATTTTTTCATTAAAATCCTATTTTCGCTAAGTAGTTAGAAAATCTTTACAAAAATCTGAGAAAAGCTGCGCCTAGGTTCTAATTTAATTAAAGTAGCAAATGATTGACTGGTTAATACGTTTACCGTCTAACCCCGGGGTTAAACCAGCACACAATCGGAACAGTTACTTCCCGACAAAGACCATAGCCACTGCACTGGATCAAAGGCCGTCGGGTCGTCACTCACTCCCCTCTAGGGTGCCTACTAGGGATGTGCTGGTTGACCAGGTGATTTATCGAATACTCCATGTTGATTTTAATACGGCTGGAAACAATATTAAAATATATTATTTATCTTCTTAAATATAAATTACGCGTCTCGTTGTATTTGACAGTCACAATTATCCTTAGGCTTTTAGCTTAGCTAAGCTCCAAACGATTTTAACAGATGGCGATATTTATTGATTTGATTGACGAAGTATTCATATATGTACATACAAAATTATATTAAGTATATCGAAGAAATGCATGTTTAAATTTTGCCATCAATTATTAATTTCTCATCATGTTGAAGAACATGACAAAATAATTTAGTTTTAGACTACATATTGAATTGATAAATTAATTGGTAGCTAAAGCAATATTTGTAACTAAGATTGATTATAAAACAAAACATAGTTAATAGTACTCATAAATACTGGGAAGCCTCCCAGTACTTACATGAGTACATGTAACTACAAAGTAACGTTTAAAACTACATATAACAAAGAATAAAAGAAGAAACGTTTTTTCGACATCAAAAGCTAACGATAAAGCACATCTCTAGTAAACAGTAAAAAATAAAATGCCGACGACGTATGCAGGCGTTTCTTTGCGCGCAGTTGCTTTGAGGCGATTTTAATTCGCTTATTTCGCTGGCGGGAAATCGCTTATGTGTTACCGAATTAAAGGCCACTGCTAAGTTCATGAGATTAGCGGGGAGTTAGGTTCCATCGACTTTGCTATTTCATATATTTTTGGAAATAGCGCCAGTCTAAACTGGCATGATTAGCTACCAGTATTTGACGGAGCGATTTGAGTGAGCCCTCCGAGACGCAAGTGGGAGTATCGGTAATCATTTGACTCGAACAGCTATCCATCCTCACGTTACCCTCTGCTTGCATGGTCTGGAATTTAAGCTAGGATAGCAGCTGGGATGGCGTTGAGAGGAGTTCAGATGTTTTAGTACAATGTTGCCATTTCTTTATAATATTAAATTAAACACTACTACCGATTAAAACATCATGTCCGCAAATTGCAGCAAATGATGTTTTGCCGCTGCTGAGTTGGCCCTTCTACAATTGGGGTTTAAATAAAACAACACGATCGTTGACGTCCGTGTGCTGACGGATTTAGAATACATCGTATCATTCCACCTTGAGGGCATCGTAAGAGTCGACACAATTAAATGACAAGACCGATAAAAAACCCCTGTGCCAACCCGTGTGGCCGCCGTGCCTCAGTAGTGGGCTGGTTACAAGTTAGGCTACATGTTCCTCATGAAAGGTTTTTTGTGATAAAACCTCGTTCTCATCTCCAAAACTTCAACTTTATTTTCTAAGTATTAACTAATTAAATGTAATTACGATAGCTGGGCTAATTTGATCTCTGATCGTGTAATATGTCCTCTGGCTGTGGTGAAAGAAGTGTGTTCGCGGCAGCTGGCTATTGTAAAGGCGAGGTGATCCCTGCATGCGCTCAAACCAAAAAATATAATTCGTTAGCCTTTGTTCACTATTATAGTCAGCTAATGAACACACAAAGAAAATTACGAACTTCGTTTCGGCAAAAAGCAAAACAAAGCGTTGTTATTTATTTATGCTGAAAAAAGTAATCCCATCTCGCCTGCAATCATTTATAGATATTTAGTCATTTATAAACTTCTACAATCATATTTTTCATTCGTCATCACTTCGCCATAAAATCTGCCTGGATTTGTATTCGGGAATACCGTACTGGGCAGACGTATCGATTTTTTTTCATTGTGGTCGGTTTTTCTACCGAGCTTGTGACTTTAGTCTTCTACAACACCCTCAGTATATAATTAATTGGTGCGCATATTGTATTCCATTTCCGTATCAGCCAACCTACAATCAAGATGGAGTTCATTTGCTACAAACTATTTCCTCCCAACTGGAAAATCTCTGATTACAGCCCCGAAGTAAAATATGTAAATTAGGAAAACTCAAAACAAGTTGGGGATGTGACTAGCTAAAGGAAAAAGTCACGAAGACACGTTAATATGTAAAGCTTGCGTGTGGGGCCGAATGGAGGTATTTAGATGTGTTGTGTTGGGCAAAAAATGCAGCCAGAGACAAAATAGAAGGTATTAAGGTGTGGTTCCATGCGGGGCTCTATGCAAGAGAATTGATTTATACCACTAACTATTACTCAGCCCATGAATGAATCACTGCTGGAGGGCAGTAAGACTACTGTGCCGCATTGCCCAGACGGGTTGGCACAGGGTTTCTTTTCAAGTTTTATTTCTCTTGCCTAGCGTAGCCGGTTTTCGGTCTTGCCATTTCCTTTTGTCGGCTCTTACGACATCCTCAGGATGGAATGGGGTGGTGACACTATGTATTCTAAACCCGTCACCACGCGGGCTTTTTCATTTCAACCCTTTGTTAATCTTAACATAAAGTGAAAAAAGTTATCACGTACTGAAATTCCGATCTGGCTTGACAGCACCTGCGTATTATGGCAAAAATGTTATTAAGTTATTTTTTTTATTGATTCTATACGCAAACTGCCGCTCCTGGCTTGAATTTTGTGGATTCGTTCTATCTGGCACAATTTAAAGTATTCATATGACTAATATTGTTCATAATTCGATTAAAGGTTACAATAGGAGAGAATTACTTCGCGTTAAGTACGTATATGAATTAACGAAATGCCAAAATGAATCTAAACAATTTTTATCGCCGCTCTGATGGAAACACACCTTTAATGAAGCGAATGGGTGACTTTGCAGTACAGAATTGCAATGAAAGACAACAAGTCTTGATTTGAAATAAAAAAGAAACTATTTTTACCTTGCAGAACATTCGTGGACAGGTGCGGTTTACGTTAAAGATAATGAATTGTCTATTGTTAATATGTTATTATTGCTGCTTATGTTTCGTTTATGTTTCTTTACGATCAAAAGAAGGGCTACCATGTAGGCTACCATCTTACAAATACCACCTTATGAGGTGTTACAGCGAAAATAATGCCACCATGAAAAGCAACAATAAACTTAAGTGATTAATATCCTACAGATAAAATAAATAGTGTGTTCATTTTAAATTTACTTTTACTATCAACAGACAACACGCGCTATCGCAACACGCAAACATTTGCAATTCGATTTCAATACAAAACCAATTACAATACATGGTACACTTACATTAGTGTTATCATAATGAATTGTTATTGAATACTAGTGCCGTGCATCTGTTAGTTGCCCTCCCTACGAAAAGGAGGTGGTTATACATTTTACATGCCTTTCTGTGTATTATAATTATATTAACCTCAATGCATGAGTGAATATTAATTTAGCTTCGTTTTTGTCCGTAATATATACGTGTGGTTACGGATTTAGAAAACGAATTACCATCCCATTGCTGGTTAAAATGTTTATAATCCCAAGTGATTATGAAAATAAAAACCTATAGATAACAAGAATTGATATAACGTTGAAATAGTTGAACCGATGTTGATACAACTTGCATTCATAAAAACAAAACACACCATAATCAATCATACACGCCAAAATTATAACACCTATTATGGTCGATATAAAACCATATAATAAACCTTCTATCCGTTTGGCTAAAGAGTGCAAGAGTGTGATATGTCCTATATAAAAAAAAAACTTTCTCATACTAAGTGTATTACAAATTCACTGTTTCTACTAAAAACACCAAAATTATGATTTACAGCCAATCCATACCACCAAAACCCACGCTTAGTCGAAATTAGCAACCAAACCCATTTGGCCATGACAAATTAACGTCTGTCATTTGCAGTGATCACCGCGTGATCACTATCACGACTCATTATCCTCCGTGATCACTACTCCCCGTATCGTCTAATCACGTCACTAGCCCGTATCCATCAAAGTCCACCGCCCATCACTCACAGAGAGTTTCCTCCCAAATTTACATTGCAATCGTCAACTCTCTTAACACCGTACAATAAAGCTCAAATTGGCCCATCACGACTGCACCTGTTAACTTTTTTGAATACCACGACCAGGTTGATTTGATACTTTAATATTTGAAGCACGGGTATATTTGAGGGTCTTGTTGGCTGGTCTTTCAGTCCGTATGTCACAGTTTATTATCGGAGCCTCTTAATTGAAGATAATAAGGGGAGACATGTGTCTTTGTCGTGTTTTTATGGCGAGTAAGAGAGGGATGTTGTTTTTTTCCGAACCGTGTTATGAACTTTTGTCTATTAATTCCGTCCGGCGTTCATAGAGTCAGAAAGAAGGTTCTCTATTTGGGTTAACGAAAAGTGGCACTGTAGAGATTTTTATCTGATTTTCATTCAGATTAGCACCGAAGTTTTGTGTAATTTTTGGCGATTTTATAGCTTTTCTATATAGTTTCGCTATAATTTATATATTTTCTATATAGGCGGCAATTAAAAGGACAGATTTATGCTCTTTATGATTTATGAAGTTACTCAATGTACCACAATAACGTTTCCTAGAGACGTAAGTTCCAATAAATCAATCTAACCATTTTGTAGACAAGTGCGAGTGTACGCACAACTTGTATGATATACATTTAGTCATCAAAACAATATTATCAAACATAAAAACATCTTCTGTCTTAATTACTGTAACATTTTATAGACAAGATTTCCAGATATCCACTTTTTTAATCTATCTATACTAATATTTAAAAGAAGAATTATTTCTATGTGTGTGGTTGTCATGCATAAACTCAAAAACTACCGAACCGATTTCAAACATTATTTCACAATAAAGAATGCTACAACCTGAATAACATCAGGGGCGAGACCGCGCGCAACAGCTAGTACTTAATAATTTCAATGCAGATTTCGTTGCTATGATACTTTATTATTTGTTTTATAGCTTTTGGCTTTTGGTGGTATGTCTGGCTAGGGGTACCCCGATAACTCTAGTGGGGGATTTCTTAACCGTGTGAATTGCTCTATAAACTTCGCTATCGCGGTGTAGGACTTATTTTTTGTAATTCTCGCATTTGTAGGCGATACTTCTTGATGTTATTATTTCAGATTTTTCGGGAAAACTGAGTAAAGTATGTAGCGTGCTGGTCGCTACAGGTTTATTAACTCTACTTAAACTCCTTTTTATTGATAGCAATTAACAATACTAGTCAGTTAAACTTTAACAAAATAAAACTAACAGTTGACCGGAAAACTTATATACTGTGCCACCATCTTGCCTGTCCACCTGCATTCGCGGGTAATATCAATCCATCTGCCACAGGGCAGACCCCACCCGCGGGGGTGCCCTGTGTTGCCAGTGCTAACAGAAAATTGTGCAGTAACCGTTTAACTTATAATGTGGTTTAATTTAAATGTTCACTTACAGTCGTTTAAAGGCAGCAGATGCTATGTTTACGATGGCCGATAAGAAATATTGATGTAGAACTCAAGTACAAGACAAGTTTGCTATAAAATGGTTATAACACATTCAATGTACATTCAACTAATTGATTAATCGTTAATAAAAATAACTGGCCTTCTTCATACTACTGCTCAGCACATAAATGACCCACTGCTGAGACGGGCCTCCCACCATAATATGCAGGGAAATTTGCCTCCTAGTAATGGTGGTTCAAGTTTTCCGTATCTTGCGACTTGACATTTCCTTTTGTCAGCTCTTACAACGCCCTCAGGATGGAATGGGGAGGTCACACCATGTATTCTTAATCCAACACCACACTAATTTATCGGTTATGGTGTATTTTAACGTCAAACGGTGTAATTGAATTACAATAACTCTCTTAGGTCTATGATTTTGGGTCTCGTAAGAGAACTTGATAAGAAACTAGACACAAACTCTGTATCAACTTGTTTGTAAACTAAAACACATCTTTAAACTATTTCTGGGATTACCTAGCTTTTAATTTATTTAGGTAGGCATTATTTTTGTTAAAGATTACATTTTAAACAGATGGGTTCTGTCAAAAGCGTAGTGGCAACACCCGACCTTCATTCCCAGGACTGCCGTCCGGTGATCTTGACGCTTTTGAGGGGTGTTTAATTTTGTGCAAATGAAGTGATGTGTCGCCGACAGCGTCTGACAGGACGGGCCTAAAAGGGATTCGAATGACAGTTATGAAAGCTTTAGTTCTAAGGAATATCTGCTTCGTTTAAAGGATTATTAAATGTTAAATTAAGTACAATGTTAAACTATTTAGTTACTTAATAACTTTGTGGATATTGAATGTTTTTATTGGTAACTGGAACTCTGCTGATTAAGTGATACAAAAATATATAAATATTGACCGTCTTTCCATAAGTTATCCGAGTCTCATAGTTATTTACATACAACAATAATTACTTAGTCACATAATTACCTTATTACTGAGGTTTTTGATCGCTTATTAAATTTTCTGCCAAAATACGAAACCGATTTCCATAAGTTTTATCAGGATTCATTCCTGATAAAAAAGAAAGAACTTATGAATCATTTTCCAAATGTAAACTATGGTTAACAAAGTGGTGCGGTAACAATAATTAAAACAAACAAATAACCGAGATGAGAATCTCCTCCTTTTAGAAGTCAATTGCTAAACTTTACGACCCCAAAACCCTCACGAGGAACATCCCACAAATTATCACCAATACATTTCTAAAACACACATTACTACAAAAGATGCAAGCGACTTGTGCGCTTCTCGGTGCATAACCCCCTTATTATCCAACGGAGGTGGGGTCAATAGGGCCCGGTGGGTGGCAGGGGGAGGGGGCAGTGTCACGTCACTGTCTAAGGATCGCCATCACGCCGTCCACCCGTCTAGTTTGCGTCCATCGCGCTTTTCAACTTTCCGCTGAGAAATAAGAAATGTTAATGTTTTTGAAGGTTTCAGTTTAAAGAATTCTTTATATGCATAAAAGTAACATTTCCTTTACGTAGCTTCTTCAGAACTGTGTTTTCGTTTCCAAATACTTATAGCTATTTTTTACATAATACGATCATAGTGCGGTATCGTAAAATTGTATAGATTAATTATTATTTTCTTCTGACCATTGGCAATGTTTGTTGATACCCAAAATTAACTTTAAATTGTTTCTGATTTTCCCCGCATTGCATAGTAATTGTCCATGAGTTTAGAGATTTCAGTATTGATTTTTTTTTAGAAAACAAATCAATAGTGAAATCTTTATTTTCTAATAAAGAATCCCCAAAGTATACTTACAGCAATTTAAATAACATGACAGTACGAAAATGGCTGCAAACACGGAGCGACTGGAAGATTCTATCAGCATTTTCCTATTTAATTCAGAAGCACCACCTATATTTTTATTTCCCCGTATGCCGGTTGCGTCTGCTGCAGCAATATCAATCCATCTGGCGGGCGTGGGGGAGGCAGACCCCCTCCGTCACGTCACTGTCTTAAATGAGTGTCACGGGCGCTCTAGCCATCCCGTCTGAAGAACGGTGGACGGCTTTAGAATGCTGGTTGGATTGCGTCGTTTCGAGTTATGGCTTAGTGCTAATGTTGGTCATTGATGCGAGTTATGTTTGGTGGGACGAGTGTTGTTTGCTTTCTGCTCACAGTTTATGCGAGTTCCCTTTCAGCAGAGCGTAGGGTTGTGTGTGAGGTTGCTGACGTTACATTGCTTCGTTTTCGACTTGTAATTGATACTGCAAAATAAATGCTACAATCAACTTAATCAATTTACAGGTATAAGGTGAAAGGTGAAAAGTGAACAAAGTATTAATTTGCTATTTTACAATTCAAGAGTTATTATTGAGACTATAATTTTTTCGACAATTGATGCAAGGAACTTATCCCAGTGCGTCATCAACACGGTGGTTGGCATGGAGTTACATATCAATTCCTCTTGCAGCCACAATATTCTGCCTATCCTGTACCACTAAACGTCTAAAGTGTCGTCATAAATGACATGGCTTGCAGCCATGGTGAATGGCTTAGTCTAACTCTAAGCGATCATTAAACAACCTTGTTAATTCCGTGATGTAAAAGATACTGTCCTAATAATGGCGCATTTTATAATGATTCTTAGTTATATTTTAATAACGTATAATTTTAAGTACAAGTAGAAGTTAGACAATGAACTTGGAACTTGGATGCCCCACGGCGCATCCCGCTCGCTCTATCAACTTGCATCAGGTCGAGATGACGCGCTGGCGCTGTCGGTGCCACGTCTTCCAGTTTACTCGACTTCACTGCAAATTTCACCCGAGACTTGCTGCTGAAGGTCAAGGCACAAGCTTAGGCGATTTCTATTTTGTATCATTGTCGTTATAAACGAAATGTAAACGTTTTTGTATTAAAAACTCATGCCTGTTTTATAATATCCATACTGTTCTAAATATTGACAATACGCATATCTTGCACTTTATCTCAGCTTCATATGCTGAGTCAACACTTTCAAATTAACGCATTTACTGATTTAGATTAGCCAGGCGCGTTTTAAAGGTTCTTTGTGGACTGAATTTGTAACATACTAGTTTAGTCTCCTTTATTAAATAGTATGGAAGTATTAGTTACGTTGTAGTCTGAATCCACCTTCAGACAGTTCATGTATCAACTACCGGATTAAACTCTTATTGTCAGCTATGTACATTGGTATTATTTATTTCCCGACGTTTCAGGAACTGCATCATCCGTGGGTTAAAATAAAAATAACAAATGACATTTATCATAATCAACGATGAGCGTGAAAGCCTAAGACATCAATAAACTACTTATATGTAGTTATGCAAAACGAGAAACTTATATTATTTAGAAATGAAAATTAACCAAATTTCATTTCTAAATAATAGAAGTTTCTCTTCAAGTGAATGTAATTCTTCAGAGTGAAATAATTATATTTTCAAGAAAAAAATCAAATTATGATCGCCGCTGGCCTCGCGTGCCTTGGGCCAAGCGCCGCGGATCCGCTGCTGTCACGTCAGTGCGCGGAGCTGTCTCCCGCCGATGACAGCCAACGACTGAACTGCTTGCAGTTCTGACGCTGCATCTCAGTTCCGTGTACATTGACTTGACTTCTGTTTGCTAATACTATGGCTTGAATAAAATTAAACGAACTCGTTTGTTTGTTTTTATTATATCAGATTTCAAATGGTCTCTCTATTCCAGTCTTTCAGGTCTCTTCGGATATGCTAGTGGATTGTGCGAATGAATGTGTTCTACAGATTTAGGCAATGTCTGGTCCAGCCGTATGTCAGATTGTTGACCACCATATATACAATACATATAAATACTAGTTTAGCATCTAACCTCCTCCATGCTGTAGATACACGCTGTGAAATGCTTTGGAAATCTGTCTGCTTCGGATGTCATTCTAACTTCTATGACAGTTGTCACAGAATTATAGTTACGTGAAAACTGAGACAGGTGGCATATCTATACTAATATATAAAGCTGCAGAGTTTGTTTGTTTGTTTGAACGCGCTAATCTCAGGAACTACTGGTCCGATTTCAAAAATTCTTTCAGTGTTAGATAGTCTATTTATCGAGGAAGGTTATAGGTTATATTTTATTTTCAAAAGAATTAGGGATCCGTATGAAAATTGCGATTTTGTAACCCAAAGTGTAAAATCGAAAACCTATTTATGCGTGCGCTGCAAAAACGATTGACAATAGAACAAAATGAAGTACTACGAGTTTGTAGGTCTTATTAAAATCTACAAAAAAGTCCGCGAGAGCACATATCTAACTATCATAGTTTAGTCGCAATAACCACTTTTATATTCATAAAAAAAAATGCATAGAAATAAGCACGGGTTCGAAGTCCACGCGAGCGAAGCCGCGCCCAAAAACTAGTTAATATTAAGCTTCCCCACCGCACGCCGGGAAAAAGCGCGTGTTTACTGTGTTCCGTCGTGTGTATGTGAGAGCCGGTACCCGACTGGGTATTACCTTGTATTGTCTGCTGCATTAAAGACCCTGGCGTTGCTTTCCATCTCGCAAGCCTAGGGTCAAAGGCATTCAAGTTGGTGATAAAAAAGGTGGTATATTTAAATTATTACCAGTTTCTCACCTAGATGGATCTCGGAGAACTGTCGGCAATCTCAATCAATGAGGGAGCATGCAAGGTAACTATACTATACCAATTTTTAGGGATACCAAATTCAATACGACTACGTAGAGTTCAAAACGAAACTATTCACTCTTATTTATTCAGTCTATGGCAGATACACAAAGACGTATAAGAGTGGTTGCGACAGACGTCATCTGTCGCAATCCACCCCGCTGAAGCAGCTGAATTATCTCTGTATACATTTAACAGTGGCATTGGTTTGGAAAATTAATTAAGTGAGCTAAGATTTTTGGGTCCAAGTTAATTTTGATATGGAACTATGTTACCATCCCTTTATTATAGAGGAATTAGTAATTGTACATTAACGGTATATTATATCTTCTTACTGCTACTAATATTCAGCCCATAAATGGCCCACTGCTGAGTCGGGCCTCCTCCAACTACATGGAGGGTAATTACTAATTAGCCTATTATAATAACCCTTTTCCTTCTGTCGCGGCTAGGTTTACGGCCGTATCATTTACTTTTGTCGACTTTGACGACTCCCTCAGATTTAAATAGATTTTATTATATTACTAGCGACCTGCCCCGGCTTTGCAACATCCTCTTGAATCACTCTATCTATTAAAAAAAAAACGCTTCGAAATCTGTTGCGTACTTTTATAGATTTACGCATACATAGGGACGGACAGACGACAGCGACTTTGTTTTATACTATGTATGTAGTGATGATGATAATGGTAATGATGATATAGATTAATTTAAATACGTGGCAATATACCCATTTCATCATCAACATCATTAAATATACGCAAAGACGAAAACATTTCTTGTCATTGTCGATCTCAGCTACGCATAAAAAGCGTAATCTATAAAATAAATAGAAAGAATAGAAGAAAAAACTAGTAGGAGTATAGATAAACAGAGAGCTAAACGCGAAGTTAGCTCTACAAAAACAGGAAAATTTGTATATTTATTCGGTAGATTGACTGTCATTTGAGGGTTATTGACATATTGAATTAAAGATTGTAAACACGCCCATAAATAATCGATATGGAGTCGTAATTTAACCATATTTTGATGTTACGAGTGTTCTTTTATTTTAATTTATCAATTAGTATAATTCATGTCACGCATTCTGGCGTTGCATAATAATTCAAGTTTGCTTTTCGTTCATTCATCATTTTGTTCGGCCATTATTATCGATGTTATGATTATTAGAAATACATTCTCAACTGACATGAATCAAATATGCATGTTATATATATATATATATATATATATATTATATAAAAAAACCGCTTCAAAATCCGTTGCGGAGTTTATAAGATTTAAGCATACAAGGAGACGGACAGACCACTCGACTTTGTTTTATAATATGTAGTGATAGTGATATGGCTTAAAAGAAATGTATAAAACTGTAACCTTTAAGTCAGTGCAATAATTGTGAATGTTGAACTATGCGCCGCCACACGATACCGCATACTCCAGACGAGTGCCGCTGACAACTTGTCATGTTGGAACGGAGCCACCGAGAAATTTGCTTTGTGCTGGCGCTGTATCAGAATGTGATTAGGATTATATCCTGGCTGCAGTTTTAACGGTGACTCAATTTTAGCTAATTGGGCGACTTTTATTACTTTGAGCCTCCATCATTTATCAGATTATTATTTATGGCAGTAGGCAGAGCACCGCCTTCCAGTAAGTGCAGTGCTGGTCCGAAGCCCGGAACGGCTTTTGTGGACATCCTTGGGGCCTATGTCCAGCAGTGGACGTCTTTTGGCTGAAATGATGATGATAACGGATTTAGAATACATAGTATCACGACTCCATTCCATCCTGAGGGTGGCGTAAGACTGTACTAAAAGATTGCAAAAAGCAGATCACCAATCTGCAAAAGAAGGAAAACTTTGAGACAAATCCTGAGATAAACCGTCTTGCCAGCGTGACACAGTAGGCTAATTTCCCTCTGGATTTGGAGGAGGCCCGACCCAGCAGAGGGTCATTTATGGGCTGAAACAACAAGGTCATATCGCCTCCACTTCGTTTAATTTTGTGCCAATTTCGTTAATATTCTTCACGTGGTGACGGATTTCGAATACATAGTATCACCAGCCCATTCCATCCTATGGAATCATAAACCTGGCAAAAAGAAAAGACAAGCCCGTTAACCTAGCTGCAAGAGAAGGAAAAAAATTATATGAACTTGATACGCAACCCGTGGCAACGTGATACAGTAGGCTAATTACACTTCATGTGATTGGAGGAAGCTCGTCGCACCAGTGGATCTTTTATATGAGACGAGAAGAAAAAAAGACAATCATACCTAAAACATAAAGCCTAACCCCCTCTTAACCGGTGGTGGAACTAACCGACCCCAGGACTCGACCCCTGGTCGGGGCCACAAAGGCACATCAAACAAAGTCCTCGCATGCACTCGATCGGCCACTGCACTACCGTGACGTCCATCGATAGTTGAGGGTGTCTGGCGAGGAGAAGTCCAGGGTTGGCACCGACCTGTAGGAGTAGTAGTTGAGTAGAAATCTACATGTCTAAATGTGCATGTTAGCTGAGGACTGGAAAAATGTTGTACATCGTTTTTTTGTGTCAAGCTGTTTGTTACTGAACGTAGCCAAGTACCTATTAAACCTATTTTAATAATTATTTATTTATTTATTTATTTATAATTCGTATTTTCCACACTTTTTTTAAAACCAATTCCCTTTTATGTAGTGGGGGAAACGTTTTATAAGTCCCCAGCCGGGGGACGGAGCTGGTCTATGTGGAAGTCCCGGTCGCAATGAGATGGTGATTGCAACCGGTTTATAAAGCCTACTAATAATTGTCTTGACCAACCTTAACACCTTATATAGTTAGTATACTTAGACGAATACTTAGCCAAAGCGTTTGAAGGTATTGAATAATGTTACTAGACGTGGAAACCCTGTGAGATAAAGAAGAAAAGCTTTAAAAAACAGAGAGCCAGCGGCGTCGTCTCAACGAGCGCCGGCGACGGGCCCAATACGTCCCCGGCCGACCGTCGATCACGTGACGCGAATTGTGGTACCGTCAGCATATTCAACTGAGTAAAATTCAATATTATTGTTTGAGCGCTCAATAGAGAAACAAATAGAAAATCAAGTAATTCATATCTATAGGTGCATTAATGCTCATCGCATGAATAAATTTAGAACCACAACAGAAGGAAATATTGTTTGATATATTAATATCACTGTTAGGGGATTTATCCGCAAAGCATTTAAAATCAAAATTATTTAATAAAGGTTTAAGTGAAACCGAATTTCATCTTAGTAGTCTATCTATACTAATTAATAATTTTGAAATAATCCGAATAAAACCCTATGTTTTGATATTATTAAATCAGGTGGTTTAATATCGTGAGTGTCACCATGGTCAATTAAAATTGTAGTGTGGTTAGATTTACGTCTTGTATAAAGTTCAGAAGGCGATCAAAGCCGCGTGCAGCTGTCAGTATAATTTAATTAAAAAAGAATAGTACCTAATATACCACCAACATCAAAATATATTTATTTGCTGTCGGTACACGTGCATGCGTATGTGTGTGTATACACGGAAACACACGACAGCCGGTAATGCAACATTTTTCGCCGAGCCACGTATTGATTAGTGCTCATTGGCGGCTCCCTAGATGCAGGTGCTTCGGTCCGTACTTTACATGCGGCGGGAGAAAAGTATTACTCTTTTATGAACGTCGCTTACTACCTTTTTGAAATGACACACAGTACTTATGAAACAAATGGAGATGGTGATGGTGATGGGAAAGGACCACATTGTTATTGTAAAGTTCGAGTGCCTCTCGGTCTTCAATTGTAAAAATTAAAACGCTTTTCAGGATATATCAGTGACGTGTATTCATGTACCAAATGCTCCATATTATAGGAGCAGGCTACTAAGACGTTGCTTAAATATTGAATTATCATCATCAGCCTAAAATAGTACATTGCTTGAATATTATGAATACATAGATATTACAAATATTTATAACTAGCGACCCGCACCGGCTTCGCACGGATCAATTATACATATGAACCTTCCTCTTGAATCACTCTATATATAATAAAAAAACGCTTCAAAATCCGTTGCGTAGTTTTAAAGATTTAAGCATACATAGGGACGGACAGACGACAGCGACTTTGTTTTATACTATGTAGTGATAGTGATTATTTTGTTTGTTATTTCCTGGTATTCATTTGTAGTAACTTATAAGTATGTGCCAGAATTAAGTAAACGGTCGGTGTAATCATAGGTCGGTATAGTCTCTACATATCATTACCAGCATGCTATGTCATCATCAATGTTTCACCGGTGACGTTCGTGTCATAACGAGAGTAATGTAAAATAGTAAAAAAATGGAACACGGAATACGAGGCTTTTAGTATAATAATCACGACAGGAAAAAGACTTATTTCTGATGAAATATTTTCATTTTGTGACGCCGTCGATTACTCAAACTTAAATAGAAAAAAAATACACTGAACTGCTCCTTTCGTTAAGTTCTTCTATGCCCGTACTTCTGATGGCTGTATTGTTTTGATACACCCTGCATTCATAGTTTAATTACATAGTTATTTTAAATATGTACTTAATTATAACTGCAGCTTCTATAATTACTCCAGTTTAACATTCTATTGACAAGAAATTTCTGAAAACCAACTTTAATTTGAAAAGTTCGCTGCTAATTTTGGCTGACGTGCTAGACAAGTTGTGACTGGTACTAACGGCTTCATCAAGTTGGGAAATGTGAACAGTAACAACTAGAATTGACTTGACTTGTTGCAAACTATACTCACTTTTAAAAACAGAAAAAAATCTATGTAATTAATAATGAATCGCTGAAATGTCTCCCGAGTCAGGACAAGGTTTGTACTCGTATATCGAAATATTATACAGTTTGAAAATGAAATGTTATTGTATATGACAGTAGGTTGTGATAATATTAGATGCACACTTAGTATACAGGTGTCCCAAAAATTGCCTAGGCCTCCTACACAAAAAAAAATTGCGGAAATGAAAATAAAAAAAAATACAATAAAATAACGAAAAACTATAACGAAATAAAGGGTATGAAAATTTCTAAGATATTATTTCTAAAAATTCTAATATCTCGAAATCCATGAGACTTGACATTATGCTTTCACAAATTTTAAGGTAATTACGTAATACGGTTACGATTTTCTTGAAAATATCTGAAATATGCATGAACAGGTGTCATTGTAAACCTCGTGGAACTAGGCGCCTTGACTTTGCAACAATGAAAAAAGCCTAATTACTACAAATGAGTTAAAACACTCCGCTAAATTTATAATTACGGACAGTAAATAAATGGTTCGTTTTTAAAGCAATTTGTAATTACAAATTGATACCAATTATACCCTAACAATGAGTAATTGCGACATATTTGTAACAATGGCCTAGCTAATGTGTTAACAAGCGCTAACATATTGCAGTCCAGTACGTTGTTATCGTATATCGAGACTTTAAGTGTAAGAATATACATATAGTTATTATCATTATTTATTGAAATTTTCGCATGTATGCCTTATTCCGGTCGCGGCTTTGCTTGCGTGTGTTTTCGGGTTGTATGCTCCGTGTGGTGGATTTAGAATACACAGTGTCACCACCCCATTCCATCCTGAGGGTATCGGAAGACCCGACAACAGCAAATGACAAGGCCGAAGAGAAGTAAGAGAAGGAAAACTTGATACGAAACGCTGTGCCAACCCGTTTGGCCGGCGTGCCACTGTGCCTAGTGTGTAGTGTCTACCGCCACCTTCCATGTTATTGGAAGAGGCCCGTTTTAGGACAAATGGCCTGACTAGTAGTAGATATCAAAACATAGATTTACTCTTACAATTTTTCTTTTATTCAAATATTTCACCGGCATTCCTTGACATGAAATTTCCCGATTCCTAAAACATTGCCTGAAATCAAAAGCGGAGTTGTAGTTGAACTATTAATAAGCTTTCAGTCGGCGTATCGCGACTGCAGTTTCTTCAGGTTCGACAGGCCAGGGAGGGCAGTGAAGGCGGCGCGTGGCCCAAGTCAAGTGTGCACGGTTTTTGAGTGAATCCTTACCTTGGATCGGAGGGCATTTAAGCTGCTCTGTTCTGGCTGTCAGAGCCGTCTACAAATAAATTTAGGACAAAGAATCTCGCAACGGTCATTTCCTCTTCAAACTAGTTTTGTTTATAGAATCATCATCAGCATTATTCAGCCCATGAATTACCCTCTACTGGGTCGCGTCTATACCAAATTTATCAACGTAAATTAGCCTACTGTGCCACACTGGCAAGAAGGGTTGACACAGGGTTGGTATGAAGAATTTTAGTAATTATAAATTAATTCTGTCTTTTGGTTGGTTTTGGTTGTTTTACTTGGTTTTGGTTGTTGTTTCTTTGGTTCTCTGTAATCTGTTCTGTCTTTTTGTTTCCTTTCGTCTTCTTGTTTAGCTTCTGGGGTGCGGCTCTCGGGTTTTCCCGGGGGTTCGCGGGGGGGGGTGCGTAGGGCGACGCTTTGATAGGGAGTTAAATATGGAAAAACGCCTAAATGAAAAGACTCCCCGGGCGGGTCCCAGCCAAGCTGGGGAATCCCGCACCGCTTCTCCCTCTGGGGGGGGCGGTCTGCCCCATGTATACGGGGGGGGCAATTTGGTCGTTTCGTCCATCGTGACGAGGAAGGAGATGGGGTCTCTGGAGGAGACGAAGGAGATCTGGAGGGCGATGGCGCGCAAGCGCAAGCCGGAGGAGTCCGCCATGGAGGAAGGGGCGACGGCTGGGAAGCGGCTAAACAGTCCGCTCCCCGGCCACAAAGAGCAGTCCGGCGAGAGCGACGTCTCGTTGAGCCGGGACAGCTCAACAGGGAGAAGGGGCGAGGGATCGGGATCTTGCGACTCGAACCTCATTGCACCCCAACACAGGTCGGCGTACTATCGCAAGCGCGCAAAGTGTGGGAAAGCCCGTCGGTCGCGGACCCCGCCCACCAGTGGGTGGGAGGAAGGAGAGTCCACTGGACCGGAGGACTTAACGCAGGACGGGGAAGAGCACAGTGGCTTCTACCACGAGGGTGCGCGCGGTGCCTACAAGGAGTACCTGAGGCTCAAGGAGGAGATGGAGGAGGCTGGCGAGGAGAACGTGGAGCAGATCCCAGAGGACGTCCGCGTTAAGGGCGTAGCACGTACGCTCAACGCCAAGGCGAGGTTGATGGATGTCATCAATAGGGTGACGTCAAACAGGGCGAAGGTGCCTCCAGGGGAGCCGAGCGCTAGTGTCCTTAGAACTAGCATTCAGGACGACTTGGCTATCCTCCTGGAGGTCACCAAGAGGTCTGGGCGACCCAAGGGCCTGTTTTTAAAGGCCATTCGGACGGCGTCCTCCTCGCTCCTGGAGGCTCTGGAAAAGCTGACCCAGAAGGCGACGGAGACGGAGCGACTGGCGGAGCGGGTCGAGGCGATGAGGGCGGAGTTGGATCAGTTGCGGGCTGATATGGAGAGCCGGCCCCCTCACGTCTCGCCCACCCCTCAGGAGGAGCCCCCACTAACGATGAGGGCAATAGGCGCCATGATGGACGCGAAACTCGCGGGCATCGCGGACCGTCTGCTGCCGGAGAAGCGGCTTCGCCCGCCCCTGGAGGCAGACAAGTCTGCTGCCCGCGGGGTCCTCATGGCGCAGAGGGTGAGGGAGAGGCGGGCTGAGAGAGATGGGCCTCCCCAGCCTCTCCAAAAGCCGAAGAAGAACAGGCGGAAGAGGGCGGCGGCTGTGCCACTAGTCGCGGACCTCCCTGCGGTTCCCCCGTCTGTGACGCCCAGTGTGGCTCCAGCGAGGGGGCCCAGGACTGAAACATGGGCGACGGTGGCGGCCAGGAAGGCCCCGCCAAAGAGAAAGGAAGTGCCGAGGAGCCGTCCCTCCCCCCCATCGCCACGCAAGGCGAAGAAGGGTCGAGGGGCGAAGTGCCGGCGGAGGGGGACCCGGACGAGGACAGAGGCCGTAACCCTTACGATACCGGAGGGGTCGCAGGCCACCTACGCCGAGGCGTTGGCCACCGCCAAGGGGGCGGTTAAACTGGACGAGCTGGGGATCGCCCCTGAGGAGATGCGACCCCGAAGGACGAGGACGGGGGGGATGCTTTACGAGCTGTCCGGCCCCGAATGCGGCGTGAAGGCGGACAGGCTCGCGGAGAGCCTTGGAGCATCCCTCGGTGCTCTGGGCGTCCGGGTCCTGCGCCCTACGAGGACCAGGGAGGTGGAGGTCCTCGACCTTGATGATGCGACGGAGGTCGCTGACGTGGCCAAGGCAGTTGCCTCAGCCGGGGGGTGCGCGGCGGAGGCTGTCAGGGTTGGCAGCATTCGTCGTGCGCCCGGTTACCTGGGCGTGGCCAACGTGCGCTGCCCACTGGCCGCTGCGCAGCGACTTCTGTCGTCCGGCCGCCTTGTGGTGGGCTGGGCCAGGGCGAGAGTGGTGGCACTCGAGGCCAGAGCGGAATTCTGTTTCCGCTGCCTCGAGTGCGGCCACGTAGGGGTCCAGTGCCCCAACACGGAGCACGCAGGGAGAGGAGCTCGCTGCTATAAATGCAGCGAGCTGGGCCATCGGGCAAAGGAGTGCCAGGCCCGGGACAGGCGCTGCCCGCTGTGTGCCGATATGGGTTTACCCCATATGCACCGGCTGGGCAGCAAAGGTTGTGTCCAGGCGAAGGGGGGCCGCGTCAGGCCTTCCCGACGCAGCGGGGTGGTCCAGGGTGCTGCTGCGGTCGCGGCGGCGCCCATGGAGACCGAGGCCCCGCAAACTGGACGGGCGGACGGGAGTTCGACTAGCCGAGCCCCCACCGCCGGGAAAGAGGCCGACCATCTGGCCGACTGATCCCAGGGCGGGGCTCGGGGAGGCCCCGCCCCTTGACGGGATCAGGATGGGTGCCCTGTCATGTGTACTGGCAGGGCACCACGGAGTTCTCACTCCGCACCAGGACTGGCATCGGGGGGTCGAGCTTTAACATCTTCGCTCCCCCCCTCGCGCGTCTGGCTCGTGGTGCAGTTTCTGGGCCCACGAGGCAGGTCTTGCGCGGGATTGTACACCCCGGGGATGTTTTAGTGGGTATGCCCCCACCCTGGGGGTGATTCCCACACACCCCTCGTTGGTCCTCCCCGGGACCGACGGGGATAGTCCATAAAGGATTTTTACCCCGGGCACCAAAAAAAAAAAAAAAAAAAAAGGGTTGGTATGAAGTTTTCCTTCGCTTGCAGTTAGGTGATTTTCCACTTGCGTTCCTTTAGTCGCCTCTTATGACACCCTCACGTTGGTGACATTGCGTATTCTTGAGAAAGCGAAAATTATAGTAAAACGGTCGCAAATTACATTTCATGTGTAACGAAGATTGTAAAATTTAAACGAAACCCATTACAGTTACTCAGAAACAGATTCAAATATATCAAAATTTAGAACAGAAGTTATATTATAGGCAATGTTTTAATTATTCAAATCACACAGATACGGTTGACAGATATATGGATATTCGATCTCATCTTCGTTTTAATAAAATCAACATTAACCCAAATATCACCTGAATGTATATCACAAATATTTGCATTATAATGGACACCAGAATTATTATAACTGTGAATTAATTTACCTGTATCATTAATTAAATACTTTATAGCTACTCGTTCTCGCTAATGTCGAATTTGATTTATCATTTGTTGATTTGATATTTGAATTTTAAATTAATTACAATTGTAATGAATTACTAATCTTTACTTACTATAATATTACAAAGAGGGAAGATTTGTATGCATGTACGATTATGCTTGAACTTATTTAAAAAATTCTTCCACTATTCGAATGTTTTTTTTTTTAATTCGCTAGAGAAATGCTTTCTTATGCACATCGACACCCCGTCGGTACCGGTCGGTATTCTAGCACCAAAGTTCTAATTCTAAAATCACTTTATTCAAATTGTTTTGAACGAAACTCTTTTCAATAGTAGTGAGGCTACCACGGTTTTGAAAATCTGTTATACAAAGAGGAGGGGCAGGAACTCCGTATCCATAGCAGGTGAGAAGCCATGAAGACTAATAACTGATAGACCAGTAGTCCCGATAAATTGATTTCGGATAGTGTAGACCCAGGAAGTTACCGAAATCGATCGATTTATAATAAATGGAAAAAAAATAAAGTTGTACTTGGCAACATGTTTTAACTACTACCACTCAGCCCATACATGACCCACTGCTGGGTCGGGCCTCCTCCAATTGCATGGAGGGTAATTAGCCTACTGTGCCACGCTCGCCAGACGGGTTGGCACAAGGTTTCCTTCTCTTGCGGCTACGGGCTACGGCCTTGTAATTTCCTTTTGTCGACACCCTTAGGATGGAATAGGGTGGTGAGACACTAAATCGCCACGCGGAGTGTTTTAACTACAGTCTTATCTTCTTGTGGCTTAAACCATACTGCGAGGCTTTTAAATCGACAACTTTTCGTCGTTTTAATTAACTCGACGTCACAGTTACAACCATGGTGATTTGTGGCGATAGCCGACAAATGGACATCTGGATGGGCAGACTTGGTTTTTCAATTGGCATTATTTTCTGGCTAAAGTGAGATGACAATAATTAATACCTTATGCACAATGTTTAGCCTAGTGCAGTGTGCGTAACATAATAGATCGGCAGGTTAAGCAACGTCTGGCTCTGCTGGATGTTGGATGGGTGTCCAGTATGTCCATCATTTGTGTGTAATATCTGACCTCGTCCCTGCTTCGGTGGGTACGTAAAGCTGTCAGTCCCGGCTGCTACTTTACCATCAGCAATAGTTATTCGGTTATCTAAACAATCGGTAGCGTGATGAAATGGGGTGGAGACACCATGTATTCTAAATCCGTTTACACGGTCTATTATATACCTTGTTTATAATTATTTGTACTTTAGAGACCGAGCTGTTTCACTGCAAAACGTGTTCTTACAATGATAGATGCCTATTTAGTTTCTTCCAGACTTTTCACTGTAGTACAACCTTCCAAGTGATAAATGCTAATTGTATTATGGCTTATAGGAAGAAGGCAGTTTGGTAAATTTACATAATTATAGAAAACATGTAAGTATGTAAGATGTATGTAAGTATGTTTGTAAGGAATAGGCTCAAAAAGACTTGGACCGATTATAAAAATTCTTTCACCATTTGAATGCTACATTATCACTGATTAATATAGGTAGACTAATGTAGGCAAGAAAAAATAAAAATAAAATTTCACCCGTGCGTCGCCTGGATGGGCTGCTAGTCTTATCTTACTAATATTATAAACGTGAAAGTTTGTAAGTATGGATGGATGGATGGATGGATAGATGGATGGATGGATGGATGGATGGATGTTTGTTACTCTTTCACGTAAAAACTACTGAATAGATTTTAATGAAACTCTACCATAATATAGCTCATACATCAGAATAACACATAGGCTACAAGTTATAAAGATATTATGTGAATTACAACAATATAAACAAGTCGAATTCAAAATTTCCAATTGTCAAATTTTCGACCATAACTATAGACAACATAAAGTTTCGCTGTCAGTTGGGTTTTGTTAAAGTAGGTTTTATACGGACGGGATAAAAATCTCAGGTATCCTATGTCCAACTATCTTTTTGTTTTAAATATATATAATGCGGAACAAAGTTCGCCGGGTCAGCTAGTTTTAAATAAACTTAGTTCCTTTTATGCAAATAGATGTCACTACTCACATTTTCAACGCGATATAAAATTGGCAATGAATAGTGTCAGAATTATGACTTTGGTCATGAACTCACTAAGTTTAAACTTTATTCCAAATAATTTACGTTCAAAATGGATTGAAATAACTGTCTCGGAGTGTTTAATTTTTGAGATTCCTAGCAGCGAGATACCACACACTTGGTTGTCACTTAAAAAGACAGGACAGACGGACAGCCTTTTTGCATTGTCACAGGAACTAACGATATCGCCACGACTATTTTCTGAACAGATTTTTTTGTTGCTAGGGCTGATCGTTTCTGTCTCGAACTAAATTTAAAACCAAAATTGACCAGTAAGGTGAAAAATATATAATCTAAAAAAATATTGAGCCTTATGTGACCCGCTACTGAGTCGAGCCCCCACTTATATAATGGAGAGAATGGTTAACTGTGTCATTGTAATATTATTTACCATTATGAAGGGTCTTAAATCAAAAGGCTTTAATAGTTTTTTTTTTATTTTTTTGTAATAGTGCACACGTTTTAAGTCTGAACCATTCTTATTACAATCTAGCTTAGGCTAATAAGTCATTTATATCTATTCTATTCTAAATTATATTCTATTCTAAATTAATTACCACGGAAATAAATAAAATAGTGCTTACGTTTTATGTATTTTCTACATTAATTTATTCGATTCCCATATAAATAAATGAAATTATTTTTAATGTGTGTAAATATTAATAAACAGAAACGCGAAAATACTCATTATTTTTTTATTTTACAAGACAGAACCGTACACAGAATACATTTACCCAAATAATATATTTAAATTTTATTCTATATTCTGCAGTAAGTACAAAACCGTGATTATAATAGATTGTAATCTTAAAAAAATGTAACCCTACTAAGCGCCATCCCTACTTGTTAACTCTACCAACGTGGCTGACGGAACGGACGTGAACTACTTAGCGAATCAGAAACGGTCCCCAAATATTGCTTTGATTTTTTTCTGTTCACTAGTTCTGTACCAGTTCATTCCGGTTGTCGGCTAACTTTGGATTTGAGAAATAGCTGGGCCTGACGTTTACAGAAGCGATTTTTTATTTAAAGTTTTAATTACATACCGCCACTGAAGGAAACTCCGATCGCAGACGGAATAATGTTGCTGGCTTGATTGGAAAGCTGCAGTCACGAATTTTCCTATTTGCTTTGAACAATGTAAAGTTAATCTTATTTTCTTTTACCTACCGCATTCCATTTTAGAGTGTCATAAGATCCGTTAAAAGGAAATGACAAGCACGAAAACATTGCCGCAAGAGAAGCAAAATAATATGCCAACACATCTAGCCACCTTCCATGTAACTGGAGGAGGCACGACTCGACAGTGTATGGGCTGTATGTTGAGTAGTAGTAGTAATATATAGTAGACATTTTTAATTCCACTGAGGTCTTTTCGTGGGAGGTGGAGATGGTGGAGGACTACTGTTGGTGGAAATAATCATATTTTCTTTGCGGAGAGATTCCTTGTCAAACAGCTTTCTTTATTCGCTTTTTACGGCGCTACCAAGATTAAACGCTAATATGCGTCTAATATAAGATCAGATCAGGCAGAAATCTGCGACCACAATGGCAATATCAAAAATAGAATTTAAAAAAATGTTTTGAAATACTACGACAACTCAGTAATGCTCAGTTTACAAAATAGCCAGAGACATGTCTCTTGCTGTATAGAAAAATAACAGCTTAATACGAGTAAGTTTTAAAATCTCATTATATACCCAAGGAAACAAGTTACTAAACATCTGCGCACATGAATATAACATTACTTAATTAACACTTACAACAACAAAAAATAGGCTGACCCTTCTAAAAGTTTTGCCAACAAAAATAAGTGAGTTACCAAAGACATAAAGCGAAATTGGATTACAGTAGAACGCGAACTCTCACCGCTGCTCCCTCATAAATATTTTAAAAAACCCTACCCGGACTGTCCCTATCAGTGATCTTTTAACCCCGAAAATGCCACGGCACATTCCCGGAGCCCGGTACGGTATTAGATGGCAGGTAGGACCAATATTCGTTGAATCCCATCACTGTATTGCAAAAGAAATCAAATTAGATATACAATAAGCGGGGTAGTGGTCGGATTTACATAAGTATCCGAGCTATTTGGTCGGTTGATACGAGATTGCGGCCGGGTAACAATATTGCTTGTGTTTACAGCGTCTGTCTTGGCTTCGCTGGCGGCGGCTGATGTGGATCGCACCGATTCCTCTCTTTTTTCAATGACATTGTGCGAAGCTGTTTTGTTGAATACAGCAAGGGAATACTTTACTTTCTAAATCCTTTAGTGAATTCAAATGTTATAATATTTTATTTTACAATGGCGACAAAATTTTGTATACGCAGGACTAGAATTTAAAATGACTATATTAAAAATATCAAAATCTGCGCGTGTTGTAAATTCCTCAGATGTCGTCTTTCATAAAATTCACAACAGAGTGCTGTTCTTGTCCTCCAAAAGGTTTTTATCAATATTACACACAATTATATATTCATGGACGCAAAGCTCCAATATTAAAGGTAATATAATAAAGTTAATAAAAACACTCTCTTGTCCCCAACTTAATTCATACAAATCACTTTTATGCTCGGCGATAAAAATTTAAACGTTATTCGAGTATTATTACGTGCCCGCAAAAGGGTTATCCGGAATCCACTGCCATCTCAGCACGAAGGGGTATCAAATACATGCAAATCCATAGGATTGGACGTTAAATAATACATAAATACAAAACGATAGTCGCACAAGTAACTGGGCCCAATAAAAAGTTGTCAGTTCGTAAAATAAAATTTGGTCAGAAGGGCCCCGGACTTGGAGAGGTGTGTTATTAAAGTTTAGGTCGAGGAATTAGGGTTAGAATGCTGTTATATTTAGTCAAGAATTATTAATTCTACTGTTTTAGTTTCAGCTGTTGGTAGAAGATATTCATTAGCTATTTCCAAAAATTATTTTTAAAGTTAACCTAATCCTAAGTGTATTTCTTTTTTCACGCTTAAATCACTCAATTCATCATCATTACGATGAATTTTTGAAAATTGAAAATTGAGCATGTGATCTAAACATTGTTACAGTGATCGTGGTGAGTGTCATTTAGTTGGGGCATAGATCTTAAACCACAACAAAAATTTCAAAACTCACCACCAATTGAATAGTTTATTCAAAAGTTAAATAAATATATTATTGTTTCATAAACATAGCATAACATCGCAGTCCTTCCCCTAGCTACGTCCAGCACTATCTTTCAATGCGACATTCCGTTTGATATTAAATCTACTTCATTCTATAAGGAATTCCAATGGACTGTCCCTGGCACGCCCCACTGGATGGGCCCGTCCTCACTGCGGCCCCGTGCATATACACCCTACTCCAAACATTTATGAGGTTGTAAAACTGTATGTTTTGAGCCGTATTTTAGTAGATCTCTTGTGTGATTGATTACTTTTATGTTGTGAATGGTGCTTTATATTGTGTATCTATGTTATTGTAAACTAAAAAGAACAGGTAGTCTTCTGAAATTGCCGAATTTAAAAAGAATCTCTTTTTAAATAGGCGGTATATTTATGAACTTTATCTATTAATTAAATTTATTCAAACTTAAACACTTGACTAAAACCGAACTGTACAAGTGCCACATCCCTGAGACACAGTACAGACAGTGCCCAAAAGGACAGCAGCATTTATATTAAAAATTGTACATATTTCAACACAATATGGGTTTTTTTGTTATCATGTAACTTAAGTATTTTCATCCAAAATCTTATGTTTTGGTCATAGTTCCATTTGAAAACGTTGTTAATGTATATAAATATTTATTTTTGTTTCAGGTAAGATGTCTTGACTATCAACATCAGTTTTAAGACCCACGACTACATGCAATGAGAGTAAGTCACCAACCTACCCACTAAAACCGTCAGCGATCCTCGTCTGCCTGTACTAGGCCCACGGGATTCGCTCCCCCATTGGAGGAGCATGATAAGACCCATATTTGTAAAATAAATATCTTGTACCATGCTCCGTGACTAACTAATAACCCTACATAAAAAAGTGTTTTCGTATTCTTTCATATAAAGACACAAGGCACATAGTTTCTTTTTCGTTTACCTCTAAGGTGGCGCTCAAATAATTGTCATCACCAGGCCGTAGCCGCCTGACAGTAAGCGGCTACCACGACTCGTGAACGTAACACTGCAGGTTTAACCGACCCTGTAAGCTGAAAGCATGACTACAACTGAAGGAGAGGGAAAGTGGTTGGTGGTACCATGCTTCCCCTATCTTTCTTTCCCCCTTTTTCGGAAAACTTGAGCCAAAACCAAGTGCCAACGGAAAAATACGAAAAATAGCCTCCCCGAAAACGGAAAAATAGGAAAAATAGCCTCCCTTTAAGGAACGACTCAGCCGTGGGTCATTTATGGGCTATAGCAGCTTGCCTACGCAGTGTCACCCAATGATTCTATTCTATGGGTGTCGCAAGTGGCGACTTACGACATATTAACTATTTACTGGTATAAAGAGTAAAGGAACACTTTATATGGGACCATGACAACCATGACTGCCTCGTTGGTCTAGTGGTCAGATGTACCGCCTTTGGATCAACGGGTCCCGGGTTCGATTCTGGGGTCGGGCCAGTGTCTTTATCTAAACCAGAGGCACTGGCTCGGAGTCTGGGTGTCATTTCTATCTATATTAAGTATGTATTTACAAAAAAAAATGTATATAAGTAGTTTATCATCCATCTCGTTACCATAACACAAGCATTAAGTTGCTTAACTTGGGACGAGATGGCGTTGTGTGAAATGTCCAAGGATATTTATTTATATTTATATGTAACAACCCCTCAGGCCAGTTGGCGAATTTCCCTTCATTAAATTAAAGGAAAAACTAAACAGAGAGTTTGTGGTTTAGGTGATAAAATAATTGCACTGCACAATATCGATGGTACTATAAAAATGCGACACCTACTACTGAGGATCTCGTTATAATTGTCACATTATCCCGGTGTCGGGATTGCCAATCATCCCGGGATATACCGGGATCGAGACCCGACCCGCCATAACTGCATTTCGGGATATTCCCGCATGGACTATTGCCTTTTGGGACAGTCTACTTTTCATCAGAAGAAATTATTATTGCTTCGCGTCGATTTATCCAATGTTAAATAGAGAGGAACTTTTTGAAGTTTCGTGGTCAATACATTGGTGCCTTGTTTTTGTGGTTGCAGGCTGTGTGAGGATCATACACGCTCAGTTTGGTTTCGGGGTGGACCAAATTTGCTAGAACTTTCCTTTTTATCTACGGAAAATCTTCATTCGATATTTGAATCCTAGGTTCTCAGTATTACGGAACATATTGCCCTGGAGCGGACAATCGAGGTAACGGTGGTCTTTTAGTCAGTAGCTAATTTTCATCTTTCCGTGACTGCAAATCCCCAACGGAAGGGTATTTAGGTAAAAATAACTTTATAAATGTCACGTGTCAGTGCATGCGGTCAGCGTAGGGTCGTAATTTGTGGTGATCTATGTGAAATCCAGTTGAATGAAAATCAAACTATTCCAGTTCAATAAAGGCTCATCAACAACATGTCAGAAAATTCTTAGTCACTGACAATCAGACGACATCCTTATTCCGGCGCGCGTCACGTGACAAATGTCACTCGAAGCTGACGGGCCACTCGACATATTGATGGACAGACAAACTGAACGAGTGAGTTGATGTTGACAAGAAAAGGGTGGTAGAAGACACGCCTCTGATAGAATACCGACATTTCCAAATTAGCTGGCATCTTTCTTGTATTTTTTACGGTCAAATTATAACATCTACTTTTGTATCTTATTATGTCAATTTGTATCACTATCACTACATAGTATAAAACAAAGTCACTGTCGTCTGTCCGTCCCTATGTATGCTTAAATCTTTAAAACTACGCAACGGATTTTGAAGCCGCTTTTTCTATTATATAGAGTGATTCAAGAGGAAGGTTTATATGTATAATACATGCATAATTGCACCCGTGCAGTCCAGCAGTGGACTAATGTGGGCTGATGATGAATTGCACCCGTGCGAAGCCGGGGCGGGTCGCTAGTAACAAAATAAATTAGCTTATACAAATTAAACTAATTAATAAACAAAAAAAATATACAACTGTTAAATAAGCTTAATCACTGTCACCTATATTTAAGTCACCATCAGGTGTCGAAAGTGCTAAAATAAAATAAACAGATAAACCTCTGCTTCTTTTCAACTCAAAAGTAGAAAAATTGTTTGGACTCAGAACTGCTCCTTTGGAGGCTCTGTGCCCTCACGTCGAATGGCTATAAGATTTTTGTTACAAAAAACCTGTACATATATAGAGTAAACCCAGGAAAAGAAACCAAATTATCTCACATAATTAAAAATGTATACTGAGCGGAATTATATATTTGCTGAATATGAATATATATTTTTCATTATATGGCCTACTGTGTGATATAGGTTTTTGTACAATTTTGTTACAGAGGGTGAGTAGGGAGGTGCGAGTCTCGATAATTGGGTATTAACAGATGAGACCGTCACTCGGCGCGGTTAGAAAATTGAATGGATTCAATTCATTTTCGTTTAATCCCGTGTGTTGCGATGTCCGCACAGATAATTAAACTGTCCGTCATTATGATTTGCCATGGGGTCTGCGTGTTTATTTCCAAGCGGTTTGGTAGAAAATTTTATGACAGTCTTACAATGATGTTTTTGCAATTTATTTATTTTCTATTTTCTCTGCGTTAAATGTTTATGATTCTCTGCGATTTAGTGTTAATTTTGCACACAATGTTTGGCAGGCATATTGTAAAATACCTTGAACTTTTATCCATCTCATTACATTATGTATAATCTTGGTATACAGAACGGTATCTCCAAGTTAAACAAAATTGCTAGGCAACGATTATAAAGCAAGGGCCGCATTGTCTCAAATCCAATGTCTGCGACGTTCCGGAACAAAACGATTTCAGTTCTAAATAAGTGTCCGAACAGACGACCCCCGTCTAAAGGAGTGTGCACACTTGCTGACCTCACTCACACATATAGATATTCTACTTTGAATGACAACAATGTTTCTCGAGACTTTATTTAGACTTTTTATTTTTTTGGCTTAGTACCTACACCAATAATATCAGATTTTAGTGGCCTTTCTATAAAACTATTATAATTACCTATTTATTTATCTGTCCAAAAACAAATGGAAATAGTCTGAAAGCTGAAGGTAAAAACATACTATCATAAAAATACTAGAACATTCTTCATATAAGTAGATCAATGATTTCAAGTATTTAAAAGTTGCATTGAAAATGTTATTTTATCGTTGACTTTTAGTCAAATACAGGCGGGCCGTCTAGTTCCTAAAGGAATGTGCACACTACTCTGACCTCACATACACACACCGACGCTGTTAGGGCACGTGCACACTGAGCGAGTTAAAACACACACACACACGCTCGCTCGAGGCCCGCTGGACCGGAAAGTCCCCACGGAAGCGACATTAAAACTTTTGAGTGATTTCGCTCAGTCAAACGCTGCAAGACGGACTGAGTCCAGTTGGGGTAGGGCTGCCACGCTCTTTTCATATTTTTTCCTTGGGACTAGACAAGCTAAGTTTGAGCCACACTGATGTTCAAAATATTTTGTTTTATATGAAGTGTTTATGAAAATCTGTGAGGCGTAGCACAGTAGGCTAAGTTCCATTTGTAACATTATCAGGTCGTACTTTATTGTTGATCTTTAACATAATAAACTTAAAAAATATGTTACGAAACTTCATTTTACATTTCAACAGCTTAACTGTGGGTTCAATTTGATACAACGACAACTGAACATAATTGTTGGTGTTAAGTTGATAAAATTAAAAACATGTTAACCGATTTAGAGCGTGTATTTTACAGTATTTATTTTCCGATATCTCTGCCGTGACCACGACTGCTGAAAAGAATTCGAAACATCAAATATTTTCAAACTACATTCAATAAAATTGCTCTACATACTCGTTGAAATGGGTCTTTCGGTAATGATCTCACAGGTGCAAACCCTGACGGCCGCGGATGCGGTTCTGCGGTGAGTGCGGACAAGTTCTCTCGGCGACTAATTTGCGACTAGTTCTGCTGTCCTCCGACTGTAGTCTTCTGGTACTCATTACGCTTCATTGTTTCGCAAATGGATACCGTTATTCTTTCAATACTACGTTCGGCATTTTGTTTCCTTCCTTGTGTAGCATTTAGTCTTTCTTAATAAACAGGACATCCAGAATCTGCGAATTGCAGTAAGTGCTTACTATCGTTATTTATTTTAGATATTATAGATCCGGTTATTTTATTATAATAATAATTATTTAAAATAATACGAGGTTTTGCACCATAAACTAATTTTGGATCTGACAGTTCCTGAGATTGGCATGTTCAAACATAAATAATAATAATATCCTTGGACATTTCACACAACGCCATCTCGTCCCAAGTTAAGCAACTTAATGCTTGTGTTATGGTAACGAGATGGATGATAAACTACTTATATACATTTTTTTTTTGTAAATACATACATATTATAGATAGAAATGACACCCAGACTCCGAGCCAGTGCCTCTGGTTTAGACAAAGACACTTGCCCGACCCCGGAATCGAACCCGGGACCCGTTGATCCAAAGGCAGCACATCTAACCACTAGACCAACGAGGCAGTCTATCTTAAATAGCAAGTCTATCTTTCTAAAGATTTCATTCCTGTTCATATTTACTGCCTAGTGTAAACTAGAAGAAGGGTACAGTTGAGTACATCTATGTTTAATTCTTGTTTTTGTAATGAACATGAACACTAACATCGTTGCACTGTCGATACGGTACGCTCGCCGTCTCTTCACGTCTCACCCTGAAGGAGAGCACTGAAGTAAGTCAAATAAGCTGGACTTAGCCAATAATACTACGTGCGCAGTCCCGTGTTTTAATTTAACAACGCCTCTGAAATTTGTAGTTAGTCCGCGTGTTGTTGAAGATCAAAATTAAAAAACGAATTTTGTCTCTTTTAGTATTCTAAACAATATGAACATACTAGACTCCGATATCCCTGTGAAAATATGAATCTCCCATTGCGTATCTTTTAATTTAAGCTGTCTAAATAAATCCAGTGTGTATAACCTAGCAATTAGAATTTTATTTCAATCAGATTTTTTTCTATCCGAGATCTCATAACTTATTGCTCTGACTAAATAAATAAATAACAAACGAAACACTCAGGCGGACATTATCAGCACGACATCGCTAAGCATGTCCACACGTCCACTCACGAGAGGTGGGGACAAGGTGGGGATAAGGTGGGGAGAGGGGGTGGCCTGACGTCTCCATCGCCCGCCGCGTCACCGACAGATCAATGCTGGACAGTACCCACCTGCACTTTTAATCGCGAGGCGACTAGTGATGTTACTGTATCAGAAAGGATTCGAATCCTGAACAGAACCATTCAACATTTTATATTACTTACTTTTCAGCCCTTAAAAGATTCACTTCCGAGTCAGGCCTACTCTAATTACAGGATTAGTCTACTGTGCCGATCAGGATAATATATAAGTTCAAATGAATTATTACCAAGATTACACATTATACGAGTACATAGGGGCATGCGTTGTCGATTTTACAATATTTCAGTAATAAAAATCGGATACGTATTTTATATTCGAGTGTTTTTAATGCAAATAATGAACACATCATTACACTATTATACGATAGAAGCAAGTTACTAACTAACGGGCAATTGGACATGTGAACTAAAATCTGAATCAGTCCAAGTTCGGAACGATATGAACCGGGTTTTTTCCTTAGCGTTCCTAATTCAACTGTAGAGGGGATGAAAGAAACGGGACGTACCGCGTCCGAAGTCCTTTTTTTCTCAGATCAGTCTTCAGGGATTGAAGGCCATGTGTTTGTGAATTGCATTTCTTTTGCAATAAATTGTCTGGCACCTATACAGAAGGTTTTGAGACATTTATGTCGAAAGGAAACGTGCAGTTGGTATTGAATGCCAATATAAGTGCTACCAGGGTTACCAAAAACGACCTCGTTGGTCTAGGGGTTAGATGTGCCGCCTATGGAACAACAGGTCCCAGGTTCGATTCCGAGGTCAGGCAATTGTCTTTGTCTAAACCAGAGGTACTTTCTCTGAGTTTGGGTGTCATTTGTGCAGGGGTTTCTTTTTTCAAAAAAAATAAAAATGATCTAAAAGTATTTCCCGGGTGGGTATTAGCAACGGGTAAAAGTTAGTTAAGCATTCAATTCCTACGTAATCCTGCCACAGATAACTAAATATATAAAAAAAAGTTTTTATTTTTATTTTTTTGTGCCCAACTAGTTTGGTTCCTACTGAGAAGTTAGTGTTCTGTTATCGTTGTTTCACTACCATACAAAGGGCCCCAGTCATAAAATCAATTTGCAGTTTCCTAAATTGTTTTCGGCAAACTTCAAAGTAGGCCGTTGACAACCGCAGCTCACTATTGGCCCGATGATTTCCCAGCAGGGCGGCAAATACATTGGAAAGGATTTAACTAGTTGGTCGAACTTTGACGCCGACAGGCGACATCTTAAAACATTAAGTAGTTGCGAGCTGTTACGGTTATATCAAATTTTAAGGCGGTATCTGATTTATACATATGTTCGAATGTGAAATGGCAGCGGGCTTGTCACATCTATAGAAGGATCGACAACCACTGAGGTTTTTGAGTTCTTGAGTAACCGGCAAGCATTGTGTAAGACGCTTTGCTAGATGGAGAGGCGCCGGCAATCTACGACAGGTTGCGGGCATCAGCTGGATGCATCAAGCTGAGGACAGCGCGCTATGGCCTTCATTGACATAAGGCCAAAAGTGGACTAGAGACTAGAGTAATGATGATAATAATATATCATGGGTCTAAATGGAAGTAGTCAAGATATTATCATAAATTGGACGAGTTATGGCCATGCTTGCACTCTATTAGCGATTACCTCTTTGTCTTTTCGAAAATTGCGTGGACGGAGGAGTATGAAATTTCCCTCAGTAATAGTATATGGAGAAGAAGTGCCGAGTGATAATATTTTTATGCATTATACATAACATTACACACACTACCATTTATTTCACACCCATGCATATATCCTCTTTTGTTTATTGTTAAAGTGTGTAGTCAAATTGAGAATAGAACTGTAATTTAAATTTTTTAAGGTCGAATTTCGACCGCTGGGCGACCACTAGTAATTAAATATACTGATTTCTTCTTTGACATTATTAATTTCTTGGCAATAGTTAAATTGACAGTGGCTTTACAAACACACTTTATTTTCATATACCTCCTTAAACGCTTGTGGGACATTTCTGAAGTGTGAATTTTAACTTTCGGGTCTTTTATTTTAAATGTGTGGCGTACGTGCCTCTATTCCCAGATGTGAACTGAAAGAGTAAAATGTGTTTCACTGTACTTATGGATATTGTCTAAACTTTGTAGTTTCGGTCACTTATTGTTTTAGTTTTATTGTTCTTGAGGGTAATGCTGTCAGTTTAGTGTATCCGGTCATTAAGCTTTTAAACATTTGACACCTATTCTTAATTGTTGTGCGAATAAAGAAGTTGTAATCATTATAAAGTATGCAGTGAGTCAAATATAGTATTGAGAACTGTGGTAATTAAATTAAATTTGTTAAAAAAGAACAAAGTTTTTGTTCTGGTAAAATAAATACGCATGTTAATGTTTCACCACCTCATTCCATCCTAAAGGGTGTCGTAAGCGCTGACAAAAGGCAATGACATGCCTGTAAACCCAGCTGCAAGTCTGGCTTGAATAGAAGTATTAGTTTTAAACAATCGTTTTAGATATGCTCTCTGTGTATGTGTGTGTATGTTGTCTAGCACATATATTTAAAAATACTGCACTTAATATGATGGATATTGCATTAATATCTGACATCGTTATTGACTGCTTAATATACGTCCTCATTACTTAAGTACAAGTACATTTAGTAGCCATTCTATATGTAGTAAAATAACTTCACTACATAATATAAAACAAAGTCGCTGTCGTCTGTCCGTCCCTATGTATGCTTAAATCTTTTAAACTACGCAAATGATTTTGAAGCAGGTTTTTTTAATAGATAGAGTGATTCAAGAGGAAGGTTTATAAATACATGCATAAATGTACATGTTCACCATTGCACCCGTGCGAAGCTGGGGCGGGTCGCTAGTAAATAATAAAAATATGTAACAATTATTTTATACATTAAATTTACAATATTTTTTCTGCTCCATTTCCAAAGATCAGCCGAACAATCAGACAGTCGTTCAAACCGTACCACAGATAAGAAATGATATTTTTTTTCGGTCGCACTTTTTACGTACCGGAACTCAACCCTTTCGACGTTATCTCGATGACGTCACTTGACATCTTGCGCCCGACGTGTTTTGGGAGGGAAACTGTAACGTTAAGCTTTGTTTGCCAAAAAAATTGCATTCATTTTCCAGATTGTCAAAATATTTTTTAAATGCTGGTTTTTTTGTGACGTCATTTTATAATTTTGGCTTTGGTCTCTCATTTTAATAACCTATTCAATTTTGATCACGTAAAAGCATGGCAATATTCTAAATTATATTATAAACATAACGCATATTTTTATATTGATAACATAACGCATATTTTTTATTTCCAAATTAGTACATAAGAAGCTAATAAATAGCCTCGGAAGCCATGACACAATTCAAAAAGAGGAACTTATTTTCTTAAATGTCTAACATTTTCAAATAAAGAATTGATTAAGATCCGAATCCCGTCAATTGAAGTGAAGCTCGCTCCAAATCTGCCAATTTCCATTCAAAAATCAATTCAGCGAGCAAAATTGACGGATATCTAGCGCACAGACGGACGCCCGATCGGACGCATAGCTCCAACCGTCTTAAATTATGTCCGGGACGTGATAACGAACTGGGGGGTGCAGGAGGTACCTGGAGTAGGGGAAGTAGGGGGGTATTTACTTTTGCGACACACTCGTTCAGTACGTATTGTTTTGTCGGACATGACGTGACGGGCGAAGGAACGTCGGGCTCTCATTTTGTTTTGAAATATAAAGTTATTAAATTCTTGTTTGCAAAATGCTTGGAAATAATGTTTGTGCTGTTTTTTTTAGATTGGATTAGTTTTAGTTGTTTTACGCGTTGAGTTAGATTAGTAATGTCGGTTTATTGTAGTTTTAAATCATGGCATATCCACATGTTTTATATATACATTAATGCCCAGCCATACTCGTCAGCTTGCAAATTTGTGATAGCTATTATCCAAAGAATAGTCATTTCTAGTTCTCCAACCTACCGGAAAGTTCGATACTGGTAGGGCGCCTCCCACACGTTGAACCTGGTTAAGGTCACCTAAATAAGAAGGATGCTAACGGCTAACGCCTGGCCTTTGTTCCTTATGGGAGGCCTATGTCCAGCAGTGGACTTATTTTGGCTGAAATGATAAAGACAATGAAACGAAAGGAACCCTTGATACAATCGCGGTGCCAACCCGTCTTGCCAACGTGGTACAGGGTTATCCTCGCTCCATGAATTTGGAGGAAGTCCGACTTACTAGTGGGTCATTTACGTGTTGAAATGATGATGATGTTAAACAAAGACACAACACTCTTGCACTGCCAAACAGAAAAACGGGACGGGTACATTTTAAAGAACACCCCCCCGTCCTCCCACCTCCGAAACTGCACCCATTACCATACTAAAACTGTCTGATTTACTCACTCGAAACGGTCGGGGCACAATTATTATAAATATGGCGTCGATGTGGGTCAGGCGAATGCGCTGGGGTGGGTGGTTGCAAGATCCCCCACTTCCCCCAAGGGGGAGACACCCGTCAATCGATTGTCAAGGAGTGCAGCGGATCGGTACGCGAAGAAGTTTTTCCACTGTATTCGTTGGTTCAGGTGAGTGTATGCAATTCTATTCGGAGTTTCTGCTCCTCGGCGTTTTTGTTTAAGTGTTATGTCTTGTCGTTAATGACGATATGTTAGACAGAGATGAATGGTTCTTGTTATGAAATAAACAATGTGAGTGAGGCCAGAATAATATAACAATAAACATGTACAGGCGGATGATAAAACAATGGTACCAACTAAACAACGACTAACAACTAAAACAACGACTAACAACTACTTACATAAGAAATGCGCTTTGCGAAAAAGAAAACAATTATCGAAATGTATAAGCTTTAAAATACAGCGAGTACTTATCAAAAACAAGTTGAAAACATTTAGGAATTTCGTCAAAGCGGTTGGTCTGCCAAAACATCAAACGAGGTGACAATCGATGTATTTTCTGACATCGCCTTATAGTGTGCTCGTATCCCAAGGTTGATCCTAAATCAATGTAAAAGATTTGGACAATAAAATAATTGGTTACTGTAAATTAAAGCAAACTCGCTTGTGGTACATAGAAATATGCGAAGCGAGGCTATGTCTTATATTCAATTTCAGAAATGAATGAATGAAGCGTATGTTTATGTCGAACGTGCAATTAAATTTTATATGGAAGATCACGTGGTTTCACCTAATATTTTCGTTTTAATTACATTACCGACGACGCTTGGACATTTATTAACAAACTATTTTCGGCCCACTTCCACGCTCGTGTGGCTTATACATACTTAATTCAATGAATAAATTTGTGCCAAGTTTTATTTAATACATATATGTATTTGTGTCATATTTCAATCAAATTCATACATACGTTAGTGATTTATCACGTAAATAGTAATATGAATATGATTCATCTCTGATAACTTTTACTATTGAAAATAGATTGAAAAATGTATGCTAGCCGGTGCCATATAAAGCGTGAGAAAAGTTACAATAAAACAAATAACTGAAAACTCCACCGAAATGTATACAATCACTTTAAAATAAAGTATTGTGAAACTAAAAATATCGCATTCCATCGCGTCGCTTGAGTCGTGAGCTACAGGCGTGCATGCGGCTAGCGATGACAATAACGTATGTGTGAGTAGGTGGCTGCTGTTTACAACATTATTGTTCGTCATAATACGAGGATTTCATGACTCACTAAATATGGATGCGGTATTAAATTAATCGATTATAACTTTTTTACCATAAGCAATGGACGTGTGAGGTGTGCTGTCGTACTTACACGCATCGCTTTCCATTTTAATCGGAAGATTAACGAAAGCGATTTTAATAGTCATTTATCAAGAACTTTACTTATTTAATTTTACTATAAAGTCGAGTCGGTTATAAACAATAGTCGAGTTTGGGAAAGTCAATTGCTTTTTTACCATCTATATTATGTTTGTGTTAAAGATAAATATAGTTTTAGGGATTGCGTTAAAAAAGTTAGAGGTATTTATTAGGTCAGCATGCCACCTACGCCATCACTTAAAAAAAGAATTTGATAACCTCATCCCATAACCATAAATAGTCTACCTACTGTTAATTCGGACTCCCTCAAACTTGTGGCGGGGAACTAACTACTGTACCACGCTAGGCAGACGGGTTACCCAGACGAATTGCGTTTACGTTTACGAAAGCAGCACTCAGCAGCAAGTGAACTGCCGCATCCAGATCGTAGCACATCGCGGTTCGGATCGACATAATCCCGATCTTGAACGACGCTCATCACCAACTATTCTCGCACCAACTATAAATATAGTTTATAGCACCATCAATCGCATGTACAACAGCTGGTCTACTCATTAAGGAGACGATGATTGATCGGACAACGTCGCGCGACATCGCACAACTAAATCTCAACGCTAGATGCGGATTTACAAGGATTTATCTCGTCTATTATTATTTTTATTGTCGGAAAAACAGAGTTCGAACGTTTTTATTCCTGGCATTTTTATATGTATAGTTTATTGTTTAATTTCTATGAATGCCAGTGATTATGTGTGTTTGGTTGGCCAGTGTCGTCGTGATCGTTTTGTAAAATATTATGTTAGTGCTTGATCTCAGCGTTCTGTTCGGGCGGGAATATCAGAGGTCACCACTGCAAGTAGTGTTGCATGCAAGGGAAACTAGTAAACTTACTTACTTATTATTGGCTTCTTTGCAATATTTTTCGTCCATAGTGAAAGTGATAATAAATCTTAAAATAAATAAATATAAATATCCTTGGACATTTCACACAACGCCATCTCGTCCCAAGCAACTTAATGCTTGTGTTATGGTAACGAGATGGATGATATAAACTACTTATATACATTATTTTTTTGTAAATACATACATATTATAGATAGAAATGACACCCAGACTCCGAGCCAGTGCCTCTGGTTTAGACAAAGACACTTGCCGGACCCCGGAATCGAACCCGGGACCCGTTGATCCAAAGGCGGCACATCTAACCACTAGACCAACTTTTTAACTGCTTTCATTTACACTCTTTGTAGCGTTACTCGAAAAATGCACCACAATCCCGCAACTTGTAAAATTATTTGTTTGCTTTTTCGCACTCGTCGAAACCTCTTGCAAAATTTACAAATGATACGAGAGGGGAAGACATGAAACTATGATGTATAGCTTACAAGAGGGCAGACGAAAAAAGACATAGCAAGCAGTTGACGTCTCCGCGCGTGATTTATACAGTAAACACATAAATCTGAGTTGTATCTGTCAGACTACGGTGTAGGGCCGAGTCACACTGGCGACTGTGCGACGTACACTGGGAAGGATCTGCAACTTTGTTGTCGAAATGTTTCATTGTGGGTTTGTTCTTGCTTAAATAGGGCTGGTAGGTTAGTAAACCGAGAAGTATGATGATAATAATGCTAATTTTATTTATTGCAGTGAGCCCTCAACTAATTATCCTTAAAATATTGTGAGAGCTTTTCAAGAATTATGGTTTGTAATTGTCAATGGAAAATATAGTTAATTTTCGATCACCTACTTTTCAGATTTCTAGAGACATTTATTCTCTTGTCAAATAAGCTCTATCGTATTGCATTCCGTTACGTTTTTTTCTTAATACAATTGTGTAGCTTTATATTAAAGTATTGTAGGGTTTACATAAGCATAATAATTTTCGTAAATATTATTATCTTTCAGAAGATGTTACATTTCACAGTTTATTCTTGGATAAAAATCTGCATGTGATTTTCATATGTAGTATTGTCGCAGATCTGCCAATCGCCCATATTTCGCAAAACATGACAAATTCAGGCGAAAAACAGCTATGTGTCATGATTTGCCAACGATGGATTGGGACGGATCCTATATCCATATCTATTCTCAGACAATCAAAGATTATAGGGAATGCATAAACGTCTCCCTAACACTTGTTTCTACTTTGACCTGGTGTGACATATTGTGTAAGTTTTGCTGGAGCAATTTGACGGATAACATAATTAGTAATCTGAATTCCTACAATTTGGCAAGATACTTTTTTTCAATTGGAGTTAAAGCAAATTCAACTTGTATTATGCATTAATAACATAAAGTCACGTCAAGAGAAAGCGTTGACAATTTTGGAGAGGTTGTTCGAGCATGATGATATCTTGTAGAATGTCAAACATGGAACTGAAAACTTATGCTAATTCAATAATGTCATTATTTGTCAGTTTTAGCAACTTACTAATACTAAAATGTATGTTCAGGATGTATGTAATACGCTTTTGACACAAGAACTTGGCAAGAACTTTTGAATTTATCAGATTAATTGCATCGTGTCGATCTTCAATTGAAAATAGCTTTGAGGCTATGGATGAGAACGCGGGCCAACTACAGTCGCTGAAAGGTACATTAGAAAAAGGGTTTAAGCTACTCTGACAGTTTAAGTTCCAAATTTCAATAAATCAAATTATTTCGGCATACCTTTTATTAGTACGACCGACTTCTTAAATCGACATACTCACAATTGGACATCCCACAATCGATACCAGCGCGTGTCAGCCGCGACCTCACTGTTTGTTCCACAGTACAAATGTAAATACAAGGAGTAGATTATATTTGTTGGATCTAACTTGCTTTCGGAACAACTTTAATTTTTAATGTAAGACTAATTTTATTTTAACTACATTTATATATGCAAATATTATTACGGGTAACTAAAGCATGTTGTAATATCTTCGAAGAACTGATACTTTCTTTAATTTTACAATATTCTTGAATTTGGGGTTCAGATAAGTAATGATAATTATAACGTTCATAAGTATCATAAGACTGTTATTTCTGTTCCTACTTCTATATAACCCCAAGACTACCTTGAACATAGTGGCACCATACTACGTCACTGATTAGCGTGAAACGTCAGACATGTATGTGTGGGTGCGTGTTGTCAAGTGTCAGTGTAAAGTGTTGCTACTGTTTTCGCACCTACCATAGTCCAACCATTGCCATATTTCGGAGGCGCGCAGCTCCGTCGTAAACATCACACAAAATGAGCACTAATTTCTCGGAGCTGCCTTCCTTTCGCACAAAGCGCGCTCGCTTTACATAAATTTGTCATATTTGCCACCCCGAGCCATGAAGGGTTGATGAGATAATAGGCACCATTTGTATGCGAACTTGCTTGAAGTTTGACTGAAGGTTCGACACTTAGGTTTGATTGTTGCCAATGATATTGATATTGGAAAATGGTTGAGATGATAACTGCAAGTAATAGTAGTATTTAATATTTTAATCTTAAACATAGTATACAAGTCGACGGGTAATTTTCAATATATACATAGTAAGGTTTGGGAACGTATTGGGCATAAAGTCCAAGTTGTGATAGATTTAGATTAGATAGGGTCACCATCCCGCCTATGGTCTATTCCTATGTTTACCAAGGTCGACTCTGTAGCAAAATTGCCAAGTATTTAGTAAAAAATATTTATTTACGACGAAGAATATGTTTCCGAAATTGCTAATAACTTATGGAATATTATATGTTTGATGGAAATACTGACTTGAATCTTGACGGTATAATTACGCTTAGCTCTAACTGACTAACTTTGAATATCTCTCTCTCTCTCTAGTCGGTCCCTCATGACTGAGGATCGTGGTCATCAGTGGATGCGTTACATTTGGAAAAGATGATGTGATGTGTGACTTTGAATATACACGGCGATAAACATGTCAGTGTGGATAATATAGAAATTCACCAATGGTTATTATTCTGAAGGTCACGGAGGAAGTGACTGAAGAAAACTGATGATCGGAATATCAGACATAGGACAAGGAAAACTTGTTATATTAGTTCGAGCATTTCCTTCCACTTACCGGAAGAGATTTTTGCCTAAATGTATAGTATTATCCCCCCATTCCATCTTGAGGGTGTCGTATGAGCCGACAGTAGGAAATGACAAGCCCGCAAAACCTAGCCGCAAGAGAACAAAATCTTGGGAAACTCGATAAATAAATAAATAAATATCCTTGGACATTTCACACAACGCCATCTCGTCCCAAGCTAAGCAACTTAATGCTTGTGTTATGGTAACGAGATGGATGATAAACTACTTATATACATTTTTTTTAAATACATACATGTTATAGATAGAAATGACACCCAGACTCCGAGCCAGTGCCTCTGGTTTTAGACAAAGACACTTGCCCCACCCCGGAATCGAACCCGGGACCCGTTGATCCAAAGGCGGCACATCTAACCACTAGACCAACGAGGCAGTCGCTCGAACCCTGTGCCAACCCGCCTGGCTGGCGAGGAATAGTAGCCTAATTACCCTCCATTTAATTGGAGGAGGCCTGACTCAACAGTGGCGTGTGTATGGGCTGAGTAGTAGTAATAAGGTTAATTTAGATGGTACATGGACGAGTCTTGTTTCATAGTAACCCATGATTAGTTTACACAATATTTATATTATGCCAGATCACATTCTATCATCATCGGCATATAAGATTCCACTGCTGGATATTGGCTTCTAGATTCGCTACTGAACTCAATCTCGTGTTCTTCGCATCCAGTTCTTGCATAAATCATCACTCCATCCTAGCTCGAGGAATTTATAGTTGAATGGTATTTTAAGCACTGTAACAGATCTTCATCCTCGTCAGTCCGATCACATCACCGACCGACCTCCCCATGCAGAAAAGCGAATAATTTCTTTGTAAATTTATTACACCCGACGAGAATTGAACTGGTATTCTTCAAAGGCGAACGAGGGGGTGCGGAGTAGGCGGGGGCACCCCGGGACGCGCACAGTGATTTATTGGGCTATAAAGTATTATAATTAAAAGCTGGAAACGTGGGGGCAAACTATGGGAGGGTAAAAGTAAGAACTATGAGGGCCATACGGTAATGGCCGATCATCGACCGACACGGGCACTCTGCGAAAGATCCGACTACGTGATATTAGTGCTAGCGATAAGCCATTTCTTCTGTACTAGATGTATTTATTTATCTATTAAATACTAACAATCACCTTTCGACCGCGTTCTGCCCATATAAATAAAATATATTCACATAATTATATAGGACCGCAAAGTAATAAACAAAAGAAAACCAAGCCCTCTGAGTTTCTTGCCAGTTCTTCTCAGCAGTGGTCGCGATCCGAACTGGTGGGAAACTGTATTACTTTGCATTATATATTTTTTGTTTTATATACATATTTATGTCCAGCAGTGGACTAATGTGGGCTGTTGATGATGATATATTTTTTAACAATTAGTTGAGAATTGGTAGGTTTCCATAGTGTCCTATACACAATAAATTATTTGACTTAATTAACTCACTGTCCCACACTGGTAAGATGGCTGGCACGGGGTTTCTTTAGTCGCCTGTTACGACACCGTCAGGATTGTATGAGTTGGTGACATTTTGTATTGTAAATCCGTCACCACCAGGAACTGTCCACGAATCACCCTAATGTACAATGAACTCTTAGAAACTGCTATAAATGTTGAAGACGTACATCAAACCATCTCCAAGGAGGTCACAAATCAAGAGCAAGTAATTCCACTCGGTTCAACTACAAAACTTGGCACGTCCGCTTTGACAAACGCCCTGTTTATTAAAGTCAAAACATAATACCGGACTGGTGTAAATCATGCGCCACGGCATTGTGCCTCCCCCCTTGCTTTACCCGCAGCGGGCCGCCCCCACACGTCCACTAATTTTCAGGAATGGCCACCGAACTTCAGACGGGGCCGTCGGAATCTACATGTGGATATCAAAATGGATTCGTTCCTGACCGTGCTTTTGTGGCGTATTCTGTAAAGTTGAGGAGAAAATATTGATTGATATAAGAATTTAAAAGGTAATTAATTTAAGAATATACCTACAGGAGGAAAGTTTATTTAGATTTTCTTTGTCAGATAATACAGAAGCTTGAATTTCGAGCTCCCGTCTTCGTATCCTTAAAGATTTTTATAACAAAATATAGTTTATGTTTTTTACCAATTTTACTCATGTCTATGCCAAAACGCACTCACACATGAGGTGAGAATGAAACAGGTAGAGTTCTTTATTAGTTCGTGATATGTATCCCCGTCCATCCTATAAAATACCCAATTCAATTAGGATGGTAATAACAAACAGATCTTGCTACAATATATCACCACCATTATTACCGGATCATGCATCACACGCAATGAGAATTAGGAATAAATCGACGATAATGCAAATTACAGGGGGTCATTAAAAATAATTCAAGATATCCGACAGAGGGAGCCACTGGCAGCGTAACAAAATTAAATTCTGTCACAGAGGCCACAACAAATCATGTTTATTTAGACCTAAAAATACCTCGGGTGGCCATTATTCCGCACAAAACGCGGACTGTGCGGACCGTTCAGGAGATTAGGCAAGAAGGGACATTAAAGTGAAAATTATTTATTTAGGACCCCACCAGCTAGATTACATTACTCCATACACATAAATAACCAAAACAATAAGAGCTATACTAATAAATTATCTTTTTATTGCCGGATTGTGAAAATTTTAGACACTTATCCGGGGAGGTTTGGCGGGGGGAGGGTTTTGTCCCAATTATTTATGACGGTCGAGACGCTACGTTTTGAATTCGTCGCCGACACAGACGTCCCATTCTTATGGAAAGTTCTTCGTTTTTTTTAATTAAAACTTTAGTGTGGGTTAATTAATGGCTGTGAATTATAATGTGCTCTCTCTTTTCAATTCTATCGGCGGTTCTTCCGGTGGGGTGACATTTTAAGAGATTTTAATATTTATTTTATAATAAGTATTTAGTTACTATGCCACTTTTTTAAGAAAACAGTTAAGTAACTATCATGTGCCTGTAGATTATTTTTTTACGTGTGAGAAATTGTCTATATAAAACGACTCATAAAGCTCATTGCATTTAGATAGAGCATATATGCACTATATATGTGGATAATGCTTAAAAGTAAAAACTAAATAAAAATATTATCAACAATAGTTTAATTGTATATACAGTTAGGTCACATAAGATACAAAAGAAGTGACAACAACATTCTCCCCACACTTGACGGTCTTAATTAAAAGCTGTCATATTTAAATTAACTGACAAAAGTTTCCAGTTGATGATAATCTGTATGATTAAATACACGTGTCGAAGCACTTATGGAGCCAGTTTTGATAAAATCATACGTCGACACAGGTGGTCCTTGTATCATATTGTTAATAACCCATTAATTGCATGAGATGGTCATGAGATAGCATACCTAGAAATATTTTATTTAAGATTAAAACACCGTTTCCTTTAATTTTCTCCGCCTATTTGATTCTATTATGTGTATAAGTTACACGATAATTGGTTTAATTATATTATACTTTTTGGTTTTATTTTTTTAGGATACTTGCAAATCTAATCGTCTATTCCAATTACATCGTTCGTCTTATAACCTATAAGATTTATTGACGGCGTCTACAACTAAATAGTATTTTTTTTTATATTGTTTCAAATATTCTAATTTAAGCACTCAATATAATATATCTCTTTTGTCGCTCAAACGTTTTATTTCCTTTTCGATGTTTCACATAAGGGGGTTATGTAAAATCTTCAATAAAACTTTAAATGCTTGTTACCGTATCAAAAACTTCATCCCAAATACCCAAATATATTTTAAGATTCCCATAAAATTCAAGCGACCAATCTGACTTCCATTGTCTGGCAACACACGCCACAAATCAATCAGCCCCAAAAAGTCTAAAACGAGACATCAGTAATGTCCCCAAGACCAATACGGTACAGGGACACTTAGCCATGAATAATCTAATAAATAATCTTTTGAAACATAATTTATTAGCTACGGCATTACGGAACGGAAGCCTTGTGTGAGCGAGAAGGATATATCGCTCCTTAAAGGCCAGAAAAGGACAGGTGAAACGTCGTCCGTCATAAATAACAGCGGGCAAAAACAATGGACAATGGATTGTGGTGGTGAGATACGTCTTCTTTAGGGTCCCCCTCAGCAAGGGGGCGATGGTATTCAAAACGCGAACGAGACATTCTCGGTTTGGTGCGATCGCGTGCGCAACCTATCCCTAAAAATAAACTAGTGCATTCTTTAAATGCTTGTTTTAAATTATACGATGAGTACTTGTTGGTTTCCTGGTACCCATCTATACTAATATTATAAAGAGAAAAGATTTGAATGTATGTTTGTAACAAAATGGCTAAAGGGTACTGGCCCGACTTCAAAACCTCTTTTCACCATTTGAATGCTACGTTATCACTGATTAATATAGACTATTTTAATTGCAAGAAAAAATAAAAGCCCAACCGTGTGAAACTGGTATACTTAAAGAAAGATAATTTAATTAAAGTTTATTTAGAAGTAGTACTTGTTATACTACCCTATTCTGGGTCACTGGGCAGCAGTATGTACTTGGAAACAAAGCACAGATGTGTGATCGTTCTTAACCACCATCATCATCATGGGCCCGAATCAGTAGTGGGTCATTTATGGGCTGAATCGATTCATCATCATCATTTCAGCCAAAAGACGATCACTGCTGGACATAGGCCTCCCCCAAGGATCTCCACAAAGACCGGTCCTGGGCCGCCCGCATCCACTGCTTTTCGGCGACCTTAACCAGGTCGTCGGTCCACCGTGTGGGAGGCCTACCAGCACTGCGCCTTCCGGAACGCGGTCGCCTTTCGAGGACTTTTCTGCCCCATCGGGCGTCGGTCCTGCGCGCTATGTGCCCTGCCCATTGCCACTTAAGTTTGGCAATCCTGTGGGCTATGTCGGTGACCCTGGTTTTCCTGCGTACCTCCTCATTTCTGATTCGATCTCGCAGGGAAACTCCGAGCATAGCCCTTTCCATTGCCCTTTTGAAACGATTGCTAAAATGTTATCCCTGTGGAGGTCTTTAAACTTACGACTAGGCCACAAGTCAATTTGTACGACTCTGATATGATAGAAAGGGCTGGTGACATTACATATCTTCCTGCGTTTACCACATAAACAACATAATTTTTCTGCTATAATAAATTTTACGTCATATAGCTTCGTATTATGTATATTGAAAAAAAATCAATGACTAATTTTATTGCTTGCTGTTGTGTTTAGAACAGTCTTTCAAACCTGTGGTAGTTTCAGTGTGAATGTTGGTAGGGTTGTGAGAAACCCAAAACGAGATGGACGCTTTGTGTGAATGAGGACATGCATATTAAAGATATGAACGTATAGATACGATGCCGATAGGAGTGTATGGAGACTTATTCCGAGCGTGGGACAAGGGCCGAAAGTTTGTGATGGTAGTTTTAAACATGATGATTTACAAGATTTTTGTCATAAACCCTACCCCTCGGCATTAAAATAAAGCATAGGAACAAGATATTAATCAGTGGCACAAGCAGTTTCTTAAAATTCTCCACCAATTGTCCACCACTGCTTTATATTTTATAGGGATAAATAAAGTTCTTTTTGAGTTGAGTCGATTATTTTGCCGTAAGCAAACATGAATTGAAATTTAATGAAGCAATAATTGTAACAGGGAATTTACAGAAAAATCATAATGAACACCGAAAATTGTATCAAAATTTAAAGCATATTTTGTGTTATTGATAAGTCCCATTGGGAATTTCGGTTTTAAACAACTTTGCTGCACTGCTATTTCTGTAGACCGTTGACTGACGGCAACATCAGGGTGAGACGACGATTCTTGCATTGTAAGGACCTGAATCATTGAACGACAACAGGAATCTACATATCTCTGAATGATGTCAGTTCAGCATAAAGCATTTAACTAAGTCCCAAATTTATTTTAGACTAAAAATTATTGGTAATTTTAGAAAGAGTAACATGGCAGGCAGCTTTATGCAGGAGTTTATCAGTACCACTTTCCTAATAACATTTTAGTATCAGTTATTTCCATTTATAAAACTGCAGGAGGGGAGAGAGGAAGCCCTCTAGCTCAGCAATGGGACTTCTAGAGAATCGATATAATCCAACTTTAATTGTAAAACAGCCACAACTTCTACATAAGCTATTAAAACACCACGCAAAACCAGCGATAAGCCTAAAACCTGGTGGATATTTCCTGAACTTAAGTCTTGATTTTTGCAAACAGAATAGGCCAACACAACCTAGTAAATAAATATTTACGAGGTTTTAATGAGGATGCTTCGAAACACAAATGGTCGGTATGTACATGAACAACAACCTCATAGTACATTGACAAGAAGTTTGTACAACATCGAAAAGCGACCCTAGATCATTAAAAGAAACATGCGCCTGCACAGGCCGCACGCAGGTAGCTCGCATTAAAATTCGTATTTGGAACATGAAAAGTCAATTAGTCGGTTAGAGTGGGCGCCATCTTGTAATTGGCCTGACATCTGCGCCGGCGCATCACGTGGGTGTTCGATTTACCAACGGCTCCTGGTGTTTCGTTTAATTATGTTTTGATTGGCCGGTTATGGGATAGCGATTAAGGGATAGGCTACGTTTGGGTGTTTTACCATTCGTAATAAACCGGTATTTTAATTATGATTATCAGACTGCGATTACCGTAAAGCATGGTTATTAAATTAATATGAAATACATGGGATATGTCCGTTAATAATCTCCATGTAATTTTGATAATCTAAGATATCGGTTGGTGGTGGTACGTGTGGTGACATATTTAGAATACATGGTGCCACCACCCCATTCCACCCTGGGAGTGTCGTAAAAGCCGACAAAAAGAAAAAATAACAAGGCCGATAACCTAGCCGCAAGAGAAGGAAATCTTGAAACTAAGCCCCGTGCTAACCCGTCTGGCCAGCGTGGCACAGTAGGGTCAGTAGGCTAATTGCCCTCTCTCTTATTGGAGGAGGCCTGACTCAACAGTGGGTCATATATAGGCTGAGTGGTAGTGGTAAGATATTGGTTAAAATCTATATTATTAGCGTTGGTAGTATTGTATTGTTACCCATTCTGAGTGTGTAATTCGAGGCACACAGAATAACACAAATAGCTGTGATTATGACTTGTGATTCAAATTAAAAAAAAAGCACTTTGTATTTTATACCATTCCTATACTAACCGTGCATTCATATACCAGACTCCGTAGCCATGCCAAACTAGTAATAACATTTTACTGACTAAATAATGAGAGGCGTTAAATTATTTTTTATTTCAAAGGGCATTTGAAAGACGGTCACAATGTATGTCATCAAATGTTTTCCTAGACAAAAACAATATTATTTGTAAACGTTCAACAATAGAAGTAATTCACCGGAACATCTGTAGACACACCTCATCAAGACTGGTGTTTGTCTTGTCAAAATTATCGATAATTAATGAGTTACATGTGTTTGCTCATTACAGGTGCTAAGGAGACAGGCGACAGTTACGTAACCTATACTGACATTCATCTGTTAGGAAAATAAACCTCTACAATACTACTCTTTTTTAAAACGAAGCTCGAATGCTCTAGGTCTAAATTGAAATTCACGAACATAAATGACACCCAGACTCGGAGCAAGTGCCTCTGGTTTACACAACGATACTTACCCGGTCCCGGAATCGAACCCGGGACCCCGTGATGCAAAGGTGACGCATCCAACCCCTACACCAACAGGGCATAAATGATCATTTATGACTTCTCAGCCAATAAATGACCCACTGCTGAGTCGGGCCTCCTCCAACTACATGGAGGGTAATTAGCCTACTGTGTCACGCTGGCCAGACGGGTTGGCACAGGGTTTAGTATCAAGTTTTCCTTCTCTTACAGCTAGGTTATCGGCCTTAACCTCTACACGTCTTTATCAAATCTTTCCCTTCTTCGCTAGTTAACATATTTTTGTACAAAATATCAATATACTCGTATTGTTTAAAACAACTAAGATATACATATTATCATATCAAAATCAATAAATGTAACTTTATCAAATATATTAAAATACTAATACTTTTGAATCGTCGGATATGAAGCTACCATCGGTCCAACTGCTGATCTACAGAGAAGAGCCGACAAGAAACTCTGTAGTTGCTCTATTTTAACAGTTCGTCTTTGTCTCTTGGGAAAGTCCTTTTGGCGGATACTTGGCTATTGGGATAACGGTTGGGTGATGCGGGACTCCTGGGCAGTAGAAGTTGGTGCGCCCTAACTTCCAACTAAATCCAGTATTCATTGGATTGTTTTCTCGGGCCATGGATCACCTCTCGCGACATTTTCACGATTGGATAATCTCAGGACATCAAGCCATCATATATTTAAGTCTAGTCTACCTATCGCTCGAATTTCATATATCATCAGTCCGAACCGGTGGTAGTTTAAGTGTGAACCAAAAGATATGGATGGATTGTGAGAATGAGGAAATAATGTATCAAAGGTTTATGAAAGGTGTAAATGTAGATGTGACGACTGATGGGCGTGTATGAAGACTACCAAAAGATGATACTGGTAATTTTAAATACGAGACCATTAATTCGAATTTTGTGATAAAAACTACGTAAATAGTAAGGTATTTTTGTGTGAGTTTGAGTTCACATGTCGGCTGAATGATTAGATTCTACGAGAATGCAACTCCAACATTTCGCGATGCCTCACGGTTCAACTACCTTCTAACTCATGAGCGTATATTATTCCTGTCTCGGCTACTCAAAACAATGCTTCGGACCAGATGTTTACACGTGAAAATATCTCCGCGCTGATTGACTGGGTGATTCGCGCGTTTGCGCAAGCACTGCACTTCTTCAACAGTGCGCACGCGATGCGTTATCATTGGTAGTTAGGGTGACTGTAAAATAACGTTTGTCCCGCGCATTTTACTAAATAAAAATTACGTCAGATGGCCTTCAATTCGATGGCATATTAAAAATAAAATAATATGGTATAGTTCGTTCACATTAAGAAAGCACTAAGGAAATGTGTATTCACGGTGGTGTAAAGGATAAAGGAAAGGATACAACCATTTTATGAGTAGTTTGACGTATATTTATGTATGAATGTCCGTGTGGTGACGGATTTAGAATACACAATGTCACCAACCCATACCGTCTTGAGGGTGTCGTTAGAGGCGACTAAAATAAGGCAAGAGGCAGATCACCTAGCCGAAGGCGAAGAAAAATAAATACAAACCCTGTGCCAACTCGTCTTGCCAGCGTCGCACAGTAGGCTAATACCCACCATGAATTTGGAGGAGGCCCGACTCACTAGTGGGTCATATATATATATATATATAATATACTTGAATAAGCTGGCTGGGCATGGCCAACATGCATGTTTTGTTTTCGTTTGTGCGCGCCCTAAATCTCTGAGGCTGTTTAGTTTCATTGCTCCATAAGGGGACGTATTTAGTTAAATATTCACATTAATCACATTGCATCTTCAACAACAGATACCACCATGATGACTAGTCGCTATCTGCTTATATTGTACTAAACTACAATTGTAGAGAAAATCAACGTAGATTCTAGTAACTAATACTACTACTACTATTCAGCCCATAAATGACCCACTGCTGAGTCGGGCCTCCTCCAAATTCATGGTGGGTATTAGCCTACTGTGCCACGCTGGCCAGACGGGTTGCGTATCAAGGTTTCGTATCAAATTTGCCGCCTCTTGTGGGCCTTGTTTTCTTTTGTCAGCTCTTACGACACCCTCAGGATGACATTATTCTAATAAGGTACCTATATTTATTAAATAAATAATAATAAATATCCTTGGACATTTCACACAACGCCATCTCGTCCCAAGCTAAGCAACTTAATGCTTGTGTTATGGTAACGAGATGGATGATAAACTACTTACATTTTTTTTTGTAAATACATACATATTATAGATAGAAATGACACCCAGACTCTGACCTTAGACAAAGACACTTGCCCGACCCCGGAATCGAACCCGGGACCCGTTGATCCAAAGGCGGCACATCTAACCACTAGACCCATTCGCCGCTTTGGCCCATTCTTATTCAATTACAACGTTTACCAAAGTTATTCCTATTAGAAAATATAGAGGTCAGGTCCGCTAATTACACGCATGTAAATAGCCATCGTTTCAAACCAACTCTGTGCCTTCAAGCTGCACCGTGCACCTGACGAGATACGGTAACGCTCACTTTGATCGTAGCTTTAACAGTTTGAGTTATAGCTCTCGTCATTAGTTTGATAACATAAAGTTACTTCGTGATGGTAAGATGTTGATGATGTAAACTGTCGCGTTATCGCACTATACATATATTAGTACATATATAATACGTATAATTCACCGTAGGTTCTCGTTTAAGAACTATTGGTATAGTTGGCATGGCTACAATAATTTAACACAACTTTGAGTAAAAGTACTACTACTTGATAATAATAGAATTAAAAAGTATGCTTATAAATATTATATTTGTTTAATAATAATATAATATTTATGACTTTAAAAAACCATCCATCCGTTTTTATATTTTGAGGGTGTCGTGGGAGAACCTTGATAAAAACCGAAATGTATTGTTCCTCGATTAAATTAGAAGAGAGATTTCTGAATAGTGATTTATCGGCCTATAAATGTATCACAAATATTATTTAGGTTTGTACAAATTGTACTCAATTAATATAAAAGATGCTAATCACCAATAGATTTTATAACATTCCTGTCTATATTGTTTTACTAATAAAAACTAAATTCATACCAAATGGTAATATATTGAATGGCAGATTATAAATTTAAATTGTTTTGGTCAGGTGTCAAGATTATCCTGTTCCGATATATTGTCTTAATTTTTAAGGTTATTTTATTAATTATATTTTGTTCGTTAAGTATTTAATTTACGGCTTTTTAATTGTCCGTTTTACATAATTAGTTTATAGTTTCAGGGCTAATAAAAATACTGGTTGCCATTAATCTGCCAAAATTTTATTCAAATTCTACTTGATGCCAAATTCATACTGCGACAAATCACCAATAGATGGCGTTGTCAGTTATACATGTATACCTAATATTGTAATACTTCAGTGCGTGTGTAAGTGACAGAACTCCTCCAAAACTCAAAAAAAAAAATAGGACTGTATTAGGTTTGGTATTTGTTGCAAAGAATTTCGATTAACTCTTTTAATACTGGAAAACATGTTTAATATTTTTGTAATTTATGTTATAAATATTGAGGTCCGCCCACTGTTTCATTTAATAAAGTGTATGAAACAGGTCGTCATATGCCACTATGTTTCATCTTTTATGACAACCGTTTGATTGTAGCGTCGTAAATAATGGTTATGATGCGATGTTGTCCGACCTGCACGCCTACGTGACTTGTATGCGGTTTTTGGAACAGATAAAAAATATTATCACGCTAATAATACGTTTAGGATAGTAGGCTAATGTCCCTCCCTAAATTTGTAGGGGGCCTGAATCGGAAGAAGAGCTGAAATAAATTTTTATTTATTCGTAATAGAAATCCTTTGTGGAAATTCTTGAGGTAGACATTATGTCTGGGAGTGTACTACTTTTGACGGAAATGATGATGAATTACTGAAAATATTGAAAATATTAACTGTAACTTCATGTGTCTAACACTATAAAAAACACTTTTTCTTTCATTCGTTTGACAGAAAAAGCTGTCCGTGTGGACACTAACTTATAATACTTGATATTATGATATCATAAATCTATGAGATTTGGTTTATACCGAGCGTGTCTAAGGGGCGCGTATAAATTGGATAGATGGCAAAACTGGCCTAGATTGAAAAGAAGGAAATCCCTGTACTAGCACATGGTCTCACCGCTTGTACAGTAGCCTCGTTTCACTTCATAACATTGAAGGAGTTCATTTTTATTGCAGTATTCTTAAAATAATTTAACACGACTTCTCTGATTAAGCTTTATTGCCTTTAAGATCACATGATGGCTCAATTCTTGGCACCGTACCACAAACTCTAAGTCAACACAATACCCATCAATCCAGAGAGTGGACATAAAAAATATATAAAACGACAATAATTTATAAAGACCGTAAAATGATAATGCAAGAAACACACTAGTTTCAATTCTAAGACTAGTATGGTGGCCAGCACATTATTGCTAACTGAGATCATCTTGGGAAAGTATCTACACAAATATGATTCATTCTTAGGGTGCTATTTGTTTATTATTCCACCAGCGAAATAAATAAGACTGTGAAAGCACTATCTTAAAAAAGGGCTTGTAAGCTAAAGCGAGGACTTTTCGTTGTGGAAATATTGATGTGCTCAACATTGGACATATAATACTGTTGTCAATCAATTGCTTCATGTCAATTGTGAGCTACAATAAAATTATTTTCTTTCTTTCTTACTTTCTGATGGTTAATTTCGGTTTTCAGCCAGGTTCTGTCGGGTAATGATTAAGAAGATAAAGATACCAGACTCCCATAAATTACATTTGTAGCTACCGACATGCTACATTCTTTACACAATTTCTACTAAAAAACTGAACTAAAAACATCAAGAAATGACGCCAACAAATGCGAGAATTACCAAAAAGGCCTACATCGCGACAGAGAAGTTCGCGCGGTTAAAAAATCCCCTACGACAGTTATCAGAGGATAGGCCCCGCGGCCCATTGCCAGACATGCCACCTCGTCCGGAAGGTTGATCATCCCATTGAGCCTAAAAATATATATATATATATTTTTTACTGAAAAAACAGTCATAGATGCCAACAGTCTTCGTAACATCATCAGCCCACTCTAGCTCACTACTGACTTAGACTTCCCATAATGAGCGCGATAGCGCCCCGTCTTCAAGTTGACGGCCTAGTACAGGGGCACGTCCTCGCGTTGTCCGACTATTCTATTAAGTCATGGTCCTCCTAATAGCAAGGCGTCGATGATTCGTCATTGAGTGACGCGTTTATGAGCCGACCTAGTGCTTGTGGTACGCATTTAGTGTTTTTAATATCGCGTGCGCTCGTAAAATATGTTTAGACTGATGGAGATGATGTGTTAATAGAGACAGAATTAGAAACATAAACGATTGTCACAAGAATAACATAAAAGAAACACTTATAAAATTGTTATTTTTAAACCTTCGCGATTTGTACACATAATTAAAAGTGATGGTTAGACCAGATGGCTCGTTGGCGCACTCGGTCTACAGAAAACCCACGCACACGGACAGGTACCTACATGCTACGTCACACCATCACCCGCGCCATTTGCAGTCGGTGGCCAGATCTCTGTTAGACAGAGCTGTAGCCCTCTGTGACCCTGAACATGTGGAGGCTGAAGTAGCCCATGTTCAGGAGGTACTTAAAAGAAATGGCTATAGTGTGACCAAGAGAGGACGAGCAATACGCAGAGGACACAGGAGCAAGTTTGACGTCGAGAGGCAGCCGGCTTTCATGCCCTACGTTAAAGGGGTAACAGATAAGGTGGGGACTGTGTTGAAGGAGTATTCCATCAAAACGGTGTATACCCCCTTATCCAAGTTAACCAGGCATGTGAGGACACCGAAGGATGTCATTCCGTTCCAGACTCCCGGTGTGTACAAGGTGGATTGCAGCTGCGGTAGTTCCTACATCGGTCAAACGAAACGTACCATTGCGGAAAGGATCAAAGAACACATCGCAGCTGTCAAAAATCACCAGGTCCAGAAGTCTGCTATTGCTGAGCATTTGCTTGAGGCGGGTTCTGATCACTGGATCGAGCTCCACGATCCGAAAGTCCTCTCCACTGAACGGCATTACTATGCGAGAACGGTTCGTGAAGCGGTTGAAATCAAAAAACACCGTAATTTTAACCGAGAAGATGGTTTCAAGTTGGCGGCATCGTGGAACCCCGTTATAAGCAAATGTTTAGTTCGCGGTGTAGGTACTAAGTGTTCAACCGATACAGTCAGTGTTGTGTGTCGTAGTGACAACCCTACGTGTGTGCAAAACCAAGTGAGGGTAGGACACCAAAGTACCCTCACTTCCCACCGAAAAAACTTGCGGTCTGCAGTCAGCTCGCGACCACGGCCATTGTAACATGGTCGAAACGTCGAGCAAAAACAGGTATTCATTCTGTGCGCGATAAGTCCCGATAAGTTTTTAATTACTTATAAAATTTTTACTCTGATTTAATAGTGCCCTTTGGTTGCCCATGTTTTAACTGCGACGGAAACGAGGGGTATGTCTATATGTTTCTGGATCTGTGTGTGACTTAAACGGATCAACCGATTCTAGTTTTGTTCCACGTTCAAAGGCATCTTGATCTTTTATAGCTGCAATAAGTATTAGGTATGTTTAATTAAAATCTGTTCTGTCTTTAGATGATCATCTAAAAGAACAAGCCTCCATATCAACTGGGGCGTTAATAACTGTGACAGAGGCTTTTAAGTATTTTAATGACATTAATATAACTATCTTTTAAAAAGATCTTAAATCAATTGATAAGTTACCTATTTAGTTAGGTTTGCGTTTGTGGCATATGGTTGATCTGGCTGATCTGCCGTGTACCGTGTATCGACAGGAATCCAGGCAATACTTTAACCGACTTTCAATAATGTAAACGAAGATTTTCACCACTTCGTCAAATTCTTATATTGGTTCTCAATTTTATACTTCTCACCTCCGACATAAATATGCACAACAACCTACCAAGAATCAGCTTGAACTATCGACTGACAGAATGACTAACATCAATTCAAAGCTAATTTCTCACAGTGCGCTACGCAGACAAATTGCACAGGTGTAAGTGAAAAATAATGACATGCCGCAACGGGCGGCGATGTCGGATGTATTTTGGTCACGTCGCGTCGGAATTAATGTTGGTTCATTAATATGAGTCGGAGGGTAGGCCGGAGAGGACTCACTTACGAGATTTGCTTCGAGTATACACCTCGATAAGGTATCGCTGAAGACCTTAGACTAAAAATACACTAAAGTGGTAATAATTCCACTAGAAAGAAAGACTTCTAATACTGTAATTCTGAAAGTAACTGGCGAAAAAAATATTCTATCATATGTAGCAATTTGAAAATAATGATATGGTCATAAAACTTTAGATATAGGCTAAATAAGGACTTAATCCTAATCGGGACAAAAATAAAGTATAAAACATTTTTATCAAATTGTGTTTCCAATAAACATGTCAAATGTCGGATATTTTAAGTGCAAATTTAGATGAGGTCACGGCTTAAGTTTCACAAAAAACTTCAAATAGTCGGTGTTATTGAACCAATGTGAAATAACTTGTATATTATAATCCAAACAATAAATAATGACATGACAGGTGTCATCATCACTGACATATTGGATGGAAAAACCCGGTCTGATGATTCAATGCGCGACCGATCGCTGTGACATTCTAGTGATGTCGCATGATCTCATGCAATGAGTTTTGGGCAGATTTATTGACGGTATTAGAATTGACACAATTAAAATTACTTCATCATCTTTAAACTTATGTTTTTTTTGTTTAAATTGAAGGATTGTATTATTAGCCCAAGAATATAACCCATAGACAAACTGAACTTATTGAGACCTTTCTGAAAAATCCACTTATGTTACAAAAAGCTGGCTGCGGAGAATCTGAATATATAAGTCAAACAATTTTTATTCAAATTATTTCGTCATCTAGTCATAAAGTGAGGTGACGATTTAGAATACATGGTTTTGCCACCCCATTATATCCTGAGGGTGTCGTAAGACCCGATTATAGGAAATGATAAGTTCGAACCGCAAGAGAAGGAAAACTTGATACGAAACCCCGTGCCAAATCTGGCTCGCCTGGCATAGGAGGCTAATTACCCTCCATTTAACTGGAGGAGGCTGGACTAAGCAGTGGGAAATTCATGAGAGAACTCTAAGACTTTATCTAGTACGTATATTAAAATAATACTTTAATATTATTGAGTATAATGCGTATTGGTAAAGTAGTTAAAAAAATAAACGATCATATTAATTTTAAATAAGCAAAGTAAACAGATAATAATCGTGATCATAGAAATGACATTCCAGTCGTTGACGCGAAACGAGGCATCATAAATACAAACTCTTTGTACACAGATCAAGTTAATAATAGAGCAGCCACAAGACAAAAAGCTCAATAAAACGCAACTAATTTTAAAACTTGTTTAAAATATCGCGAACTATCCGCCGGATTTTCGACGATTGACATCCTTAACGACACACATGGTAAAGCATAAATCACAGATTTCTATTCCACGAGCCGTTTCTTACCAACTTTATTATAATAGATAAATCAAATTAGACCAACTGGACATTTTTATTAAGATATACAAATATATTGTGGAAGAAAAACTAGTGTTGTTGCAAGAACAGGTATTCGGTTGTGTCAATGTCGTGATTCGGTTGTTTTATCACCGACAACTGTTGTCTATTTTTTTGTATTCCGTTAATCTTGTTGGATTCAAAACCAGTCTTGTTACACTAAAATGTCGCTAATCTGTGGAATCCATGAATACTAATTTTAACAAAATTTAAAAGTAAACATGTTAAAATATTAGTCCAGAAGAGGATTGATTTGACTGGAATTATGGTGATGATTGATAATGCTATGACATTGATATTAATCATCATCATCTTTTTAGCCAAAAGACGTCCACTGCTGAACATAGGCCTCCCCCAAGGATTTTCACAAAGGCCGGTCCTGGGCTGCCCGCATCCATCGTTTTCCAGGGACCTTAACCAGGTCATCGGTCCACCGTGTGGGAGGCCTACCAGCACTGCGCTTTCCGGAACGCGGTCGCCACTCGAGGACTTTTCGAGGTCTTGCGCGCTATGTGCCCTGCCCACTGCCACATAGGTTTGGCAATCCTGTGGGCTATATCGGTGACCCTGGTTTGCTTCGTATCTCGTTGTATCATTTCTGATTCCATCGCAGGGTAACTCCGAGCATAGCCCTCTCCATTGCCCTTTGGGTAATTTTGAGGTGATATTAATGTCAAGCAAAATTATTTGTAGTGTTTCTATCATAGAATTTGTCCGCATTTTTTATTTTATTTTAGCAGGCTCTGTGAAATATTCTTACATGCGTTTTGAAATACATGTATATAGATATTATTTATATTCTAACATTGCTGAAAGTGTTATTTTATTTAAAAGGGGTATACATTTCTCTAGCCTCACAAACGATCCTAATGAGATGCAGAACCAATAAACCTACAGTTTTGTTGCAATAAAAGAAATAATGGAAGCCAACTTGTGTCACATAGAGTCTACTAGAATGTAGCACCAAGGCGGCTACGTTGCGATACCGATACGACATAACGGCAAGATTTTTTTTACAAATTTAAACCTTACATTTCTTACATTAAAGTCTATTTCTCTGCTCAAAAATGGAACATTTAAGATTTTGAATTTCAAACGGCGAAGTACAGTCATGACATTAAATTGTAATCGAACACTATAGCGCGGAAACATACGGGAGGAGGTCGTTGTTGCGGTTCGCCTGTATTTATGAGCGCGATAGCAAAAAAGATACTTTTGTTGAAATATTTTACTTCGTCTTAGCTATCTGGATATTTTATTTTTTAGTCTCTTTATTGAACACACACACATATTTGACACTAGTAAAAGGTTTTTGGTAAAAGGATGATTGTATTTCTACTAAAAACTTATCATATTACCGTTTTTGTGATGTTGGTACTTAATAAGTAAAATAATCAAGTTTAACAGAAATATTCAGTTAGTCAAACAGTAAACTCTGTGCCCACCTTGCCAGGGTGGCACGGTAGGTTTCTCTCCATGAAATCGGAGGAGGCCCGATTCAGTGGTGGGTTCATCTATGAGTTGAAATGATGATTCATTTAATACCAAATTTAAACAACATTTCCAATACAGTGATATTAAATATTTTTTGCGTCATTGTGTGAAATCAAACGCCTTTAAAATATATACAATAAATAGTAACGTAATACATACTCTTGTGGTAGTTGGAGGTTCAAATTCCGACAATGCGACGCCGCACGGTAGTCTCGCGTTCCTACTATTACGTTTCAACGCTTTACTGTGACTTTCACGGCAAAATATTGCGTACCGATTGTATAAATATGCAGTTATCTTTCTTTTTAACCTAACGTAGTCCTGCATTATGCAGGCCGGTTCTGGATAGAGCCCACGTGTGCTTCCAATAAAATTTTACTACGCCCGCATTGTTCTATATGGGTTTTAACGAGTGCGAGGGAGACGGGAGATAGGCCATTTTGTGAGGGCAATAACGGAGCGGCGCAAGTGACTATAAGTCGGATCGCGATGTCGGACCGTGTAAATGGCGTTATTTTTTATCGGCAATATCGAATAAGGTAAAATTCTCTTTGCATTGATTTTGCTTGGGGTTTTGTTTATTTATTGCACAGGTGGGTATTTTTATGTATTTACTTTGTTTGAGTAGATTTTTACAACATTCAGTTTTGAATGAGTTTCAATTCAATATTTTATTTTTAGATTAAGTTCTTCTCTAATTGGTGAGAAATCAAGATATGCTAAGATACCTACTATTAATCATATGGTTACGATCTGTGGTATCTTTAAACAACAACAAAACGAATAAAAAAACACTTTTTAAAACAAATAATGTTCAATTCATCGTCATTATGCATTTGTTAAAATTCATTATGACAGCAGCCAAATGTCAGTCATTTTAATATTCATGACCAGTCAGGTTTGGCTTGTCAATCAGTTTGGTCTGAATTTTAAATCAATCTTTGAAGGTTAACTTTTTTACGCTATTGCATTCGCAAATTTTAAGCAACTGTCTGAATTAGATATTTAGTATCGTCGGGACTCGGTAATTTTAAGTCTGTCTATTTCCAGGTTTGATTTTTACTACGAAACCTATTTGGGCTTTAAGATCTTGACGCAATTTTGGCGTAAGATATGGGCTATGTTACCACTGTGTTAAGTAGCTATCAGGTAGTATCTTCGAAACTGATGTAAAGTTCCACGGGGTATAAAACCCGACGTTGGTCATTTCGCGAAAATAAAAAAACATATTTTAGTTTTATTTATTAATGTGTACATTTGTTTAGTTAAATGATATAACTAAACACTAAACAAATGTACATGACTTGTTTAGAAAGGATTAGCATAAAACACTAAGATTTGTCTGTAGTGTTATAATCTGTCAGCCAGATAACAAACATTGAGGCCGTGAAGTCTGTCTTGACTTTATTACTAGAACAAATACTTAATACATACTATACTTAATCTATGCACTATTAAGTACTACATGGAATCGAGGTAATCGCATTCACAAACGCAAAATAAATAACTTCGTATCATATACGTTAATTTAGTTTTATCTTATATTCATTTAGATACAAAATACGATATGAATTTTGGTCCTGTGGTTTTTATTTGGCTGTTATGTTACTTATAAATTAGGAAATTAAGATTTCTTAGCTGTACAATTGATAACTTATTGGCCAATACAATAAATTCATTACTATTTTAGTATTATTTCTTTAAACGAGCCGCTCTTCGGAGTTCCCCTAAATAAAGTTTCATTGTTGAACCCGCGAAATTAGCTGCATTTGTATTCGTATTATTTGTGATGTGATGTGGTGTGGTAACGTATAATTATATAACACCATAATTTAATCTCGAAGAGGTGAAAGACACCCAAAAGGCAGAAAACAGCTACAAGAGGCTGAAAACTGAAATGGTGTCTAATGTCATCGTATTCTTGATTTTCATAAAGTTACAATAACCGTAAAAGTAAATAATAAATAAATAAATGTCTTTGGACATTTCACACAACGCCATCTCGTCCCAAGCTAAGCAACTTAATGCTTGTGTTATGGTTACGAGATGGATGATGAACTACTTAGATACATTTTTTTTTGTAAATACATACATATTATAGATAGAATTGTGGCCCTCTATAAATTTTAATGTAACTCATTTAATTGCATTAATATCTATAACAAAAACATAATTTAATCTAGCTCTTTTTTCCGCAGGTAAGTCACAAAGCGCCCATTCCCACGTGTAAGGTAGGCAAAAAGGTCAAACAAATATTCTTAATTAAAACCCAACTGTATGATTGATTAATATGATAGCTTCGGTCGGTCTGTCCGTCGGCTGATTGACAGGTTTCTTTGCCTAATTGACATGTGCCACGTGATAATTAAGCTCCGGGTCCCGACTCACTTGGATTTAAGATTTTTGTTGTCAAATGTGACAACCTTTTCGTCTCCACTCTGCCCTTTCCGATAAGCTAAAGATTGACATCGTCCAGAGTAACTTTACTTGTTTTTTAAATTCTGAACTCGGCTGGGCAGCCTTCGGGAAGCTGCGAAAGATCTTTTCGTCCACAATGCAGTGTTCAATGTCTGAAGACAAAAGTCTTCAGCCAATGTCTGTTGCCACTATGTGATGACATATGGCACAGAGACGTGGTCGCTCACTATGGGCTCTATCAGAAGGCTCAAGACCAATGGAGAGGGCTATGCTCGGAGGTTCCCTGCGAAATGGAATCAGAAATGAGGAGATACGCAGGCAAACCAGGGTTACTGACATAGCCCACAGGATTGCCAAACTTAAGTGCCAGTGGGCAGGGCACATGGCGCGCAGGACCGACGCCCGATGGGGCAGTCCTCGAGTGGCGACACGGTGGACCGATGACCTGGTCCGGAAACGACCAGAAAACGACGGATGCGGGTGGCCCAGGACCGTCTTTTGTGGGAGGCCTATGTCCAGCAGTTTCATTTCTCCTTTTATTTGCCTTTTCATTAAATTTTTCAATAGATAGTTCAATAATAAAGTAAATTAAATGTCCTGAAATAAATAATAATTGATTGTCAACCTCAACACGCATCATTAATTTATGTTCGAAAATGATATAACAGACAATATCTGCAACCAATTACAAACCCTAACACAACTAACGTAGTTCGTAAATTGTATACGTTTCACTGTGTGATTGAGTCATTACTATGTGATATCACAATTATGTCAAGTGCAGTCGGTCAATCAATAAAATTAATCGCGTTTGTTGTTTGACCATAGATTCCCGAAATGAACAGAATAGCCATTTCAAATATAATGCTAAAAAATGACACAGATAATTAATTATATTGAAATTATTTTTTTTGTAGTATAATTTAAATATTTTTATATACAGGATGTAATAAAAATCCTACAACCATCCCAAGGTAGAGTAAAAGAGAATTACCGTCTATGAATTTGTGTCTAGAAGGTAGTCTAGATTTTTTTACAGAAACTTTCAAACACTAAGAATAAATATTAATTTAATGGACGCTTAAATCTCTACTGTGTTAGGTAATTTATCCTATATTTTAAATATAACTGAAATGTGGCACTGTATTGGCATTTCATAAAAATAAACTGATCAGCTTTTAGCCATTATTGTTCTCAGTATTGTTCTGCATCTTCTGTTATGATTTTTAATCTTGGTGTATTTATTATCCTGCAATTAAACAGAATGTCTTGCGTTAACGGGTCGAAGGAAAGTTTGATTACTGTTTCAAGGCGGCACACATAATAATTGCAGTAAATTGGTTGTTAAAAAGGAATTGGCGTCAATGTGCAGTCAATGCGGTTTCCCAGTTTGACGTTCTAATTGATGTTGTAATCATTTAAGGCTTTATGTGCCATACCAATATACTATGTTGCAAACAGATATCTCTCAGAATAGAACTGCCTGGTTGAGGAGAAGGAGCAGGCGATTCAAGTGAATGCCCTGTCGGCCACCGGCTCTCACATGAGTCTTTATGTGAGAGGCGGTGGCCGACAGGGCATTTCCTTGAATCGCCTGCTCCTTCTTAGACCCTTGCATTGGTGTACATCAAGCAATCCTAGGGTCAAAGGCATTCTAGTAACTGAAAAAAAAAACTTCGTCGTTACAGTTTAAAGCACCCAAAATTTCAAAATCACCCAAGTGTGGTGTGGTGTCGCGGTGCATTCTCCATTGGGCAACCAAACCCGCGGCTTATGCTGAATGTCGAGGTCAGGCGCTAGTTACCACATTTTCACAACAATCTTCGGGTCTACCAGAGGAAATATGGTGTCAGCCGTGGGAGGAATTCACTTTTCATTTTTGCTGACAGAGTCTTACCTTCACATTTTACAGTGTCGTCAGAAATGTTGTTGACGTCCATAGGATATGGTATCCCCTTACCATCAGTAGGGCGCATAAGCGCAAGGGAGCAGCTCAGTATTAAGACGTTTGTGTGGTGATATGATGATGATACCTCCAGTTCAAAGTGTAACAAACAAAACCTCGTCTAGCGGTTGAAATGTTGTCATGGAATCTAATCAATCAGCTGTCAGACGCGCCCTGGTGGCACGTGGCAGGTCAAACCGTGACCCCGCTCCACTCAATAGTATAGGTATATTTACCGATGACTTAATGGGTAACTTTAAAAGAAACTGTAGAAGATAATATTTCAAATCTTTATTTAAAAATGCAGATAATTCAACACATTTGAGTCGATATCTAATTTTGGGGATTGTCGGTTAAAAACAGGTACTAGGTATCAGTAACTCTAGGCTATTGCTAGAAGACTATTGTAGAATACGCATTAGCATTGTCGTCTAGCATGGCAATGCGGCCAGCTTTCTGGACACTTTTCTCCACGACATCATTGTAGAAGAATTGCCCATGTTGCAGTACCTATTTTTCTTCCATTTATACATCATTATTTCAGCCAAAAGATGTCCACTGCTGGACATAGGCCTCCCCCAACGATCTCCACATAGGCCGGTCGGGGTATCTCCTTATTTCTGAATCGATCTCGCAGGGAAACCCCGAGCATAGCCCTCTCCATTGTCCTTTGCCATTTATACATTAGCATTTTAATTTTACGAATTGTCTGCTGAATACATTTTTGCTCAGATTTGTTTAATTTTATTGATGACGCTAACATCTAGGTACAATTAAATCGTTTAACCATAACCTATCTGTCAAAATATTGCGCAAAAGATTGAGATATTCAACTCGACGGCGGACGGCGCTGGGCTCGGGGGTCCGGGGTTCAGGGGGGTCCCGGGCGCCTAGCGGGGGCCCAGGGAATGTTTACCGCTCCCGTGACGGATATATCCCGCGTAGACAGGCGTCAATCATTCGCGATATGATGAGAATTAATATTTCACAGGAAGATTACGAGGCCCGATGAGTCTGGATGTTTGAATCTTCGTGTCATAGAATTATGTTGGTGTATTTCTCACTCAGAAGTGCTGTTAATGTTTTGCGAAGTTATTAGAAACTTTGGAGGATATTTAAGATACATATTTAGTTGTTAAACTGGCTAAATATTTTTTATTTATAAATCATTTTATCGTGTCGCCATGTAAAATAAATGATTTATCGCCATTATCTCAGCCCGCTAATGATCCTGAGTCGGACCTCAGCAGGATCATCATAAGTGAATGGAAGTAAATCAGCCTCAGGTGCCACGCTGTCTAGATAATTTGTCACGGGGTTTGTAACAATGTTTCTTGCGGCTAGATGGACTGCATTCCCTAAGTCACCTATTTACACCCTCACGATAGAACGGGTTGATAAGGTTGTGCATATTAGTATATTTCATTACAAGTGCGGAAAGGCTGTCATTACAACGAGTTCCGACAAATGTCTACCCGAGCCGATGCGCAGCAGAAGGCGAGGGTTGACAGTCGGAACAAGTTGCAATGACGGTTCCGCACGTGTACTGAACGACTATTTTTAATACAGTTGCGAAAAAATGAAGCAATTTAATAAAATAATAAAAACAAAATAAACTCAACTAACTAATCATTTCTGAAAAAAGGCGCCGACCGTAGAATATAAGCAGAGATTTTTTTTCTTCACCCATTCTGGTAGGCAAAAGGAACAATGCCCATACAGCCAAGACTTCAGTAGAATTTTTTTATTGATATGAAATGAAATTTAATTAGATGAAATTAAACTCATTCAATCAAATCATTAAATCTGATATTGAAACAAATTAGTACGTAGTTTCTTTTTAGAAATATACGTATTTGCATGAATCATAAAAACTTCTACGATTTTCTTTAGTAAAAACTTCATGGTTGGTTTGTCCTTATAATACACATTATTTTGACAGTTGGGAAAGAAAACGCACTAGTGCGGGAATGGTAAAAAAAAAGCACGCGTGTGTAATAGCCCACTTCCCGAACGCTATACGTCCCTGCAATATGCCACTTTTTGAGCAACTGTATTAAAAAATACATTTTACTCACACTTTCTTTAATCGTGTAACACCTATTTATGGCGCCCAGCCTGTAGAAGATTTTCTATTGTAGATAACGAATTAAAAGCCCCCAAGTTCCGAAGGCCGTTAGATAGTCAATTACCATACATATCATAAACAAAAGACAACAGCAGCACTATTTACTTAAATTACATTCCTATTGGAAAATCGTTGCATTGAGTCCGTATACTATCAACTGCCTTCTCTGTGCATGGTTATCAGTCAACCGGCAGACGTGAGACTGTCGTCCCAGCCTGCAGTTAGATCAATCAACTCGAGCAATACAATTTCTCGCTGTGCTTTCTGCACAGTTTGTTGTCAGACGAGATCTTGCAGATAACATAAATATACCTTCTTTAAAAAGGGTATACGAGTTAAACTAATTTTAAAATGGGTGTTTATTTGTTTATAGGCAAACGGGGTTAAAGCTTTATTATCCTTTCAAATAAACTTATAAGGAGCGAATATAATGAAATGTTCGTCATTTTATGTATGAGTATTCATGAACTTAATATGCTTTTAATTTAATAAACATAGATCACAAAAATGTGAAATATAGTTTTAAACACATTTACTGCAATTTTAATGTATGTAACGAGAATGTGATATGTGGTATAACTATGTGATATCCGTATTTTATATTATTATTTTATGTTTCAGACTTTTTCTATGTTAAAAAACCAATAGATAGTCTATTCATTCAGATGAACCTAAGAATATACAATCAGTAATATTTATATCCACTCACAGCCTTCATCAACCAATACAATATGATGAAACCGAGAACCCCGCTATTCTATTATAATATTATTAAGACTTTCAGAGCGCTCGTTCACAACATGGCAACTTTTGGAACTTAGGAAACAATTGTCGAATATTGCGCGCGCCAAGTGTCGGCGGGAAACTCCTGAAAAAAACCTGTCAAAGACCTCCCACTTCTGGCGACATCTGTTAGCTATTTGTCAAACATCGTTTACTATTTTCGTCGGGCGCGGAACAGTCACTTTGTCAGTCGCTGCAGTGAGTTTGGGTGAAGTTACTGTGACGGAGCTTTCGCGGGCCGCTTTTTACGACATTCTTTGGTATTGCTATCGTAAATTTCTGTGTGAAAGTGGGTCCTTTTAATGGAGAAGTTTGTAAACACATAAATTTCCGCCTTTTTAATTAACGTAAACACATTAATGGGATCGCAGTTACTAAGGCGTAAATCAATGAGATTGTTTTCAGTCGTAATGTCTTGAACGAAAAAGTTTTCAAGAAGTTTCGGTTTATCAAAAGGCCTACTTTGTGGCATATCACATTAAAAGCGCTACCTGATTTAAACAGGGTAAAATATAAGATCAGATTATGAGCGAAGAGTAAGTTTGTATATCCAGAAGTCATATACAATATTCTGAATCTAAAAACATCACCATCACTTTGCATGTAGACATGACCCATTTATACATGAATTTATAGTCTTGAAACATGTAAAATTAGGTCAAATATCGTAAACGGTAATTTTATGGAAGTTGCAAATTAAGACAAAAAAGAGGTGTAAATTTTCGATGTTTATAGAACTAGTTTTATTATAATTATCTTGAAGTAAAGTCTTAAGCATTATTTATCCAAACGATACCATTATTGAACATTCTAATAAGTTAGTTTGATAGAAAACCTTTAAATCTTCGACCATACCATATTCGAATGTAAATGACAGAAGTTCTCTTAAATTTCACCCACGAAAGGCCCATCCATCATTCATCACATTATTTTCACAACTAAACGCCATTAAAACCACCCACTGTTTATCTTTAACACCTGCATTAGCCTTATTCATACACGTGACGACGAGGGTAGGAGGGGAAAAAATCGATCATCACCAGTGGCCGACCCACATCGACTTTGAGCTGTCAAGTTTGATTGAATCAACACTGCGCGGACGTGTGAGCCGCTGGAAGTGACACGACTGTACAATAGCTTTGGGACATCAATAATTGATAAATGTACTGGACGTAATGTGTAATAAAATTTTACTATTTCATTAATATAGTTAGATTGATAGATGGAGCGACGATCTGCGAAAGGCTGCGGGCAACAGCTGGATGCGTCAAGCTGAAGACAGGGCGCTATGGCGCTCTTAAGGGGAGGCCTATGTCCAGCAGTGACGATTAATGATGATGATGATGATTAATATTGTTCATCCTTAAATATTTACAGTGTTTTGTTTAAAGTTAAAACACCTACTGAAACTAAAATTGTTTTGTGGATTAGTCAAAGTGAGTATTATTAGGATATTTAAAAACGAATTCGAATGAAATACAAACCAAAATTCAATCATTTGTTTTGACATTGATTGTTTATATTAAATTCTTTTTTTTTTTATTCAAACCGCAATCAAATTGGTTTCATTTATTCACAACAAGCAATTTCCGTAATTAATTTCTCGCAAACCCCCAACCACCGTTTAATTAGTCGGGGGTCGCAAAAAATGCTTTAAATGCTGTCACTTCTAGTAGCGGTATAGTCCACATGAAGAGTAAATAAAGCGTCGGTCGACAAAGACGTCCGTCTGCGCGCGACATCTGAGCGACGTGTGTCGCCCCCCACGCCCCCAGGGCCCCGGGACCCCCTCCTTCTGTCGCGACCCCCGCCCGCGTCCGACGCCGATAATGATGTTAACTTACCGTTTGAGACTGGACCTGCTTTGTTGCGTTTTTTGAGATTCGACGCTGTTGTGTCTCATGTGATGGGGGCTTGTTAATGTGGGGTCATTTGGGCGGGTTCGGATTTTACTCTTTAGACAGGATTTTGGACTTTCATGTAATTAGCATGTACTGAATAAGCATATTTTAGACGGAAAAATGAATGTTAGCCAAGCAGAAGACGATACAAATTGTGAGGTTAGTATCTTAATACTTAACTGAGCAAAAGGAAAAAATATTCACGAACTGTACAAATATATTATAATAGGCACCCATTTGCTGAACAAGTCGCATAGAAATGAAAATAAACGCAATACATTCCCATTTTCTCCGACAAAAGTCCATAAAATGTAAGTTCCTTCGGTTGCTATGGAAATCCCATAACATAAGGAAACTGCAACACAAGTTGCTCCAAATAAATTTCATCAGCGCGCGAATCCCGGCTGGACGGCGAACTCAACTTGTACAGTAAATTGTCTTCAAGAGCTGACCACCCCCTGTTCACCTACACGAGGGGAGAAGGGGGCAGCCCGTTCAAAGGAGGCCACCGACGTCCCCCCGTTCGTCTTGCTTATGACTGACGGCTGGACAGCTTGAGTGATTGAGAATGACTGGAGACTTAATGCGCGCGGGCGAGATGTGTGGTGCGAATTGCCAAAAGCAATAACTACACGCCGCCTCTATACAATCTATGACTCTATGGCCACATTGCACGATTTAATTTCGCTTGTCGTTTTGTTTCAGTTACCGTTGAGTTTTCAGCATGGAATTTTGCACATGTTATTATTGCGAATTAAAATATACGTTGCATCGTTTTGATGCGGCGAGGTGTACGTAATTAGTGATGCGAAAGTTGACGGCTGATAGATTGCGCTTTGCGGACATATCCGGTGCACGCTGTAGTATTATATGTAATATGTAATATTAATATTATATGTAATTGATTGATACGAGGTAATAAGTATGATAAATATGCGAGGTTAAATTAATTTGTGTTTCGTGTCGTTTATTAAATATTCCTGGTAAATAAACTGGCATTATTTTTCAGGGTAAACAGTTCAGTTTTAAATACTTAACATTTTATAATGCAGTTGATAACGTTTAATTTTGCCATCGTTTAATTGCTTCCCGATTGGTGACGTTTTAAGAATTCATACTATCGAATAAACTATGGGCCTCCTACCAAAGTACTAAGTATTTTCTTCGTTGCAGCCAGGATTTAAGTCTTGTCGTTTCTTTTATCGGCGCTTACGACCCCCTCATGGTGGAAGCCGGTGGTGACATTAAGTATTATCGCAAACCCAATGCTTTTTGTTGCTTTTATTAAGATTCCATGTCAATGCGCATTATTGACTTTAAAGTTTGATGAAGATATTAAATATATTTATTAGCCTCTATAAAAGTAGCAAAATGCAGCCTCAAAATGTCCGACAATATGGATACGCAATCAATGCAGCTTCATGCACATCACTGTTGTGTTGTTTCGATTTTATATTTAGAGATTCACCTACGCGTCGCTTTAACCTTTTTCTCAAAACTTTACTTGTGACGTGCTAAACACATCAAATCCCAACACGTAAAATTGAGTTTAAGTCAGAAACGCAATCCTGTATTCCCACTCACTTCGCCATTACACCAAAAAAGGACTTTTATGACATGAGTCCTATTGCTTCATGGATAGGTCAGGTTTTGTTTATGTGTAGTAAAAATTTCTTATGAATCGTTTTATATAAAATGTATGTAATACTTGTAAGTGAAGATCTCGTTTCCTGGCATCATCTCTATCCTAGAAGAAGATGGCTAGGATGGACGTGGCACTTGCCAGAAATATTGGCAAAGCAAATCGTGTTCTCTTTTGCCAATGGGTACATTTTTGGCCCAATGCGAGATTTTGCAGAGACCTGACCGAATATTATTATCACTTGTAAACGCAGTTGTATTTAACTTTAATAATATTCAATAAGACCTTTAAAAGAAAATTTTCTTCTGATGTTCTTAAACCATCTAATGCTATTACTACTATTCAACCCATAGATGGCCTCTGTTGAGTCGGGCCTTCTCCAATTACATGGAGGGTATTTAGACTGGCCCGTTGGCAAAGAGTCTCAATTCAAGTTCTCCTTCTCTTGTGGCTAGGATTTTGTTTTGTCATTTCTTTTTGTCGTCTCTTACGACACCCTCAGGATGGGTTGGTGAAATTATGTATTCTAAACATACGGGCAGGCATTCTACGAAGGAAAATCCCATAATGTGAATGTCACGTCGAGTTTAACAAGATTCACATCTATGACTCGAGAAGCAAGTACCAGGAACACATGAGCCATTAAGAGATCGCAAATTATCAAAGACACACCAATAGTATTTGCTCAACACTAAGCCTTATAACTTAAGGAATAACATTCAGATTCGTTGGAAAAATTAATTGTACGAAAGCGTAGGTGTCTGACAAGATGATCGGTCGACAATTTGATTCGAAATATATCGGCTACGGTCGAGTTGTAAACATGATGTTGTAGGTGGGTGCAGGTTCGATTCCCGGCAAAAGTTCTGCTGGCAATAAAATGTCTAGGCAACTCCATAATTTTTGGATTTAAATAAGGGATTCCCGAAGAGCTGATGCCATTTAGTCTTTACTTTAAAGATACTAAATTGTGTCATATAAGATAGTCACTGTACTGCTTTAAAGGCAATAAAATAATACCCTATTCGATTCTTGGAAATACTTTGTGCCAATCATATTTTTGTTTATTGAACTTGATTTCAATATGGTAGCAGATTTATTTACACAATTGAAAATTCTTGGTTAAAGCATAATAATATAACTATAGTTTTGGTGGATTTTTACCAAATCACCTTAGTTATATTCACATCGACTACTAAAGAAACCAAAAAATCGATGCGACTTCTTCTCTTCTGATGTCACATCTGCACTTACATACATACGCACCAACATATCATCAAAATTGAAAAATATTGTAATAATACCTCAAAGCAATTGAGGTTAGGGGCTATTTTACCAGTGGTTAAATAGGCCCTAACCTCAACTTTCTCAACTTTACTAGTAGTCAGTGGACGCAGCAATTGTGTCAGTCAAGTCGATACTTGTCAATCAATCAGGTTGATTGAATAAATCAATTGTCGGGCATTCGCCTCATTTTGTTTGTTACACTGACATTATACAGTTGGTCGTGTAGTATTTGGTAATAGCTTACTCTATACAGTGTAGAGTTCTAGATATTGAAATATTTTATGCATGTTTAGATGTTTTTCGATAGATGTTTTGCGATGTGAAATTGTCACATAATTAAAATTATAGTTATAATATGATAGTATTTTATTTTAAAAAAATTAACTTAAATTAACGTATTTGAAGCGAAGTCAGTCTTTTCAAGGTGTTGCGCCGGTGTTTTGACAAGAGAGACTTCCTGCTAGGTGTCAGTACGGTTCGTTGCAGTTTATGGGATGCTACCTTTGTCATAAGCGGAGCGATTTGGACAGTGAACAGTTACTGTTAATGATCTTAATGTTGCAAACGCTATGACTAGCTGATGATAATTAATGACTTGGAATCAGTGGTATAGCAAAACAAACAAATCTTAATTTATTTATTACCCGCTTAAGTACACTCGCTATATCCTATGTCTATGTATGAATTTTCTCGGAGCTATGGTTTAATCCGTTAGATATTCGCCAGCTCGTACGATCCAGATTGACGTTCGTAATGGAATGAGGCTTGTACCAAGTATCTAACGTAAGGGTATTTGAATTATGGTACTCGTAATTCCGCAGAAGTCCACAATGGTTTTAATGAAAATTTATTAAAGGTAGAACGTATAGCGTACAACCTTCAAAGTTTTTTTTTACGAAAACTCCTTCCCCCGTTTCCCATTTTCTTCGGGATAGTACTACTGTCACCTGATTTGGGTAACTACCAGAATTATTACACACGGTGCGACTGCCGTCTGCCCCCCGCGCCTAGTGGGACATACGGTAATTATATGGTTAAACCAGCTGTCACCTACTGCTAACGTGTAACGATGGCCATAGTTGGTAGAATGGAAACCGAGTTCCTTCATAAGCACGGTTTCCTCCTGTTGGCTCAGACTCGTCGTGGTGACACCATGTATTGTTAGTCCGCCACCACTCGTTTCTAATCACAATTATGTGTATTAAAAAAATGATATAAATTTTCTAATTTACTTCGTTTCAGGTAAGCTTCGTAAATTCTACTCTTTACCGTCTAGTGGGTACCTATGTCTGGCTGTAGATATGTCGTGGAAACGGGTAAGTGTTTTACATGGTCTAAGGCACTGATGCGTAACAAGTGATATATTTATTATTATTTTTTAAACGAAACCTAAACCTAACCTATTTTATTTCATACAAATTTATTAAATATACTTATTTGAAAAGCATTTGCTTCGTTTTTGAACAATATATAACGTATTTTATAAAAAAATGTATCGGAAAAAGAAAGTTCCTTACTTTTATTTTAGTTTTTGTCTGTATATTATAGATTCTGAGGCATAATATAATCAATGGTGGTACTGTACTAATATAAATAATATTTATTGTGTAATATACTTTTTAGAACTTAAGCGTCAATATGAATATGATTAATTGAGAAAATTAAAGCGGATATTAAAATACATGCATATTTTCTCAGTCTTGGGTCATATGACCTGAACTGAACGAGCAATTAACTGACTTTGTTACCCCAACTATTTTGGATTGCATCTCATTACGACAGGAAATTTGAATCCATACCACGTCAAGAAAGCTAAATTCAAAATGTTAATTGGCTGAATGTTCGGTTCCTTATTTTTTGAACCAGCTCACGTTTTATATTGTTTAAAACTATGTTATTTACAAGACAAGGTTTTGAACCCGCAATAGCCATGAAGTCTGACCCAACAAGTTATGTTCCACCCTCGAGAAATATCTGAGTTCCGATAGTGATCTCTATCCCTTTTGTTTTATACCGCGCCTCTAGTAATTTGTACGAGGCGTCAGCGCACGCGCAGGCGTGTAGGGTTGGCACTTTGTATTTTAATTTATCATCATCATCATTTTCGCCGATATATGACCCAATGCTGAGCCCAGCGTCCTGTTTTTATGGAGGATAATGAGCCTACCTGCGCACGCTAGCTAGACGGGTTGACACAGGATTTGTATCAAGTTTTCCTTGTCTTGCGGGCAGGCTATCGGCCCTTGCCTTACTTTTATCAGCTCTAATGACACCCTCAGTAAAGAATGGGATGGTGGCAATAATTCTGAAACCGTTTGCACACAGACTTCTAGAATGGTTCGTATGTCTAGCTCAGTATTAATTCCATACACTTCACGGTCCGCTCTCTCGCCCATCAATCAGCGAAGCGCCTACGGCGTAGGGCGCAGGTTCGAGTCCCGGTCTGATCGCACAGATACACCGCCGTGTATGATGCGATTAATGCTTGCCATGAAGATTGCGATGTTCTTTTTGTTTCACTTAAGGTCGCTGGACAATTGTACGAAAAGGATGTAAGCAGATGTAAGTATTTTTTATATTTAGGTTGAGATTCAGATGTATTTTATTTATTCACTAAAAATCACTTTCGTGTGGTGTCGGTTTTAGAAGACATAGTGTCACCACCCCATTCCATCCTGAGGGTGTAGTAAGAGCCGACAAATGGAAATAACAAGGCTGATAACCTAGTCGTAATAGAAGCAAAACTTAAAACGATACCCTGTGCCAACCCATCTGGCCAGCGTGGCACGGTAGGCTAATTACCCTCCGTGTAACTGGAGGAGGCCTCCTCAGTAGTGGGTCATTTATGGGCTGAATCGACGATTGTATATAAGTGTGGTGACGGATTTCAAATACAAAATTTCACCAATCCATACTAACCCGCGCGTGTCGTAAGAAATGACTAAACAAACGCAAGAAGGGGATCCAGTGCCAACCCGTGCCAGCGTAGCGCAATGGGCTAATTTCGCTCAATGAATTTGGAAAATTACTTTATTAATTTTTCGGGTAGATGTAGAAAAAGTACACAAGTTTACTCAATTATAACAGTTTATTTAAAATATAATTAATAACAAATTGTACCTGCAACATACTGAGAAATTGTTGTTAGAAGTCAAAACACAACTACTTACATTTGCAGTGTTTTTAATGTAAGAACAGCTGAGTTATTTTCACCACCTGCCAGCTGCTCAAATTAACATTCACTTTTTGAATCTATCACTACCCCACAAATAGCACAATGCCACAATACACTGAAGTAATGGCTCTGCAGGTCACACTTGAGGAAAAGTTGATGAAGAAGATGGATGAACTAGCCACACAGATCCAATGTGCAGGGCCTGCTAAGGACACCGTGGCCAAGGTAGCTGACGAGTTCCGGGTCTTTAGGGAGCTCATGTTTAGCATGATGGGTTTACTCCGGCAACAAATAGGAGAATGTGCTCATCAGATGGATGTCATCGAGACCAGGCATCGGCGAAAGGCTCTCATCTTCCTAGGAGTTCCTGAAGTTGACAAGGAAGACTGTCAGGCCTCTGTGCTTGATATTGTGCATAAAAAGCTCTCACTGGATACTGTCACTGCTTCCACCATCAAGGCCTGTTATAGACTAGGAGGGCCATCCAAAGACCACCATCGACCCATACTTGTCAAATTCTGCGATATGGCTTTTAAATCGTTGGTGTGGAAAGCAAAGAAGGGCCTGAAGGGATCCTCCATTACTGTGAGGGAGTTCCTCACTAAAACAAGACAAGATATCTTCGCCAAGGCCCGGGTACACTTCGGTATGCGAGCTGTTTGGACCCAGGATGGCACTATATGTCTCAAAGCTCCGGATGATAGCCGCCACAAGTGTTCCTCGCTGGCCGAATTACATTCTGTGACATCTAAGTTCCCGAAGGTCCAGAGCGCATCACCAGCAACAAGGGGGAGTCGAAATATTACGGTGACTGGAGCGAGTAAGCCGCGGAAATAATTTTTTTAGTTTGTTTACTTCGCAATTGTCAAATTGTTTGCTCTAGTTTGACACTTTACTGACATCTTGAAGACTTGTTTTCTTGCGGTTTGTGCTTGATATAGGATTGATATGTTTTGTCGTAGTGCTACGTGTTGTTTTGTTTGTTACTGTTCGCTGGCGGGTGGTGCAGAGATGCAAACGCTTTTAGTTATCGTCTGCACTTTGCATATCTTTGTATAATTCATATATTTATATAATATCATATTTTGTATATATTTATTTTATTTATTGTTTGCTATGATATCCTCGGATAATGAATCTTTTTTTTCTGCTGGTGACACAGGTTCATCAGTCAGTGATGACAGTTTTTGCTCTGCAACTGAAACCTTAGGTGATTGCCTGCGCATCAAGTTCAATGATTCCAATTCTCGATTGCTTAATATTTGTCATCTCAATGCACAAAGTGTACCAAGTCACTTTAGCGACCTTTATGAGGCATTCGCCGATACCAATGCGCACGCCATACTGATTTCTGAGACATGGCTCAAACCTCATCTCCCGTCCACTTCATACTCTCTCCCTGGTTTTGTTCTTATTCGTAACGATCGAACTGGAAAGGGAGGGGGTGGTGTTGCTATATACCTCCGCAGTGATTTTCCTTTCAAAACTGTTTCGTCGTCTTCCACTCACTATTCGGCTTCTGCGGAATTTCTCTTTCTTGAGGTTTGTGTCAAAGGTGTCAAAATCCTCCTTGGGGTCGTCTACATTCCACCTTCTATTGACTACTCCACCGAATTCGAATCGGTTTTAGAATCGCTGGGGTCAGCGTATGAGCACCACGTCATCATGGGCGATTTCAATATCAATATCCTTGCTCCCACCTCTCCTCGCACTCGGAAATTCGTTCATACGGTCGAGTCGGCTCACCTCCATATCATGCCGCTAAAAGCCACTCATCATAATATTATAGGTGAGGACACGTGGCTTGACCTAATACTTACCTCAAATCCCTCCCTCACTTCCGCTCATGGTCAACTTGTTGCACCAGGGTTTTCTCACCACGACCTCATATACCTATCCTACATCCTTAAACCTCCTAAACCACAGCCCAGAGTCTTGTACAGGCGTTGCTTTGCTCGGTTGAACCTCGACAAATTGGACAATGATGCGAGACTTATTGATTGGAATCCGTTACTGGAGGCTGTGTCAGTTGATGATAAGGTGCAAATTCTTACACGTACAATTACGGAGCTATATGATGCAAATGCCCCTGTCAGGCGAGTTAGGTTAAAGCGACTACCTGCACCTTGGATGACAAAGGGTGTTCAAATGGCCAGGAGACGTAGGGACCGAGCGTTCCGTAAGTTTAGAAGGGACCGAAGCGATGAAAACTGGCTCCATTTCAAAGCTGCACGAAATCGATGCAACCAGATGGTACGTAATGCAAAGCGCCGCCATATACTCAACAATATTTCTTCCTCTTCGTCTTCTGATACCTGGAAGTTCTTGAGAACGCTAGGTATCGGTAGACAGCGACTTTTAGACCTTCCAAATTCTATCAGTTTAGATGACCTCAATAAACATTTCTCAACTTCCTTTTGTCTGGATCGTCTAAACAAACTTAATACAATCAACAATATAGCTGGTCTAGCGCGCCTCGAAATAAATCCTTTTACTTTTTCTCCAGTAGATGCCGGGGAGATCAAAAAGATAATCCTGTCAATTAAATCCAAGGCGGTGGGGTGCGACAACATTAGTCGGAGAATGATTGTCACTATTCTCGATCACCTCTTACCGACTTTATCCCATATTATCAATTTCTCACTTACATCCGGTTCTTTTCCTTCCTCATGGCGGAAAGCCTACGTTCGACCTCTTCCCAAAATTGCTAGCCCGTCACTTCCGAATCATTTCCGTCCCATCTCTATCCTTCCCTTCCTGTCAAAAGTACTCGAAGTCTGTGCCCACAAGCAGTTCTCTAAATTTGTTCACCTGAATAATCTTTTAACACCGTTACAATCGGGATTTAGGCCAGGGCACAGCACTGTCACCGCTCTTTTAAAGGTTACCGGGGATGTTAAGGCTGCTATGGAGGAAACCAAACTGTCTATTTTAGTTTTGGTAGATTTTTCGAATGCTTTTAACTCCGTCAATCACGACATTCTCCTTTCTATCCTCTCCTATCTTATGGTCTCTCCCGAATCACTGGAATGGTTCTCATCTTATCTTCAGGGGCGCCAGCAGTCTGTTTGCGTAGAGGAGGTATCCTCTTCCTGGTGCAACTTAGATAGTGGCGTTCCTCAAGGCGGTATTTTATCTCCACTACTATTTTCACTATTCATTAATTTTATAGTCAATTATCTTCATTGCTCGTATCATCTGTATGCTGATGACTTGCAGCTGTACGTTCACGCCACGGTTGATTGCATGCCCGATGCCATTAATGCACTCAACCGTGATTTGACGGCTATTAAGAACTGGGCGAATATGTTTGGCATCGCAATTAACCCAGACAAATGCCAGGCCATCATATTAGGGAGTCACAGAATCATTAGCAAACTTAATACGGACATGCTACCACCTCTAATATTCAACGGCTGTATAATACCCTTCAGCAGTAGCGTCAATGATCTTGGTCTCATTTTAGATGCGGACCTAAGCTGGAGACACCAAGTTGCTCGCGTCAGCCAAAAGGTCACCGGATCGCTGCGTTCACTATACCGACTCAAGAATTTCTTGCCAGCTAACTTAAAGGCAACGCTTGTACAGACCCTAATCCTTCCCATACTTGACTATGGTGATGTGTGCTATTATGACCTGAATGCTGATCTCCTCAACAAACTTGACCGTCTTCTCAATAACTGCATTCGATTCGTTTTCAACCTTCGTAAGTTCGATCACATCTCCAAGTACCGCGTTATTTTAAAATGGTTGCCCATTAGACAGCGGAGAGAAATGCGTGCTCTCACAATGTTGTTCTCCTTACTTTTCTCATCTCATCCCCCATCTTACTTATCTTCGCATTTTGACTATCTATCCTCTAACCATGCTAAATATCTCCGTTCTTCAAATAATCGTCTCCTTCAATGTCCCTCACACCGATCCGACTTCATTCACTCAACTTTCTTCGTTCAATCTGTTCTTCTGTGGAATGCTCTCCCCCTCGAAATCAGAATGGCCAACTCTCTGCATTCTTTTAAGGTTGCGTTGCGAAAATACTGTCTGAACAAATTTTTTGATTCTTCTCAAAATGAATTTTAGTATTATACCTAATGTATTTATGTAGTATAATTATTTAGTATAATTATGTATTATTTTATATATTATTATCATTTTTATTTTATTTTGTATGTATTATTCTTCACCGTATAAATTTAGTATATTCTGACTGTTTGTGTATGTATTTTTATTTTTAGTTAGCTCACTACACTGAAGTCTTATTATTTTAGTGCATCTAGCCCAAGTCATTCTCTGCTCCACCCTATGGTTGACTGTTAGAGAATGCCTCTAGGCATTAAGTCCGCCAATGTATTTTGCATGAAGTATTAAAATAAATAAATAAATATATAAAGCAAAAAAATCTTCCACTGTTCAACACCCAAATCGACGAACTGGGCTCACTCACCGGTGCATGCGCATCAATCAAGCGATAAAGCGATTTAATCGATTGCATCACTCGATCAATTACTGTCGTTCCAAATTCAAAACAGGAAACCAACTTTTTGCTTTTTTGTACTCGGACAGTTACTGTCAGTCTTTGATTTTTTAATTACTATTGTTTCCATCCTGTGAGTCATACGATGAGACGCTTAGAGAAATTCAGTTAGTTGAAAAACTGTTTACAAGAGGATATCTCAAGGTGAACACACACTTGTTCGGATCGAGACCGCCGAACGAGTGGGACAAAACAAATTTTAATATTCTTTCTATGAAGTTTATAGAATAACCTAGTCGCAACTGCCCGTTTGTGTGCGAGACCTGTATTAATTCGACACGATCGGCTCCCTTAAGTGTGCGTTCCACTTAAATTTTATGTTTTTAGACAAGGGCAGTCTAGAAATGTACTGTAATTTCCCTTCATGTAAATGGAAGAGACCTGAAGCAGCGGTAAATGATAATAGGCTGATATTGATGAGATGCGTTTTTGGTTAGTTCGCTGAAAAATTAAACTATATACTTAAGATTTTACTTCGGTAAATAGATTTCTATGTGAAAAACCTATAAGCCCTGAAAGTAATTAGGAGCGTGTAAAACTTAGTAGCTCACAACTTATATGACAAAGATGTCTACGTCCGAGATAGACGTTTTTCTTGCCAGACGGACGGGACGCAGTTGCCACAGGGGCGGACTTTGTTAGGGATGTCAAAAAAGGAGTATTCATGAATACTCCTTTTTGAAAACAAACAAATCTTATTTATACTTTCCATGGAAAGTATAAATAAGATTTGTTTTTTCATTTCTCTGATAAACGATTTATATTTTTTTTATTCTACCACTCAATTTCAATCAAATTAAAAAGTCAATTTGTTTTTTTTATTAATATTACAAAATCAGTATTTATGTTTAAAAAACCAGGCAGTTTATAATTATACATAATATGCTGTCAATATAAGTTACACCGAATGCAAATGGTTGTTTATCTATTACATATTTCGAAGTCACTTAAAATTATTGCTAAAACACGTTTTATTTTTTAATTTATTATTAGTATTGTATTAACTCAACATCGATGGATGCGGGCGGTCCAGGACTGGCCTTTGTGGAAATCCTTGGGGGAGGCCTATGTCCAGCAGAGGACGTCGTTTGGCTGAAATGATGATGATGATGATGATTAACTCAACAAGAAACGTATACAGCGCCTAAGTACACATTAAAACACACCATTCCATCACAAAGAGTGTTGTGCTGAGCCGACTAAAGGAAATTACAAAGTAGAAAACTAAACCGTAAGAGAAGGAAAACGTGCAACGAAACCTTGGCCTTGGGTTGCTAACCCGCCTGGCCATCAAAGCCTATGGTCTTTTAAGCTGGTATGGAGGCTGATGAAATATTTTATTTTAATGCTTATACTGCATCTACGTGACAACCCTGCAGCGCAAGTCGTCTTAGTTGTCTCGTCAACTGACAGATCGATAAATACGTCAAATGCACAAAAGATGGCCGCGTGTTTATTGAAACTTCGTTGTTGGCTGGTGTGCTGTGACTGGCGGGTATGACTACTGATTGACTGAACTAGACATGACTTATTAATTTTATATTTCTTGATGGATTGAGATTACTTTTTAAAACGTAACTCCTGCACTAAGTATAACGTGTATCCCAGGGGCGGTTTACCAACATGTAATTCACAAACACAAATAACACCCAGACTCTGAGCAAGTGCCTCTAGTTTACACAAAGACAATTGCCCGACCCGGGAGTCGAACCATGGTCCTGTGATCAAAGGGCGGTACGTATCCAAATCCTAGACTATATTATAATATAATGTTCGGTTTGCGAAAGCATGTAAACTTGTAGTAGTTATAATATCATAAATCTATCTTTGCCAAACTTAAGTGGCAGTGGGCAGGGCACATAGCTCGCAGGACCGACGCCCGATGGGGCAGAAAAGTCCTCGAGTGGCGACCGCGTTCCGGAAGGCGCAGTGCTGGTAGGCCTCCCACACGCTGGACCGACGACCTGGTTAAGGTCGCTGGAAAGCAGTGGATGCGGGCGGCCCAGGACCGGCCTTTGTGGAGATCCTTGGGGGAGGCCTATGTCCAGCAGTGGACGTCTTTTGGCTGAAATGATGATGATGATGATGAAATCTATCTATAAACTATGTAGTTATGTACTCGATACTATACATATATTATACTGGTTTCTAATAAACAGGGCAGTTCTTATTCAGTATTCAAGGTTTTGTTGTTTATTTATTTGTATATATAGATGTCTAAATATAATAGATATTTGTATTTCTTGTATCCCCGGCTTCGCACAGTTATTTAAACTGTGCGAAACCGGGGCGGGCCGCTAGTATCTTTATAAATTATCACGTATAAGAAAATCAGATAGATTCCGAAAATTCGTAGCGTTAGAACTTGGCTAGAAAATAATATTTTACTTAGACTAATCTCGGACAGGACAAACCCGTTGTCCGAAGCCAGTTTTTTAAAATGTCCGTGTGTGCAAGTGATTGATATGCCCTCGGAACTATACAAAGGCTATCAATCCAAATTAATTGTCACGAATCATCTTGTGGAAGCAGGTGCGATGATGACTGATCAATATGACTTAGTCATTGGTTATACATCTTAATATTGTGATTCGTGATCATAAGTTATGTCTGTATGCTGTATGTGTGTATAAGAGTAGATTATATACTGAAAATAGCAATAAAAGTGAGATTTTGGTTCTTTTCTTAATTTCATGACTGCAAGATTTTTAGTAATATTTAATTAATTTAAGCGCAGTCCTCGTACGTCTCCCACACAGTGAACCGACCTGGTCAAGGTCGCCGGAAAACGATGGATGCGGGCGGCCCAGGACCGGCCTTCGTGGAAATCTTTGGGGGAGGCCTATGTCCAGCAGTGGACGTCTTTCGGCTGAAATGATGATGATGATGAAGATTTTTAGCTAAGTTAGGATTTTTAGTTTTCATGACTGTTCGATACATAATTTTTATTAATTTCTATGTATATACAAACATAGTGAACATAATCCGTGTGGTGATGGATTTAGAAAAGTTTCGCCACATCATGCCTTATCGTAACATTCGACAGAAGGAATTGACAAAGGTCAAATACCTAACCGCAATAGAAAAATCCTGTGCCAGCCCGTTTGGCCTGCGTGGAGTCCCAACTCAGCAGTGGGTCACATATGGGCTGAGAAGTGTTAGTAGACATGATCATCATCATCATTTCAGCCAAAAGACGTCTACTGCTGGACACAGGCCTTCCCCAAGTATTTCCACGAAGGCCGGTCCTTAGCCGCGCCCGCATCCATCGCTTTCCGGTGACCTTGACCAGGTCGGTTCACTGTGTGGGAGACGTACGAGGACTGCGCTTTCCGGAACGCGGTCGCCACTCGAAGACTTTTCTGCCCCATCGGGCGTCAGTCCTGCGAGTTACGTGCCCTATGCATTGCCACATAAGTTTGATAATCCTGTGGGCTATGTGGGTAACTCTGGTTCTCCTACGTATCTCCTCATTTCTGATTTGATCTCGCAGGAAAACTCCGAGCATAGCCCTCTCCATTGTCCTTTGGGTGACTTTGAGCTTTCTGATGGAGCCCATAGTGAGACCACGTCATATTGTCTGTTCATGGGATGTTCGAAAAGTATCTATTTGCTACAACCTTTTACACTAAATATTTTTTAAATTAATGTTACTTTCAAGTAAAAACAAAACCGATGGCTACAAGTAGACTATTAATTTATAATGGTGCGTGGTTACGTGTTAATATTCATGATGGCGTGTAAGGCCAACTAAAGTCTGTTCAATAAACATCAATCAACGAGAGCTCTTATTTGCTCAAGTGAAAAGTGTTTGCACCGTAAGCATAGTGTAGACATAGCTTTTTTATTATTTAACTTAACAATAAATTGGTGAAATAATTGACTCATAATATTTTCTCCTTGATAATTTATGCGTGTTTGCCTTGTTATCTAGGGTTTGGATGTCACGCCTTTGGATCACGTTTCCCCGGTTCGATTCCGAGTCTGGGTGTAATTTTGTATTCGTGAATAACATGTTTGTAAACGACCACCGCTATACAGTTCCATAATAGTGCAGGTGTTTCGTTTAAAAATTATCTATCAGGGTTAATATTTGTTATGGCGACTCCCCTGCTCCACGGTGTAACCTTTTTTTCCACGGTGTAACCTGGTATTAAAGATTTATTTACGAACTAGCGACCCGCCCCGGCTTCGCATGGGTGCTATTATTCTATATTATACGTATAAACCTTCCTCTTGAATCACTCTATCTATTACAAAACTGCTTTAAAATCCGTTGCGTAGTTTTAAAGATTTCAGCATACATAAGGACGGACAGACGACAGTGACTGTGTTTTATACTATGTAGTGATAAAATTGACCAGAAATTTGTAGATTAGTGCGTCTGCATTTCAAGTATTATGTACACAGAATGTGGAGATTAACCTGTAGCCCTGGAGATGGTAGGAAGAGGGTAGTCGAGGAACGCCGCGTATTTTAGTGAGTAGTTTGGTGTGCACTTTACCCTCCTTTTGCGTCCTGGAGTCCCAACTTGGCCCATGAAAAGAGGTTGGAGTGGTTTAAAGAAAAAAAACTACGTTTATTTATAAAAAAAAACCCTCGGTAACTTTATCACTTCTTATTACCAATTGCGCGAAAAACATAATTACTACCGAACATAATTAGATTATCTCTGATAATTTTTGGAGTGTAGAAAACTCTGACCTGGAGCAGACAAAGCTGTCTTTGTGAAATTAATAACTCCTTTGTGGTACAGACAGCATGGGAATTTAGATCGAGAAGTGGATTCTAGATTTCATTATTCGGACACCTTACTACTGGCTAGACAGATTGACATCTTTGTAATTGGTTTTACATAAATAATTGGCCGGAGAATATTTTGGACAGCCGACACTGAAATGTGAATTTTGAAGGTATGAAATAGGGCACAAATTAGGGCCATTGTTTGTTTCTAGATTTACTATTTATAAATGTAAATTTTAGGCTAAAGGGATTTATGAATAATGGACACTAAATATTGAATATGTTCTGTAATATAAAATGCGTCATAGTTTCGGTATTATAAACGTTGATGTATATTGACTGTACGTAACCCAATCGATCTGCTTGTTGCGCCATTGTAATGATTTTTCAAGAATTGCGTACAATTATATTATAGATATTTATACGACCCGTGGTAAGTGTAAAAAGTTTATTATATTGCTTACGACGATTTTTCCATTCATTTGTTATCACATTTTTCGCTAATATAGCACCAGTGAGTATGTATCAATCAATGATTAAGTTGATTCTACCCGATCTTATTCAATTAAGTAGTGTATTTAAGGTGCATCATTTGATTATTGACCAGGTGTTAAAAATCCTTATCAAATTAGTATGTTGTCGGCTCTTTTCCGTTACACAGCATTCCGAAATTGGACGTGACAAAACTGCTCGAGCCAACTTGACTAAATGATTTTTTCTACTCTAAATTTCATATACCAAAGTCATTGGTGCACAACATTTTATTTGTTCTCATTGCACCAACAAAAAATGCGGACAAATATTGACACGTACAAAATCAATCAACAAAAACGCGCTGTCTGCTTAAAAGCAAAACGAGCTCCTAATGAACGCCATGTAAAGATCAACGCACAGAGCAACACCTAAGTGCAAGAGTACAGCAAACACGCAATACAGAAATAAAAAAAAATCCCTCATACTGCAAGTATAGTCTAATTTCCCTCCATGAATTTGGAGGAGGCCCGACTCAGTAGTGAGTCACTCATGGGCTGAAACGACGACTGCTTTACTTACACACTTTTCCAAAAATAAAAACTAAATTCAATTTCGATTCGCCCATTCAGTACAAATAAACACGTATAACTTTGTAGAAAGTTTAGAAAAATTAACCACTTAAACCAAAATTTATGCAAACATTTTTTTTTTCACTTTAATTTACCCATAAATGTCTCTACATTTATAGACAAATTAGTTACATGATCCAATTAATTATGCCAAACAACATAATTTCTATAATTCGAGACGTTAGGTGATGTATGTAATGTAATGACTAATGATATACCTATTTATGTGTGATTTTTGATACTGAAAATTACTCACTATTTGTCGTCGCGGCAAGCTTTTTACGAAAAGGTCCATAAATATTTACATTACATATTAATTTAAAAGTATAACGCAACTACTAATAAAAGTTTAGTATACGTTACACCTATCCATCTACTAAATATCCAACACAAATGAATCTCGTCATTGACGCTATTATCATAAAGTCGACTTTGCTTCTGCGGGCAGGAAGGATAGACATGTCAATAAAGATTAAGAGGATTCCAAGAGTCTGGTTACGCTCTGGACAAACAGACGGACGGACAAAAATCCACTCGCTGACGTGTGATTGACAGTGAGACGGTGGCTCCATCTGTCGGTGGAAAAAACGTTTGACGTTGAGGGGTTAAGCCTGGTATTATGTTGTGTTAATAAAAATGCTAAGTAGTTACGCATTTATATCAACTTCAGTGGTTTTATTACTTGATAATGATGCAAATTTAACTCTTGTAGTTCTCGTTGTGGGTTTTTTTCTCGATTAATTGTTTAGTTAGGAAATTGATTTCAACAACAAAGTCCGTGGTTGATGGATTTAAAATAAAAAATATGTGAGTAAAGTAAATGTCAAGATAAAAAACCTAACCACAAGAGAAGGCAAATATAATTTCATATCAAAACCTGTGCTCACGTTTTCGACACAGTAGCCTAATTTCCCTGCATATGATTGCATAAAAGTGAGTATTATGCGTGCTGACAAATACTAACTAGATTTTGTAAGGCACGTTTCTTCTTAGCTAGACGTTACTGCAAAAAATCAAAACTTATGCGTATTAAAATAAGTACATAAAACAATTAAACAATATGTATTAAAATTTTGAAGTTCTCAATGACGCATGTGACAAATATTTCGTTTCATTTTCGTTGAATGAAACGGCTACAAAGAGACTGCGTGACTTATTCAACAACATTTTATTGTAATTTGTAATTACGTATCAGTCACTCATCACTTGGCTGTCACTTTTTGGCAGCTTTTGTGTTTCGGTTAATTTTAATTGTCAATTTAGCGATTTTTCTCGTTTTTTTTATTTGTTATGGAAAGATAGTTGCTCATTTGAGATTTAAAAAAACATGAACATACCCTGAAGCCTAGCACGGCAACTAATCGAACGCCAAAAGCCGACTAGAATCTTGCCTCTTGAGCAGAAAATCTTGAAGCCTAGCCTCATCTAGACAGCATATGACAGTAGGCTTATTTCCCTGTATAAACTTGGAGGTCGCCCGACTCGGCAATGGGTAATTCATGGACTGACATGAGGGAAAGAAATTAAAAAATCCTGAATGGGTTTTCATACCGGTATTTATACTCGAACAACTCATCCACTCATTACCACCTGTCCAACAAGGCGATGAAATATTTTGATCAAAAGCAGATGACACATGCTCGTCAATGTCAGTGTATTCCCTTCCACTTTATTACTAACTGGCCATCACTCGTCGGGCACACGTGAACTTGGCACTTGTATCGAGCGCAAATCATCTCCCGGTGTGGTCCTGGCTTCCCAGAAATGAACGTCACGCGTTTCTGTGTGTTTATTTAAACATCTGTTGGTGAGACCTGTACAGGGAATATCAGAAAGAAATAGTGTTTAGTCAGACCTGCTCAAAGTACAGTCAGAAGAAGAAACATGACGCGACGTGTAATGCGGTAACTCTGAACAAAGGGTCCCATCAGCTGCTGCATCGATACGGTGTCGTGATAGTGTGGATTTTGATTGACAAATACTGATCGGACGGCGACCAATAAACACCTAGTCGGGAATCCTCAAATGTACCACATAGTGTAGATTGTTTGGCACAGAGAACATGGTTTATCACTCATCATCAGCATCATCGATCCACTCTATTCCTCTGCTGGATATAGGTCTCCCCTAAAACACCGTAGCGCATTGCCTTTAGCTTTCACAGCATTTCAATACCTTTTTCTTTCCTTGTTGTATGTATTCTTTAGTACCAGTACAATGTCATCACGTCCAAATGGTTTGGAAAAAATATTACATTTTGTAAATCACAACACTCCTATTACTTTGGTGTTATTTTGGACCAACACGCTCCAAAATACCACCAGACGTTAAAAACCTACCAATACAAATGCGACAAAAAGCTCGCGACAGTCACAGCGTATCAAACCTCTCGCCTCCCATCAAACTAAATCGATCGCATCAATAATAATCGGTGAAAAAATGGGCGCCCCTCAGATACAGATCAAATTAACGGTCACCCGAGCACAAAGCTCGGCCAATCAGCCGAACGATTCTTTTACTGGCGCTCCACGTATTTACGTCACATTTCTTCGATTTCGCGGCACGTACGAGACGTAATAAGCGGACGTCGGGAGGGACCGTCCGTCGTCGTCACCGGGCGGTCCCGGCGGGGGGGTCCCAGTATCGGGGGGTGACGGAGTTAATGAAGTTTTCTCAGCGATTCCCACAGGTCTTCATGCGGCCAGAGTTTTCTGGGCACATATTGTCCACGTCGTCAGATATTGGTTGGATGAAAATGTTTTAATAAGCGCATCCCGCCCGGTTATGTTCGGGAAGGGCGTCTTATTAATGTCTATTGTTTGCGAGTTCGCGTTATTGCGAGCGTATACACTGTGCCGGCTCTGTTTGGTCTTACTATTACGGTGTTTGGGCTATCTGGATTGCTATTATTAATTTTTATGGTTGTCTAATTAGGGTATTTTGAATTCTACTTAGAATTACAGTAGGTAGTAGTTGAAATATACTTAAGTAGAGTTTCTTATAAAGTGGTATAAAATAATGTAATAGCAGATGCAAAACTAACCTAGTATGATTAATAAGGCCAATAATAAAAAAAATGCATATACCTAATTCATTGCCGTCTCTTCTCTCTCCGAACCGTTGGTGGTGTCAGTATGATTGGGGATGGAAGGGTTGTGGGAGACCCCAAAAAGAAAAGAACGGTAATGTCTAAATAGCGTGTGTATTAGAGAAAGTTCTTTTTGAATTTTAGTGAACACTGGGCGATAGGTAAGTCAAATGTTTAGAATGAAAAGTGTTTTCATCGCTCTATGTAATTCAACTTTTAATCGTTATTCCTCACGAAACACGTTTATGCCTTATTAAAATATTATATATTTAGTAATTAAGTCCAGCAAATAAATTTAGACCATTAATTGAAGGTCTGCTAATATTTGTAAAAGTAAGATTTATTCGACCTTTCAGTAATCAAGTTAAGTATCAAGTCAATTCAGTAATCAAAGTGTTAAGCCAAATTTCTACGAAGTCCTATCATCATGTACTCATAGTACCCATCATCAATTAGCTCTATATATAATAATGACGATTAATTTTGACTTAAAAAAAGACAAATACAATAAATCAGAGATTCTTACAAGCGGTTTTCCGTTGTAAATGATATTAAATGTGTGTATGTAATACTTATAAACATTCTGAATGCAGCAACATGTAAATGATTACATCGCGTTAAAATTTTAATCAGGGACGTGGCAACTACGTATTTGTAAAAAATATAACTAAATTTAAAGTCAAAGCAGACGAAGTTGCTTACTACAGCTAGTGATAAAAATAAATAAAATAGTGATACGATGTACTTATTAAAATAACTAAACACATCGCAACCGATCAAAACCTTCATTTAATAACCTGCAATACCACGGTAGTTATAAATTAAAGGTCAATTTCGCGAAAATTCTGAAAGCTACGTGGCCTTGACAACTTGTTGATATACGGGGGCAGGCGAGCCCTGACCTTGACCTTCCTGACAACGGCCCATAAATCTACTGCTCATTCAATTCGCTCAACGTGTGTTGTCACTTGGAGATTATTTTAACATTATCGCGCATTTACGTAACTTCGTTAATCTTCTATTATGTTGTCATCTCAAAAAAAAGCCTTGTCGCTGGGTGAAATGCTCAATGTATACTACCAACACTCGGGTGCTCGCTAAAGACCAGCTGATTTGTGATTCGGAGGCAGGTTATGTTGGCCCATTCTGACCATACTGAAGGGCTGGAGACCTAAAAATTCTTCATCGAACACGCCTTTTCCCAATTTCATTAAGGTCGGCAACAGTCTAAACAGATTAAGCTAACTACCAGTATTTGAACAGAGGGATTACCGTCTACCCTGCGCGAAAGGACCTCCCTCCTATCTAGTGCGTGTCAGTAAAAACTTGGAACACTGTCTACAGTATGCCATCAACGAATTCTTTCGTATTTCGGTCACACAGTGTGAATATGAGACGAAAGTTTGGAAAAACTGAACTGATGTCTGTAATTCGGAAAACGAGCTCGATGTAGTGGGTCGATCCCCAACAAGATGGATCGATCAAGTAAAAGACACGTGGAGTACGTCCAAATTTTGTTGGATTGCAAGGGAAACCATGGACAGGACCCTGGAGGCAAATCATGTACTCCAACCTAATATAACGCATCCACTGACGACCACGATTCTCAGTTATGAGGGACCGACTAGAGACGTGTAAGGACTGCCATAGATCGGTATTACGTATCCTGAATAAAAGCTGAAGGAAAGCCCTTCCTATAGCAGAGCCAGACGTTGCTTAACCTGCAGATCTATTGCGTTCAGCACTATCCGCCAAGCCCCTCAAATAAAGTGGACCTAGAAATAATACAATGAATAAAAAATACAACTGCCAAGTGACAGCGGGGTCGGACTATTTATTCTAAACTGCTGCCAATTGAAACTTATTCGACGTCTACTTGCCTCTGGACGTCCCGGTCTGCAATCGCGTCCAAATTAACAAACTTTCCGAGGCCACTCCTCTACAAGTTTTTGTCTCTCAGCTTATTTGTTGCTTTCCAGCATTATGCTGTGCTAGTTTCTGTTTATCAAGAATTAATCAGTTGGTATGAAATCAAGTATTTTTAATGTATGAAACATTTTAGATGGTTCCAGTAGTGTAATTAATAAATTAAATTCTTCATTTTACATTGCACATTACATTAGTACACGCAATGAATCCGTTAATACTTAGTTTAGGGCTCATATTTTAGTTCGCATCAAATTTGCGGCTAACCCAGTCGGCTGCTAACAGTTTGCCTACTGGAGACACGGCCTAAATGTGTAGGTTACAGAAATATACTGTCTATACTTCTAGAAATTAAGTTATGCAGTTTTATTTATGGTTATATATATTTCACGCATTGGTTGGTTCCAGCACAACACATGGCGAGTCTCAGGCTCCAATAAAGAACATGTAGGACGCCCGTTTGCTAGATGCAGCGTAGATCTGCGAAAAGTTGTAGGCAGTTATTGGATGCGGCAAGCTGAAGACAGGGCGCTATGGCTATCTTTAGGAGAGGTTGATGATGATTAGTTGTTTGACTGCGTTGTTCATTTCTCTACAGCAATCGATTTACACTGCAATACAATTTATATAGCAAACCAATCGAACTAAGCACTTCAATCAAACCGGCATCCATAACCCTCTCAGCAAGACGCCTGCAGTGCATTAATGACATTTTTCACATGTTTCCAAGCGATCACAGGTCAAGTCGGTTCACCCCCACCCCCTCGCCAAGTAGGGGAGTCAGGGGCCCACAGACCCCTATAGGGTGGCTTCCAGAAGGCGCGGACGTCTCCCGTCAATCAGTTCGCTTCGACGTGACCGGAATGTTAGAAAACTTTCGCAGACCGTTACTACGTCTTTCTAGGGATCAGTAGTTATGTCTTCAATTTCTGGACACCGCTGATAATATCTATATCTACATATAGCGAAGACAGTATGATTTTTAGGAATCGTTATTGATCCCATATTTATTAAAACGAGGCGCTTTTAAGTTCTATTAAAATTCGAAACCGGATTTATTAAAAAAATACTTTATTTGTGAATTGTTTATTTGTACTTACATAGGTTTAGATTTTCACCGTACCTTAATGATAGATTTATTCGAAAATCTGTGCTAACCTAACTGGTACAATAGGCTGCTTCGCTTTCGTGATGTTGATGATGATAAAGAATTATTTTACAATAATTACCAATCATTTTACAGTGTAAAATGATTACGGAACCCCGTCTTTTACGAAACCAGTCACGTCGTGGAATATTTTTTTATTATAGCCGATTATTCCTGGCAATGGTAATCGTGGAAGATGTGTTCCGTGGTTTATGTGGGTGTTTTGGTCGTTTCGTTTTATGGTGACGATGGGGTGGCAACGGGTTTTGATTGGTTTTCAACTGCCAGACGTGGTAACGTGGGTATTACTTTGATTCTCAATACGCTCAGTTGTAAAATGGCGTACCTAATCTACAAAATAATAGTAGAGAGTACCGTCCCTGGCCAAATTATTAGACGCACTGCAAGGTTTCATGTAAAATATTTATTAGCCGAGAGATATTGTACCGTTATATTATTTAAATTGATTTTTATTTTATTTTTATATTATCTAATCAAATACCGATTTATTTGACATAAATAAAACAGCATTTATTTAGAAAAGCATAAGTTTTTTAGTTTTAAAGAAAAGTGAAATTAATGTTAGTAAAAGTCAATATGTATTTAGTTGAGCCACCTAGCCGCTAACAAAGCTTTAATTCTGCGCGGCATGCTGTCAATGCAATACTGTACTGCCTCCAGCATTTGACGATGATGATTCCACACATAAATAATCTTTTCTAGGAGCTCGATTTCGTTAGTAATCACGTCTTGAGCCACTTCTCTTTTCATCAACTCCCACACACATTTTCAATTGGGTTCATATCAGGGCTATTACCCAGCCAGTCCAACAGAGGGATATTTATTTCTGCCAAAAAATCTTTAACAGACCGAGCAGTGTGGCAGGATCTTGTATGAAAGTGAGTGGTTTCCCATTTGGAAAACATTCTCATAAGAAACATAAAATTACTAAAAAAATACAGTGCGTCTAATAATTTGGCCAGGGACTATATATTTGTCAGGTCAAAATACACACAAACAATAATATAAAATATCTTTAGTACCGTAAAAACGAAAGTGTTATAGTATATTATACGTTTCAAATGCAGTTTAGTTGTTTGAAAGTTAGTTATACAAATGATATCTTTATTGGTGTAATTTTATTAACTAACCTAATGTTTATTGTATTTAGTTATTAATATTTATTACCTTTAGTCTGTAGATCACGCTGTAATATTTAAGATATTACCGTATTTATCTAGAAGTTCTCTTTTTAATAGTAGGACCATATTCTCAAGGTGAATGCAATTCAAAACTTATAAGCAAAGTTCTCACAAAGTTATTATTGGCCACAAGTTTAATCTGTACGCTGCGGCCCCTTAGTTTAACAATAAACATAGTTTAGGCTTGAAGACAAAGTTGGAGGACCTTTTTAAAGTAAGTTGGCGGCGACTGTATTATGCAGATTGGTATTTTTATGCCTGCCTTATATTTTGGTAGTTGCCACCCACAGCTTCTTTCACGTGAATCTATAATCAACTAGCTTAAAAGCGCGGATTTGCCGTTACTTTTAATATTAAAGCATTCTAATACTGAAAGATATTTTGAAATCGGTTCAGCAGTTATTGAGTGGATTCTTTACAAAAATATAAATGTTTCCTCTTAAATTTGTATTAAATAAGCCAGAGCCAGAGGAAAACTTGAAACGAAACCCTGTGCCAACCCGTCTGGCCAGCGTGGCACAGTAGGCTAATTACCCTCCCTACGTTGGGAGAAGCCCCGACTCAGGAAAGGATTGATGAAAGTGGAAGAAGCAAAAGTTGTGAGCCAGGATCGTAGCAAGTGGAAGGATATGATCTCTGCCTACCCCTGCGGGATAAAGCGTGACTGTATGTGTATGATATTTATTAAGACAATGAATGTTGAATGAGAATGAAATTATTTATTTTATTTATTTATTTAGTGTCGTTACTAGGGTGTGGCTGGTGTGGTCATACTGTAAAAATAAATTTATATACTTATAAATGGCCAGCATTATTTTAATAAGTTGTATTTAAATATGTACTAGCTGTAAGATTCCCGAATAGTAAGAAAATAAATAAAATAAAATATTATATGCATAAATTCGAGTACTTGTCTTGTAAGAAAATGTTTTCATTGAAATATATGTTCTTTATGCATTTTTAGCTCTGTCTCTGCATATGATTGATGACCTACCGCAGAGGTAGCACTTATTAAACAATTCTGGTGAAATTACGTGACTTTTGTGATGCACGCTATATTATTTTTGTTGATAAAATATTTACACTCCACTAGACTATCCTTTGAAAACTACCCAAGCTCGTTAGTTAGGGATGTCCCTTCAATGATATTAAGTAATATATAATATATATTTTCAGAATAAATTATATTCCTAAAATAAAAATCAATGTTGTCTTGATGAAACAGTTACTTGTTTTGAAAAGTTAACAGAAAGTAACTCTTTGTCATAAAATCACGATATTGGGACAAACATCTTCGGTTAATATGCGACGTTAAGTGACATAATAATTGTAATAAACTTAAGTAATATATTATCAATAGATGGCATGATTAATCCATGTTAAACTTCGTAATCATTATCATAGCCCGTATAACACATTTTAAGATGGTATAAATAGCGTCAGGAGTTTTAACATTTCTTTTGGTGAATAGGCCAGTGAGACTTTGTGGGCGTGTGTCTTGTTGTCATCTCTATCATATCTGCGAACGCGCTCGCAGATATTATGGATCTTACGCCGTTTACAACGTATTCGACAAAAAGTTTAGTATGTTTATTTAGACGCCAATCTTCATTTTCCTTGTCTCTTTTCCCTGTATCGACTTAACGTGAAATAACAGTTCAATTGCGTTTCACACTACCGAATAAGACGACTTCCTGTATGATGCCAATACTAGTAAATAATAAATTAATCTGTCTACAGCGGTCGCCAACCCTATGTCCAACAATGCGCTCGCGATATTTGTTGACACTTCACCGTTCATCTCGACGTCACGTCATCGTGTCACACCTGTCACCCTGTACCGTGACATCGCGTCATGGCGACTAGTGACACGGCCGGTGCAATAGGCCACACTGCTCGCTGTTTGATTAGTGCACCTGACACTCGTTATTTTTTGTGCGTTATTGATATTGGTTTAACGTATGTTTAATCGTAAATACTGTTTCATTGTTATTATTTGTGCTGTGTTACTAGTTCAATGATGGGTTATGTATAGATTAGATTGTAAAAATACTCATTTAAAAACATCGATGCATATACATTTCTTTTTTAGTGCAGTTTACAAACGAATCAAACCGAAAGCAAGGTGATCTGTGATCACTCGAGGCCGACATCACTCTGAATGAACGGACGGGCGACTGAATGAGTGAGTGAGTAGAGGGACACCAGTTGATCGACCATGATGCGCTCGTCCTGTGCGTCAGTGACGAGACAAATTAAAGTGGAGTGGGCTAATTTATTCACGGAGCCGTTATACATTTTTTTTTTCTTGGACGGTACTTAGTTTACGTGTTTAACGTTTAACTTCCAATATGTTTAAGCGTATGTGTTGTTAATTGTCAAGCGATAGACTTTGGTAACTAAACTAAACGACGTAATAACAAAATCCTAACTCCGTAAGCTCCGTGTGGTGAGTGATTTAGAATACACAATGTAACCTACGCATACTATCCTAAGGGTGTTGTCAGAGGTGACTAAAAGAACGCAAGAGGCAGACCACCTAGCCGCTAGGTCAGTGAATACCTTGATGCAAACCCTGTGTCGTCTGATGGAGAGAAAATACTAGTATTTTCCCTCCATCAGATCGGAAGAGGCTCAACTCAGTAGTGGGTCATTAATTAGCTAAAATTTAATTAATTAGAAAGCGCAGTGCTGTGGACCGAAATGACCTGGTTAAGGTCGCCGGAAAACGATGGATGGGAGCGGCCTTGGTGGAAATCCTTGGGGGAGGCCTATGTCCAGCAGTGGGACGTCCACTTTTGGCTGAAATGATGATGATGAAAATCGCTCATGATGCTCGTAAAATCGTAGCTGTGTTCGACATCTTCGAAATGTATACATCGTATTTCTACAATCCCAATTAACTAGACTAAAAATCCGGCGCATACCTACAAGTGTCATAATTTACTGCGAGCACCTAAAATATAAATGTCCAGTCATATATTTTTTCCCACATCTTTTAAACGAAAGTTCAAATGTAATAAAATTGTTATTGACATTATGTTTGCGTCACAATAAAGCAAAAGTAAACTACAAATTTACGCTTCGTTTTGTTATAAATTACGCTTAAATATGTAATATGCGCGTCGTTTGTGACTTATAAATTTGGCGCACGGCGATTTGTTGGCGATTTAGTGCCGCGTTGCTGAAACATGTGTCTAGTCCGGTTATTGTTTTATTTTACTAACAGACGACAATTGGATTTATGCTCTTCACAAATGAAATTTCGGGAAGCCTCTTCTAGGAACGGGAGACGCGGTCAATTCTAGGGAATCGACTATACAATTTGACGATTATGTTATTGATATATTTAGGTTGGCTTGAGGTTTCTAATAGTGTAATTTTTTTATTTGAATATTTTAAATTTTATTAGATATATAATCACTGACATTTTGCGAAACTAATCCACTTGGAAATACTTGAGGCCAGATGTTATCCACATTTGCTGAACTTTTTCTTTTTGCTATTTTTATCAATCAGCTGTCGGTTTTTCCACTACAATTAAAAAAAAAACTACAAAGACTATCTTGTTTGGAATCGCTAAAACTGCACAAATAGCGTTTAGTAAATAAATGCATTTGAATAAACTAATTATTTTGTTAGAGTAGGTATTATATTGCATATATTGTCTGTGTGGTGACGGATTTAGAATAAATAGTGTCACCACACCATTCCATCCGAAGGTTGTCGTAAGAGCCGACAAAAGGAAATTACAAGGCAGATTAGCCACGAGAGAAGGAAAGCCTGATAGGAAACCCTGTGCCAACCCGTCTGGCCGTCTGGCCATCTGGCTGGCGTGGCACAGTAGGCTATTTACCCTCCATATAATTGGAGGAGGCTCGACTCAGCAGTGCGTCATTTATGGGCTGAATAGTAGTATTAATCGCATAATTAAAATTCATAGAACATCTTTACACATGAACAACATATTCAATTATGAGTATTGATCGTAAGTTTCAGGTGTCCGGTAGCTTTCAAACACAAAACAAGCCGACAGTATGTAATGCTGGATATTGCGGCTCGCATTAAATACGTCCCGAATAGTGGCAATGTAAATCAAAAGGCCATAAAACGCCACAATTCGGCCGAAGCCGACTCCATGCTAGCGAGCCGCTTGATTTATTCGTTCGCCGTTTGCCGGTGCGAAAACGTACCTCGTGACGTCATGCTTTTGTTTTTTAAAGGCTTTTTATTGATGGCGCTCAAAAAAGTGGCGGGTAGGGTTATCGTGGAAACGCGTTGACATTGACAGCGAGTTAAACTAGTTGAAGATATCTTCTATTTTTGAAACGAGCTCCACTTTCAGTCTTTTTATTTGAAAAAGAACCGTGTGTGGTCTTGTCGATAAAAATGGTAAAAGCCTTATTAATGAAATACTAGCTAAGCAACCTTCTGTGGTGGTGAAACATGTTGACTTTAGTTGTATAACAGCTTTCTTTTAAGGCCTAAATTTTAGTATTCCTAATAAATGTATTCTGGTCGAGACCTCATGGAAAATAGTTTTAAAGCAAAATAAATTCAATTAAACAAACATTTAAATTAAAAGAAACTTAAAGATTTTGAATACATTATCATCCAATTATATGTATAGGTTTTATACCGTACAATACATAAATTGTTTTAATGATAGAGTCATAATCATCGACTAACATCCTTGATAACCATCAAAGTAAACGAAGCAAACGCCGAAAGTAAAAATATAAGCCCGTAACATTTTGAACGAAATTTAAATACAAGCTAGGTTGACTAATATTTCAGTTGACAAAGAGTAATAACTTATTCTTTGTATTCGTAATTTTCTAGACATCAAAACTATGCGTGTCCATCAATCAAAACTGTTTCAAATTTATTTCAGTTGAAAATAGAACTTTTTGAATAATATCAGATTAAGGCACTCTTGTTCCGATTAGTAAAAAAATGTATGGTTCGCATCTTGATGTTAATAAAAGGTACATAATGATACACAATAATGTTAAAGATGGTATTTAGTGAACCTCAAAAACAAAAACATGATTAATAACAACTCATTCGATAGAAAAAGAAATCGAATTTTAAACATTAGTGACTTAAAATATGGTTTACCAATATTCTTAACTTATTATTTTTTAAGTAGAAAATAGTTAAGTATGCTTGCGTGTTTGTAGCGCAGGGAGTTATTTAGCTATCTAGGAACCAGAGAGTCAACATTTTTGAATAAATAAGAAGTGTTTCATTATTTGAAATTGGAATTAATTTGTTTGTAATATGAAATAATATTTATTTATTTATTTCTTATATACTTTATTGCACAGAAAAACAAAATTAACATAATAAGTTAATTTAATACAATAATATGTTCGTTTATTTCACATTCATGTAGGATACTTCAATAATGCGATGAAGGAAGATTTAATCGCCGCATCCCTGATATTTCTTAACCTGAAAATTCATTTTTTATAATAATATTATTATGTGGTATTGCCGTTAAATTTGACCATTGTCAACTTGGACGTTCTCCAATCATACTAAAATAATAGTCCACTTTACATCCACACCACTTAACTTGATTTTCATAACTACCAGTACTTACATAGATTGATGGCCTTCTGCCCTTCGTTACTCATCTTCTTGGACTACTTCTCTACTTCTCAGCCCATAAATGACCCACTGCTGAGTCGGGCCTCCGACTCTGAGGTGACTAATGGGCGTACCATGCCATGCTGACCAAACGGGTTGGAATAGGGTTTCGTATCAAGTTTTTCTTCTCTTGCGGCAAGGTTTTCGGCTTTATCATTTCCTTTTGTCGGCTCTTACGACACGCTCAGGAAGAATTGGGATGGCGACACTATGTATTCTGAATCCTTAATTAATTGGTTACACTAGCTATCAGTTGCTATGGTACGTGTATCGTAGGTAGAAAAGCAGCCAAGACTGACGGCTTTACGTGTCTTCTGAAACAAGGATACGGTCTACCAGCAGAACCAGATGTAGCTTCACCTGCAAATCGATTGCATTCCCAACTATCCGCTAAAAAAGGAATTTGTTCCACGTGACGACCCTACGAAAGAGCGAAGTGGTGTCAGTATTTGTGAATGATTTTACATCCCATCGGAACGTCCAGCCCATTTTATTGCCATTTGTCAGCCGAGTGAGAAAGATGCATGTTTTTTCATTTTTTCCAAGCTTTTTGGGCTTTTACGCGGCTCCATCGACACGAAAGTGTGTTAGTTTGCGGGCTGCATAAATCCGATACATCGTAAACGATGTGGGCGGGATCTGTGCAAAGTTTTGCTTTTAATTTGGAGCGTTTAGGGTTCGTTTTTCGTGTGATATTTTCCTGGGAAAATTGCTCGTCAGTTATTTCAGTTCCAAAATATTAAGGAATGTGTACTTAAGTTTCTTCGTTACATAACTAATTCGTCATACTTTATATTACCTGTGAGTTGTTTTCAAACGTAGTAAAAACAATTGTTTTTGATGAATATGCTAATATAGTGGACAGTCGTTCGCGGCAAGGGCACTCAACTTAAAGATCCATGATGCTTCGTTAAATATAAAGGTTTTGTGTTTTGGGTACATTTTGTATTTGAGAATCATTTATGAAATACGGAATGTTTATGTAAATAAAAAATGAAATTACGTATATTTCGTGGCATTTTACGAATTCTACAAAAATAAAACAGCCTGAAGAATATGTAGGTTGCGTTGTGCAAATTACTTAAAACATTCAAACAAATGTTTCATTGCGGATGCGTCGAAGAATTCCAGAATTAGAACGTGGGTGAATTTAAAATGGAAAATTGTTATTACTATTATTAATACTTAAAAGTGTATTGCCTTATTATTGGGGCAATTTCAACAATACTGGTTACTGCCTCTTGGATTCCGTAGCTGCATTCCCCAAAAGCAAAATTACTCGCGGGCCGCTAGGGTTGCCACGTGCGTGCACTGACGTCATAAAACACGTGATTGAAGCGAGCCCGCAAAAATGTCGGCTCGGCCCGCGCCAAACCGCGACCGACCAATTTATATTTCACTATTATCCACGACAACCGGCCGATTTACGATTTCATTATGCCGCGCGTAGGCAACCCTGGTTACTCGCTGATTTAATATGTTGACGGTTTTTCGCTGTGAAAATGTATGTGGAACATCGATTGTTTGGTACTTATTTGAAGCAATTTCTTTGAGCATTTTACGATCAAGTCTATTATGCATAACTCAGGATTGACAGAGTATCGAATAAGAATAATGTTTAAAAAATACTATGTGTCAGACTCTGAATATACAGTCAGTTCTATCCTGGTAGTGTCACAAAAGGCATTAAAAGAGAAAGACAATCAAGTGGTAGGAGAACTTAATATTATAACCAATTCCAATTTGTTGGGTAAGAATGGCAGAGTAGCCCGATTGCCACCATCATGCTTGGAGAGGGCTGACCAACAACCTACATTGTTTTGTGTTCCAAACAATACATTCCGGCGCCATCTTTATAACATGTTCATGTTAGCCCTCTCGTAGAATTATAAACTGAATGTATTTTTTTTAATATCCCTTTTTTTTAAGTTTGCTTATTGTATTCCATGTTAGTTAAGCTTAAGGCTAAGTTAAGTTAAGCTTTTAGATAATTTCATATAAATTAATTTGTGTCTCGCTAAAACGATATTACTTTAAGTGTTATAGCATGCCTGTGATTTGTGTGATTACCCTTGTATGTTGCTTAAAAATACTGTTCTGTTTAAATTGATTTCGGTGATTATGCAGTTGGCGTGTGTTTTTTTATTTAAATAAATAAATAAATATATCTTTCAACACATCGCATACATAATAAAATACCAAGTGCACAAAATTCAACTATAAAATACTGGAACGGGGAACAAGCGCAGCATTTTGCAATAAATACAACCCTCTCCCTCGTTCCACAGTTTATGCCAGAGTTCATGTTTTTTAACATCCACCGTAAACTCTTCATGCTACGGGCTACGATGCCAATGCTACCGACCTATGAAAACAATAAATAAAAATCTGAGCAAGAGTGTAAGGTCCACCGGCAGTGGTTCCGTATAGATGAAAATAAATAACTCGTGTTACCATCCAGCCCAAACGAAATATGTTCTCAAGTCATTTGAGCTATAAAACATTTTTTATTTATTTAGGCTTAAATATGGTAGGCTCTACATTTTATAAGATATCCATCTAAAATCTGATAACAGTCAAGGGCAAAATAAGAAGGGCATTATTGAAAGCAGACTTTTTAATTATACTTTTGAACATTTAAAGTGATTAATTATCGTTGTAGCTTTACCGCTCAAAATTTGTTATTAAAAAGTTACATTATGAAGTAAATGGAATGATACGTTACGTATTTTGAACAAATACTTTTACAAACACAATCTATCCTGAGTGTGTCAAGTGTCACTAAAGGCACTACAGTCAATAAATCTTTCCACTTTAAACTTGACGTCTCAAAATAAATCTTTCCCTCCATGCAAATGGAGGAGGCATAGATCAGCTGCGTCGCTTAAGTGACGATAACTCAATAGTACACAAACACCGACCCAAAAAGCGCAGTATCTATAGCCTTTAGTATAAGGAACTCTAAAAATAATTTAGCCAGACGTTCTCTGAAGCTACATAAATAATCATTACGAAACGCATTCAGACACAATTACATACTTGGGGATGGCTCGTTAAAAATCATATTCTTAGGGTGTTTGCACACGGTACGACTTCCGTCAGATGTTTCAGACGCTAAAAGCATTGGAAACATTACGCTCGTTTTGAAAGAGAATAACTAGGGTGAAATGCATCGTAGCCTACTGTTCGCGCTAAAATCATAAAATAAAATCGTGACTATTATAAAAAAAATAGGTATAGACTGGGGGAAGGACTTCTACGTAGGAGGATTTTGGTAAAAGGAGGATACCATTATCCTTGGGTAGCTTTGTGTTCCAGCGCTTGAGTAATATCACCAGACCTTTATCGGGGAAAGCAGCTGAAGGAATTCAATATCCCTCTGCTGGCAGGGCTGCGCGACACGTTAGTTGCACAAATTCCCTTCCCTTATCTCTGGCTTTTTATACCACGAGCGGCCCGCTTGATGGAGGCGGGCCGCTCGTGGTATAAAAAGCCATATCCAGCTCTAATGAGAGGTCTCTGACGTTTTCAAATTCGGACTTCGATGAATAAGTAACTGATGTATAAATTAACTTCCCATTCAATCCTGAGGGTGTCTTAAGAGCAGGCAATATTAGCGATAGATATGCTTATCTTGACTTTGTTTATAAAACATTATACATGCATATACAAGTGATATTTTTTTGCGAATACCTATTTTCGGAAAATGAGTCCGAAGTCTCGTCGCGGTAATTAAAATAAATTCAGCCCGTTAAGGATAACTATTTTCCGACGACAAACTTAAAAGAAAGTTTCACGACTGTAGTGAGATACGTGAAATCGTGGATCACTAGGTGGCCTTACGCCCCCGGCCGTCCCGGTTAACACGGTTAATAATAGGCTCCTTACCCCCCTACGTCCCGCGCGCCTTATCTGCAGTATTAAACCATAAAACATTATAATTTACAACACCGTGTCGTTGTGCTATGACGGTGAGTCGAGACACAGCGGCTCTCAAACTTCGATCAACAACCATAAAGTAGTAAATTAAATACATGTACCTTTTTGTTTGTCCGTATAGTGCTGGATTAAAAAAAACTTAATGTTACCAATTTATTATATCCTAAATGTGACTGAACCAGATATAAAAACGTAATATCCTAAGTATACTGTAGAATGGCAGACTAGGCTAATTAGAGAGTAACAGTCTTGACTTAAAAGAGGATCATTTTGGACTAATATGAGACGATTGACGATTAGGATCTTATTTAAATTAATATATATATATATATATATTTCTATCAAAATTACAGAAAGTTTAAGTTTTCTGAATAAAAATATCTTTCAAACCTTCAAAAAAGTTTTAATAACGAACATCAATTCAAAAGAAATAAGTCCGCAAATCACATTACACAAAAATTCATTTCCGCATTTACAAACTCTTTATTATAAATTCGGGACATTGGCCCATATTTTAGGGTCCCCTCACAAAACTTTGAACACCGCATCCACAAAGATACTTAAAAATAACGAGATCCTAGCAAATATTGTAATAACCCCGCTCTCGTGCCTGTCCTCGCGCATTTAGTTCAAAACCCGTTGTTTTAATAACCTTTCTTTGCTGATTTCGCTTTCCCAAAATGTTTGCGGGGCCGTCAATAAACGCCCTCTTTTGTTTACATTGCATCGATATATTCTTGCAACTTTCACTTTCCCATCCCTAAATATGTTATGTGTGTGTATAATAGACTGTGTTTTGTTTTAATGGTTATTTGTGTGTGTTTAGGAATTAGTGTTGCGTGTTGTTTCCGAAATGCGGACGCCCCACGCTTTTGTTTTTAGCTTTATATTTTATGTTATTGTTCTTCCGATTATGTTTTATTAAGGTGATGTAATAAACAGATGTAACAGAGTCATAGTTGATTAGGTATGTGTTTGGATTTTTAACTCAAAGATATGGAATAACAACTTGCGAAAACCGGTGTTATTGAATTTGACGTGTGCATCAGTCTGTGTGATAGACACAGACATATTTTTATTGTGTTTATTGTTAAAGGAACACCTATAGCTTTTCTATTTAGCACTTATTTACTTTTTATAGTATGCTCATTATCCACTCCAACAAGGTATTCTCCCATTAAATTATAATTTAAAAAATATACAAGAAATAGAAAGAATGAAAGAAACACATTTATTCATAAATTATAGTAGACCGCGTTTACTTTAGAGTAAACGCGGTTACTTTAACATTGTTTGAAAAATATATTAGATTAGCTTTCTTCAAACACATTTTTAAACAAATACATTTCGTCGAGTGAACCTACCACCGGTTCGCAATTCTTCTTTACAGAGAAGAGCTTGCAAGGAACTCTCTAGCTTCTTTTTATCAGCTCGTCGCATTTGGTCGCAATTACGACTTACACTTAACTGCTAAGAATTAAAAGTTTATTAAATATGTTATCCTTTGGATGTGTAATTATTATTTTTTCCATATTACTAGTGCTGACCAAACCGACCCAATCCCCATTAGACCCAATCCAGCATTCTAAGCGTGATCAAACCGGATTATATTCTTCAGACATCACTGATAGCGTTATTTGCACGGCTCAAGCCAAACGACCCAATAAAAAAGCAAATAACCACAATCGCGTCGCGATACAGAGCTAATCCTGGCATTGTTTGAGGGAACAATTGTACCTAATATTTACAGTATCGTGGAGATAAAGTGGACACGTGGGACGAAAGAGAGTGGCTGCCTTAACTCTGCTGCTTTATACGACGCCTCTATCAATATTGCATGATAATAGCTGAGGTGCAAGATGCGGGCGAAAGCGGGCTAGTCACCGCGTCAAACTAATTTGCCAATAACCTTAAGATATTTTATACACAGCATTTATTTGTGCAATACAAAAAAACATTTGTCAACAACCTCTGTAAATATTTTGCTGACTCGGTGCAATTTAATTTGTCTTTCTAAAAATTGAAGTACACACATTTTTAGTCATGTCATGCCAACTGTCAGTGGTGACTGGTGACAAAAAAATCCTAGCAGTAGTTTCACAGCAAGTATTTTTTTATGTTTCTGCATGGATGCAGTTTTTGGCTGTTTAAATTATCATCTGGATTCAGACCTATCCCGTTATTATCAAAAGACACTGTTCACGAAAACCTACTTACTACTACTACTATTCAGCCTATAGTTGACCCACTGTTGAGTCGGACCACTGGCAGATGAGTTGGCACACGAAAACCTACAACATTTTAATCCAATGAAACATCAACAAGTATCTGTCCCCCGCTTCGCTTATGCCACGTACCACAACGCGTCTGCCCTGTTTATCGCGCCCCGCGTTTGGCGAGATTACTGCAAATCTACTGATTGCGTCTAGAACTATTGATACAGGCATTAATTACTTACCGGCGTTCTGTGCGCACGTAAACTCGGCTAATCTACGCGTAACGTTGGCCTTTGTTTCTGTAAATTTACTCCGTCGGTGAGTATCTTGTGATCTGACTACACAAGACTTGCTCTTATTTGAACGGGGCTTAGACTTTAATCCGAGACAACACTAGTTGGATGCTAGTCTAGTGTTGTCTTGGATTATAGTAGAGTTTTAAGGGTAATATTGATATAAGTAGAACTTTGAAAACATCGCAGGTTTGCAGCTTGAACAGATGTGTAACGAAAAGTAATAGATATTTTTATATAAAGTATATTTTGAAATACTATATTTTGAAATTAATTTGTTATTGATGGATTTCATTTTGCAATAATGCTATATGCATAGTTTAAGCTTTAGTCGATACTTTCGTGCAGACTATTATATGTTCGGTCACATGACTTGAAACCAGGATGCCTGTAAGAAATATGCGATTTTGAAAGTTCGGTTTGTTGTCACAAATTTTGTGACAAAAAACACAAAAACAAAATGTACGTTATCAATTATTTATAGACATTCTTGCTTTTTGTATACTTTATATTCTAAATTTCCAACGAACTAAAAAAACACTACCACCGCATGGAGAAGGCGGGTTCAGATCGTAAATAACAATATTAAACAGAAGCGTCAGCGTTCCCGCCATCCAGGATTCAATCTCGAAACACTTCACTTAGCTCTATTGACACTTCATTCCATGTACTCCCACGAAACGACCTTTCGCAAAAAAAAGAAAAACAAACCTCGGGTCCCGATAGAGATCCAGTCGGATAAGTGTTGCTAGTATTGGACAGGTATCATTATGCGGAATACTTAGCCGGAAGGTAAGGGGCCGACTGAGGGGGAGAGGGGCGGGGGAGGCAATTTAATTCTGTCCACGTTCTAATAATGACCGTCATAATTCGTTCAAAGTGTCCGGTCTGGGACATTTTCACCCCCCTCGCGCCCTACCGCTTGATTCCTTTGCATTTTCCCCCCTTAATTCCATTTTCATGCCACCTTGCACACATTTGCGCTTCATCTGTGGATGGTATGTTTGTGTGCGTGCGTATGTGTTGTGTCTTGTAATGGGTGGGTGCGAGAGCGTTGGAAATTCTGTTGGCTAAGTATTTTTGTAGATGCAGATTTTATCGGAGAGACTTCACGAAGCATACCACCAAAATGTGTAATTTTGGTGGTATGCTTCGTCAAGTCTTTGTTGTGAAATTGTTAATATAATGTAATAAATATATTTCGCATTGTTGTTATTCAATTTAGATAATAGCCTTGTAATTTATCACTACGGTAAAGCCTTTGGATCAACGGGTCCCGGGTTTGATTCCGGGGTCGGGCAAGTATCTTTGTCTAAACCAGAGGCACTGGCTCGGAGTCTGGGTGTCATTTCTAACTATAATATGTATGTATTTACAAAAAATATATATATAAGTAGTTTATCATCCATCTCTTTACCATAACACAAGCATTAAGTTGCTTAGCTTGGGACGAGATGGCGTTGTGTGAAATGTCCAAGGATATTTATTTATTTATTATTTAATATTTGTAAAACTGGGAGTAATAAATAAATAAAAACACACTTTAACAGGATTTATATAGAGTTATTACATAAATATGAATTAAAATATAAGTTCCAACGATAGGATCCAAATTCGAAATGTCTTTCAAGTCAAACCCTGATGCATTATTTCAAACTCCAGACTTCTTCTTCTGCCTGGCGTTAGTCCCGCCTATTGCCAGGGTCCGCCTTATTAAAAATACCCAACATATTTCTCATCTTGTCCATTTAATATTTGACTGAGGTTGGTTTTACGTGGGGCGACCAGCCGTCTGACCCCCACAACCCTACGAGAAGGAAACCAGGTTCGCCAGAACCTCGTCCGTTGGACAGCAGGGTGCACCGCTAGCAGGTAAGGTTGGCTTGGGTCCTTAGGATGTTAGCGGACCCCATACACCCTCTTAGCGGACCCCATACACCCTCAGATTATTATACAGATATTTCAAACTCCAGACTAATGTACCACTACTATTACTCAGGCCACGCATATGACCAGAGTCAAACCTCCTCCTTCATTACATGAAGGGTAACTAACTAATCTAATGACTAAAAATACATTAGGATGATAACATAAATTAAAAGGAAACCATATCATCTTTAATGTGTCGTACTGTGAACGCAAGATCACCTCGCCGCAAGAGCAGGAATACTGGACACAAAGCCTTTTTTTTTTTTTCGCCCGGGGTCAAATCCTTTATGGACTATCCCCGTCGGCCACCGGGATGGCCAAGGGGGGCGTGTGGGACTCTCCACCAGAGTGGGGGCCTACCCACTAAACATCCCCGGAGTGCTCCAACTCGCGTCCTGTCGCGGCATTGTGGGATCTGGTGCAGAACCACGTGGACACAAAGCCTGTGCCAACCCGTTTGGCCAACGTGGCAGAGTAGGCTAATTTCCCTCTACGAATTTGGAGGAGGCCTGAATCAGTAGTTGCTCATTTATGGCATGAAATGATCATGATGAATATTATCATTTTTATATGTGTTTCTCCTCACCTTAATCATGAGCATAAAAATAACCCCTTCATTATGAATGGGTTAATAACACCGCGTTGATTCTTAGTCCTCTAGTCTTCTGGTCCATGTGTTGACGGATTTAGTAAACATAGTTTCACCACTCCATTCCAATTTGAGGGTGTCCTAGAAGCCGACAAATGAAATGAGAAGCATGAAAATCTAGTCGCAAGAGAAGGAAAATTTGACACAAAACCATGTGGCAAACCTTTCCCTCCATGAATTTGAGGGAAGCCTGAATCAGTAGGGGGTAATTTATGTGCTGAATAGTAGTGGTAGTGATTCTTAGCGTGAGTAACATTGCGAGAGCTCTTTTAGGAGAAGTATGTTATTGGCAGTGGAAGGATCCCACTTGACCTTTTCTGCCATCATCAAGCTTCCTCTATTACAGGGAGACAACAGGTGATTATTAAAAAAACCGCGATCATTTCGGTGCTTGCTCCAACCCACCAATAAATGAAAACGATGTTGTCCAATAAAATAAAATGATGTACAACCTGATAATGCCACCATTTAAATACTTAAACGGACCGTATCTACTAACTAATAATTACAGTATGTACAATTGACAAATATTTACATCAATCAATAAATTTATCACACACACTATCGCCTTGATGTATTATTGCAGTCGATTACCGATGTAATAAAATAAACATAATGCGGATACGGTGCAGATGTTCTTATGATAATAAATTAAATACCGATATATCTATTGTTATCAATTCGTGGTTTTGGTCATGTGATGAAACTTCCTTCAGATATCAAATCGGCTTAGAAGCTCAGAATAGATTGATTTTATTTTTCCTTGATTGCAGGCATTTTGAGTAAGACTGAGGCCAGCTCGCAATTCAATATCTATTTTCCTTATTAAACAATGTACATTATTTAATATCTATCATAGTGATTCACATGTTGGTGTACACTTTTAGGACTTTGGCTTCCACCTTGAAATATATATAAATAGTAGTATGGCGTAGTTGTATGAAACTAAGTGATGCAAGTGATGATTGTAAAGTTGACGCATTTTTGTCTAGACCTGTTTTGTATCTCGGGACTCCGATTGCATACCGGAGTATCTTCGTGTAGGCCAGTCACGACTTTACCTAGATTGTCCATTATTGGCCAATTAATGTTTTTCTTAAATACTTAAATACTTTTCGCTACGTATTCTCTCAACTTTGCGTACGATTTTATAAACCATATTTTTGATCCGATCTCTAGTGCTGTGAACGCTTACAACAAACATGTTATGCTTTTATTAAATACTATCTATTATGGAACACTTCGTACGGCCATACATGTAAAAGAAAATAAAATGTTTCGCATTTTTGAGTTTTTTGTACAAACCTTGCTCTGACAATAACTATACAAAAAAAGAAATATCAAAATAGAAGAAGTACTTCGGAAGTTATGCACGTACGTACAAATTGAGGGGGTAATTTTTAACTTTACACATTTGCATTCAATGAGTATTCATTATTTTATTTCAGTAAGAACACAGTTAAAAATGCTACGGTAGAGCATAGATTAGCATACTATGTATTTAATTACGTACCAAAATAATTTCTCAGACATTTATGGCGTAAAATTAGCAGTCAACCCTAAAAAGATTCTGTACAAAAAAGACCATAAACATTCGTCATTTTTAATCCCATCCACACATTACACAGATAATCTCACGTGTTTCACCCTCAAGAACCCTGTCGGTACACGCGCCGCCATCTTGGTGTTTTGCATGTGTGAGTGAGGCTCGCATGTGAGCGGGTGGCTTTATCAACACATGTAGCTAATATTAAGTTTGATTTATAACTCTTATATCGTAAATGGATTAGGGAAACGTCCCTTTGGCACACTTGCGTTAGCTTCTGTCGTCCTTTTATGGCGATTCGTAATTGGCGAAAGCAATGGGCGCGGGTCGCTCTCTGTTTGTGTAATTAACACGGCCCTTTTTTAATGTAGCATTTGTTTTTTTCAGGTAAGAATTTGCGGGGGCATCATCGCTGTACGAGTGAGTTTATTCACTGTTTCACTTGATAGGGCTTAAGATTTTTATACTAGTGACTTCAGTATGAACACCCAACAAAATATTTGATGTTTTTTTAATCACGATTTAGCCTTGATCACATAAATAGATAAAACTACTTTTACACGTTATTTGTAGGCGTTCAATCATCCTTATGATAGTATAATTTATCGAAGTAGTTATAGTTTTAAATATGATCAATTTGCGAAGTTTTTTACTATAGCAACCCTAAGCGATCAATTTGACCAGTTTTATTATCATTTAAATAAAATACGCAATATACCTATTCCCACTAATAAGTAGGTACACAAATCCTAATAAATACCTGCATTTTCATTAAAATGCTTTCTTTCATTTAAATAAACCATCTTTTCATAAAGAAAAAGTCATTACAAATTTGCACATTATCATGCGCCAATACATTTAATTCTGCATCGCTAGTGTCTAAGTAATTAGGGCGCGCGCACATTACGGTCGAACCCAGACTCGTTTCATGTTTACGATTTTTAATTAGAGCGCTCCGTATTGGCACTACGTCGATACAGTACGTGACGTCCGCGCAGATGTGCTGTTTATTGGGCGTGTTCGCTTCTTCTAATGAACAGTGTGCTAGGAAATATTCATAGTCAACGCTGAGTGGTCTTGGCAATTTTTAATTACAACGACTGAGTGGTATGAGCCATCTGCTTGGCCAGAATAATTTGATTGCTGATGCCTTACGTTTTGTATAAGAATTTAAAAATAAAAGTAATATATTAACCTACATATCAACAATAACGGTAACTGTATTTACGGCGTTTGAAAAAATCTCGTATACGCGTGATAATCATAATTTTGATACAGATTTACGGAATGTTACGCGTTTCAAAAATTCACTTAACTAGATACCGAAGAAACGTTTAGAATGAGATTCCATTGTTAAGATCACTGGCCGCACAAAAGCTTCACAAACATGAATATTATGGACACAAGTGAACCCAAACACAGAGCAAGTACAAACCAAATGCAAGTGGCTTGCACAAAGGCCCGTGCGGAAAGATATTCTCCTTCTCTTGCGACTAAAATGTCTGCGTCTCTTGTTCCGTTCCCAGTTATTTATTGACATAATGTATTCTAAATCGTTTACCATACGGACAACAATGTCATGTAGGTACCAACTGCTCCACATTAAAGCAACTCGCAAATGGCTATTTAGCGCGTCAAGAGCGGATAGTTTGAATAATGAATGTCTACAGATATTGGACAATGAGCGACAATGGCGTGCCATCGCCTTTTTAAATGGAAAAATAAGAACAAAGCTTAATTCGTGATGCGTTCTGTGTGCATCGTATTTACACGACGCACAGTACACTTGAATGAAAGTGAGAGATGCATCTTAATGCATCCCTCACAGCTATTAAGATAGGTCTCCTGACAGTAAATTGTATATTATAAAGCTATGACTTATTGTTTACGTTCTCCATAATAGTATCGAGAGCCATAAAAAATCGGAAAACTCACGTCTCAAAACGGAATTAGAATCAAGAAAATGCATTCCCAACGAAGTTCATCAAAAGAAAACCAAACGGACGAGACAGACGTCCGTCCATTGAATACAAAGCTAAGGGGGCAGTTAGGGGGGGGGTTTGATTTCTGGGGACAAGGGGAGAAGCAAAAAACATTTGCTTCCACTAACGAAACAATCGCAAGCATAATTGATTTTAACGTAGAGTAGACTGCAAATGAAGTTGAGGGGGTCTCTCGATTTCGGTGCATTCTTAAACAGATAGATTTTCTTAAGGATTTAGTTTAACATATAGCAACTCTGAAAAAAAATAGTATTGTAATTGTTGGATATTCCGTGTGTTGACGGATTTAGACAGACAGTATTAGAGTAACATATTGACCGTATAAAAATGCTTGGTTTGATACCTTTGTAAATTATGTGGTGTAAATAAGTTGGATAACCCGCAACACCTAGACTCTGAGCAAGTGCTTCTGGTTTATACAAAGACACTTGCCCGACCCCGGAATCAAACCGGGTACCCGTGATCCTAATGCGAGACATCCAAGCTCTGGTCATTTTAACTTACTGTTAGTACACACGTTTCTTAATAACTTACAATTAGATGGCGATTTGCAAAAGATATTTGCTTAATGTAATCGGGCCTCTTGTACCTGATTTGAATATGGACACGACCGGGATGGTGTGGCTTTAAGATTGCTTTACTTCTCGACCAAAACATTCTCTAGCTTTTGCTATAGAATGTTTTATTCGCTAGGTGTTGGATGTGTCATGTGCCACGGTTCCCCGGTTTGATTTCGAGGTCGGGCAAGTGTTTTTGTGTAAACCCGAGGCACTTGCTCAGAGGCTGGGTGTAACTTATGTTCCTAAATTAGGTCCATTTAAGAGCTAGATAGTTACAAATACAGCCGTACATCAGTAGGTATATGGATAAAAGGCTATTTATTTAAACTCAGTAAATTACTTTTAAAATACAGAATTTAAAAACAACCATGTTAATCAGAAAGTCAATACCTAAATAGTATTAATTTTTTTATCTAGGTATTATCGTAAAACTTGCGCAGGCAACATTAATGCCTCGGTGTATATTCCTTATCCGCATAAAAATCATTTAATACTAATTAGTTAACATTTATATCTAATTCAGTTCAGATACATTATAAGGTACGACAGACCTTAATAAGGTGACGGATTTAGAATACATAGGTTTACCACCCCATGCCATCTTGAGGATGTCGTAAAAGGCAAAAGCAATTGACGAGGTCGATAACTATGACAAGAGAAGAAAGACTTTATACGAAACCCTGGGCAAACCCGTCTAGCCAGCGTGAAACAGTAGGCCAATTACCTCCCATGTAATGGGAGAATGCCAGACTCTCAGCAGTGGGTCATGTATGGGTTGAGTACAAGTACTTAGTACCTTAGTCTTGTCTAAACGGTTTAAACTAAACCAAACCTCTCCTCACCTCCAGCACTTAGCAATACGACTTAGCAAAAAAACAATAAAAGCTACAAACTGAATTAAACCGACAAGAATCGAGGCACCTATATAAGGCTGGTACAGAGTGGCTACTGCACGATCCCCTAAATATTGGAACAGTCGCGCGATTCATACGCGATCCATGAGCGAGATAGCCATTCCCTTGCCAGGACAGTATTCCCGATTCTCGGCCGCTGATATGGTAATCTTGCTTAGGCGGCAAACGCACGACGCGGTTATGCGCACTGCACTTCAAAAGTTTAGACGCAAACTGGAAGATTTTATTTAAACTAGGTTAAAATTTCAAATGGCTAAATTTGAAACTTTAACGAAAAAACATACTTAAAATACCAAGTTAACTCTACATACAACCTATGCGCTACTTGTCATAATTGCAATGTCATAGAAAAAAGGAAATTGAGAAACGATCGAATGAGTTTGGTTCCCGATTTCGATTTAAAGTTTAGTTTTTAGGATTGTATATTTTTTATAAATCAATTATTGAATATTCTATGAATACCTACTTGCTCGGATAGTAATTGTCTATAAATCTACAAAGTCTTGTCGTATATTTTTGACAATCAATCTATAAATTTGCGTTGATAAGTCACTTTATCGGCTTTAAGATAAATTAATTGATTGTTGATGGGTCTGATAATATGTTGGTTCTTTATACAGGGTGGTCAAAAAGTCGTGAATCAAACGAGCAAACCATAAATAGCGTGTCTAATGAAAGGGCTCATCAGTACCAATCTAGTGAAAATTATAAAAACATACAGGATGTAGATTTTGTGGAATTTTATCAAGTTTTAATAAAAAAGGACAGTTTCTCATAAAAACACAAAATCATTTATAACTCTGCAGTGGTTGACCTTAAACACCTCCCGTAGAACAATTTTTGTGCTGCTGATGACCTCATCTAACCGCTGGTTGCGTTTGATCCACGACTTTTTGACCACCCTGTATAGTAAGAGTTAAATTTAATAAATTAAACTAAATTTATTTTTTTGACTATTTGAAAGAATTCGTAAGAATTTGTTCGAATAAAAAACATTTTGATTTTGATTGATTTGATTTGGGTGACGTAAAATTTCCTTAATCCGTCACCACACGGACAACTGATTGACTCTGATTTGGTGCCTAAAACCCCATCGTGCGTGTAAAGCCGACTAAGAAAAAGTCGCTTGACTGCAGTTATGTTGCGCTCGCGCTTGGCAGCCGTGGTGAGGTTGCGGTAGGTCAGTTTATGTTATGATGAATAATTTATATTGAATTATGGTAATTTGCTATTGGCGTAGATCGTCGCTAAACTGCTAGCTAGTTATATTACTGTCACGGAGATAGATCGAGGAAATGGTTGGTTTGGGCGAATTGGCGAGAGGCTGTGCTATTAATGTAGGGAGTTGGCTTAATTTGATGGAAATTTAACATAAGTTGGTATGGAAACTACAAAGGACACAGGATTTCGTAGCTGTACTTAGTAAGTTGGCTGATGTGACTTTTTACTAAGTTATTAATCCTTTACCATTTACCACCAGATCGGAATGCTACTCAATAGACATGAGCCGGAAAGAAACTCTGTAGATGCTTTTTAAAATCGCCATTTTCAGTTATAAAGATATATATAAAAAACAGATTTATGCGAGCAAGTCACTAATGGCCAAACCTTTGTGCACTAAAATATGATCATAGTCAAGATACGACTAATATTTAATGTTGTTAGTATAAAGCTTTATTCTCTATCTTCCAAACACTAAATTAAAACCTACCAAGTCCCCAACGGCCGTCTAATTGATAATTAGTATTCTGGCGGACATTGCAGGCCTACGTGGCCTCCCCTCCTTCGGGCGGGGACCGGGGTGGCCTGCGCTGCATCAGCACGCATAAGACGTCTGCCATTGACATAAGATGGCAGCCACTGGGATTTGGGAACGTAGTAACGGGACTAATTTTGCGATGTAGAGCTTTGCTAAGATCCAAGGAGTAGTGCCTTCTTAGTAGAGTAGTTTGGGCTTTAGATCTGACATACAGAAAGAGTGCTTTAAGTTGTATGTGACAGTCTGTAAGTTCAAGGTCTTCCGTTCTAGTTTTATTGGAAAATTATTTAAAAAGAAGTCAATTAAATTAAATTATTTTTTATCAGTGTCTATCTATATACTTAAATATTTTATGTATATTGTAGCGGTACTGAAGTGTCAAAAAAACAGTTTAATTAAACATGTATTTCAATGCTAAAATGTGCTTTAAAAAATGCAATAAATAAGTAGTAAATATCGTCAGGATACGTTTTGACAATAAATTATGTCAATAAAGATTGCAGTATGCAATTAATTAAATATGCATGAGACGTAAAAGAGAATCTCCCTTTGAAGTACAAAAAAAATGTGTCAAGTTATAAGAGGTCTGCTCTGAAAAGTTTTGTTACGAGAGGTAGCGATAGCGTTAGCGAGGGCGGTATGGCTCTCTTTAGGCGAGACCTATATCCTGATCCTGGACTAAAGACTGACAGAGTTGGCTAATGATGCCAGTTTCAAGTTAAATAATAAGCTATAGTTTATAGCTATGCAAAATAAAACAAAAAAATTACAAACCCCAAGTTTTGTTTATTGTTAAAGTCTTTGGTGAAATTGAGAATAGAACTTAAATATAAATTAATCTCGACCGCTGGGCCGCCATAACTTTGTTAAATCCGCGTCTCGCTCATGCATTGCGCCGACGCTTAACCTCACAGTTAACACGAAATAACTCGGCGCTTAGGATTTTAATCACATTTTTAACGGTCACCGTCAGAAATTCTGACATTTACACAGTCAACTGACCGCTAAATCAGCATGCTGGGCATCATTTAAATACTATAAAGTCTTATGGCAGTTGTGACTGGATATTGCAGAATGCGCTTGTTTATGTGATGACAAACGGAGATTGTGCATAAAAGTTCTTGTGATAGGTACTGTTAGTATTACAACAATTTACGGGAAGAACGGGATTACTAACAACATCCATTATGATTGCTCGTTCATTTTGGACTGTAAATAAAAAGAGAGCATGTTGGCTAGGAGCATTCTGGATATATTGGGAGGGATTTTATCAACATAAGTGATCGATAAATCCGTTAAAAAGTGTTTAATTTCAGTGTGTCATAATCGCGAATATCTTAGAAATCATTACAATGCTCATTCCCCAGTTTCACAATTTGTGAGTAATAAGGAAATAATTAAATAATTCCCGATAAGTAATAAAATAAATAAAATAATATAAATTACACAATAATATAAACATTATATATACATACCAACTTGAACAAGTTGAAATTATTACCATATTCAATCAGCGGTCAAGAAACGAGTAAACTGGCTTTATGCTGTTTCTGTTTCAATAACATTGTATCGCAGCTTTAAAACATTCATACTTCAACGAACATGTAGATCTATCGTGTCGGAACCGTCCCGGTTGTAAAAAATACGCCCTATGTCATCCATCTCATGATTGATATATCGTCGTCTACCTTGATCCTATTTTTAGTTATTTTGAAGACTTCGTTTCAATATATTTAATCCATGGTTTTTGTCTATTTGAATTATGACTTAGCAATAATTTCATGTAACCAAAACTACTATTTATTCGAGTATCTATTCTTCAGATTCTTAATGAAGGCAAAGGAAATACTTGTATTTATTGTGATTAACTATTTATTTACTAGTTTACCTAAATTTAAGTAATAAAACAATGTAACATTCCTAAGGATTCTTAAACCTTGAGAATGTTACATTGTTAGTTAACTTATCAAAATTTTGTGTACCAAGTAAACAAATAGGATTGATAGCTGAAGTATTCGGTCACGTCGTGTAAGGGACTGTTTATCTTCTTATCTCCAACAATAATCATTTGATACTTATCAAACATAATAATAAATGCATTTTAATTAAATATTTCGACCTGGCCAATGAGGTGACCGCCATGTCGAGTGCTGAGTCAACCAGTATTATTCCGATCATTGTATCAGTGCATGGTTTGATATCGAAAAATTTTGATGGACATCTCAATCAACTCTCGATATCCGGTTGGGTGAAGCGTCTGATGCAAAAGGCAGTTTTACTTGAGACTGCGCGCATTGTTAGGCGGGTCCTCTCTTTGCAGCACTAATCACTAGGCGGCTTGAAAAAAAGTCCGCTCCTAGGGCTGTGATGATTTTTAAATAACCAAATATTAAAAAAAAACGTTTTTAATTTTTCATAAATATTAGGTATGTAAAAAAATATGGATAAAGTATATACAGTAGGTAATAAATGTTTTTTTTACAATGACTAACATTCGGTAAATACGTATGAGTAGGTTTTAGGCGAAATAGTCTCTTAATATTGTAACTAATATTTTGAGAGATTTTTCTTTTATGCGTGCTACCTACAAGTATGTTACTAACATAATGTCATCAACGTAACAGAAGCGGGGCCAACTCACTTCTCAAACCCCATACTAACTATAAGATAAATCATCCGTTGCCTTAATTAAAACGGAAGCATAGAATTACAGTCGTCAATCAACAGGCTGGGTAATCAGATGAATTCGGGCGCCATTTTAAAAAAGTTGTTTCATCTCGAGTTGATAAATTTTTGTGTTGAAAAAAACTTAGAAGGCCGGAAGGGGCGACACTGCACCTTTATATCAATCAGATGATACTATTTCTGATCTTTATAAGTGACGACACGACTACGACACGACAGCTATTTCTGGGACATCAAAGAAACGTGAAATCTTAGTTTATAATTAATTTTAATTTTTCCATAATAAATTTGCAAAGATATTTTCTGTTGACATGTTTGTTGCCAACGATGGTATCTATAAAATAATCAATGCCATTTATAATGTTAATGGCTCACGTATTTGCTTCTGAAACATTATGTAGCTAAAAATAAACGTTAAATTATATTTTTGATTGCAAATTAAGATATATACTAGCACATAAATCTTCATTTGCAATCTATTTTTAAAACTTCTTGCCATCTGACTTTTATAAATACATTTATAAACGTTTTTATGTTACTACTAGTGGCCCGCCCCGGCTTCGCCCGTGCAAAGCGGGGGTGGGTTATACATATAAACCTTCCCCTTGAATCACTCTATCTATTAAAAAAAACCGCTTCAAAATCCGTTGCGTAGTTTTAAAGATTTATGCATACATAGGGACGGACAGAAAAATGCGACTTTGTTTTATACTATGTAGTGATAGTGATTAGAAGGTTAAATTTTATTATTTTTATACTAGCTTTTGCCCGCGACTTCGTCCGCGTGGAACAATGACTTCCGGAAAAAAACAATTTATCCCCGTTTTCACCCCGTTGGGAGAGAATTTCCAATAATCCTCTCTTAGTGGTAGCCTACTCCTCCCAACAAACACACAGGCCAAATTTCAGCTCTCTACTGCCATTCGTTTCCGCTGTGCGTTGTCTGTCAGTCACTCATTAACGGAAGAGTTTTATATATATAGATAGCTGTGCCCGCAACTCCATCAGTGTGTAATTCCTTGTGTATTATTAAGTTAATGTATTGGTAATATTGTTTAGATCACGTTCACATGAGGCTTAAGTACCTATACAACGAAAATACTTCAGCGCATAGCTTCCTGGTAAACTATCCTACTTCACTTAAAACTAAATACCTATAACATAATTAATAATACCTATACCTTTAATTGATAAAAGTACCTACGCTTTTACTTACTTATTATTATTATTAAAAAAAACTGAACATAAATTAACCAAAACTTACCTACTACTAACTAACTACTACTTAACTTCACCTAAAAAGAAATAACTATTAATAATTTGTAATTTGAACGAATATAACACGCCACCAAAATAACTAATACCTATTTTATGAAATAACAACAAAAGAAAATTAAATAAACTAAATTATTGTAAAGACTAAAAGTCGCGCTGATAAACAATATTGCCTGTCAATAAGGGCGAATACTCGGAACGTCTACTCGCATCATCAGCCAAATCCAAATATTGTATGAAGTTCGCGTTTGGATCCCCCGCCCTTTTAAACCTCCCGCGACGACCCGATGCGACGGTTACACAAAAATAATCCTTAAAGCATGATTCAGTAATCACGCGCGATGGTTTATTAGCGTATTTCATGTATATCTTTGGTGTTTCTGTACCGATTTCTATGATTCTTTTTTTATTAAATAGGTAATAATGTTAAAATTTATTAATTAGGGATGATTGAGAGTGTTATAAACGTAAGAGTAGACAAATATAATCAGAAAGCTCTGAACTGCTAAGCTATCGGGAGTTACACGTGTTATTGTGAGTCAACCATAAAAGATAGACATTTGCTGTCTTGGAATATTTTTTATATAATTTTAAGGAGAACATTTCCGTCATACATGATTTCTGTGTAGCTTTAACTATTAAGGCTGCACACGCGACGGAAGCTTAAAAAATGGAGTAAGTTCTCCTGTTTTCCCAACATTTCCCTTCACTGCTCTGCTCCTATTGATCGTAGCGTGATGAAAAGTATACTATAACCTGCCCAGGAGTATGAAGAACAATTGTACCAAGTTTTGTTGAAATCCGTCGAGTGGTTTTTGTTTCTATAACGAACATACAGACAGACAGACAGACAGACAGACAGACAGACAGACAGACAAAAATTTTACTGATTGCATTTTTGGCGTCAGTATCGATCACTAATCACCCGCTGATAGTTATTTTGGAAAAATATTTCATGTACAGAATTGACCTCTCTACAGATTTATTATAAGTATAGATAGATGAGTCATACACATACATAAACAAGGAAAAGTTTATTAAATCTAGGTAAAAACTTAATCTGGCGTAAAACCTCATAGTTATGTGTACTCTAAATATTTTTGTGTGGTGGTGGATTTAGAATACACAACATCACCACCTTATTCCATACGGAGGATGTCGTAAGAAAAGTCGTAATGGATCGATGTCGTAATTGATAACCGTCCGTGTGGTGACGGATTTAGAATACATAGTGTCACCACCCCATTCCAGCCCCAGTTGTTAATGGGTTGAGTAGTAAAAAAAACGTAATTTGCGTTACCCGATCCGAGAGTCGCATAGTTGACAATAAAATATGAACATACTGACATGACGATCCCCCAATAACAGCGACATAACATTAGATAAACGCTTAAATACTAATAAAACGGAGTTTAACAACAATGAAAATTAATCTACCGGTGCACACATTAAACGTGGCCCGTATAAAATACTCATTGGTTACATTCGAAGACGTACTATCAGATTTCTGGTCGTAAAAACGACAGTAAAATGTTTTTTACGGAGTTCCATAGCATAATAGAAAAGCCACGTCCAACATGGATTAATTTTATAAAATATCATTGATTTATTTGTCTATGTGGTGACGGATTTAGAATACATAGCGTCACCACCCTATTCCAGCATAAGGGTCGTAAGAGCCGACAGAAGGAAGTGGCAAGGCCGAAAACCTAGCCGCAACAGAAGGAAAACTTGAAACGAATCCCAATAAAAACTTTAAAGTGCCCCATTTTTTTTTTATTATTATTGTTCTCTCCTTTTTTTTCTTTTTTTTTTTGTGTTGATTTGTAACGTTACAAAATGTTACCTAGATTGTAAGTAGTAACTGACTCATCTAGTCCTCATCATAGCATAGACACCTCTTTGTTAATATGTGGAAAATGTTGTTGTTATTACATTGATTTTGTTTTATGTAACATATTGATAAGCCCTTTATGTAATGTAATATCGTTTTTTTTCCCAAATAAAATAAAATAAAATAAAATAGCTAAGTCGGACCAAGTTTTCCACGCCAAGTTCTCCTTCTCTTGTGGTTTGGTTTTCGGCCTTAACATTCCCTTTTGTCGGCTCATACGATACCGTCAGGATTAGTATTTGATACCAAAGGAATTGGTTGGGAAGATAAATGTTTTTGTTATTGCAATTATATGAAATACTATAATAATGGGTGTATTTTAGCTTTGAGATTTTAAATGTATTATTATTTGTTGTAGGTTGAAATTGTTTAATTTCAATTCTTCTTAGTAGTGGCCGCGTTCCAAATTGGTGTTAAACTTACTTTACATCATATGTTGTTTTGTTATTATGTTGACAATTTGTAAATAATATAATATATTCATAAATCTAATACGGAACTCCGTCCAATAAACCATGGAATATCTTCGCCAGGTTTTTGTCAGACTTTTAATGCGCTCTAAACGCAATATCATAAAACATTATATCCGGAACTTTGGGGTAAGCAGACGTAGGCCGGACAAGTTCCTTATTGCCGCATTTTATTGCCTTGAATATGAGATGTGGATAATTTTAATGGCTGACGGCGAATATAGGTAACGGTTTGTTGTAAAAACTAGTCATTTTGACGAGTTTATATGACATGGGTTGTCAACAGACAGACAGGATTTTGTAGTTTTGTGAAAGGAAAAAAATAAAGAAGTGTTTTAAGACTGATCGTTATCACATAGAAATGATTGATGGTTTAGTGAGATACTTCTGTTGCGACTAGAATCCATTCTGTCGTCTCTTACGGTAAGCAGTCCAAGAACTAATTGATTGGTGACATCAAAACATGCCCAGTTTTTTTTAAAATTATACCCATATTGTTGTGACGAATATAGAAACCCATCCTGAGAGTATCGTAAAAGCTGACTAAAGGAAATTACGTGACTGAAACTAAATCCCGTTTCAACCCGACAGGCCAGCGTGGCTCAGTAGGTACCCCCTCTAATTGGAGGGACCCCATCTCAGCAGTGGTTCTTTCACGGGCTGATAAGTAAGAAGTAATATCTCAACCTTATTCGACTCATTAATCCGACCACTTGAACATATTTGCATTGACAATATAAATGTTACGTCGTCTCAACATTGTTTCAGGAGACTTAAGAGAGACAGAACAATATTTCACCCCACTTAATTAGACAAAATTCCACATTAGCGCCCTTACACACTGCGTTGGGACCATGGCATAATAAATTAGTGCGCTACAGGCCTCGGACGGCGGACACCGATCCACACTCAAGGCACGCCATTGATGGAATAATATCAAACGCAGTTTAGATAGTGGAATGGCGTTGATGTATTGTTATTATTGTTGGACAAGCGGACGCACCGTCTGAGGGAACCTTTACTGCTGTTTAGAAATAAAACGCGAAGTTGAGGGCGCTGAGATATGTGTGTGCTTAGGTCTTGCTGTGACTAAGCCAACGTGCTATCTGTCGTTTGGAAGAGAATTAACTTTGACTTTTATTTAACGGAAAATGTATATACGTGTATGCTGTGGAAAATGTATACTTACTTACATGTGTTAATCAATGCTCAATTATACACATTTACACTAATATTGCTTGTCATGAACTTGACGTCGTATTGGATTATGGCTGCAAGCGTTGCCTTTGAAAGATAGGTCTCCAGTTCATTTCAGGTTTGGCGACACTTGTACTCATGAATTATACTTTTTTTAAGATCTTCTTATCTCAATAAATACGTAGTAAATGCTCAGCGCGTGACTTGTGCTTTTTTATCCAGTTTTTTCAACATAATGTCAATACCATACCCACTGGTGAAATTTGAATAAAAATGGTGTTTATTTAAATAAAATCTTCCCGCACTAGGGCACGTTTTCATTAGACATCACCGCAGACAGTTCAGATGTCATTTAAGATCCCACCACCTATCCCAATATCAATAAAACATCACCTCCTGACAATTAACGCGACATCCCACAATCGCCTATCGCGCAATAGGGTGACAAAGCATCGCATGTCCGCCGACAATGTGGCCCGGACACGCGGACAGCGTGTTCACACGATCAGATTGGGCCTGCTTTATGGCAGCGAACGCCCGCCATTAGTGCCGGCTGGTGCTTGGATTGCCTAATTAGAATTACGCGGCCAGCGGCGACCGGTTTTTAGATTTTGCTATTCGCGTGGCCGATCTAGATGGAAGCTTTTGTGGTTGCTTGTAAGCAGAAATATGCTGACAGTTACTCTAGTAGTTTGTTGCAGCCATTTGGTGTGATGGCGTAGTAGTCGTCTCTAGGTTTTTGATGTAGTAATTACTAGCCTTCTTGGAACCGTACCTGATTACAGCGATCAGATGCTAAATCCATTTATAAAATTTAGTTCAGTTAGTTAGTGTTTTCTTTTTAATTTTATGTCATTTTACTAATAAATTCATAAAAATAATTCTTCTAAGAATCTTGTTTAAAAGTGTGTGAAAGAACATCACTAATCACGGCATGTGTTTTAAATTTACCATCAAACGTATATCGCTCGCATTCGATTTTAGGATCGTATAAAATCAAACAAGTTTGAACGTAAAAAATATTTTTACCCAACATAACAATAACGTTATCGTTGAAATATCGATACAATTTCCATGATCGGTAAAATAAAATCCGAGTGTCTTGACGTTTGTTCGAAATTTATATGCGCGCGCGTTCAGCGTAAGATTGTCGTAAAGTTGAGGATGTTATGTCCGTTGATAAGTGCGATGTCGGGTATCGGACTGTCTCGGACTTGGCAGGTTTATCGTGGACACCCTACTAAATGGGTGATAAAGGTTGCGAAAAAAATATTTATGACTCTCACATTATGTTTCCAACGAGGCGATTCGTTTAACTTTGTTAGTTGTTTAATTTAGTTCTAGTATGCGATATTCGTTTTAATTAGAACCTCCTCTTTTCACAATTTTACACAACATGATATTTGATGAATTTTGAATATTTTTCTGACAAAAGCAAACGAGTATCATCTCGGAAACTATAATATACGAGTAAATTAACAAGAATCTTAATTTAATTTCAGATTTTAAACCAACATTTTTTTTACCTAAAATATTTTGATAATTCTAACCACTGGGCTCGCAGTATAGTTTTGAATTCACAAATTCGGTTAGGGCCTTATTTTTTATTGCCCATTAAAAGAGATATCCTGGCTCATTTGTTTTTGTTTATCTCCAGTTGACAGTTCGGCTGCGGGCCCCCAAAATTATTGACAAATCATCAATCAAACCTCACGCAGACAAATCCATCATACCGTTAATTAATTTGTCGAACAATTATTATTTATTAACCTATCAATGTAGTGCTAGATTATTATACACTTTAGTACATAGAATATAGGAGCTATTTTCGTATATTGATATCATACAATCAAAACATGGTTCCATGTATATTAGAGCCTTACACATATAAAAATAAAGGCTATTTTTGCGTTACCAGGCCATAAACTATGAAGACTTGTCAGAGTTCTGTCCATGAGCATCCTCGGACTTTTCCATATTGTGTAAATTTTCTGAGTTTGTGTGGTGACAGATTTAGAATACTTAGTGTCACCACCCCATTCCAACCTGTGGGTGTCGTTAGAGAAAATGTAAGAGAAAGAAAAGAGAAGGGAAACTTGAAACGAAACCGTGTCAACACATCTGCCCAACGTGGCGCAGTAGGCTAATTACCCTCCCTGTGACATGAAGAGGCCCAACTCAGCAGTGGGTTATTTATAGTGGGCTGAGTAGTGAGTATTTTCTGAGTATATTTAAACAGTAGGCTATACTGTACCACGATGGTCATTTGTTTTTCAGTTGTCTGTACATGATATGTTTCTTAGTAAATATGTCCCACAATGTCGCTACATACCGACATGCAGAAAGCACCATACGGAATGTGGTTATGCAATATCAAATGCAGAAGTTCATCCTTCCAATTTCTACACTGAATAAGATTTAGTTCCCTTTTTACCGCGATTCAGATTCTTGTTAGTTTCAAATATTGTGTGTAATTGTTTCTAATTATAAATTTGTTTTGACGGAACCCCAAAACCTGAGCCTCTTCTCTCTTAGCCACAATTTATAACTAAGTGGAGTTTTCATATTTGGGGTGGCAACTCTACCTGGGTGTTGAGTGCGTGCGATCGATCAAAATGTGTGCGTCGGCGCCGATAAATCGCGATAACTTAATAATATATTGAGTGTCATAATTAAAAAAAAGGTTTTTTAATATACAGATTTTCTCTTAAAGAAAGTGGAAATAAAACGATGTTCACAACAATCTGCGTTTAACTGCGTAATTAGAGTTTAGAGGTACGGAATAGAGTGTTAATTTGATTGTTCTAAATTATTAATATTACTTTACGATAAATAGTTCTTTACCTATCAATTATCATTGTTCTAGAAGCTGCGCTACCTGTAACCAGTGTTGCGGGGATTTGTATTATAAATATATTAATTCAAAGCTATCGTAAATATCTATCGTTAACATAAAAGCACTTACCCGACCCGGGAAACGATACGGGGGACCCTTCTTCCAGAGGCTTGCAACATATGGAACAACAAGGAGCCCGATAATACTAATATTTAACAAATACATTTAATCTACTAATATTTATAAACCAAATATATATATATTATATTTCTCTGTAAATGCCGATTTGAAAGAAACTACTTCCGAGTTACATCTCTTCTCTGTAGAGCAGCATTACAAACCGGTAGTAAAAAGTTTGTGACCTAACAAAAGAGCTAACGAAAGACCGCTGTCACCTTATAATATTAGTAACTAGCGACCCGCCCCGGCTTTGCACGGGTGCAATTATGACATATAAACCTTCCACTTGAATCACTTTATCTATAAAAAGAAACCGCTTCAAAATCCGTTGCGTAGTTTTGAAGAATTAAGCATACATAGGGACGGACAGACGACAGCGACTTTGTTTTATACTATGTAGTGATGTCTTAAATGCCAGAAAAAACGGATTGAAACTCACTAATGCATTAAAGTGACTTTCAACCCGATTCTTCTTCCATTGTAAGAAAATAATCATTTCCAAATCACCGTCTAAATATAAGTAGAATTACCACACAAATTGTCAAATCGTTACTTTTATCAATAACAAACATGACCATATTTCAAATGTACCATTACAAAAATAACTTTCTATAAACAATAGCTCACGTAAAGCTTGGACCACACTGGCGACTCGGCGACTGCACGGATGATGGATCGCACGATTGTCTAACAGGGCCTATCAATCATCGGACAAGTCTTCGAATGCACAGGGTATATGCTGTAATCAGTAAAACGACTTCGCTGTTTGCTGAAATGCTCACGCTCTTATAATCACGTGGTTTGGAGTACGTGAATCTGAACAAGGATTTGCAAACATCATTGGATGTGGTCTGCGCAAGACCGTGATTTGTGTCGTTCTATGTAGCCCTCCGTTAGCAGTTAATGTTGTGTGCTTGTAGTCGTTATAGAGATGTCTTTTTGACACAATTTTTTTGTGTGTACGGAGATGCAATAATACCAACATACCCGATTTAAGTTCTTAGTTAAATTCAGAATTTCAGACAGAAATTCAGACGAAGTTATCCTGATGCTCTAAATAAGCACAAAATAGAGCGATACTTCCATACTAGAAGTAGAGATTGAACATTCTATTTGAACACAGAACCTGTAGCGTACACAGTAGGCTAATTACCCTCCATGTAACTGGAGGAGACCCGACTCAACAGTGGATCATCTAAGGGATACGAAGAAGTAGGAGCTATTCCTGCATAGATTTTTTTCAAAATCAGATGTTTTCAGAACTGTTATTTATTTCCAATTTGATTTACTGTTGAGACAGTACGTATACTGTGTCTTGCCGAATGGTCGCCGACTGGTCGCCGGGCGATCATCACGCGGTGACGTCTTGATCGATCAAACCCCTTTTAACGGCTGTATTAAGATGCCATTTTGATCTTTTGGCACATATTTTAGTAGATTCGTTGATAAATGAAGGACCAGAATTTTGGGTCGTAGGTCTGTAGGTGAATGATTAAAAAGTTTCTTTATTGTCTTATTCTTTATTGACTGAAACATCATCAAACTCCTTACCAGTAATTTTACACTGTATTTTCCAGACGAGTCTCTCGCACTGTATATCGGTGCGCCACTAAGATATACAAGCTTATAGACCCAGGTGATATCCAGAAACAGAGAAGTTATCACGCTTCAACAAAATAGCTATTCCAGAATAATACCGAGAACTATTGATACAAAGGCAGCACTTGCAGCCCCTGGGACCAGCAATAACCAGAAGACTTAGTCTTATAACACGAATTTATGCAGAAGAATTTAAAGAAACATTATGTTAAATAAGCACTAAAACCCAACCGCAACTTGATGAAAGCTAATTATTAAGTGTTTAAACCAATGGTTTAGTAATTCTTGAACAATTTCTCAGGTTTGCGTGCACCCTACATCGGTATGCAAATCGCAACACATAAAACACAAAAATCAGATCTAACTCGCCTACCAATTTATTCTAACCTTTCAGCCTATTTGTCAATTACTTGACCCATCTGTTGCTCCCAATCCGGCTATTCTCAATTCGCGAGCTGAAAAATAAGAAATGTTTTTAAAGTGGGGCTATGTGTAAGATGCAAGCCTAACTATTTCTTTTCTTATTCTATCTTTATCATCATTATTATTGTAGACCATACGTGCGTATTTTGAATTATTGCGGTATCTGATCTTTTTAGATACGATGATTGGAACTGAACCAGTGTGTGCTGACTGATTTAGAATACATAATGTCACCACCCTATTTCATCCTGAGGTTGTCGTAGGAGCCGACAAAAGGAAATGATAAGGCCGAAACCAAGCCATTCCATGACCCATGTCACGGGCAAATCGGTACCTAAAGTACCGCAGTTGTAAAATATCTATCCTGAGCATATCAAAAATGTCTGAAACAGGACAAGACAAGTTAACCCTATCAGTTCGTCTGGCCATCTCGGCCCGGTCGCTTGTACCCGTCAACTGACGCTCGACCAATTACAAGTCGGCGCACGCGCACCGCTGACGCGAACAACGCACCGCGCGATACCATAAAGTCTCGTACCATTTATAGAAGTGAAATCAGCGTCGCTGAGATCGGCAGGCGTTCCAATTAATGCAGCCCCTGCATCAGATATCGGAACATCCACTAGTGCGAGGAAAAGTATTTTAGGAGCCATTTTCTTACTTGGTGCTCGAAAAATTATACTACTACCACTCAGCCCGTAAATGATCCACTGCTGAGTCGGGTTTCCCCCAACTACATGGAGGGTAATTAGCCTACTAATTGATCATGTGTCACGCTGGCCAGAAGGGCTGGTACAGGGCATCGTTTTATGCTTCCTTCTCTTGTGGCTTGGTTTTCGGCTTTTAGTCGGCTCTTACAACACCCTCAGGATGGAATAGGGTAACACTATGTATTCTAAATCCGTCACCACGCAGAACCTTTTATTATAAGTACAGACTATATGACCACGTGAAATCGAGGCAGTCCCCAGTTACTGAATGTAAGCTTCTTCAGTAATTAGGCAATCAGATGCATTTTTTATCCGTCTTCTTGTTTTAGGGCCACCCTTCTGATGGATATCATATTCATGTATATCATGTTTGAAGTTCATTTGTAAATTAGGTAATTGACAGTAAGCAACTCAGTTCCACAACATTGTAATTCGTTAATAAGTCGTGATTACATTTCAGAACATCAACTGCCACCGCTTCCATAAATGTTGCACTGCATTATACACCGGTATTCTCGTGAGTTAATAGCAGCACCACATAGTAGGAGGACTTCAGTGTATCCTGTAATTTAATGGCATACCCACCCGCAATGTAACGCAGCCCTCACCCGCCAGGGGGCATTAATAATTTTCTCTTAGTGCCCATTGTGCTCAATACCGGAGGGACACTCACGATCGCAGCCATCATCGGTGCCTATCGCCATCCCACTACACCCATGTACAGAGCCTCTAACTTAATATGTGCATCACGACGAACGCGTATATGGTGCGCACCACGCCCAGCCCCCGACGACCAATCCAATCGCGCATTTTAAATGCTCACCATTGTATGTATATCGGCTGGAATAAATTGAGTCCTTGATGCTCCTCATCGCGACTCCGTGACGTCTGCCCGCGATAATCCGCGGATCCGAAACCGCTTATCCCCGACACTCCTCCAAGATCCCCCGAGCCTACAAATCAATCGCACGCCCGCACTCCATAAATTAAGAGGAGAAACAATGACCCTAAATTATTGGGCCGTCTGTTTTATCGGGCGCCTCCGTATTGTTCGTTTTTTAAACGACTCCTTACACAAATGAGACTTGGCTCGGACTTATTAGGTTTCGGTATTTCGCTCGGGCGAGATCGACAGGGCCGATAGCGTTTGTGGGAACGCGTGGACTGACGACGCGCTCTGGTTAATTATTTGCTTCCTCGTGCGTTTGGGCCGAGACGAGATAGCCAGTGAAAGGGTTAAATTCTAAATTCGCCAAAGAAATAATTGCTTTATAAAGTATACTTTTCCAGATACCGTTGATCAGTTCTCAATGCCAAAGTGCTATTTTACTAGTCTAGCCTTAAACTTGAATCTAATAGAAGAGTATAGAATTATTTTTCTTTCAAATATACACATTCTACATATTCTAGACATGCATAATAAAACGGTAACAAAGTCACTCATCTAGACGTATAGGGGTAAAGGGATATTCTTGATTCATATGGGAGACAACTACTCGACCAAAAGCCATTGCAAACCCAGCCCTGATTTGCAACTACAATCAGACCGCGCAAGCTCACGGCCATCCTAATCTATTCCATCACCTGAGACGCCGCATTTTTCCCCCTAGCCGTTTACGTCCCACATTAACATAAAACACGCCGCGGCCTCGCCGGCCAACGCTTCCATATTTCTGCTACCGTCGCTGTCGTGACGGTTCGGGCCGGTATTGTGCGCGCCGATACAGATCTCGGGACGCATGCGCACGCTGCCACTGGATTTTAGAAGCTGTCCCTTAAATTCGCATTGCCGACTTAACGAGTCGTGCTGCGTATGCGACATGCGATAGGCTAGGTCTTTGCCTTTTTTGTGCGGCTGTTATTAAGCGCAGGCAAGGGTTATCAAGGATAAGGAGCACTGTTACACGGTCTTTTCTTTTTCCTGTAAATAACAATGTTGTAGGCTCTGGGTGTTTCGAAACTTGGTTGTGCCTATCGGAGCCAACCACAACATTTTTTAGATAAGACCCTTTTGATTTTTAGTGTCATTCATCGGAGTTAGGACGTCAGTCCACTTTAGTTCACTTCTGGAAATAGGCCTTCCCTAATGAGCGCACCTTCTCGCAAATCGTCGCCCCATATAGCAGAGGGATTACTTACATACATCTGCTGAATAGCAACTCAGCTCAAGTTTACTATTCATGCCGTATCAAGTTTTCCTTCACCTGCGCTTTGTTTTTCGGCCTTCTAATTTCCTTTCGACATCCTCACGATGCAATGAGGTGGTTGCATCATGTATTCAAGCACCACCATTACCATGGCAGAGACACGATATTGGTGTGTTAAATTATATCAATACAAAATAAGTTCATCGCATTTCCAATTTTAACTAGCCGGTGGAGCTGACATTATGTTGTTCATGCTGTTAATCTGCCATACTAAGATGCCCACAAAATAAATATTATTTTGCAAAATATCTTAAAACACCAAACAGCTCGAGACTGTCCAGTTCACTCCCAAATATCCAACGAGCATTAACCTTAAAACGCTCACGTAATTATAAAACGGGTTGAGATTGAAAACAAAAGGTATCAAAGCGACAACGACAACGCGTCGAGGTCTGGAGAACTCGAGAATGCATTTCTCGCGTCGGGACCACATTTTATCACCGACTAATGATCTCGAGAGCTGCGGTAATGAGAGCGAGCAGGGACCACCGCCCTCCTCACTACCAATAAAATATTTATGAAACCATCCCCGCAGTAATGGGTCGAGTCAACTTGCTGGTCCGAGCACTCCTTTTTACTTATCCCTACTAAGGGCGTGTTTAACGAACCTGGAATTGGCAATGTGCTAGCCGTGTGGTCACGGATTTGGAATGCACACTGTCCCCACCGCATTCCATTCTGATAGTTAGTGAGAGCCGACTAAAGGCAGTGATAACAGAAAAAATAGTCGAGGGAAGGGAAGCTTCATACGAAGCAAGTCAGGGAGACTTGCTTCGGCTAGCAGGACACAGCAGGCTAATGTCTCGCCGTACCTCTGGATGGCATCCGACAGCATCAGCTCTTAAAGGCTGAGATGATGATGAGGAGACCACTGGTTATTGTAAAGAGATAAAGAATAGAATACTCTTTACTGTACACCAATACTAAAAAAATAAATAAATAAATAAATATCATTGGACATTTCACACAACGCCATCTCGTCCCAAGCTAAGCAACTTAATGCTTGTGTTATGGTAACGAGATGGATGATAAACTACTTACATACATTTTTTTTTTGTAAATACATACATATTATAGATAGAAAACACCCAGACCCGGAACAAATACTTGTAGGTCGTACAAATATTTCTTCCGTGCGGGGATCGAACCCGCGACATGCAGCGCTGCAGTCGATCGCTCAACCACTGCGCTAACCGTGTCGTCAACATGGCAAGATAAATCCAAAAACGAAAACACTAATACATATATCTAATTCATAATCACAATTATCTTAGCAGTGATGATACGGGTCCATCATTCAACCTCGCACGTTTATTACCTTCAACAGAAAAATAAGTAAATGGACTTCAAGAAGACGTTGAAGGATAGTCTATAGAATATAGAATCTAATATATGGAAATTGAGCCCCTATTTTTATTCACTTGTTTATTTTATATTAGAAGAAAGAGTTTACAGTGGAATAACGTAGCAAATCAAAATTATTCATACCCGTCCCTGTCTATATTCGAAAAAATATCGGCACGCCTTGCACTTTGCAAGATCAAAGTGTATAATCTTGGTCAGCGTTTCTTCATGGTAATGAGAAAGCTATCTATTCAGCAACGCGCTAATCTCGCCGGAATATCACACACGTACATATAAGACGGCGCACTTGTCTGCGCTCGAGTGTCCTCGCTCGACGATATGGTAATGAAACCCGATCGAACATTCTCGAGTTAAGATGACTGTAATGTGCATCTAAATACCACGGAAAATAGTTGGCGGTCAGTGATATACGGTTATTATGTTTGCAGCGAACACAGATGTGAATTTACTTGACTTCTATAAAAGATACATATCTGTTAGAGGTTGATGGAGTTTTGGGCAGCGAGATGACTCGGAGACGTTGGTGAGAAGAAAAAAAAACCTGAAAGTTTGGAAAATATTCAGAACTCGCCCCATAAATGACCCGGTGCTGAGTCGTGTCTTCTCCAATTAGCGTATCGTGCAGCGCTGGGTTGGCACAGGGTTTCGTTTCAAGTTTTTTTCTTCTACGTCTGGACTTTGGGACTAAGCTGTTCTGTGTCAATATTCTATATACTTTATTTATGTTATTGTACATATATTATATAAAAAGAATGAGAAGCCCTCTTCTTGTATCTTGCCAGTTCTTCTCAGCAGTGATCGTGTTCCGAACTGGTGGTAGACGAGTCGCCCGTGCAAAGCGGGGCTGGGTTATACATATAAACATTCCCCTTGAATCACTCTATGTATTAAAAAAAACCGCTTCAAAATCCGTTGCGTAGTTTTAAAGATTTATGCATACATAGGGACGGACAGAAAAATGCGACTTTGTTTTATACTATGTAGTGATAGTGAAGATAAAGATATGATATGTTTAATGTTGACAATTTGTATGTGTCCCCTGTGACCAAAACAAAATAAATGATTTGAATTTACGGCTAGGTATTTTTATTATTTATTTCCTCTGTATGAAATAGGACGGTTACTCTATATATTTTAAATCCGTTACCACATTTATGGTATTGCTCCATGCTAATCAAAACCTAGGACAGATTAAATGATGTGACAAGTAATATCAAAATAAATTGGATAATGAAATAAAGACATCCTGGTTAATTGTTATTTTAATATTGCGTATTTACATATATTTTGCGTAAATCGTATTTATTTCTCGTCCGTTATCTAATCAACATGGGATTAGTGTCGATTATGGCCAAACAAGCTTGCCAATTTTTCTAACTGTGAGTCACAACTCTCATGCCGCTCGGTGCAGTCCAATCGCACTCGCGTTATGGTAATCGCATAGAATCCGAAATTGGACGCTGTGCGAAGTGACCGCTGAGTATTTTACACACTCCGTCTTTCGCATATTTACATATTGCATCTAAACTTCGCTTTAGATTTCAGAAAAAAATGTTGTGGACCGAATAAGATTCTTTGTAAAGCGCAATATTACAGAAGCTATACGCGCCTTTGGTACTTTGCATCGATATTGTTTTAATATTTTTTGTAAATACGTATTAATCCATTTCATTAAATTGTACCTACTATCTCATAGGTACCTACTTGCGAAATATCTGCTCTTTAGTTCGAAAATTTGGCTTTGGGCTTTGGTTATTGGTGTTCAATATTGGAGCTAACAAATGTGTGCTACAAGTTATTATTTAATGAACAAATATTATGAAATTTTTGACACATTTAACATATCAGATATACAATCAGATTTATATAAGTGATAGAATTTATTATTACCTATACTTATCGTTAGGAATTGCTAAAAGTCCAGTAACGATGAGTTTGAATTTTATTAGATATCAAAAGTAATTATATAAACCCCTATATGTACGTTGCAACACTAGTATATAAAGCATTAACATAGATTTTTTTATGATATGTTAAATTATATTAAGGCAGTGAATCCTCATCCAGATTTTCGGATTCGGTTCATAAGATTTCCTTGACAATTGATAAAACACCTACCTGCATAACTCTGCCTTTTGCCAAATTCATTCAGATAGGGTATTCATCATTATCATCAGCCCACATTAGTCCACCGATGGGCTTAGGCCTCCCCTAAAGAGCGCCATAGCGCCCCGTCTTCAGCTTGACGCATCCAGCTGCTGCCCGCTACCTTTACTCTTTATAGGGTATTACCCTTACTCAATTTAGGTTATTACCAGTATTTCCAGCAACTGACATCTGACCTCCTAGACTTATCTAGTATGAAACTGGAATTTGACCCGCAGTCAGTTTTCGACGGCATGAATTGGTTGCCATAGATGTTCGAATGATAGATGGAACCAACGGCTGTAAACTTCCCTCGGAATTAAGAGAACGTCAGGTGTGATTGACACTCACAATAACCAGCTGAGGTAATAAACCTGCAGATCAATTGCTTACATCAGATAATATTACCTAATATTTAAAATGGTAAATCATTGATATAACTATGTCTTATGTGAATCTTTAACTGTAACATAAAAATTTTGGTGTAAGGATACGTGTGTAGTACTAGCCCTTCACCCTTTAAGGCTTGGATCACATCGGCCCCTAGCATCACGAAATCATTTTTCATAATTGCGATCGGACGATCAATCTTGCGTCGTCGACGGAAGCCACTCCACCTCGCCCTGCCCGCCTTAGATTTGTGTGTATTATTGTTGTTTATTCTTGACTGATAGACCGTCGGCTACTTGACCTACTTGCTTTATCGTTTTGCCGACACGCGATTAGCCGCTAACATTAAAATGTACGTTTAGCTGTGCCCTATGATGGATTCTTTTGGTACACGACACGTGTCGGGTGAGTGCGTGTACGGTGATTAGCGTGCTCGATGTACTTGATGATAGCGTTTATTTATTGCCAGTTGACTTCTTAATTCATATTAATTATTATACTAGCCTCTTCCGAAATTCATATAAAACTAACCCGATTACTATTACACGCAGAATAGGTCGTTTTAATTATCAGCAATTATTACGCATGAAGGTTTAACAGTCGTAACTCATCAGGCGAACACATGCATTAAAAGACCCATTCAGTCAATCGCATAAAACAAAGCACATATATTCAGAAGACAAAGTCTTAACAGAATATATCAACTCTCGGTAAAGCCTTCGAATTCCATCCAAAGAAAATATCGCACCCGAATTCCGACGACCGTTGACGGGGCAAATGGAAAAAAAAGCGCGAAAACGTCGCATACCCTAAGACCACGCCCACGTGCGCTCGCGCAAAGCGAGCGACAGGTGAATGCGACGCGAGCGCAGCTGCCGCGTCGGACGCGCTGATTTGCTGTTTCCTTTTTCGTGCCTGGAATATGTTTAATAAAATATTGATATACAATGGGCAGTGACCGGTGACATCGCGCGATTTCAGCAGAAACCTCATTGTAACTTGGACAGTAACTTTTTATGTTTTGCATTAACAGTTTTTGATATTTCGTGTTAAATAGCGATTGAATTTTTTACGTCGACGCAAGTGAAAGGCAATGTCAAGAAGGTGGCAACTTAATGTTCTTCGATGCTTTCATATTTACACAATGAGTGAGCATTGAGCATGTGAATGAGTTTAACGATAAGTGTTTAGTCGACTATAAAAAAAATGTTTCTTTTATTCATCATTATCTTGGTCATCGACCTTGTTTACTAATTTTATTCTTACTCAATAAAAGGTGATAGTTCATTAAAATACTATATAACATTTTGCATCTTAGATTGTCCACGTAACTAGAGACCATGTAATGGTAAGCCCTAGCCTTATTGCTAATTATACCAGTAACTCACAACCTAGTGAGTCACGAAAGAAAAAGCGAAAACAAAACGCGATATATCAAGTTACGCACTTATCTACATACGAATATGGGTCTGTAAGTGTACAGTAAGAGAAAGACATAAAACAATGAACAATGGGAGCATAAATCAGTATAATTAGTTTTGCTTGAACGGAGAAGAGTCATTGGTCAAAACGCAGAGAGCCCCGCCCACAACCGATGCAGCGTGCGCTCGCGACGTTAGACTGCTGTTCAATTGGATCAAATGTAGCATCAACAACGAGAGGAAATAACCTGTACCGCAACTCTGGTGAAAATCTATTATAACTAATCTTGATTTCTGATGTATTATTTGCGCTGTACATTAACATATTAATTCATAAAAAAATATAAATTGCATACTTCCTTAAAACTCGAACTTTATTAATGGAAAACCATTTTCATATTATTCATTAAAGTTATTAGATAAAGTAACTTTGACTGAGATATTTACCAACACGTGCTTCAATATTGTAGTAAAAATCCAAAATACCAAGACTTTATTTTGTCAACTAATTTATCATTCAGTACAAAGATAGATGGACAATAGCGTAGTGAATGTTTGAAAGTCATGTTAAGATAATATTAATTCTGATTATTCTGATAGCCATCAACGCGACAAATGTTGTTATCAAAACGGATTTAACAGAAGAACGTGTTTCATACTACATACTACTACTCAGTCCATAAATGACCCACCGCTGAGTCGGGCCTCCCGCCATCACAGAGAGGGGAGTTTCCCTTCTTTCGCGCCTAGGTGATCTGCCATTTACGTTCCTTTACGACACCCTCAGGTTGTTATGGATTGGTGACATTACATTTCCTAAATCCATCACTACACGGAACCCTCAACTTATATTTCTCAGCAATTCATTATGTTCCCAACGTTTCTTTTAAAAATATTATCGCATACTAATCCGCAATATGACTTTTGTTTTCGAGCCCACATTAATACGATATTTGTAATAAGTATTTTAAAAATATCATTAATTCAAATTCGGATTTGTATAAGAAGTCAAACTTTCTAATACATTATTATGATCAACACGATTATGATAACTTTAGAAGGCATCTAATCGGTGGCACAGGTTAAATTTGAATAGTGGCACTTCACTTTGGTATTGGCTATATGCGCCATATTTTGAAACTTCGTGAAAACAGGTTGTTTGGCTACTACTACTGGGGCCATATACGACCCACTGTTGAGTCAGTCTTCCTCTACTTACATGGATATTTGTAAGCCTACTTGCCTTCTCTTCGGCATTGTCATTTCTCTTCGTCGGCTCTTACAACACCCTCAGGATGCTGTTGCAACACACACGAACAACTTGCAGTTTTTACGAACCGATGGTGGCACACAATTGAAAATTAAATATTTCAGGATTAATAGTTTAAAAAGTCATGTACTCTCACGTCCTCACGTCTCACCCATACTAGTGAGTCACCTAATAGTGAGTCGGGACTCCTCCAAATTTGTGTAGAGAATCAGCCTACTGTGCCACGCTGGTAAGGCGGCAAGGCGGTTAGCACAGGGTTTGTATTAAAGTTTCCTTCTCTTACGGTCGACTGGGCCAATTAAATTTAAATTCGAGCAGTTAAATGAATACTTACAACAAACTGCGGAATCATGAAAATTTAAACATTTTTGGTGGATACTAAATAGCGATTCAACGATTGAAAGTTTGGAACTTTCGTATATTAATTACATTATATCATTTTATTAATTATATTGTCACCAAGCTACTGTTTTCTAGTAATTAAAATGATAATTTCAAACTAATGAGGTTGATTTCACAATAAAGACTGTGTGATATATGTAGTGACTATGATGTTTGGTTCGAAATTTTTTCTAAGCCTCAATCTATAAATCTTACCTAAGACTATCAATATTGACTTACTATCTTTATTTCTGAATTTGCCGAAGCTGAGGCATGATTGCATTTTTTTTTCGTTGGAGATCCTCGTGCTTACCCGGCCGTTGGGGACTGGACGGGTTTTGTGAGACTCCGGGGCGCGTGGAAATGGCAAATTGCGCCCCGACCTACCCATTATAACCGATGGAGATTCTCGACTGCCCAAACCAGGGCCACGAGACTAACTCACAATGGAGGAGCATGCTCCGCGACCCCTACGAGAGGCATGAGTTCTACATAGGGCATAGTTAACCGTAGATAACCACCACAAGTGACGAAGAAAGGAATTTCGCGCGCTAACCAAAGAGAACCACTGGCACGGGGCCGTTTTATGAACTATAAAGATAATTAAAATGAGAGTATAAAAAGATAGTAATGTAGAGGTCATTCGTTGTTATTCATTGATAGTTTTTCTTTTATATACTAAACAGTTTTGTACATGAATTAAACGAAGGTTAATATTTCTATAAACATAAACCTTATTCAATGAAAACTAATTTAAATAATCTACACTACACTTGGATACAATTAATTACTTTCGCCCAAAAGCCTTATCAACCCTAAAACACCGTTCCTAAAATGTCAAACAAAAAATATCCACTCGGTTTCCTGTACCCATCTGTTAGCGAACATTAGTACAAATGGACCGAAGATTCGTAGCTAATGAAAATGATGTCTGGACATCTCGGCGTTGACAAATACGGATCGCGTCGGCCCGATGGTGCCCCGGTCGGATTTTTCACACGTACCCCGATAATCCGGAGCGTAGGGGTCGAAATGGCCATGTTGGCGCCAATGTTTGATTCAAACAATGGTATTATAAAAGTAAATAATCATTATAAGGGAACTAGCGGACATTAAGATCCCACATTTATAATAAATTGCAACAGAAAAAGGCGTAGCAGAGAAAATTATGTTGAACTTATGATTTCATTATCATAAATCAATGGTTTTCGGATTGAAAATACAAATTTGTATTATTAAATGCACTATTCGGTTAACACCACTGTGTCTTTTTAAATCGTAATCACACTAATTAGTAAACACTTCTAATTTATATTGATTTTCATTGAGATTTTTACAGAAACAAGAAACAAATTTATTTTAGACTAGTGGCCCGTCCCGGCTTCGCCCGTGCAAAGCGGGGGTGAGTTATACATATAAACCTTCCCCTTGAATCACTCTATCTATTAAAAAAAACCGCTTCAAAATCCGTTGCGTAGTTTTAAAGATTTATGCATACATAGGGACGGACAGAAGAATGCGACTTTGTTTTATACTATGTAGTGATAGTGAAGATTTCGAAGTGTGCGGTCTTTTCGACCCCAATATTTGTTCAAATGTTGGTGTCAGATCGAATATTTTTAAGGGTTATCTTCTGTCAGTGCGAAGTGGAGATTGATGCTTACCTGTTGAGTGGGATGAAAGGTCAATGAATCACAATTTATGCAATGTAATACATGTTTTATTCATTGCGAAATGATATGGAATGTTCTTAGATCTCGGCCCGCAAATGTCCAAGACTAAATCAACATACCATTAAGCCAGAATGGCTACACCAGTTAGGTCGCTTATACAATTACTGTGGTAATGGATATAGAATACACAGTGTCATCGCCCCGTTCCATCCTGAGGGCGTCATAAGAGCCGTCTAAAGAAAATGACAAGGCCGTAAATCTAGCTGCAAGGGAAGGATAACTTGATACGACATCCTGTGCCAACCCGTCTGGCTAGCGTACTCACAAACGCTGTAAAGTATAGAAAATGGCACATTTTTCGATTTCTTTTATTATATAGGTAGTTTTAATGTAAAACTCCGAAAATAATGTTTCAATTCAAACGAAAAATCATCACAATTATAATATCTCTATTGGCCATTAATTGTGATTTATACGTCAAGTTGTTAACTATCTCTGATTTATCTATCGCCTTGCTAAATATCAGACAACAAAAAATAGTCACGATGTACCTCTGACAAAGTGCTTTTGTCAATACATTATAGCGACCGGTTTGCATGTAATTAACATTTATGTGGGTAATTCTTTTTTGTTTATCCTGGTCATGATAACATTTTATTCTTGCTGATTCTCTGAGTTACTCTATATTTGATATTTTTATTCTGCATTCAAATCTATACTCTATACTAATATAAAGCTGCAGAGTTTGTTTGCTTGTTTGTTTGAACGCGCTAATCTCAGGAACTACTAGTCTGATTTCAAAAATCTTTCAGTGTTAGATAGTCCATTTATCGAGGAAGGTTATAGGCTATATTTTATTTTCAAAAGAATTAGGGATCCGTATGAAAATTGCGATTTTGTAAACCAAGGTGTAAAATCGAAAACCTATTTATGCGTGCGCTGCAAAAACTATTGGCAATAGAACAAAATGATGTACTACGGGTTTGTAGGTCTTATAAAGATCTACAAAAAAGTCATATCTCACACTTATCCAACTATCATAATTTAGTCACAATAACCGATTTTATGTTCATAAAAAATATGCACGGGTTCGAAGACCACGCGGGCGGAGCCGCGCGCTAAAGCTAGTAAAGGTCTGGGCAAACAGCGGACGGGGCGGGACGGCGACGCGACGCTGGCGGGACGTGAAGAGTTGTAATGTATTAGTTAATGTAGAATAGATCACACAGAGCCGTCGCGCTCGGCGCGAGAGTAGCGGTCGCGTCGACCTTAAAGAATATACAGTATGTATCAGAACGTAAATATGAATGACTTATTCTTGGAAAGATTCCGTAGTTATAGAATGTACTCTACTATTACTCAGACCCTAAATGACTCACTGCTGAGTCGAACCCCCACCCATTACATGGAAGGTAATTAGCCTACTGTGCCAGGCCTGGCCAGAAGGGTTGGCACAAGGTTTCGATCACGTTTTCCTTCTCTTGCGGCTAAGTTAACCTTGTGATTTACTTTTATCAGCTCACGACACGGATACACAAATTAACATACAGTTTTCACGCCACTGGCAATGTGTAACGACTGCCATTATCGGCAGCCTGGATGGCTGGCTTTACATCCCCTCTGAGGCATGGAGGTGGTCATCTGCTACAAACACACAATAAACAGGATGGACACACACGTGTAGCAGGGGTTTACTTAGAACAACCTGCATATCGATAGCCTGACGGACAGTCCGCTCTCTTAATTAATTGTAATATCTGGCCAGTGACGAAAGGAAACGTCATTTAAAAGTAATTGCTAACCTGTCGTCACCATGGTTCCGCTTAGCGTGGTTACACTTACAATAGATTAATTTCATCATCATCATCATCAACCCACATTAGTCCACTGCTGGACATAGGCCACCCCTGAAGAGCGCCATAGCGGCCTGTGTTATACTTGACGCATCCAGCTGCTGCCCGCAACCTTTCGCAGATCGTCTACACTACGCTTCACGATTCGCGGTCTCTCCACAACCCAGCGGTTGTCTCTTCTACAGATATGACCTGCCACTTCAGTCTGCTAATTCTCTATCATGATAACATTTTATAAAAAATATGTACCTCGCCCACCCACATAGACTAGTGATGTCCTTCGATAAATAAATGGATATGAAACCCAGTATTGGTCGCCAGACCAATCAATCAATGACATTGTTTTGATTGATGTGAGACGACAGTGGATCCACGACCTCGATACACTGTTCTTCGATATAGCAAAAAATGTTCTAGATATTTCCATAGAACAAATTTTATTTAACGGCTCGTGTTGTGATATGGTTGGAATATATGTCCGTGTGGTGACGGATTTAGAATACACAAGGTCACCAACCCATCCCATCCTGAGGGTGTCGTAACGCAAGTGGCAGATCTCCTAGCCGCAAGAGAAGGAGAACTTGAAACAAACCCTGTGCCAACCCGCCTTGCCAGCGTGACACAGTAGGCTTATTTCCCTCCATGAATTTGGAGGAGGCCCGATTCAGCAGTGGGTCATTTATGGGCTGAAACGTCGGCCAAAGCATTTCTTTTGTTATTATTTCAGCCAAAAGGCACTACTGGTGACCTTAACCAGATAGTTGGTTGACCATGTGGGAAGCCCTACCAGCATTCTAACATACCCTTATATCTCTGCAACAAAAGAAACTAAATATGTATTAATTTTGTCGTAAAAAAATTACCTCGATCATATTGGACCCGACTCAGTGGTGGGTCATTTATTTATTTTTATGATCTACCTAGTATTAACCTTACGCAATGTCCGCATTATCCAATCGTACCTAAACATCATTAAAACTATCTTTAAGCTGAATACATTTCATATCTGATCACCCTTATCGTGTTGGGTAGTAACAAATTCGCTCCAATCAACACTATAGTTTGCTGTTAAGTCAATAAATTATAAGGGGCAATACATCATCAGTGAACAAAATAAAACTCTGCAACTGTACAGTATACAACACTGAAAAAATACAGTGTAAATTACTTAATAACTTATAAGATTGTCTCCATCAGGAAGGACGTATGCATGTCAGCATATAGTTTATTAAAAATGATGTACGAGTATAAACTAGTGTAAGATTCAAGTGTTTCTTCAGACATATTCTATATCTGGCATTTTATAAAATGAAATGTAAGGCTAATTTGTGTATTTTTTTAAGTAATGATGGACTTTGTAAAAATGTATTACTTAACTAGTATCATCAAGTTAGCAGAAAAATCAAATCAATAAATCAAAATAAAATGATCATATACAAAAAAAACTCTTTCCGAATTTCTCACTTGTGGATCAGTTTTGGACTGAAATATCCACGTCTTTTTAGGAGACTAATAGTGTAGGGATGTCTAGTTTTAGACAAAAAGTTATTTACTCATTGTCTCAGTACATATGGGATGTTTCCCAAGGTTCTCACTAATATTATGTCGCTTTGTACACTTACAATACTTCCATCGTCTAATGGCGTACTGCACAGAGTTATCGCTGAGCTTCACACGAAAAAAGCAAGCACAACCCACAAGCTCTGTCAAACAACATGATGGATCCCAGATCCCGTCGAACTCAGCGACCAATCAATCAACGACATCTGTTGATTGATGCAGGCGACACTCGATTCACGAAGGTATTAATTCAAGTTGTATTGACAGTGATCGATTTGACCGTGATATTTAGGTGTTCAGCTAATTATATCGGAGGTCACATAAATTTGGATTAAGGTTACGATTAAGCAGATGATCTAGGACGACCTTTTATTGATACTAGTAACAGTGGTATTGCATGTGAAATGATCGTGAAACCTAACATCGTTGATAATTTTTACCAGTTCAACCCTATATCGTGGGTAACGCCGAGCGCGTAGTGACGGTTACAAATGGTAACTTGTTGCGTTAAACTCCGTGTTCCGAATGTAGGTACAGTCGAGCTCGCAAGTGTTCACTCGTTATCATACATGTTTATTAATGGCTCCATGAATGGGGTTCCATGGCGTTTAACGGTACAAAAAATGTGTAGGTGTGTAGAAAAAGTGTTGGCACAATACGATAGCTGCTTGATTTGGGAGACATTGCTTACCTATAAATTATTAAATTAACAAAGATATTTTCTAAACTATATTTGTAACCCCCGACGCAAAAAGAGGGGGAAGATTTTTTCTAAACTATTCTCTAAACAGATGCTTATGAATGATTATCACCTTGAATAGATTTTTTTTAGATCACTTCAGTTTATTTTTGTTGTTCTGGTGTTTTTTAACTTACCTACTTAAGTCTCTTGGGGACACTATCTCCTCATATTGGGATCCTGGAATAATGTAATCTTAAACTAAACCTTTTTACAAAACACAGATACACTGAGTCCTCAGAAAATCGCTGAATTAATAAAGCTTTTTTTTAAAGTAGTAAATGGTACCAATACTATAGTATTATCGCTCAAGCATCTGATGTCACATCAATGACGCTTCACGATGCTAGGGATGTCATATCCAAGTCGTGGCAACAAGATATATAGCTTGTCATGTCTAGTGCAGTATCAGTGGTTCCAACTGCGTGAATGACAACCATATCAAATTTAAGCATACTGATGTTTCATCGTCCCATTATTTCACAACTGCTGGGTTTATGTCTCAATCAAGCTGAATAACAGAAAGTTTGCTGGCTGGTAACAAAAAACCACAAGGTAACAAAAATAAATAATGCTTCTATTTTTGTAATAAGACCCACCAACTCATTCTAGATGGTTATGTAATTCTAAAGAGTGGCTACTGACAAGAAATTAATTGTTCGCCAACATTGAATAAAGTCAGAACTCAACAAGATTTGCGTACATCTCTTGGCCAACGTGATACCAAAAAAGCACTAACAAAATTGCCAATCAATCGATTGGAGAAGACGGGTTTATAATTGGAGTGTTCTATACACAAGATTCTGAGACAAATTCGACAAACATCGCCACAGGCCCAATTAGGATGTGTCCACGATTTATGGACGTCAATACTTGTGCGTGCGCGCCGGAGATTTATCTTGAGACTCGTGCGCGGGCGCAGGTGACAGATCTCGATCGATTGGAAGCTTTTTAAACAGACAAAGATATATCAATACTATTATTATTTTCTTCGAAGTGCTTTTGCGATTTACAGTTCCAAATACGACGGGGTTGCTTTGAAAAGATATCTATTATATTTTTCCTTGGTGAGAAGTCCGGGGCTAATTACCATATGTCCACGCCCTGGAGTACTACATACCCCAGCTATTTCCCAACGCCTGGTAATCTATGAGAAATTCTAAAGAAAAAAAAGGACTAACTAGCACTATAGAAGGACAAACTAAAACTAAACTAAAACAAGGATAAACTAGCATATATATAGAAGGTTTCATTTGTAACCGACAATAAGAAAAAATTAAGTAAGAAAATTTAGCTTTTGCTAGACCCCAGTGCAAAATGGTGATATTGATTATTCTAGCGGTGATTATTTCCATATATTTTTATTCATTCAAAGACAAAGCAAAATAAACTAAGGCTAACTTTGTTCGGATGCAGTATAACTTAGGCACAATACTTGCTCGCAATAATTTAAAAAGTGGCGTACATAAATTTATTGCATTACTTGATAATGTTATTGATACAAATCCGCGGCTCATCGCCACAACAGTAAAGTACACGAAAGGCAAATAAAACAGCCCTTTATCGGCAAAGCTCAACAAACACCTACCGTTGATATTGCGAAACGCGTTATCAGAAGCCAATGACTTTAGAAAGGTACAGATACCTGTACGTTAATGCGCAAATCATAGCATTCTCTTTCTCTTGCTTCGATAAATGTAAATGATATAATGCTGATTAGTTGATTGCAGAAACCCCCGGAATTTTATTAATCAATACTTATCATTGATGCATTACTTTTACTTTGATAAATGTAATAGCCGTGAAGTTAAAATATTTAGTCACAATGTTATTATTAACGATTATATGTGTCGTGTTTTTACAAATCTTATGTCTCACCCTTTCTTTAAATATCGCTTTACTGTAAAGTTTAAGCACATTTACTTTCTTACCATGTTATAAGGTAAATTCTCGGTTTATTTTTACTAGCCGAAACATGGCTAATGAATGAGGCTTGATTTGGAATTGACTATGCTTTTTGGTATCTAAGCAAGTAGGTCAGGTAAGCAAAGATATACAAAAATTAAATGGAAAAAATATATTTCCACTTACATATTATGTTATCTGTTAATATTTCACTAAGGATGTCTTTATGATGAAAAATGTCAATGTACACCCGTAATACCTCCATCTGCCAGTATGATGGATCACGTGATAAAATTGAACGATTATTGTAAAGATAAGGTGTGATTAGCTTTGGTGCTGGAAGCACGTGGGTCAGACCTTGGTTTCATGGACACGATGAGTTTACCCAACTTACAGTTTTTCTGGTAAGGAAAGAAATTTCTTAGAGTGAATACAATCTTTACGTGTGCCTAAGGCCTATAATTGAACATCACTACATAGTATAAAACAAAGTCGCTGTCGTCTGTCCGTCCCTATGTATGTTTAAAACTTGAAAACTACGCAACGGATTTTGAAGCGGTTTTCTTTAATAGATAGAGTGATTCAAGAGGAAGGTTTATATGTATAATACATGCACCCGTGCGAAGCCGGCGCGGGTCGCTAGTTATAATATAAGAATCTCTATGATCTGAACGACAGGTGCTCGACTCTATATGCATTGAAGCTCCTCCCATTACAGCGAGACATAAATTGTCATATCCCCGTACTTTGGTAAAATTTTTGTACTAGGTGGATTTAAGTTTGGGTAATATGTCTTGACTGTAGGTATATCTCCTTTCGAGTTACAAAGAAACAACGCATATTCCTATTGCTAATCAACACAGCGATAACCAACAAAGATTTTAATTTCCTTTAAATAAAGAACAGTTTCGCAGTGAAAGGCCCGCCATTGTCCCATTTCGTTATTTATCTATTCGATCAAGATCCATGGCTTTTATTAAGAGCCGATCGGTGCAGTCAACGTTGTCGTCTGACCAACAATGAGTTGTAATCGATAATCGAATATTATATCGATTTCACGGAGGTTTTTGGTGAAATTGACCTATTGTTTCGTTACGGTTTGATTTAGAGAAACGAGGGAACAGTGAATTCTATTGTTAGGGCCATTTCTACTGTGACAAATCGACGTGAAAGATGATGTCGTGTGCATTCATAAATCGAATGAGTACGATTTAAGTGAATCGCTTCGTAATTTAAATACGTCGATGTTTTATTTTAAAACTAGTGGCCCGCCCCGGCTTCGCACGTGCAAAGCGGGGGTTGGTTATACTTAAAAATCCTTCCCCTTGAATCACTCTATCTATTAAAAAAACCGCTTCGAAATCCGTTGCGTAGTTTTAAAGATTTATGCATACATAGGGACGGACAGAAGAATGCGACTTTGTTTTATACTATGTAGTGATTGCACAGTTTCAGTTAGTTCAATTTTAAGTTACAGTGACTTAAACCTTTATAAAGCCCTGGAGCAGTTATACTTATTAGAATTACTATCAGTAAGAACTAGTAATCAGGCTTTTATATTTGAAAAATACTACATAATTTTTCTCGTGAAAATTAAGACTCAAACCATACTGGGTTTCCGGCACCGACTTTAATTATTATTCCATAATTCGGATACACAGTAAATCCCCAACCCAAATCATCCTGTGGGTGTCGTAGGAGGCGATTAAGAAACGCAACAGGCGGAGACTTGCGGCTAGGTGATCCCTAGCCGCAAGTGAAGGAATACTTCATACAAACCCTGTGCCAATCCGTCTTGCCAGCGTGACATTTCCCTCTATGACTTTGGAGGAGGCACGACATAAATGACCGAGTTGGTCAATTGTGGGCTGATGATGATAATTACATGATTTTTACGGTTTTTATTGCAGTAACTAAATCAGATTTAAAATTTTTTTAAAAATTATAAAGTTCGTCTTAGCGGAATTTATAACGTAACTACAAAAAATAATCACAATTTCATTCCATGTTATTTCCACAGTCAAAAAGCCTGACGCGCCCTATCGTTTGATTTCGTGTAGGCCCCAAAAGCGTTTAGCCCTCTATTGATTAAAATTCTCATATAGCGTCACAATCATAAACAGTGAACGCTCGCGGCCAATTATTTCCTTTGATCACTAACTAGTGACGTCATTAAGTCGAGGCAACATTACAAATTGTTCGTACACCGTATTGAAAAAAGCATTTGGATGAAAAAGAAGGAAAATTTGGTGACGGATTTGGTATTCATAGTGTCACCATTCGATTCCATCCTGGGGGTGATGTAAGAGCCGACTAAATGTTATGACAAGGCCGTTAACCTACCCACAAGAGAATGGCAACTTGATACGAAACCCATTGCCAACCCATCTGGCGAGTATGGCATATTAAGCAAATTACTCTCCATGTAACTGGAGGAGTGTTGACGGATTTTGAAAACATAGAGTCATCACTCCATCCTGAGGGTATCGTAAGAGTCGATAAAAGGAAAAACAAGTCGGAAATCCTAGCTGCAAGAGAAGGAAACCTTGAAACGAAACCCTGTGCCAGCCGGTCTGGCCAGAGTGGCACAGTAGGCTAATTACCCTCCATGTATTTGGAGGAGGCCTGACTCAGCAGTGGGTCATTTATGGGCTGAGAAGTAGAAGTAGTAAGAAAATCTACTCGGTCAAAATACAAAATAAAATTTGGTTTAATGTCTCTTTGTTCTTAGATGAGATTATGATTTTATTTAATCTTAGTCGGATTGAGCCATGGATTGAATTACCGTGTGGGTGCACAGTTATTTGACGTTTTACCTATTTTGAACTTTATTATTATGTCAGTAGCGTTAAAAATCACAAATTTCTGCTCAAGCCCCTCCAGGTGGTAAACGGATACCGTCACCTATGATCATCTGTACCACTGAAATCCTGTGAAAGCATGACGATAGCATCAAAGGGAATGTGAAATATTTCAGCTGCCAACCCCTTTGACCCTAGGCTTGCGTGATGGAAAGCAACGACAGGGTCTAAGATGGAGCAGGCAATTCCAGGAAAAAAAATGTCTGGCACCTGCTCTCACATACACCCGACGAAACACAGTAAAAACTGCATGGCGCCGGACCATAAGATCCTACCACCAAGCATGCTGGGTTTTGTTGACTTTAACAACGACTTTTTTTTTGTTGATTTCCCAGCTTGCGGTTGGGTTACCCGTCTGCCTAACCCGTCTGGCAAGCGTGACATAGTAGACTCCACATGTTATTGGAGGAGACCCGCCTCAGCAAGCGAGTGGGGATCTGTTATTACCTCTCTCAATGTGTCGGTTAATTCATATTCAAAGTACAACAGCACTGCCTCAATCCGATTCCCAAATTTCCGAATGAGCACATCCCTATGCACAAATGCACCGATCGCCGGCGGCGTTTCGTCCGCACCGCATCTTTGCCGTCCGGTCCCGGATTGACACGTTGCGTTTTAATCAATTAACAGAAAACGCGCTTCACGGCCCAGTGGACAGTGAAATAAGCCAACTGGCCGGGCCACCGGGCCACAAATTCGGTGCAGACACTCCGGTTTCAAATTCGCGATTTTGTTTTTCCGTTTTTCGAACGATATCGCCATAATCGGAGCGAAAGCTTTTTTGTGATACGCTCAAGTGGTCTCGGGCTTGTTTAGTGATTAGATTAAATTACGGCGTTCTGTTGAAGTTGATAGTTCGTAGCATTTTATATGTTCACTTCTTACAATTGATATTCGATTTGGGCTTATTATATGGTGTCCGTGTGGTGACGGATTTAGAATACATAGTGTCACCACCCCATTCCACCCTAAGAGCGAAAGAGCCGATAAAAGGAAATGTGATATGATATGCAACCCTTTTTTTTTACGTCGGAGATCCTCATAGTTACCCGGCCGTTGGGAAATGGCCGGGGTATGTGGGACTCCGAGGCGCGTATAGATGGTAAATTGCGCCCCGACCTACCCACTAAAACCGACGGCGATCCTTAACTGCCCAAGCCAGGGCCACGGGGTTCACTCCCATTGCAGAATGATATGCAACCCTGTGCCTATGTCTTACGATAGTCGCACAGTAGGCTAATTACCCTCCATGTAACTGGAGGAAGCCCGACTCAACAGTGGGTTACCTATGGGCTGAATAGTAGTAGTTACGATTTAATATTCTTATTCTCTGTTATTTTATGATCCCATAAATTAACTACTACTGAGTTTGACCTCCTTCAAATTAGCCTGTTGGACACATGGTTTATATCTAGTATTCCTTCTTTTGCGTCTAGGTTATCTGCCTCGTGCGACACCATCAAGAGGGTATGTGTTGGTCACATTTTGTATTCTTAAAGCGTCACCACATGGTTCGTCGTGCCTCGGTCACTTGATTACTATTTCCCAGAGATTTCACCTTTATCCGTGTTTTCCTGAAATTCTGCATTCTATCACGCCCCAGGTTTGCGGTAAGCTAATTATATGACTCAGCATTCAATTTTTAAATTGCGATAGCAATCGTTAACCGGCTTATCGCCTCGAAATATGTCACATGATAATATTTTAACTAAACAATCCATGTGTGACTAATAAGTAACTATAGAACTAATCAATCAGTATTCGATCAAGCCAATGCTTGCGCAAATACACCGACTACAGTGCAAGTATAAACAGTAACAACATATCGTATGGACGTTGAAACTTGAAAACCATACAATTATAATTATTGAAAGGCACATCAACAGTATTTGTTTCTATAATGTTTAATTCCCTCAGCCATGTAGCCATGTATGGGGTTAAAATCCCAAACTGGAGACTACGCATAATTAAAGTCAACGGATATATATCCCCCTAGGAATCAAAACTTCTTACGGGTTTTAGTGTCTAATCTTATGTCGTATGCGGGACATGTTGATTTATTCAGAAGAGTATGTATGTGTGTGCGTGTTTGTGTGTGTGTAGCAGTTCAAAAGGGTCAAATTGGCATAACATCACGACAGCTAGTGACTAAAATTTTCAAATTGTGTTAGTTGATAAGAACGCGTCATAATTAAGATTTTAAAATCTGTATGAATATTTTTATACTACCGTATTGTGTTATCTTATCTTGTTATCACTAACAGCTTTGTAAAGTTTATTTGATGTGATATGTTTTGTATCGTAGTCACCGGAGATATTAAGTTAATGTACTTAGGACGCTACACTCTTAATATTTACATATTCATGTCATTTCATTCTGTCCTAGCGCCATCCTGTTGAGATTTTAAGCTGGCTATTTTTCAACTTGTGTTCATGTAAGACTGTTCATCTCATCTTCACCTTTTACATTCTACTACACTCAGTAGTGTACGTCAGTGGGCGATTAGATAATGGTCCCACGTGATACCTAGTTTTATACTGCTTATTCTATCAAGATACTGTGCGCGTCCTCATTATTATTTGTACTTTTCCTTATATTGTCGTACCTTTATCAATTGATATCGATATAGCTTAAAGATGATGAACGATCACAATATAGCGATACTTAGGTATTTATCTACGCCGTAAAATCAACTTTAATACGATTTCACCGTATCATGATTAATTTGTTTTCTTGATTTTAATGTAACATGTACTATGTTGGAAATTATCGTGTTGAAATTAAATTTATGATCATACCTATTGAGTTTCTTTTTGATAATTTTAGCGGGTAAATGATTGGTCGCATACGCAACTTATTACTAACTAAACTAATCTGTCTGACTTGTTTTTACCACCATTATTGTAACTCTTTTATAAAAAAGAGCAACCAGGGAGTTTATTTCCGGTCTTTTCATGTGGAGTGGCATTCTGAACCGGAGGTAAAAACTAAAAGTTTTTTTTTTTTTTAAACTTCTGTTATAATTAACTATTTGATAGATTTTGCCAGAATTTATTCTAATAAAAACATTTTGATTTTGTTGTTCTGGATAAAATGTGTACTTTTCACATATTGACATTAATATCAATAAGCCATATTTGCGTGGAGATAAAGAATGCACAATGCACTGTACGTGTCAAAGACTAAAGATGAAGACCACATAGCCTTAAGAGATGGAACGCCGATGAAACTCGTCTACACAGCGTTATGTACCGTACTACAGTACGTCGTTTTTCTCTAAATATAATTTGAGGAGGTCTGATGAAGTGGTGGGTAATTTATTGCCAGAGGTGATAAAAAAGTTGATTTGGCATTATGTATACAGTTGTATACATTATAGAGCCACAATGTATTTCTGCATCACCCTAAGATAGACTGGCAGAAGATGCCTAAGGCATAAGTCTGCTTTTGTACAAAATGTTATGTATGTGCTAAAATAATAAATTATGTAATAGAGGAGATCGTAGCCTAGCAAACAACGCGAACGCAATTGATCTGCCGGATAAGCGACGTTCAACTCTGGTTGGTTGGTGGTTAATTGTGTTTCCATCATTTCATCGCAGATGTTTCATTCTACCATCTGTGACAGTTGTTACACGTACGTTAAACTGACTGCTGTTCTAACTCATTCCCCGGGTATCCCACCAACTGGGTATTGAAGCCCATACCGCAATCATTGTAAATTCTGTTAGTTAGCCAAATCAGGTTAGACCCCAATGAAATGAGTGAAAAAGTGTGAATACATCGATACTAAGTCCACATTCTCTATTGTCCACAGAAGAAGCCAACAGTCCTGAGAGCGGAGTGAAGGAGCGTAGTGACAGGGGGGAGAGGCAGGCGACAGAGGGGGCTGAGGCATCGCGCTCCGTGTCCCCAGCGTCCCGCACCTCCCCCGCACCCGATGAACGAGATGACATCGAACACAGCATACCAGCGACCCTGATACAGGACCCGAATGTGGAGAGGTAGGCACTAAGATTCCTGTAAATAAAAACCTAAAAAACTTTACTAACTAAATAAATGTCATTTTTACACGAGTCAACTAGACGTGAAATCATTTGGAGCAGTAAATTATCAGTAGGGCATTTAGTGATTGTTTATTTTGAATGTGGTGGTGATTCTTAGTAGGCAGTATTTTATTCTCAACTTCGGATACAATATTCACGCATTGAACTTTTGGTGTTTATTACCTTTTTCAATGTTCAAGTCTTATATCAGTCAGCTTATTTAAGTCTTCCTCACTGGCAGCAAGCAGGACATTCGTTTAAATCCACGGCACCCGTTCTCCTAGGTGGTCCCAGTCATCAATCCACGTCGTCCACCGTAATGATCCCATTGTTTCCATTAACTGACAACTGGTCACTGACGCTTTTACAAACTCAAGCTTTGTTGTTGAACACATTCCTAGTGTTACTTCTATAGAGCTCAACTGCTCAATTATGACAATACTCGTAATATTCTTTGACTATAAGTCAAAGTATAAGTTAAAAAATAGAAAATGTCTTAAATTTTAAATCGTATTTAAATTTTACTTTCTACATCTACTGTGTAAGTCATCATTAATCCTGAGTAATAATGATGCTTCTTTAATACCAAGTGAATACTGCAACTCATTGCCATTTACACAACATTTGCATCACATCTAAGATTTGTTCTAAACACGTTAAAAATGCTTTCGAGATAATAGATTCAAGCAGATATCACATAGCTCTTTCACTAGTAAAAGTAATTATCATGAATGTCTTTTGTACAATGTCAAATTTTGACTAAAGGTATATCAAATGAATTCAAAAAAGGATATATTACATAACATACTAACGATGAATGTTTCAAAGCAGATGTGTATTCAACACACAAGACAGTAAATCACTGAAGAACAATGATTTCACAAGCAGGCTAACAAATAACAGAGCGATGGAAGAATACTTTAAGACGTCAGATTGCTGAACTAATAATGAAAATTATAAGACACCTCTCGATTTAATGTTGATTAATGTTGTTACTTTACGAATATTTAATCAGATCATGAGCGAATCGAATCTACATGATGACTCAGGTGTTCGTTTTCATTGAATCGATTACCATCAAAAGAATATTAAATTAAATCCATTGACGTAATTTCCCATCAAATTATTCAATGATTGTAAACGGGTGAACGTCAGCTATATCATTTTATGTTTGCTAAAATATCATTGACTACTTTTATTGTATGTCCATCTTTGGTATTCGATTTTATTAAAATACCATTATGAGTTGTTTTCTAAATATTATTATTTACTTTTTTATATCTATATTTTCCATTCTTCTGACACGTCCATAAAACCATTTTGTGGAGGCGTAGCCTTGTTTACAACACCCACTTATATGAAGATAAAATGAATGAAGGCACAGTTATCCACAACTCAATCGTGTACTATCACTATCACTACATAGTATAAAACAAAGTCGCATTCTTCTGTCCGTCCCTATGTATGCATAAATCTTTAAAACTACGCAACGGATTGTGAAGCGGTTTTTTTTAATAGATAGAGTGATTCAATGGGAAGGTTTATATGTATAACCCACCCCCGCTTTGCACGGGCGAAGCCGGGGCGGGCCACTAGTATTATATATAGTTCTTTCAAATTTGTAAATAAATATAAATATATAAATATCCTTGGACATTTCACACAACGCCATCTCGTCCCAAGCTAAGCAACTTAATGCCTGTGTTATGGTAACGAGATGGTTGATAAACTACATATACATTTTTTTTTTGTAAATACATACATATTATAGATAGAAATGACACCCAGACTCCGAGCCAGTGCCTCTGGTTTAGACAAAGACACTTGCCCGACCCGGGAATCGAACCCGGGACCCGTTAATCCAAAGGCGGCACGTCTAACCACTAGACCAACGAGAAATGCATCAACTGCTTGTATATCAAGCAGTATTGTATAAAAATTATCTATATAATATATCATAAGAAACGCCTATAAAATATTTTTAAATAAATAAATATGTCGAATCGCTAGAACTGATCAAAGTTGTAGAATGGTAATTAAACAATTTAAATTTAAACAACAACAAATGTTTAGTTGTTATTTTTAAACTTTCGCCATTTGAACACATAATTAAAAACATCCATATTACATAAACAGTCATAAAGTTCAGCTTAGTTTTTCTCTTTTTTAGTTAGAGATTATCTTGAATCCGCCTTTGAATCAATGGGTCCTAGGTTCGATTCCAGGGTCGGGCAAGTGTCTTTGTCTAAACCAGAGGAACTCGCTTGAAGTCTGGGTGTCATTTGTGTTCGTGAATTACATGTTTGTAAACTGCCCCCGCGATACATGTTAAACCTAGTGCAGGTGTTTCGTATTAATATTTTTAAGTTTAAATAATTTAAAGAAATTAAGTCTATAGTCTTAGTTTTGGATAGGTATGATGATTTTATTCGACTCGTAATAAACTCCACCACAGATTCATGATATTTCTTGGCTTTTCTATCGTTATTTCTTAAGTTACGACACTGCCATCACGAGCTGGTGACCAAAATTTCAAGAATAGGAAGTTGCTTTTTTAATTAACACTACACACAATCTTGTTTAAACACACACAATGTCGAACTCTTCGCTTTTTCTTGCACCTTAAATACAAATTATAATGTATAAATGATAAATAACGTTCGTAAGCACAAAAAGTCACATGAACACCTAATAACTATTTAATTCAGTTATCGGAGTAACAAATCAAGATAGTGATGACATTTATAATGATTTCTGACTTGCGTCACTTAGGTACTAAGCAATAAACTTGTAGTAATAAATAGTAGATATAAACATAGTAATCCGTCATGTGGATTGTATTTCATGTACTTGCGTAAGAACTTCGGCAGGTATAGATAATGAATATTGCTGTATAACTGTTGGCTTTCATACGATATTTACCCATCGCGGATAGACACGTAAAATATTATTAGTATTCTAAGGTCCTTTAAGTCTTATTGTTAAATTGAAATGCTCTATATGGCGTAAAATTTGTCCGTGTAGTAACGGACCTAGTGTGTAACCTACATAGTGGTACATAGAATCACCACCGCAAACCTATCCGCAAGGGAAGGAGAACTTGATACCAAACACTGTGGCCTGCCTGGCCAGCATCGCACAGTAGGCTAGCTACCCTCCATATCAGTAAAAAAGGCCCAACTCAGCAGTGGGTCATTTATGTACTAGTTGAAGCGGTTAGCCAGTTAAGAGCATATTAAAAATTAAATATTTATTCACGATTCCATTAATAAAATCGTCTTGTTTTAATAGTTACCTAACACATTTACGAATACACGAAGTTAAATTCTTAAAATTCTCCAATACAGATTAATGAATATTTAATAATTTTATGTAATAAAGATAAAATTATAACCAGAAAAATTAATACTTATTTGAATGATATGGCTGAGAATAAAGTGATTAAATCAAAGACTATGACTTTGAAAACCATTTAACAATTTATTACAAAAACGAAAGATCTTTACTAGGATACGTAGCATTAACATGTTAATTGAATTAGAAATCTTTTATTTCAAATTGTTATCTCTCTCGCAGCTGACAGGTATGACTACGATTACCAAACACACAAAACAAAAGTAAATGAAAGAAATCTTAAATTTGAACCGTATCGTTTAATGAATACGGCGATTTAGCTTTATGGAAAGTTAAAGAATTATATTTGTTGTTTCCGACTTGGCAGTTCCATCAATGTCAATTAGTTGCAGTGAAGAGCCGTCATCAATCATAACATTCTCAGGCTCCGCAGGTTTACCTTCAAGGTCTTATTGTTTAGACTTTTAGATCTAATGATTGATTTTGTGACCGACATTTTTATATTTAATTATAGGTCGTTGATTTACATTAACGCTTAATTCATGCAAAGGTACTTTTATGTATTCCAAAAATAGCTGAATATTATATGTTAGATAGATAGATCATTGTTTTTATTTTTTTAGTCACAAAACCATACTTTGAAGCAGTGCAAGTAGGTACGCATATATTACTTAATTTCAGTTAATTCCAATTATTATTAATTTCGCATAAATAAATATGAAACCTATTTTTTCATGTAGTAGTAGATAGATGTAACAGTGAGTAATCTAATAAGGATTAATTAAATTTAGTCTTCTTATAGACACTCGTAGCATCTATCTATAAACGGGCAGCATCAACTATTCTGTATATTTCAATATTCTTAAAACTGTCATCACAGAATCCGGTGTGTTCGACTATCATTTTCCTGCTTGCTTGTTTTAATGTTATACCTTTGTTAAGTACGTTTACACGTCGTCGTTACGACATACGCAAGTTTTATTGCTTTACAGTCATCTGTAGTAGTTATAAAATTTGCTGTGTTACTGCAAAATTATTCAGATAACGTCAGGTGTCCCCCATACGTTGGCCCGCAGTGTGTTCAGGTTCAATTGCCGTCCTAGTTACTGCCTACCACAATACCAATGTACTTGTCAACCCACTTCATAAAGGAGGAGATATACCTAACTCTGTAATTTGTAAACTGATTCGAAATCGTTTTTATTGGAATTCGTTTCACATTGAACACTCCTATAGTATCTTTCGAAATGGGTTCAGATAGCAAGAAACTTAAAACAAGTGTTTAACAAAGATTTGCCAGCAGGCCAAATTGATATTACTTCGGCGAGTTAGTTATTCGAATCCTTTATTAACCCCCGACGCCAAAAGAAGGGTGTTATAAGTTTGACGTGTCTGTCTGTCTGTCTCTGGCACCGTAGCTCGCGAACGGATAAAGCGATTTCAATATAGTTTTTTTTGTATGAAAGGTGAGTTACGGGCGAGTGTTCTTAGATATATGTTTGATGAAAATCGGTTGAACCATTTAAAAGTTATGAGGGGTGAAAGTGGGGAAGAATAACCGAATGTCTGCAAATATAATCGAGTGGGGTCTCAAATGAAAACGCATCACGTGCAATTTAACAAAATCTACATTATAATTAGTGTGTACCTATAAAAAGTATAAAATAAAAATTAAATTGAAAATTAAAAAAAAACCCCGACACAATTACCTTTAAAAAGTAAAAAATAAATACATCGCGTTGGGGGACCAGGGATCAGGTAATAAATAAGTGGGAGCGCTCCCCCAACGCGATGTATTTATTTTATACTTTTTAAAGGTAATTGTGTCGGGTTTTTTTTTTTAATTTTTAATTTTTACTACTATTGAGCCCATAGTTGAATAAAGTAAAGAAGGAAATTCCTTTGAGTAGCGCACACTGTCGTACTAATTTTAGATAGGGCCGTATGACAGTGACAGTTGTCAGTGTTGTCACATAAATACTTGTGATTGATTGACCCGCAGCCGCACTAATGTTTCTAAAAGCAATAAACAGCTGTGCGATTCTTTAGTAAAACCCCATTAAACTTCTGTGTACCGAGGCGAGTTTCTGTCAAATCATTATAACAGTGCATTAGATTCAAATCATCGATAATATTTTAGATCCCGATGGTTTGTTGATAAAACTAAATAGAGTTCGCGTTGTTAAGTTAACAGAAACACGAAGAAGGTAAGAAAGATCGCATGAACAAAAATAAAAAAGTTGGAAGTTTTATTTATTTCGATGACGTCTTGATGGCAGTTTACTTATATTTTGAACTTATCATTCAACCGAAGCCCAACCGTAGCCGCCGGTTTATTTTGTGAAATAAAATAAACACGAAGAAAATATTTCCCCTTTGTCAAAGAGGGAAATCTGTTCGTGATACGCGTAAATCTGTCCTCGTCCCCTGTCTGTCCGTGAGTTGTTAAAAGGACTCGTCTCAGCGTTTTGTTAACGCACCATTTCCTTGTCATCGCCGTCAACCCCGCTCGGGTAATCTTCTAAGCTTAGTGACTTATAACTGAGGTCAGTTGTAGAGTATGTTCAAGTCTAAATATTCGTCAACAACAGGCTTGTTAAAAAGTGATTGCGCTTATTGGTCATCAAGGCAGTTCCGTATATTTTTCATTGGTGTTACGACTCCGTGAGTCAGCTATGCGGAGTAGCTTGGCCGTGTCAGTCGCCTGTCATCGGAACGATCGCCCGTCACTGCACGTCCACCTCGCGCATCGCACGCACGCTTGCATTACGCAGCGCCACCCCTCGAAGCGGAATACCGATAGCTATCTCTGTCTTTCTCGTCGCAAAGTTTGTTGGGACAGCGTCTGTCTCTTTCTCGGGGAAGGCGTGCGGGGTGGGGGCGCTGCAGGCGGGTCGTAAATCACGCGGCATCTCATTCCACGCGGGAACGCCGCCGCCGCCGCAGGCACCGCGCATTTCTATTCCGACCGCCGGCATCGCGGTGCGTCTTTCGCGACGTGTTTACCTTTGCAACTGATGGGCATCCAGTTATCGCCTTGTATCTAAGTGTTATCAATGTAATTGTGTTGTATTGATGGATCTGAAAGGTTTTCGGCGTCACGATTTTGGAATATATTGAAATATCGTCGAGAATGATTGTCGAGCCCGACCACGTGAGGTAGGTTTTATATTTGTTCAAGTGTAATAATAATGTTTGGGAAAAAATTATCGGCTTTAAGATTTTTTATGCTTTCAGAATTACGATTTTTGGTTGTATACTTGTTATTTCGGGGTCTTTCAAAAGGATTTTATACGGGAAAGGATAAATAAATACTTGTTTGTTTCATGTTGATTCATAAGTCTAATATTGATAGTCAAATAGTCTGAAATTTGTTACACAGACATAGATCATTTACTAATTAAGTTCTCCTGATCGTAATCAAGTGTTATTACAAGTTATCTTATGAAGTTTCTAACATATTATAAGGGTTGGCGTAAATTTTACTTTATATTTCCATAATATGTAGTCGTTTAAAATGTTTGTTTCTGAACATTTAATTTATTCTGCGGAACTAAAATAAAAATGATTTTTATGAATTGGTCAAATAATAGGATCATCAGATCAGATCTTTCACTGTTTTTATATAAACTAGCTCTCATTTCCATTTCAATAAACTTACCTGTCTCGTAAATTACTAAAGAAGTGGTGCTATCAGCTATTGTGTTTCTCGAGTACAGCAAACTATTAGTACAATATTTTCTATTTATTAATTTTGTTCGGAACTATTTAAATCTATTTAAATTGCAATAAATGTTGCTTGTTACATTATATTTACTTCGAAAATAAAATACATTAAAGTTATTGTCTATAAAACCTTCACCTGCTTGAACCTAATCAACTACTGACTATTTGAAAGCATTCGTAAGAATTTATTCGAATAAAAAACATTTTGATTTTTGATTTTTGACAAATTTTATCGTTGCAATGTTTTTCGTCTGACAATAATTTAAAAATGTAATGATCAGATTTGTCTTTATATGATTAATCATTGTTTTGTTCGACTACTATCTGCGCAAGTATAATATCCAATGAGCCATAAAGTTTTGTATCGATATTAGTTCAACAAAATAAATTCGTATATTTGCATTAAGGAACCAGTCATTGAATTTATTGGCTGCATACAAAAAAAGCTTGTATTCGATATTTAAATTTGACCGGTTTGAGAATACGACTCATAGACCTAGAGGCAACGTTGATGTTGATGACGTTTATGTTGATCACACGTTTCAACTTTTTGTCCGCAGGGAGAGCCCGAGATGTCTATCTCGGGAGTCATCCGGTGCGCCGCGATGTCCCTCCAATGACTCGGTGTACTCAAGCCGGAGTGGGGTGGGGCTGCCCTTGCCAGCGGCACTGACAGCTGCTCTGCCGGCTGCACTCCTGCCCCCACACTCTGCCGCAGTTGCCGCTTACCTTGGAGCTGCTGCTGCTGCCGCGGCTCAGCAACGCCTGCTTATGTCCTGCCAGGAAGACTTGACAGACTCTGAACGTGCCGACGCTGTACTTGACTTTAGTACAAAACGTAGTGAGTCTCCCCAGGACGACGAGGATGGCGATGATGCCGTCAATCTCAGTAAGAATGAAAATGGCCCATTGGACCTGTCTGTTGGAACGAGAAAACGTGGACCAGGGGATTCTCCATCCCCGGTTCCATCCAGAAAGAATTCAAGGCCAGCGGAATTTAAGCCAAACCCGTCTCCCTGGTCGACTCCGGTAGCGCCCCACTTGCCTTACTTTGCGGCGGCCGTAGCCGCGGCAAGCTTGTCACCTAAAGGAGGCGTCCCAGCGGATTGGAACGGTAAACTAAAACATGGAGCACCTACACCGAGTGATGCGACCAAAGCTCTTGAAAAAATGAGCGAATTGAGCAGGTTAGGAGGTGAAGAGCTATTTCGCTCGGTTCAAAGCGCCGCTCTTGGTGCCGGTTTAGCTCCAAATGCAGCTGCTCGACATTCAGCTTGGCAATCACATTGGCTCAATAAAGGTGCCGATCAAACAAAGGATGTTCTTAAATGTGTCTGGTGTAAGAAAAGTTTCAATTCACTCGCAGATCTTACAGTACATATGAAAGAGGCAAAGCACTGCGGCGTAAACGTACCAGTCCCACCGACAACCGGTGGACCCTTACCACCCTCTTTACAGCCACCATCTAGCTCACCATCGACTCCATCCCATAATTCATCATCCTCTAGCAGTTCGTCTAAGCCGAGCCAAAATGATTTAAACATGCTTATTAAAGAAAACATGCCGATACCAAGAAAATTAGTCCGTGGTCAGGATGTATGGCTTGGAAAAGGGGCTGAGCAAACCAGACAGATTTTGAAATGTATGTGGTGTGCTGAAAGCTTTCGGTCACTCGCAGAGATGACAAGCCACATGCAACGAACACAACACTACACAAACATCATATCACAAGAGCAGATCATTTCTTGGAAATCCTCCGACGAGGGTGGCAAGGGCTCAAATTCGAGTACACCAGGCCCTAACAATGCTGCTCCTCCGCCGACGGGAACTAGTAGTCATGTAAGCGCTGTATTAACTTGTAAAGTATGTGACCAAGCATTTAGTTCATTGAAAGAACTCAGTAATCACATGGTTAAAAATTCACACTACAAAGAACATATTATGCGATCAATTACTGAGAGTGGGGGTAGGAGACGTCAAACACGCGAAAAACGAAAGAAATCACTGCCAGTTAGGAAACTTCTCGAATTAGAAAGAGCACAGCATGAATTTAAAAATGGGGAAGGAAATGGAGTACCGATGGGCAAACCCATTAGGGATTTTGGCGCGGGTAGCCGAATCACATGTGAAAAATGCGGCGACAAAATAGAGACCGCCGTATTTGTAGAACATATAAGACAATGTATAGGGGCGCCGATGTCAAATAATCAAAGGAACTTTTTAAAGAGTGCCCTCCTATCTAATAATATTATCCCGCCAGACGTGCCCGGGCACATCACTCCCACCGGTCGTGACGGTCGCAAGAGCATTAATGAAGAGCTCCCCTCCCCAGGTTCCACCCATCACCGCTCACCTTCTTCCGTGAACGATTCCTCCCCGAGTTCCAAAGACCCAAACGCGAGCAACGATAAAAGCTCGTCACCTTCGGTACTCAATGCCATAGAACAATTGATAGAGAAAAGTTTTGACACGCGATCTCGGCATACCGTCCCGGGTATGCCGGGTGGAGCATCTCACGCACCAATAGGTTCTAGTATCCTAAAGAGATTAGGCATAGATGAGAGCGTAGACTATACAAAACCACTAGTAGACCCGCAAACTATGAACATGCTAAGAAACTATCACCACCAACAAGGTTATGGGCGTCGCGAACGCAGCGGTAGCGAATCTAGTTCGATGTCTGAAAGGGGTGGCAGCAGAGTAGAGTCTTTGACTCCCGATAGGAAATTAGACTCGTACCACATGACTCCGCGCACCACACCCGACACCCGCGGTTCTCAAACCCCGGCGTCTGAGGACCGCCCCGGTGAAGTTCGGATAAAACGGGAGGTAGATGAAGATGACCGTGAGAACGGCGTAGACCTAAGTAGCCAGCCGGTGCGGGTTAAGACTGAGGTAGAAGATGAAGAGGATCCTCCTCGGCCAAGTAGTACCGCTGAGGAGGATGTTAAGCCGGTTGTAGCCAAGCGCGAGAGTGAAGGGCCGAGTCCAGCAGCTAGTCCACGTAGTCCAGCTAGCGATCGATCGGGAAATACTCCCGTTGCTGATAGGAAACCCGCTTCTAGTTTAGGCGCCCTCTCTTCCATGTTTGATAATCTTGCTGGTGGTGGGTCCACCAATGAGCCTAGCTCGTCCCGCCGTGGAGGCAGCCACCCTCTGGCTGCCTTACAAAAGCTTTGTGATAAGACAGAGTCAAATCCCTCCCGCGCCCCCGCACCGGCGCCTTCCCCAGCCGGTCCTCCGAGCATTCTCACTTTCAGTTGGGCTTGCAATGACGCTGTCGTTACTGATTCTATAATGAAGTGCGCTCTCTGCGACACTCCGTTCATATCCAAGGGCGCATATCGGCACCATCTGTCGAAGATGCATTTTGTGAAAGACGGAGCTCTCCCCGAGCCAGTGCCCCTAAAAGCGCCCACGGGCCCACCTTCCCCAAGCGCTCATAAGAGCGGTGGCTCCAACGCCGCGTCTCCGCAGGACCCTCGCAGTCCCTCCCAGTCCTTCGACGAGAGCCCGCACTCCAAGTTCCTGAAGTATACGGAACTGGCGAAGCAGCTCTCCAGCAAGTACGTGTAGGCTTTAGGGTCCCCCGGCCATCAGTTGTGATGATACCATATCCCGCTACGTTAAACCTTGCTAGGGTTAGGTCGCCGCCGCGACGCTAAGTATTTCGAAACTCTTTGCCAATTTAAATATTTAGGTAATTACTGTTAGAAATCACCGCACCGTTCGGTTTAGTGTAATTAAACGATAGCGACTTAAGTATACGCCAAACGTCTTACGTTCGTTTTAGATGTTAAGAGAATATTTTCAAAATATTGCCTTTAGGTGAACGGTTGTTGCGTGGGTTCGCGCCCGCCGCTTTCTTCCACACTACGTTGTAATTCCATTTCGATAATTGTAAATATAAGTCACGTTAAGTCATAAAGGATACGATTCGATCTCTTTGTAAATGTATATTTTTTTTGCTAATTATTAAAAGTGTCGAAATTAATTTACGTTGATCGCAATTCGCCTTTCGCATGTGATTCGTGCGCCGCTGCAGCAGGCGCGTAGGGCCGTTGACTTTCAGTATTGAAAAAAATTCGTTGCAATATATTTTTTCTCGTGTTACTTAATTTTTATGTACATCGGACTTAGGATTAGTGCGGTTAGTTTATGTATATTTTGATGAAAATTTCCTTGTTTTTTTATTTGTGAACGTAGATCCGTCGACGCGTATAATCTCGGAGATTCAATCTCATTCGATTTTGGTTCGTATTGTACATACAATTCGACATAGAATGCAATATAACAATCTCCTTAGTGTAAATTTTGCTCTAGGTACGCTCTCAACGCGAGGAAGCTATTTATTATTTAGTATTAAGATTATGATAGGTAAACTACATCTGTGAATTATTGTAAACCAGTATACCAGCTCATTGCATAATCGGTTGTACCCTCAACCTATATTTAAAAGTTATACTATACATTTTTCTTTGAAAGGAATGATTACAATCGTATACGTTTGAGATATATCTGTGGATATATCTTACTTGTAACGACAGTTATACGATGTTTAAATACGGCAAAAGTGAAGAGCCTCTTTTATATTTAATAAAAAATATTGAGAACTTTCTATTGTAAGTGTCAGACGATATGAACAATGTAAGCTGAATATTCGCAACAGTGTCCCGCAAATGCATTTTGCCTAAAGTATACGAGTTACTGGTATAATATACAAATTTAATTTAGATTTTCTTTTTCGATACTGTACAAACTTCTTGATGTTTCGAATATTCAGCAAAATAATCACGAAGTCGAAATTTTAAAATGTATTTAATAAAAATTATCATTTTAACGATAATAATGAAACATACAAATAATATGTATACGCTAGCTCCGATGAGAGACTTTTGCTCATTCTTAAGAAATAAAGTAAAAAAATGGTGTTGAAATATTGATTTTACCAAATTTAATAATCTTATTTAATATTTTATGTTGTATTTCAAAATGCAATTAAAAGCTCAAAGAAATATATATGTTACATACTTTAAAATGTTTATTTTATTTATTTGAACCTTTTTCTAAAACATTTCTATACACACACACACACGCAAGACCTAAACTAACTTGCTCTTTCCTATTGCCGTGTCTTTCCGACATGATGCTTAAGGTCTGGGCAAACAGCGGACGGGGCGCGACGGCGACGCGACGCTGGCGGGACGTGAAGAGTTGTAATGTACTAGTTAATGTAGAATATGTCACATAGAGCCGTCCGCTCTGTGTCATATTCTACATTAGATTACATTGACGCGTCCCGCCAGCGTCGCGTCGCCGTCCCGCCCCGTCCGCTGTTTGCCCAGACCTTTAAATGTACTTGCATTAATCTACTAAACGGATTTAGAATACATAGTGCGTTACCACATTCCGTCCTAACGATGTCGTAAAAGCCGACAGAAGGAAACGACACGTTCGAAATCCTACCCACAAGAGAAGGAAAAGTTGTTACAAAACCCTGAGCCAAGCTGCCTGGCCAGCATAGTACAGTAGGATAATTGCATGTAGGTAACAGGGGAGGCCCGACCCAGCAGTGGATCATTTATGGGCTGCGTAGTAGTAGTACAAGTAGAGCTATTAAAATTGGCAATCAATAGCACGTCGATAGCCGATTTTCACAATTAGTAAGTTTAGGATCCTGGATCTATGTGAATATATCACAATGAGATGAGATAAATTAATATTCTAGATACATACAAATATTACAAGTTCGATTCTGAAGTCGTGTTAGCCTGGATACTTTAGGTCTAACCGAATAATGAGCTTCAATGACTTTTGTAAGTGTCCCTCGTGACCCAAACAAAATAAATGATTCGAATTTGAGCTCTTGCAATAGAGGAACAAATAGGAGGAACTTAAAAACTGGGAATAAATTACAAACAACAAGTGTCTATCTTCAATGGAATGGATTTGCATCATTATAAGTTTGTATCTCATCTGATGAGGTAGAATACTGTATGACGCAGATAAGAGAATGCTAAAATTAGTATATAAACCGTACTAATTTTAGCATTCTCTTATCTGCGTCATACAGTATTCTACCTCATCAGATGAGATACAAACTTATAATGATGCAAATCCATTCCATTGAAGATAGACACTTGTTGTTTGTAATTTATTCCCAGTTTTTAAGTTCCTCCTATTTGTTCCTCTATTGCAAGAGCTCAAATTCGAATCATTTATTTTGTTTGGGTCACGAGGGACACTTACAAAAGTCATTGAAGCTCATTATTCGGTTAGACCTAAAGTATCCAGGCTAACACGACTTCAGAATCGAACTTGTAATATTTGTATGTATCTAGAATATTAATTTATCTCATCTCATTGTGATATATTCACATAGATCCAGGATCCTAAACTTACTAATTGTGAAAATCGGCTATCGACGTGCTATTGATTGCCAATTTTAATAGCTCTACTTGATCAACCCACGAAGGTACTAACTCTCATCAGCCCAGTCTAGTCAGTTTTTGGACCAAGGTAGGGGAATTTGATGAACTCTAGATAGCCGTCTTCAGCCTGACGATGCCGCATCCAGTTGCAATCTTTTGCAGATGGTCGCTTTACAAACATGAACATTAACGAAGTAAGAAAATAAGAAATTTGGTATCTGACATTTACAGGTATTGCTATTATTTCAAATATTATAGAAATCAGGATTGCGATGCAATGACGATCATGTTCAATAACATGTAAGTAGATGAAGTATCTTCTCAATTGTAATGTATCTAGGGACCATTCTTCAATATGATTAATTTATAAGGGCCTGACACGTACGACGCATTTCAGGTAGATCGATTACTAAATATTTATTGTTACACTTTGGCGAGAATGAATTTAAAAGATAGGGAGATAACTAATTTGAAATTGATATTACATTATTCTAAGGCGCCTATTCAAACAACTCTACTCACTTCTTGAACAACAGTTTTGAAGTGTGATCACATATTTCATAACTAACTACACACACTACCCGTGGCTTCGCTCGCGTGAACGTGATTGTCGTGTCCGTGTCTATAACTGTATTTTGCGTAATTGAGTAACAACAATTTAAACTAGCCTTTTTATCTGAATCCATAGTAGAACCTAGAAATGGTTATTTAATGACTTTTATCCAATCAGCTGAAAAAGAAACCTAAAATATTCCTGTACTAATCTAAATCTGTATGAAACTGGATACGAAACCTTGTGCTAACCAGTCTGGGCAGCGTAGTTTATTAAGCTAGTTGCCCTCTATGTGATTGGAAGAGTATTCTGTAGTGGTAGTAGTATTCTGTCCCGGTGGTGTATCTACTAGGCAACTAAAACTAAAAATCTAACCACGAAGAAGGAAACTACGTTTATAATTCTGATTTCCCCCTCTGGTTAGCGTAGATCTCGGCGATGTCTCATTTTGCATTTAAATTTTAAGTGGATATATTTCAAATCATTATCGACCACAGCCTTAACTAATCGCCCCAAAAGCCAATTAATTACCAATAAGCCACAACTTAAATCTGTCCCTCGCTGGAATCACTCGGCGCGACGTCTTAACTCCTCGAGACCTCATCTTTGTCAACCTAATGACGTCATCCGTCCGTTTACACACCTCCCGTACCACGAAGCTGAAAACCTGAAAACCAATGTAAGTAGCGATGTCCATGGATGGTTCGGGTGAGCGTGAACGAAAAAATGCTTGATGGAGAACAGCAATGTATAAGGTTTAGTGCGTAATGGTCGAAAGTTTAGGGCTGATGGCGGCTGTCAATCAAAAGTTTGAAGGAGTCGCTACAGGTAATGATTATATACGAGGTAATGACATATATACGCTGTGATTTTCGGTACCCTATATCTGATTAATATTTTAACAAGGGATTTTTTTATAGTGAGCTGTTCACAATTGGGCTTACGTATTCTGTAAAAGGGGTAAACTTTATTGTATAATTATATTCTCATCACACTGGTGCATAATGACTTTTTAACCCCAGTTACATTCAGCAAAACAGTACATTCAGTAAAACAAGCAGTATTTTAACAAATTTAACAACCTTTGTAGTTTGTTCAAAGGTCGAAGTCGAATTGATATAACATTAATGTCGATTTGTCACTTAGATCATAATTATCGCATATAATGGAAATTAATCATTCGCACACTAGATAATCCACTATCAAATAAGGAATTTATCAATCGGTTATCGATTTATGTTCAGTGCTTGTGTTGTTATAGCCACTATGAATTGGGCTGTAGGTTCATTTCATATATACATAGAAAAAAAGAAACATATTTAATTTTATTTTACTGTTATCCTGGCTATATTCTTAGAAATGTTTCTTATTTGCTCGAGTTTGGACGTGTGGTGCCATCTGTTGGTCTGACGTCGAAACTCGACATGTGGTTAATTTGTATGTTACATTACAGTATCAGTGAACGATTGAAACAAATTACTATTACCATGCCACAATATCTATTGGTTAAATTGCCAATAAATTAGACTTGCAATAGGTAATTTATTTTTATGTCCTTACAATTATTTTACTCGCATACGCAATTTGGCACTGGTTTAATTTTTTTTTTTCACCTGGGGTTAAATCTATCTAGACTATCCCCGATAGTATGAGGATGGCCGACGGGGGGCATGTAGGAATCTCCTCCGCCCCTGTGAGAAGACTGAGGCCAACTGACTAAAAATTTCGGGAATTTCGTCTCTTGCGCTATGTGGACAGTCACGTGGGACCTCACCAAGCTAGGCTGTCTTCTGTGCGTTGGGTGCGTTCTCACCCGACTTCTCTTGCTTCCTTGCTGAAGCTGAACTTGCCCGGAACACGCAGATATAAAAAACTTGACTTAGCAAACAACTAGTATTTACACGAAGTAATAACCGTCTGCCCTCCGCGTCCCATCTAATGGGATCATCGGTAATTAAGCGGTTAGACCAGCTGTCAATTTTCGCGCTGCCATAGATGGTAGAATGGCAACGTGCCTCCCGAAGCACGGAAGATCTCAGATATTACACACCAATGATGGACATTATGAACACCCATCCAACATCTAGACATTGCTGAACCTGCAGATCGATTGCATTACGCAATCTGATCCGTGTGGTGACGGATTTAGAATACATGGTGCCACCACCCCGTTCCATCTTTAGCGTGTCGTAAAAAACGAAAAAAGGAAATGAGAAAGCCGATACCCTATCCATAAGAGAAGAAAAACTTAATGCAAACACTGTGTCACGCTGGCCAGACGGGTTCGCTGGCACATGTCAAGTTTTCCTTCTATTGTGGCTAGGTTATCAGCCGCCATTTCCTTTTGTCGACTCTTACGACACCCTCAGGATGGAATGGGATGGTGACACTATGTATTCTAAATCCGTCACCATACGAAGTAAAAGTTTCGAGAAACCAAGAAATTCGTACTGACAATCAGTCAGTTTTATAGTAGCACCCTACAGCCTTAAACAAGACGAATGCCACCCAAATCTGGGGCACCGACACTGTCTGTCATTCCGCGTCTAATAATGGTCTCTAATTAAAATGACATTTTGTTTTATATCATCAAATTAATGAATACAACACCCTCTCCCGGTGGGGTGGGCCAGACCCAATGGCCACGATTTATGGCAGGAGCCTCGCAGTTGCGAGATGGATAGTATGATTTATAGGCTGTTTATCATGTTTTTATGGCAACCAGTGAAATAATGCCATGTTTTTTTATTCAGCTTTTAATTATAGTTGTTCTGCACCGTAAATTCGTTTATTTACGATTGGGATAGTGATGGGAGCGTTGTCGAACCGTATTTAATATTCGGCTCGTTATTTATTGACGGTTCGGGGCTTTTAGAAAAAAATATCACGATTCGCCGGTCGGTAGACGGTCCTTAGTGTGCATCTAATAATATGAAGACATTTTAACATCGTGCTGTTTCGATGTGTATAAATAACATAATAATTGTAGTAATGTAGAACACATGAGTGGTATTGTAACTTTTAAATTAATAAAACCCTATGGCCAATCGAACAGTGAGTTCATAAAAAAAAACACTTCTAATTTTAAATATTTTTCTATCTTTAAAATGATTGGATTTAGGTCATTTTTCTGAACAAGATACTTTTTAACAGAAACTGGGTTCCAGAGAAAACCAACGAACTAGCCATTACTACAAGTTTAGCAATTTGATGCCCATAATGTTACCTGGATGTTGTGTGCTCTGGCTTAGTTTTTCCTGGATTTTCACCAGATTTTCATTCAGACATGTCATCTACTTCAGTAATCCCATTTACTGAAGTCGATGATATTGATCATTCCAGCACACACACCGGTGGTAGTTTCAGTATGTATGATTGGATGTAACGGTTGTCGGAGACCCAAAAAGAAATGCATGAAAGGTATGAATGTTGATAAGACGTCGATAGAAGATCACCTAGCGTGGGACAAGGGCCAAAAGATGATGATGGTAGTTTTAAACATGACAATTTATATAACGTTTGTGAGAAAACCCACTATAAAATTATTTTGAGTTTGAATCTGTGCTAGTCCTAGCACATTAGGCTAATTTCCCTCCATTATTTTGAGGAGGTTTGACATAGCAGTGAATTTCTTAGGAGCTAAGAAAAAAGGGACCGATCAACAATTTATGCAAAAATATACGAAATATTTATTCAGCATTTCGGACCAGCGTTTTCAATTTATGATTAAACACAAAAAGCTCGAGCCAAAATGGCGCGGAAGACTGAGTCGTCAGTCAGGCATCAATCAACGAACGCTGGTGATTGACAGCCCACGAGGGGATGAAACGTGGTTATTAATTACGTGCTCTCAAGGCTACGGTTCTGCACAAAATGTTATTTTATTTACGATCACTTTTTTCGATGAGTTTATAACAGTATGAATAATGATAATAATAACAAATAAGTAACAATTATGGCATAATTTAAGATACCTCGATATATTGCGCTTCATATTTTTTTAGTTGACACACTACAGTAAATAGTTCCACTTTTACCATAATTATTGTGTTGAAGGTTTAAATAGATTAGGGTTAGATTATAATAGTGATAAAGGCTAGGTTAGGTTATATTATACATTATTCCAAGGTGTATTATATCGTAGCCCTGGTTCCGGCAGTCGAGGATCATCGTCAGTTTTTGTGGGTTGGTGGGGACGTAATTTACCACCTCTACGCGCCCGGTAGTTCCACAAAACCTGGCCATGTGAATGCCCGACGAAAAAAATACATTTTTCTTCCGCCGTTGGTCTTGATCTGATCTGATCTGCTAATATTAAATTCATAATTCTTTATAAATCCAAAAGAACAATAGACAATTTATAATAAGATATTAAAAAACATAAAATTACCTGTTTGCATCAACTTTCAAAATATGTATAGCATTAGCTATCCTCTGCCACTCCATGCCCGTCACTGTAGATTGATAGACGCGAATATATTCAGACCGAGTCCTGTGGCCCTCCCCTGAGCGTACGTCCGTCCGTCGTCCGTCATCGTCAGATACGTACGTGCACAGTGGGACAAGTTCATAAATAGTGGACAAGTAATATATTTAAACATAATAAACTCAACTGAAATATAATTTAAGTGTCCATTGACGTTGTGTATTCTAAATCCGTCACCGTCTGTGATAGCGATTGATGTAGAGCCACCTTGCTCTTACTTGAACGACGAAATCAATTTCATCGTTTTAATATTGTTTACAACTTAACAACGTATCCATGTATTCCTAAAAATACACGCACTTATAATATTGAGCTAAATTGAGTATATAAAATTACCAAAACAGTTGTTTTTGTTAGTATTTCGTAACATGACGTATCAATGTGGCCCAAGATCACCGAATGGGCAATGCGTAAGTCTCCAAATTTTTGTATCACTCTATGAGATCATTTACATTTCAGCGACTTGTCAAAGTTTGTTATTTTTATGTGCGCGCGAATCAGTCACATTATTTAAACTAGGTTATTTTTGTTTTTTTAGAGCGTAAACTATTATTACTATTGTGGTATTTTATACGTGAATTGTGGATATTTGAATATAATCTATACTAATATTTTATAGAGAAAATATTTGAATTTTTATAGTTCAAAAGTATACAAACATGCACCGAATAAAGTCAAGAACGACTGCTACTACCCACTACCGAGTCGGGCCTCCTCCAGTTACATGGAGTGTAATTAGCCTTCTGTGCCATGCTGTCCACACGGATTGGCACAGGGTGGGGTATCATGTTTTCCATCTCTTGCGGTTAGGTTTTCGGCCTTGATATTTCCTTCAGTCAGCTCTTACAACAACCTCAGGGTGGAATGGGGTGGGGTGGACACCACGTAATCTTAATCCGTTACCACGGGGATTAAAAAGCAGCATTATCTTATATATATATATTATTAGCCTTTATTGCTGATACTAAACAATGAATTTACACACATTCGAAAAATTTTTTTTAACTTAAATCTAATACATCGGGTTTTCCGGTTCAGTGGTCAGCGTGTCCAGTGACACATAGGCCTCTTCCAGCTGCTTCCATTCTTCTCTGTTGACAGCTTTTCTAGACCAGATTGTCCCTCCAATAATCTTGATATCATCTGTCCATCTTTTAGCTGGCCTGCCTCTTTTTCTTTTCCCATCACGTGGCTGCCATTCCGTTATAATTTTAGTCCATTTCATTCTGCTTTCCCTTATCATATGTCCTGTCCATCGCCATTTTAACCGTCTTATTTTCTTTAGTACGTCTTCGACCTTAGTTGTAGTTCTAATGTCTGCTGCTCTTTTGCGGTCTTTTAGCGTCACACCCAACATACTCCTTTCAATTCCCCTTTGACACGATCTTAGTTTTAAAAGATGTTTTTGATTCAATGCCCATGTTTGGCACCCATACGTAAGACATGGCAAAATGCAAGAATTAAACACTTTTTTCTTGGCTTTCATAGGCAAGTGTTTACTTTTAAATACCTCTTTAAGGGACCAGTATCTTTTCCAAGCACATGCCACTCTGCTTTCTATTTCTATGTCTGTCCGGTCTCTAAAAGACATTAATTGCCCTAAATATGTATAATTTTTGACATATTCAATATCTTCATTGTCTACGTTTATGAATATTTCTTCTCTGTTTGTCATTAATTTAGTTTTTGATTTATTTATAGAAAGACCAACTACTCTGCTTGCCTCAGTCAGCTGTTGTAGCATATGTTGAAGGGTATTTGCGTTGTCAGTTATCAAGACTAAGTCATCAGCGAATCTTAGGTGGCTAAGTTGTCTACCGTTGATGTTAATGCCAAAATTGTCCCACTCTAGATCTCTGAATATGCTTTCCAAGATTGCTGAGAAAAGTTTTGGCGATAGCGGATCTCCTTGCCTTACACCTCTGGCTATTGGGAACTCTTCACCGGTTGATTCCAGTTTTATTTGCGCTGTGCTATTTGCGTATATATTTTTAATTATACGTATGTATTTTTTTGGCACTCCCTGCTGGATTAGAGCCGTCCACAGCGAATCGTGTTCTATTGAATCAAATGCTTTACTATAGTCCACAAATGCGATGTACAAGGCTTTACCGTATTCTTGACATTTTTCTATTAGCTGTTTGATAACATGCATGTGATCAGTAGTTGAAAACCCCGCTCTGAAACCAGCTTGTTCTATAGGTTGTTGTTCGTCCATTATTCCTGTTATTCTGTTCAATATCAATTTGGAAAACACTTTATAAATATTCGACATAAGGCTTATAGGCCTGTAGTTTTCTATAATGTTCCTATCCCCTTTTTTGTGTAATAGTATAATTGTGCTCCTGGTCCATTGCGTTGGTATACATTCTGAGCTTAAAATAGAATTATATATGTCCGTGAGTTTTCTTAGCGTTTCCGGTACTCTAATTGAGATTTTGATCATTTCATTTGAAATCTGATCTGGTCCAGGAGCTTTGTTGTTCTTTTGACTGTTGACAGCTTTTTCTATCTCTGATTGTAGGAAAACTGGTATGTCTTCATCCATGTCGTCATCATCGAGGTTTATATTTGAGTCTCTAGTATTTCTTTGTGCTGCATAAAGTTTTCTATAGAAGTCAGTTGCTGTCTGTATTATAGCTTTTCTTGTTGTTTGCTGTTTCCCCGTCTTATTTTTAATACTTGGGATCCATTTTTTCGCCTGCTTCAGTTCTTTCAAAGCTTTTTTAACTCCTCCTGTCTTGTTTATATGGTAATTAAGTACATTCGTTCTTTTCTTAGTTCTGTCTTTTTTTATGCTGTTACTTATTTTTTTACTTAATTCTGATATGGCCTTTAGATTTTCTTTGTCTTTTCCAAGTTTTAAAAGTTTTCTTCTTTCTTCTATTAATGTTTTAGTGTCATTTTCGGTATGGGTTGTCTTAGGCTTTACGAATTTGTTGAACAGTGGTCCATATATTTCTTTTATCTCATTGTTATATTTATCTTCTATTCCATTTTTAGGAGTATTTATGAAACTTTGTTGTTGTGTATTTATAAAGTTGGCTTTTGCATTGTATTTTTTCCTACTCTTTTTCGGTTCAGTGATATTTATTACTGCTCTCACTATCCGGTGGTTGGTATTAAAGTTAAATTGGTTTAAAATGCTTATATCATGGAAAAAGATTTTTTTGTTCGTTGCTATGTAATCTATTTCGTTCCTGTATGATCCATCTGGAGATAACCAGGTCCACTTTTTATTCGGAGCTTTTTTAAAAAAACTGTTCATGAATGCAATATTGTTTTCCAGTGCCATTTTAACCATTCTTTCTCCATTTTTACTTCTTCTACCTCGGCCAAATTTACCTATTATATTTTCTTCACCAGTTCGTTGAGAACCAATTCTACCATTAAAATCTCCTATTACCATAACGTTTTTGTGTGCATCTTGTAAGACTGATGACAGCTGATCATAAAAGATGTCTTTAACCCGTTCGTCTTGTTGTTCAGTGGGAGCATAAACTTGAATAATCGACCATTTGTGTCTGTAGCCCGGCAGATGCATATTGAGTACAGCTATTCTCTCAGATATACCTATAAATTCTTCAATATTTTTTTCTAAGTTTTTTTTAACCATGAAGCCGACACCGTAACTTCCCTTTGTTTCCCCTATATAGTATAGGACGTAATCCTTTCGATCTTCAATGCTTTCACCTAATCTTCTTACTTCACTTAAACCTATTATGTCCCATTTTATTTTTGAAAGAGCTAACTCTAATTCGGTAAGTCTTTCTTGTGTTCTCAGTGTTAAGCAGTTTAATGTACAAATATATAGTTTCCTATTTTCTAGTATGTTTAGTGGTTTGGTGTTATTGGTATTTTCTTTTATTGTAGCTGGAAGGGATTGGTCAATATCCCCCACGGTGACCAGCCGGCTTGGGGGAGGTGTTGTTGTTTTGTTTGTCTTTTTAATTCGTTTTCGTTGATTTGTTCTGATCTTCCGGTTTCCGATGTGTGTTAATTGCTATTCTTTATTTATATCGGATGTTGATTGAGCTCTGTTCCTGTACATCCTTTCGAAGGCATTTATTTTGTTTATTTTTGGCGGGGCATTTTCAGTGTCATTCTTTGTCTTTGGTGAGGTAGATTGCTGTCTCTTTCTTTTATCTCGCATCCCACTTGCTTCACCTTTAAAAACCAGTTTGTCGTATTTGATGTATGCTATACGTCCCTTTTTCCGTTCTTCCTTTAACTGAGGTATTAGTTCTCTCCTTTTTTCTAAAACTTCTTTACTGAAATCCTCTTTAACGTAAATACTATTTGGCAGCTTTTTCTTATTTCGCAAAATCTCATCCCTCTTCCACACGTTTAGCATATTAATTAAAATTGGTCGTGCTTTTTCTTTTAATTTGCCAATTCTAAACGCTTTGTTAATATCTGTTTTATGCACTTCGACACCTGAATCGCTTAAAGTTTTTGATACCATTTCTACTAAGTTAATATTTTCATTCGACTCCTCGAAGCCGTAGAATATTAAATTGTTCTCCTTTTTGCCAAGTTCTAGGCGTTTTACTTTCTCATTTAATTTCTCTACTTCATTTTTTAGAAACGAATTTTCTTCTATAATTGGCCTTAACTTATCATCCATTTCTTTTAAGACCGCTTTTGTGATTGAATCCGTAAGGGTTGTTGTTTGCTTATATATACTGTGCTTTTATTATTATATAATTTAAATTACTTTAATTATAATGGTAATACATAATGCGATAAAACGTTTAAAGGCTCCTTTAAACGACTTACTTATTAATTGATACTATCAAGAGGTAAATAATAAATAAAATTACATGATTTACATAATTTCACGTTATCGACGATATATCGTATACCGATATAGACGATATATACTATACCGATATAGAAAAGGTCACTGTTAAAATACACATTTTATCTTCACTACAAATAAGACTAATCACGTTACTTTCATCCATGTTCAATATTGTACAGAATCGTAGAGATTTTAGATTTACAAAAAATACATGAATGAATACTTCCCTAATATTAAATAACACAAAATTTACGAGCGAACAGATTTATTGCACTTCACAACTACGGTTTATACAACTTTGCAAAAAACGTTCAGTACAGACGATTACACTTATAAATATGAAACCTTATTTTGCTAGTTTTAAAGTCGCATTTCCAGAAAATTCGGATTCTTGTTTGAGATATTTACGTATTGATCATTTGATTAATGATAGTAGCCACACTTCTTTTGCTTCTTTTGTCCACTATTCGGTGCCATAGTGCAGGCGATAATGGACATATGTCGAGTCATCTATCAGGTTGACAGATACGAAATATTAATTTTGATAAGTTATTAGCAAATAGTTCCGTCGCAGTAAAATGGCTTTCAAATATAAGAATTTATCTTAATATGCTACTTGGAAGTGGAAGAATCTGAGCAACTTGGCGAAGATGGAATTGTGTTAATATGTTTCCAAATTTTTTTTTTTTTTAAAACGAAACCCTCGCACCAGGTATACCTGTATCGCGGGGGCAGTTTACAAACATGAAATTCACGAACAATATTTCACAAAGATAATGTTTACTATTCCATCTCCATACATATACTTCGTTCGCGTTAAGAATGCCGTGAGTCATCAGTCTGCAAAGTCAGGGCATCTAAGCAATTAAATCCTGTCGGTATTTAAAACTATTTAAGTTCCTAATTAAAAAGTCAAGTGGTATCCCTGTCCTTGGTGCTCCTGTCCCTGCAGTTGCGCTGATGCGTCCTGGAATTTTTAACGCGAACGAACTGTACAGTATAAGACGAAGTCAGTAGCGTGAAAACGTGAAAACGTAAATTATCAGTATTTAGCATATACAGGTAAGATAGGTGTCGACCGCAATAAAAATGAGAAAAAGACAAGGGAGATATAAAGTAATGAGAATAATCACCAAACTGCCTCGTTGGTCTCGGGGTTGGATGCGCCGCCTTTGGATCACGGGGTCCCGGGTTGGATTCCGGGGCCGGGCAAGTGTCTTTGTGTAAATCAGAGGTACTTACTTGCTCTGAGTCTGGGTGTCAGTTGTATTCGTGAATGTCATGTTTGTAAACTGCCCCCGCGATACAGGTTATACCTAGTAGAGGGGTTACGTTTAAAAAAAAACGTCTTTTTGGATAGATTGTGTGTCTGTTTAATTCCTGTTGGTGTCTTATGCGATATCCTCAAAACGGAACAGGTTGATAACGTGTATCTAAAAACTGTTGTCCCATCTTCTGCCCGCGATGTGGTAATCCAATCACTGTGCAGGCGGTAATGGACACATGTCGCGCCATCCATCAGCTTGACAGTCACCGATAATGCATTTTTTCAATAACTCACCGGCCAACTTAAGCCCCCTTATGGTTCGTACATTTCACACATAATTGCATAAAAAACTCTAACATTCATAAAACTGGCACAAAAAAACGACTTATTTAATAAATTAAGATAAGGGTAATTTATATTTCTATGTTTCTTAATAATATATTGTTCTAAATGTTTTCTCCAGTATTTTTTTGGAATATTAGCCACTATTATATGCTGCCAACGTTTTTATTTTTTCAAACAGAGCTATCGTAAAATCAAATCTCATATAATCAAGTTGGCTCACTTTGGCACATTTTGGTAAGTCAAACAATAAAATAAACCATTTAACTTTGAAATGTTATTATTTACCATCTACCATCTTATTGCAAAATGCAGCTAAAACTTTGTAGTTGCTCTTTTTAGATCGCCAATTTTAGGTACAAGAGAAATTCGTGAGAGCAAACTCTCGCAATAGTTGCAAAGAGCCAAACATCAGCAAGATCTGGTCAACAATAGTAACCTTCTAGTGCCTGAGCCACCCAACCCTTAGCAATGGCACCTGTTCACAAGCAGAACGCATGTGGCAGCCATCGCCCTCCTCGACCATATTGCAGGGAAGAAAACGACCCGCAACATGACGCCGTGGTGCACACGAGTCTTAATATGAGCATTATAACTCGAGCACCAAGGAACTAAATATTTAAAAACGTTATAATAATAACGCGATATGATGCTCTCACATACTGTGTACAAACATCATTGTAAATTAGAAGAATATTATTTAAAATTACATTATTAGTATTCTGTAAGTATGTTATGAAGAGCATCGGACTAGCAACAACACTGATTCCTAAGCATTTTTATCTAAGATATGGTCGTTAACTTTATAGTATCCCTTGAGGATTAGCCCACTTTTGATGTGACACTTAAAGTGTTAGGCAAGTTCTGAATGCCTTTAGGAATTTTATTATAAAATCGAATACCAAGTCCTGCAAAAGTTTTGTGAACTTTTTTCAGCCTGTAATGAGGGATTATTATCTGATGTCTATTTCTAGTGGACATTTTATTTTTATTGATTAGCCACTCTTTTCGTAATCGCTGATATTTTCACGAATGTACATACTATTTGTAAATATGTACTGCGTTGCGACTATTAGGATACCAGTATCCTTAAAAGTTCCATAAACAATTCTTTTGCCAGTTTTCGTTCTCATACGGCTTGGTTTTCTTCCTAGTATTTACCTTTAGGCCACCAATAAGTGTTTTCTAATTCTACCATAGTCACCACATGGATAATATTTGCGTAAAAAAAATGTATAATTAATGCGTCTTTTGCCCGCCACTCAGCACCACCGTGCAGGCGATAATGGACACATGTCGCGTCATTCATCAGCTGGACAGATGCGGCGGAGTGACCGGCATTTGTTTCCGCAAGAGTTATCGCCGGAGTGCGCTCCATTTCAATATGACTTCCCTATAAGTCACCGGCTAAGTTTTTGTGCTAGAAATAACTTAAGATCGGGTTAAAGTGCTAGCAACAACAGCCTTTTAAAAACCGAATCTTTGAATTTTCTTTATTTGCGTGTCGTGTAGAAAGAGTCACAGAGAGCAGCACATCGTATGCATTTGTGTATGTTATGGTGTCGCGGTGCTATATTAGTTCTTAAATTAAACGTTTCTAAACTGGCCCCATAATACATATTTTATCTACTGAGAGGTTTCGTTAAAACATTTAAAATACCAAGCAAGATTGAAGAGTAGTGTTTACGTTTGGTGAAAAGCAACAGATCCAGGACCTCTTTCGAATAAGAGCTGTTATGTAATCGATACTCCAAATGAATAATGTATCCCTGAAGCAAAAGCTTTTGAAAATTAAATATTCTCTAATCTGTGTATTCAATTGAAAAAATCGAATAGATCAATCTAGATGAAACTATTTTGTATAAAAGCTTAATTTTTTTTTGTATTTGTACCGGGATATAAAATCGTATCCAAAAATCACACTTTTCATTACATCCCTTAAACCTTGAGGAGTGAAAAAATAACATCTGTTTTCAGTAAAGAACTTGAACCCTCCACCCTGGCTGAGACAAATGAGAGGGTGCGCCGCCTCGCATCAATCCACTTATTACTGGCGACCTGGAAGTAAATCATTTATTGTGCGATCTTAATCTAGCTATTTACTCAACGATGAGGTCGCCGAGAGCCATCGCTCAGTGCTGATAGCGGCCTCTTTGGCCGACTTCAAAATTAAGAGGTTTTATTTGAGTGGTGCTTAGTCGATTTTCGAATAAGCATCGTGGATTGTTTGGAATAGAAGAACGATTAACTCTGTCGTCATAATTAGGTCGTGCTTACAGTTAAGTCCTGATCATCGTTTCTTTATTTATTTAATTTTAACAGTATAAATTGTGATACATATCAAAGAATTTGAAGTGGGTACAAAATTAAGCATTTATTATATCTATTCCCTAATTATAAATCATTTAATGAATATAATCATTTATTTATAATTAATTAGTGGTCGCCCAGTGGTCGATATCCGATCATAATTAATTTAAATTATAGTTATAATAAGTTTTATTCATCCCCTCATTTCCTTCATTCTACATTCCTTCTCCTTCATACGCCTCCGTCCGCGCAAGTTTCTATCTATAATATGTATGTATTTACAAAAAAAAAATGTATATAAGTAGTTTATCATCCATCTCGTTACCATAACACAAGCATTAAGTTGCTTAACTTGGGACGAGATGGCGTTGTGTGAAATGTCCAAGGATATTTATTATTATTATTATTATAATTCAAAGTAGTTATATCTGCGAGCTATATTCAACAGCTGTGTTGATGTTGTTTCCCCAATATTTGACACTATATCTATTTTCTTTGTTCTGGGGATTCAACGTTTAGACAACGTACTTTTTGCTGAATACAGCATCAGCACGACTTTAGTTTGTCAACAACTCTATTTCTACTATACATGGACCCGCCTTAGTCAGCTCTATAAAGCCTAAGTATGACGCCTCGCATCCAGCATCATTTTAGATGTGATATCACGGTACTCAAATTGTCGTGTCGCTTTTATGTCCCTAAATTGCTTTCGTAAAATTGTGTAAATTTTAAGAAATCTTTAATAATGTGATACAAGGTATTGTTATTTACCTAATTTAACATAAAGAGATTATAGAATAATGTTCATACAAGTATTAAAATTTATTCGTAAAAAAAACAGCAGCATCAGTAAAAAAGAAACACAGATGCTTAGGTACTAATATAAAATAATTCAAAAGTCATGGTCTCGTAAAGAGTATAAAACATAAAAAGTAGCCACTAGTGATTTCAATTTAACAAAATCAATCAACTGTCATCTGATGACGTCTCCATCAAACCGAAAAGGTCTCGAACGGGAGATCGTATCACCTGTCGATCGCGCGTTAGGCGATCGTGAGCCAATGTTTGTTCAGGAATCTTTTTTGTGCTTATCACGCCACTGGCTAGACTTAGTCTTTGAACCAGTTCTTTTAATATGTGGTCGTGCTTTCGTCTTCTTATTAGTGGTAATCTAATGCTGGAAATTCGCTGTTCGTAGTTGCTATTCTTCTATGCCTTTTTGTCACATAGTCTAACTACAGATGGCACTTTATTTTAAATACGCGAATGCAAATAGCGAAACGAGAAATATCATCATCATCATCAGTCCACATCAGTCCAATGCTTGACATAGGCCCTAAAGAGCGCCCTATCGCCCCGTCTTCTGCTTGACGCATCCAGCTGCTGCCCGCAACCTTTCGCAGATCGTTGTTCTATATCTAGCAGAGGGCCGTCCGTCACATAGTTAATCTATACAAATAAATAAAATTGGAGTGTCTGTTTGTAATAATAAAATAACCACTTACACAGTACATAGACCGAAATAACTTTTTTCTTAATTTTTGTCTGTCTGTCTGTCCGTCTGTCTGTCTGTCTGTTTGTTCCGGCTAATCTCTGGAATGGCTAGACCGATTTAAACGGGACTTTCACTGGTAGGTAGCTAATTATATAAGGAGTAACCTAGGCTACTTTTTTTAGACTAACTTTGCCCCGCGGCGTCTCCCGCTGTACGACAATAAGTAAGCGCGGGTGAAACCGTGGGGCGCAGCTAGTCTTTGATAAATTATGAGCAAGTTACAAATACTTACTTTGACTTTGTTTAGTAAAATCCAATCAAGTAAAGAGATTTGAAGTGTCTGATTGTAATGTGAAAATATCATCTTATTACTAAATGCATAAATACTATCATATTTTTAAACTTTCTTGAAATAACATGATTGAATGACACGTTGCAATGAATGAATGATAAAATTAAATTACAATTCATGTGCTGTTCTCATTGTGACCGCGACCTAAAGTTACATAGAACTTTAGTTTCGACATTCTCGCGATGGATTGCACTGGTGTCCTTGTATTCCCTATCCATCACAACGCCGTCTTTTATCAAAAGCAGCAGGTTTCATAACCTATTTTTAATTAAAACCCATTCACACAAGGTCACCTTACCCTACCAAATTTGACCGCAAGATCAATGCACCAGAAAACTTAACACACGCTCATTAACCGGAACAGCACTTAATCGATTGAAAACGTTAACCCCCTCATTTCCTTTTCAAAATTATTGGCTTCACATTTTGAACCTTATTGTGATGAAACTAAGAGTCATGTGCTGTTTAAAACCCCTGAAATATGAGTAGTTCAGGCGCCGTGAACAGTGATTGATGTGTGCTGACTGACGTGTGCACGAAACTGGGGTGTGCCGGGGTTGGGGTATGGCCCAGTTTAAAAGTAGATAGCGGAGTTCTTTCACACCGAATAAACAAGAAGCAATACGTGGAAAATTGACGATACAAAAACATGTAGATAATAAAGAAACTAATATGGGCGATTATAGGTATATATATATAATAAAAAAAGTAATGTTACTTCAAACATAATAACTGCAGCCAAAGATGAGAAGGTACACTTTACCCCACTTGAAACTTGAAGTTACACGCGCGCTACACGAGCTAAGCTAAGTTAGTATCGCTTAGGTCGCATCGCTGACGCAGTTTTACTAGCTAAGGTATGGGAGCTAACTAAAATAGGCGGAGCTACGTTACTTGTGTAGTCCGATGCGCGCTACACGAGCTACGCTAAGTTAGTTTCGCTTAGGTCGCATAGCTGACGCAGTTTCACTAAGCTACGTGAGCTAACTAAAATAGGCGGATCTAAGTTAATTTTGTAGTCCAATGCGCGCTACACGAGCTAAGCTAAGTTAGTTTAGCTTACGTCGCACAGCTGACGCAGTTTTACTAACTGAGCTATGTGAGCTAACTTAAATAGGCGAAGCCAAGTTAGTTGTGTATGCCTTTGCGCGCTACGCCAGCTAAGCTAAGTTAGTTTAGCTTACGTCGCATAGCTGACGCAGTTTTACTAACTGAGCTATGTGAGCTATCTTAAATAGGCGAAGCCAAGTTAGTTGTGTATGCCTATGAGCGCTACACGAGCTTAGCTATGTTAGTTTAGCTTACGTCGCATAGCTGAAGCAGTTTTACTAACTGAGCTATGTGAGCTAACTTAAATAGGCGAAGCCAAGTTAGTTGTGTATGCCTTTGCGCGCTACGCCAGCTAAGCTAAGTTAGTTTAGCTTACGTCGCATAGCTGACGCAGTTTCACTAAGCTACGTGAGCTAACTAAAATAGGCGGGTACTAAGTGGCTGAATTTTCAAAGTCTAATTACAAGGTTTTAACCTAACCTAACCTATAGATCACTGTGATTTAGTAATTTTCCAAAAATTTTCATCAATTTTCATTGAGTTTTTCACCAGTTTTTCCAAATTCAACCAGAGTACAATTGTACTTAGTATAATTTAATTTTTGCTGTGACAGAGCTCCTGAACGGGTTGTTCGTGGTGCCAATTTACTTGACTCGGCACTGCGCGTCGATTGACACCCCCCCCGCTTTTCAGGACCCCATATTTGCTGAGATATTGGAACTTTTTAGCGATATTTAGACGATTTTTTGTTAAATTTCAACAGTTTTTCGGGTTTTTCTTCCAAGCGCTTTTCCAAATTTTCCGGTCGTATTTTCCAGCGTGTTCTCCTCGTCGCTCCGCGTCGATTGACACCTCCATCTTTGTCCTGCGAGTTCATCTGGAAGAGATAACATACATTTTTGATTAAATTTAATAGATTCCGTCACCAATCAGTCACCACAAATCGATATACCCAACACCATTTCCATACGATTTGTACTAAGTGGCTGAATTTTCAAAGTCTAATTACAAGGTTTTAACCTAACCTAACCTATAGATCACTGTGATTTAGTAATTTTCCAAAAATTTTCATCAATTTTCATTGAGTTTTTCACCAGTTTTTCCAAATTCAACCAGAGTACAATTGTACTTAGTATAATTTAATTTTTGCTGTGACAGAGCTCCTGAACGGGTTGTTCGTGGTGCCAATTTACTTGACTCGGCGCTGCGCGTCGATTGACACCCCCCCCGCTTTTCAGGACCCCATATTTGCTGAGATATTGGAACTTTTTAGCGATATTTAGACGATTTTTTGTTAAATTTCAACAGTTTTTCGGGTTTTTCTTCCAAGCGCTTTTCCAAAGTTTCCGGTCGTATTTTCCAGCGTGTTCTCCTCGTCGCTCCGCGTCGATTGACACCTCCATCTTTGTCCTGCGAGTTCATCTGGAAGAGTTAAGCGGACCTCTTGGTCCGCTCCCACCCACCCACCTTCGGCGAAGCCGAAGGCAGTTGCTTAAGCCCCGCCCACTTTTCATCTATACACCTTAAGACGGGTACTATTGTCGAAATTGGGGAAAAATACTGCAATATTCAGCTTTTTACGCTGATTAAATATAGACATATTTTTACATATTTTGCTCAAGTAGTTTGGCGGCAAAAAATTTCCAAATTTTTAAAATTAAAATTTTGTTTACTTACTTGAGGACATCAGCAGCTGCTTTTAAGGCTCCCGACGACTCAAGTGACGCCACCTAGGACCAAATAAATATATTTATATAAATATAAGACAATATACATACAAATTACGAGTAGTTTTACAACTACAAATTACATACATTCGACAGACTATTTTTAAAAATATATACATATTTGATTGACTAAAACATATCTACTTATAAATAACTGGTTTTATTGAACCGAATTAGAATTAAGACACCCAATAACGGTACGATTATTTTGACAAAAGGGGGTTTATTTTGATCGGCATCCACACACACTAGACATGTTTGGCATGCGAACTCCAGTGAAGAAGGCGCCCGTGGAGAGATCCCCACCAAAGGAGTCAGTAAGGAGGAGTATCGACAAGTGGGAAGCTGCCCCATCTACCTCCAAAGCAGTCTCCCCAAAACAAACAGTAATAACGAAGCCGGCTGGACCGGCTGAACAAGGACTCAAGTTGGCATTTGCCAAACAAGCCCCCTCCAAGAAGAGCTCAGGGGAAGGCACCGAAACAACCAAGACCTACAAAAATAGGTCCACGGAGGCGATAGCATGCACCCTGAGCGCGCGAGCTCATCTCAAAAACTCGCGCAATCTGAAGACCGAGATTAAGGAGGGGGTAGATAAGGCCATAACAAGGCTGTGCCAACTTGTAGGCGAGGCCGAAGTGGACCTCTCAGAATACACGGGGACGACAAAACGAAAGATGATAAGCACTGACATGGGGACGCAAACAGACGAGATTGAAGTAGATTTGGCCCCACCCCCCCTTGGCGTCCAAGGCATGGAGCACCTTGTGCAGAAAATGGACGAGCACACGAAGCTGCTCCACACCACCCAGGAGCAGCTCAAACAGCTAAAGGACGCCATTGCAGAGCACCAAGTCCATCCAATGGCCTCCGAGGCTCCCTCATACGCGAGGGTGGCTGCGACTGAGTGCAGCAGTAAGACGCCGGAGAGGAAAACACTGCACTCGGTCGTAGTCACCTCGACCGATGAGATGGAGACTTCGGAGGAAGTCCTGGAAAAGGTTCGAAAGGCAGTGGACGCCAAGGAGGGATGGGTCAAGGTGGAGAGGGTTCGCAAAGCGAAGAATAGAAAGGTAGTGATGGGCTTTGCGACCAAGGAAGAGAGGGATAAGGTGCGAGAGAGATTGACGAGGAAGGGAATGGACCTCGCCGTTGAGGACGTCAAGAACCGGGACCCGCTCCTGATTCTGAGGGACGTGCTGGCAGTCAATACTGACGAGGACATCACGAAGGCCCTCAAGAATCAGAACCGGGAGATCTTTGACGGCCTCAACGACGAGGAATCTAGGATTGAAATAAAATATAGGAGGAGGGCCAGAAACCCGCTGAATGGGCATGTGGTCATCAGCACATCGCCGACCATCTGGCACAGAGTGACGTCTAGGGGGCACGTCCACATTGACCTGCAACGGGTGAGGGCTGAAGATCAGTCCCCACTCGTGCAGTGTACGCGCTGCCTGGGATTCGGTCATGGCAGAAAATACTGCCCCGAAACCCAGGACGCGTGTAGTCATTGTGGAGGTACCCACCTCAGAATGGACTGCCCCAACTGGTCCTCCGGAGCAAATGCTGAGTGTACTAATTGTAAAAAGGCCAGTCTGTCAGGAACGGACCATAATGCCTTTAGCTCAGAATGCCCAGTGCGACAGAAATGGGACAAAATCGCCAGGTCCACTGTGGCATACTGCTAAAGGCAAGATGGGAATCGAGCTCGGGTTGCACCCCACTTCTAAAGTGGAAACAAATATTAAAATTGATAAACTAAATAAACATATTGGATATAAATTCATTAAAAATTCATTAAAAATTAGGCATAAACCCAACTATAAAATAAATTGGAAAAGATTTCATATGAAACTTAGCCAATTTAAAATAGACAAAATTAAAATAAACATAATAACCTACAATAAACAAATACATATAAAATTATACAATAAAACACCTTTCGGCACAATAAATTATAAAAAGAATTGGGGTAACTTTCATGAGAAAATTAACCAATTCGACATCCATAAAACCAAAAACCAAACTAAAACAAAATTCAATAAAAACACAATAATAAAATCAAAATCAAACAATACTAGCTTAAAACTCACCTGTGAAATCAATAAAATGAAAATACATACAATTTTCGCTAAAGAAGTGGAGACACCCGCAGCTCAACCTGTAAAAAAGAAGATTGAAAGAACGAGCAGAATAATACATATAATAACAATAGAAACCAATAAAATAAATAAATACAGCAAAACCAACACAAAACATATACAAGGCACAAGTAATAATATATTACGACAAGCAGTAAAAAACGGATATACAATAAAAATAAATAGGTAACAAAATATGCTAATCATATATTGTACATATATAATACTAGCATACTAAGAAATAGGACGAACATACAAATATATAATTAGGTAGATAAGTCGTAATATAAGCTAATAGAATAAGTACAAATATAAAAAATAGATAAAAAATCCAAAAATAAAATAGTATAATACAAATAGTAGTTACATAATAAAAATAAATAAAAAGACAAAAAAAACATAAAAATAGGTATAAAAATAGATAAGTTCTAGCAAATAAGTATTATAATAAATAAAAGTTTGTAGTTTTCAGGAAACATTAGAAAATAGACATTAAAATAGAATAGTTTCAATAAACAGTAATTATAAGTAAAAATTGTAAAGTAGTTTTAAAAAAAAAAAAAAAATTTCTTCAAGAAATAAAAATTGTGTATTTCGGAAATAATAAATGTAATGTTAGAAAGTAGAATTAGATTTTTATAATAACGATAAAATAGTAGACTCAGAATGAAAGCGATGAATGAATGGAAATTGGTACAAGATTGAAGAGAAGAGGAATGCTAAGTGCAAAGAGTGTGAAAGGAGAGATAGCCAAACATAGACTCTGAACTCAATATCAGAGGTAGGATGCCGACTCCAGCTTGAATGTTGGAGTCACTAAAAAAACAAAAAAAAAAAAAAATAAAAAAAAAAAAAAAAAAAACAAAAACCAAAACTAAAATAGGCGGATCTAAGTTAATTTTGTAGTCCGATGCGCGCTACACGAGCTAAGCTAAGTTAGTTTAGCTTAGGTCTCATAGCTGACGCCGTTTTACGAACTGAGCTAAGTGAGCTAACTAAAATAGGCGGAGCTAAGATAGTTGTGTAGCCCGATGCGCGCTACACGAGCTAAGCAAAGTTAGTTTAGCTTACGTCGCATAGCTGACGCAGTTTTACTAACTGAGCTATGTGAGCTAACGAAAATAGGCGGAGCTACGTTAGTTGTGTAGTCCGAAGCGCGCTACACGAGCTACGCTAAGTTAGTTTCGCTTAGGTCGCATAGCTGACGTAGTTTCACTAAGCTACGTGAGCTAACTAAAATAGGCGGATCTAAGTTAATTTTGTAGTCCGATGCGCGCTACACGAGCTAAGCTAAGTTAGTTTAGCTTACGTCGCATAGCTGAAGCAGTTTTACTAACTGAGCTATGTGAGCTAACGAAAATAGGCGGAGCTACGTTAGTTGTGTAGTCCGAAGCGCGCTACACGAGCTACGCTAAGTTAGTTTCGCTTAGGTCGCATAGCTGACGCAGTTTCACTAAGCTACGTGAGCTAACTAAAATAGGCGGATCTAAGTTAATTTTGTAGTCCGATGCGCGCTACACGAGCTAAGCTAAGTTAGTTTAGCTTACGTCGCATAGCTGAAGCAGTTTTACTAACTGAGCTATGTGAGCTAACTTAAATAGGCGAAGCCAAGTTAGTTGTGTATGCCTTTGCGCGCTACGCCAGCTAAGCTAAGTTAGTTTAGCTTGCGTCGCATAGCTGACGCAGTTTTATTAACTGAGCTATGTGAGCTATCTTAAATAGGCGAAGCCAAGTTAGTTGTGTATGCCTATGAGCGCTACACGAGCTTAGCTATGTTAGTTTAGCTTACGTCGCATAGCTGAAGCAGTTTTACTAACTGAGCTATGTGAGCTAACGAAAATAGGCGGAGCTACGTTAGTTGTGTAGTCCGAAGCGCGCTACACGAGCTACGCTAAGTTAGTTTCGCTTAGGTCGCATAGCTGACGCAGTTTCACTAAGCTACGTGAGCTAACTAAAATAGGCGGATCTAAGTTAATTTTGTAGTCCGATGCGCGCTACACGAGCTAAGCTAAGTTAGTTTAGCTTAGGTCTCATAGCTGACGCTGTTTTATTATCTAAGCTATGTGAGCTAACTAAAATAGACGGAGCTAAGTTAGTTGTGTAGTCCGATGCGCACTACACGAGCTAAGCTAAGTTAGTTTCGCTTAGGTCGCATCGCTGATGCAGTTTTACCAAGCAATGTGAGCTAACTAAAATAGGCGGAGCTACGTTAGTTGTGTAGTATGATGCGCGCTACACGAGCCAAGCTAAGTTAGTGTCGCTTAGGTCGCATAGCTTTTTTTTTTTCTTTTAAGATTGCACCATTCTTATTACAATCTAGCCTAGGCTAATAAGCAATTTGTATCTGTCCTTAATTACTACGAAAATAAATAAACTAAGGCATTGTTCACTAGCACTTGTCTTATTGTCTCTAGTAATATTAAAACACTTTGTTCATGTGTTCAGAATATTGCACTTATTGCACTTTATATGTCACTATTGTTCACTACACCAGTTCGAAAGGTTTAGTCCTTTTTAACCGTCTTATAGTGTCTGTGGTGTCCAGGAGCTGGATAGCCTCGACATTCACATGGTGATGAAGCCTATGGTCATGCGCTTCAGCCTGTTTCTTTATTACGCTGGCAACAAAGTCCACTTTCAGGTCCCGGTGGAGGTCATTTGTTCTGATGTACCACGGTGCGTTAACTATACCCCTTAGTACTTTATTTTGAAATCTTTGAATGATTTGCACATTACTTTTTTTGGTACAACCCTAGAGTTGTATACCATAAGTCCATACGGGTGCTAGGACTTGACTATATAGGAGTAATTTATTCTGTATTGATAAAGTAGAATGTTTCCCAAGTAACCAGTACAGTTTTTTGTAGCGTAGGTCGAGCTCATCGCGTTTCTTTTTGACAAGGGGCTTCCAACGGAGCTTAGCGTCGAGGGTCATGCCAAGATATTTAGCGGTATTTACATATGGTACCCTATGGTTACTTATGTACACTGGGTGGTAAATCGATTTTTTATTTGTGAAATCAATGTGTACTGATTTCGCGTCATTAAGTTGGATGCGCCATTTTTTTGTCCACTCATAGATGGTGTTTACGGCCTTTTGGACCTTTCCCACAGCTTCCTCGTGAGTGACTCCAGTAGCTAAGATAGCTGTGTCGTCTGCAAAAGTAGCTATTGTGCCATTTTCTATTTCCGGGATATCACATGTGTATAATAGGTACAGGACTGGACCTAGAACACTTCCTTGCGGTACTCCGGCTTTAATAGTTTTCAAATCAGAATAAGCATCATCTTGCCTTACTCTGAATAACCGTCCTATCAAGTAAGATTCCAGTATCTGTGATAAATATTTTGGAAACATTTGTTTTAATTTGTATAAGAGTCCCTGATGCCACACTTTATCGAATGCTCGTGCTACATCCAGGAAAACAGTAGAACAAACTTTCTTTTCTTCCAATGAGTTCTCTATTATGTTGGTAATTCTATGTACCTGATCGATCGTAGAATGTTTTTCTCTAAAGCCAAACTGATAGTCAGGTATTAAATTTCTTTTTTCTATGATGGGTTTTATTCGCCGAAGCAATATTTTTTCAAATATTTTAGATATTATCTTCTCTATATATATAAAAATGAATAGCTGTTCGTTAGTCTCGCTAAAACTCGAAAACGGCTGGAGCGATTTGGCTAATTTTGGTCTTGAAATATTCATGTGAGTCCAGGGAAGGTTTAAGAGTCTAGAGAAAACATTGATATTGTAAGTAAAATAATAAAAACAACAATTTTATTTTCCCATACAAACTGTTACCTGTCAAACATTTGACGTTCGTCCCGACGGTTCGCTATTTTTGGCATAATTACTTTTTTTCTTTTTTAATTACATTAAATAAGGGATTGGAATCAATAAGAAAAGGCGGTATATTAATTTATTATTAATTATTCCAATTCGAATTCAATATTCATAGTTCAGACAGGACAACGTCTGTCGGGTCAGCTAGTTGGTAATAAAGAGATAGGCCTGTATGATGCCACATCATACGTTGGTTTACCAGGTTTTGGTATCATTATGACTTCAGCTACTTTCCATACATCCGGTACGTGTTTTAATCTGAATGTAGCATTAATTAAGTTTGTGATTTTGATCACTGCTTTCCGAGGTAGATTTCTAAGTATTTCTCCTGTTATTAAATCATATCCAGGGGACTTTTGTGGAGGTGTTGAATTTCACGTTGTATTTCTTTTGGTGTTGCAAGTTTCATACAAAAAACATCACCTTCCTGTTCGAGTTCCTCGAATTGAGTTTCCTCATTGTCGTCTTGATTTAAATGAAAAACGTTTTCAAGATGTTGCGCAAACCGTATGGCTTTTTGCTCGTTACTATTTGCCCAGCGACCATTGTCGCATAGCTGACGCAGTTTTATTAAGCTATGTGAGCTAACTAAAATAGGCGGAGCTACGTTAGTTGTGTAGTCCGATGGGCGCTACACGAGCTAAGCTAAGGTAGTTTCGCTTAGGTTGCATAGCTGACGCAGTTTTACTAAGCTATGTGAGCTAACTAAAATAGGCGGAGCTACGTTAGTTGTGTAGTCCGATGGGCGCTACACGAGCTAAGCTAAGGTAGTTTCGCTTAGGTTGCATAGCTGACGCAGTTTTACTAAGCTATGTGAGCTAACTAAAATAGGCGGAGCTACGTTAGTTATGTAGTCCGATGCGCGCTACACGAGCTAAGCTTAGTTAGTTTCGCTGAGGTCGCATAGCGGACGCTGTTTTATTAAGCTATGTGAGCTAACTAAAATAGGCGGAGCTAAGTTAATTTTGAAGTCCGATGCGCGCTACGCGAGCTAAGCTAAGTAAGTTTAGCTTAGGTCTCACAGCTGACGCAGTTTTACTATCTGAGTTATGTGAGCTAACTAAAATAGGCGGAGCTACGTTAGTTGTGTAGTCCGATGCGCACTACACGAGCTAAGCTAAGTTAGTTTCGCTTAGGTTGCATAGCTGACGCAGTTTTACTAAGCTATGTGAGCTAACTAAAATAGGCGGATCTACGTTAGTTGTGTTGTCCGATGCGCGCTACACGAGCTAAGCAAAGTTAGATTATATTAGGTCTCATAGATGACGCAGTTTTACTAACTAAGCTATGTGAGCTAACTAAAATAGGCGGAGCTAAGTTAGCTGTGTAGTCCGATGCGCCCTACACGAGCTAAGCTAAGTTAGTTTATCTGACGTCGCATAGCTGACGCAGTTTTACTAACTGAGCTATGTGAGCTAACGAAAATAGGCGAAGCTAAGTTAGTTGTGTATGCCTATGCGCGCTACGCGAACTAAGCTAAGTTAGTTTAGCTTATGTCGCATAGCTGACGCAGTTTTACTAACTGAGCTAACGAGAATAGGCGAAGCTAAGTTAGTTGTGTATGCCGATGAGCGCTACACGAGGTAAGATAAGTTAGTTTAGCTTAGGACTCACAGCTGACGCAGTTTTACTATCTGAGCTATGTGAGCTAACTAAACTAGGCGGAGCTAAGTTAGTTGTGTAGTCCGATGCGCGCTACACGATCTAAGCTAAGTTAGTTTCGCTTAGGTCGCATCACTGACGCAGTTTTACTAAGCTATGTGATCTAACTAAAATAGGCGGAGCTACGTTAGTTGTGTAGTCCGATGCGCGCTACACGAGCTAAGCTAAGTTAGTTTCGCTTAGGTCGCATCACTGACGCAGTTTTACTAAGCTATGTGATCTAACTAAAATAGGCGGAGCTACGTTAGTTGTGTAGTCCGATGCGCGCTACACGAGCTAAGCTAAGTTAGTTTCGCTTAGGTCGCATCACTGACGCAGTTTTACTAAGCTATGTGATCTAACTAAAATAGGCGGAGCTACGTTAGTTGTGTAGTCCGATGCGCGCTACACGAGCTAAGCTAAGTTAGTTTCGCTTAGGTCGCATCACTGACGCAGTTTTACTAAGCTATGTGATCTAACTAAAATAGGCGGAGCTACGTTAGTTGTGTAGTCCGATGCGCGCTACACGAGCTAAGCTTAGTTAGTTTCGCTTAGGTCGCATAGCGGACGCTGTTTTATTAAGCTATGTGAGCTAACTAAAATTGGCAGAGCTAAGTTAATTTTGAAGTCCGATGCGCGCTACGCAAGCTAAGCTAAGTTAGTTTAGCTTAGGTCTCACAGCTGACGCAGTTTTACTATCTGAGCTATGTGAGCTAACTAAAATAGGCGGAGCTACGTTAGTTGTGTAGTCCGATGCGCACTACACGAGCTAAGCTAAGTTTGATTCGCTTAGGTTGCATAGCTGACGCAGTTTTACTAAGCTATGTGAGCTAACTAAAATAGGCGGAGCTACGTTAGTTGTGTAGTCCGATGCGCGCTACACGAGCTAAGCAAAGTTAGTTTATATTAGGTCTCATAGATGACGCAGTTTTACTAACTGAGCTATGTGAGCTAACTTAAATAGGCGAAGCCTAGTTAGTTGTGTATGCCGATGCGCGCTACGCGAGCTAAGCTAAGTTAGTTTGGATTATGTCGCATAGCTGACGCTGTTTTACTAACTGAGCTATGTGAGCTAACGAAAATAGGCGAAAATAGTTAGTTGTGTATGCCGATGAGCGCTACACGAGCTCAGCTAAATTAGTTTAGCTTACGTCGCATAGCTGACGCAGTATTACTAATTGAGTTATGAGAGCTAACGAAAATAGGTGAAGCTAAGTTAGTTATGTATGCCGATGCGCGCTACGCGATTTAAGCTAAGTTAGTTTCGCTTAGGTCGCATCGCTGATGCAGTTTTACTAACTAAGGTATGTGGGCTAACTAAAATAGGCGGAGCTACGTTAGTTGTGTAGTCCGATGCGCTCTCCACGAGCTAAGCTAACTTAGTTTCGCTTAGGTCGCATAGCTGACGCAGTTTTACTAACTAACTATGTGAGCCCACTAAAATAAGCGAAGCTTAGTTAGTTGTGAATGCACGCTACACGAGCTAAGCTAAGTTAGTTTACTTAGGTCTCATATCTGACGAAGTTTTACTAACTGAGCTATGTGAGCCAACGAAAATCGGCGGAGCTAAGTTAGTTATGTATGCCGATGCGCGCTACGCGTGCTAAGCTATGTTAGTTTAGGTTAGTGCTCATGGCTGACGCAGTTTTACTAACTGAGCTACGTGAGCTAACTAAAATAGGCGGAGCTACGTTAGTTGTGTAGTCCGATGCGCGCTACACGAGCTAAGCTAAGTTAGTTTCGCTTAGGTCGCATAGCTGCCGCCGTTTTACTAAGCTATGTGAGCTAACTAAAATAGGCAAAACTAAGTTAGTTGTGTATGCCGATGCTCGCTACACGAGCCAAGTTAGTTTAGCTTATGTCGCATAGCTGACGCCGTTTTACTAACTAAGCTACGTGAGCTAACTTAAATAGGCTAAGCCAAGTTAGTTGTGTATGCCTTAGCGCGATACGCCATCTAAGCTAAGTAAGTTTAGCGTACGTCGCAGAGCTGACGCAGTTTTACTAACTAAGCTATGTGAGCTAACGAAAATAGGCGCAGCTAAGTTAGTTGTGTATGCCGATGAGCGCTACATGAGGTAAGCTAAGTTAGTTTAGCTTACGTCGCAAAGCTGACGCATTTTTACTAACTGAGCTATGTGAGCTAACGATAATAGGCGAAGCTAAGTTAGTTGTGTATGAAGATGAGCGCTACACGAGGTAAGCTAAGTTAGTTTAGCTTATGTCGCATAGCTGACACAGTTTTACTAACTGAGCTATGTGAGCTAACGAGAATAGGCGAAGCTAAGTTAGTTGTGTATGCCGATGAGCGCTACACGATCTAAGCTAAGTTAGTTTAGCTGATGTCGCATAGCTGACGCGGTTTTACTAACTGAGCTGTGTGAGCTAACGAAAATAGGCGAAGCTAAGTTAGTTGTGTATGCCGATGAGCGCTACACGAGGTAAGCTAAGTTAGTTTAGCTTACGTCGCATATCTGACGCTGTTTTACTAACTGAGCTATGTGAGATAACGAAAATAGCCGAAGCTAAGCTAGTTGTGTATGCCTATGCGTGCTGCGCGAACTAAGCTAAGTTAGTTTAGCTTACGTCGCAAAGCTGACGCAGTTTTACTAACTGAGCTATGTGAGATAACGAAAATAGCCGAAGCTAAGCTAGTTGTGTATGCCGATGAGCGCTACACGAGGAAAGCTAAGTTAGTTTAGCTTACGTCGCATAGCTGACGCAGTTTTACTAACTGAGCTATGTGAGCTAACGAAAATAGGCGCAGCTAAGTTAGTTGTGTATGCCGATGAGCGCTACACGAGGTAAGCTAAGTTAGTTTAGCTTACGTCGCAAAGCTGAAGCAGTTTGCCTAACTGAGCTATGTGAGCTAAAGTGAGCTAACTAAAATAAGCGGAGCTAAGTTAGTTGTGTATGCCTTGGCGCGCTACAGGAGCTAAGCTAAGTTAGTTTAGCTTATGTCTCATAGCTGACGCTGTTTTACGAACTGGGCTAAGTGAGCTAATTAAAACAGGCGGAGCTACGTTAGTTGTGTAGTATGATTTGCGCTACACGAGCTAAGCTAAGTTAGTTCAGCTTACGTCGCATAGCTGACGCAGTTTTACTAACTGAGCTATGTGAGATAACGAAAAGAGCTGAAGCTAAGCTAGTTGTGTATGCCGATGAGCGCTACACGAGGAAAGCTAAGTTAGTTTAGCTTACGTCGCATAGCTGATGCAGTTTTACTAACTGAGCTATGTGAGCTAACGAAAATAGGCGCAGCCAAGTTAGTTGTGTATGCCGATGACCGCTACACGAGGTAAGCTAAGTTAGTTTAGCTTACGTCGCAAAGCTGAAGCAGTTTGCCTAACTGAGCTATGTGAGCTAAAGTGAGCTTACTAAAATAGGCGGAGCTAAGTTAGTTGTGTATGCCTTGGCGCGCTATAGGAGCTAAGCTAAGTTAGTTTAGCTTATGTCTCATAGCTGACGCTGTTTTACGAACTGAGCTAAGTGAGCTAACTAAAACAGGCGGAGCTACGTTAGTTGTGTAGTATGATTTGCGCTACACGAGCTAAGCTAAGTTAGTTTAGCTTACGTCGCATAGCTGACGCAGTTTTACTAACTGAGCTATGTGAGCTAACGAAAATAGCTGAAGCTAAGCTAGTTGTGTATGCCGATGAGCGCTACACGAGGTAAGCTAAGTTAGTTTAGCTTACGTCACAAAACTGAAGCAGTTTGCCTAACTGAGCTATGTGAGCTAACGTGAGCTAACTAAAATAGGCGGAGCTAAGTTAGTTGTGTATGCCTTGGCGCGCTTCACGAGCTAAGCTAAGTTAGTTTCGCTTAGGTCGCATCGCTGATGCAGTTTTACCAAGCTATGTGAGCTAACTAAAATAGGCGGAGCTACGTTAGTTGTGTAGTATGATTTGCGCTACACGAGCTAAGCTAAGTTCGTTTAGCTTATGTCGCATAGCTGAGGAAGTTTTACTAACTAAGTTATGTGAGCTAACGAAAATAGGCGCAGCTAAGTTAGTTGTGTATGCCGATGAGCGCTACACGATGTAAGCTAAGTTAGATTAGCGTACGTCGCATAGCTGACGCAGTTTTACTAACTGAGCTATGTGAGCTAACTTAAATAGGCGAAGCCAAGTTAGTTGTGTATGCCGATGCGCGCTACGCGATCTAAGCTAAGTTAGTTTAGCTTATGTCGCATAGCTGACGCAGTTTTACTAACTGAGCGATGTGAGCTATCGAAAATAGGCGCAGCTAAGTTAGTTGTGTATGCCGATGAGCGCTACACGAGGTAAGCTAAGTTAGTTTGGCTTACGTCGCAAAGCTGAAGCAGTTTGCCTAACTGAGCTATGTGAGCTAACGAAAATAGGCGAAGCTAAGTTAGATAGTTTAGCTTACGTCGCATAGCTGACGCAGTTATACTAACTGAGCTATGTAAGCTATCTTAAATAGGCGAAGCCAAATTAGTTGTGTATAATGATTTCTTAGGTTTTCGATGATTTCTTAGTTGTGTATGCCGATGAGCGCTACACGAGGTAAGCTAAGTTAGTTTAGCTTATGTCGCATAGCTGACGCAGTTTTACTAACTGAGCTATGTGAGCTAACGAGAATAGGCGAAGCTAAGTTAGTTGTGTATGCCGATGAGCGCTACACGAGCTAAGCTAAGTTAGTTTAGCTGATGTCGCATCGCTGACGCAGTTTTACTAACTAAGGTATGTGAGCTGACGAAAATAGGCGAAGCTACGTTAGTTGTGTAGTCCGAAGCGCGCTACACGAGCTAAGCTAAGTTAGTATCGCTTAGGTCGCATAGCTGACGCAGTTTTACTAAGCTATGTGAGCTAACTAAAATAGGCGGTACTATGTTAGTTGTGTATGCCGATGAGCGCTACACTAGGTAAGCTAAGTTAGTTTAGCTTACGTCGCATAGCTGACGCAGTTTTACTAACTGAGCTATGTGAGCTAACGAAATAAGGCGCAGCTAAGTTAGTTGTGTATGCCGATGAGCGCTACACGAGGTAAGCTAAGTTAGTTTAGCTTACGTCGCAAAGCTGACGCAGTTTTACTAACTGAGCTATGTGAGCTAACGATAATAGGCGAAGCTAAGTTAATTGTGTATGAAGAGGAGCGCTACACGAGGTAAGCTAAGTTAGTTTAGCTTACGTCGCATAGCTGATGCAGTTTTACTAACTGAGCTATGTGAGCTAACTAAAATAGGCAGAGCTAAGTTAATTTTGTAGTCCGATGCGCGCTACACGAGCTAAGCTAATTTAGTTTAGCTTATGTCTCATAGCTGACGCTGTTTTACGAACTGAGCTAAGTGAGCTAACTAAAATAGTCGAAGCTAAGTTAGTTGTGTAGCCCGATGCGCGCTACACGAGCTAAGCTAAGTTAGTATCGCTTAGGTCGCATAGCTGACGCAGTTTTACTAAGCTATGTGAGCTAACTAAAATAGGCGGTACTAAGTTAATTTTTTAGTCCGATGCGCGCTACACGAGCTAAGCTAAGTTAGTTTCGCTTAGGTCGCATAGCTGACGCAGTTTTACTAAGCTATGTGAGCTAACTAAAATAGGCGGTCTAAGTTAATTTTTTAGTCCGATGCGCGCTACACGAGCTAAGCTAAGTTAGTTTAGCTTAGGTCTCAAAGCTGATGCAGTTTTACTATCTGAGCTATGTGAGCTAACTAAAATAGGCGGAGCTAAGATAGTTGTGTAGTCCGATGCGCGCTACACGAGCTAAGCTAAGTTAGTTTCGCTTAGGTCGCATCGCTGACGCAGTTTTACTAAGCTATGTAAGCTAACTAAAATAGGCTTAGCTAAGTTAATTTTGAAGTCCGATGCGTGCTACGCGAGCTAAGCTAAGTTAGTTTATATTAGGTCTCATAGATGACGCAGTTTTACTAACTGAGCTATGTGAGCTAACGAAAATAGGCGCAGCTAAGTTAGTTGTGTATGCCGATGAGCGCTACATGAGGTACGCAAAGTTAGTTTCGCTTAGGTCGCATAGCTGACGCAGTTTTACTATCTGAGCTATGTGAGCTAACTAAAATAGGCGGTACTAAGTTAATTTTTTAGTCCGATGCGCGCTACACGAGCTAAGCTAAGTTAGTTTAGCTTACGTCGCAAAGCTGACGCAGTTTTACTAACTGAGCTATGTGAGCTAACGATAATAGGCGAAGCTAAGTTAATTGTGTATGAAGATGAGCGCTACACGAGGTAAGCTAAGTTAGTTTAGCTTACGTCACATAGCTGATGCAGTTTTACTAACTGAGCTATGTGAGCTAACTAAAATAGGCAGAGCTAAGTTAATTTTGTAGTCCGATGCGCGCTACACGAGCTAAGCTAAGTTAGTTTAGCTTATGTCTCATAGCTGACGCTGTTTTACGAACTGAGCTGACGCAGTTTTACTAAGCTATGTGAGCTAACTAAAATAGGCGGTACTAAGTTAATTTTTTAGTCCGATGCGCGCTACACGAGCTAAGCTAAGTTAGTTTCGCTTAGGTCGCATAGCTGACGCAGTTTTACTAAGCTATGTGAGCTAACTAAAATAAGCGGCCTAAGTTAATTTTTTAGTCCGATGCGCGCTACACGAGCTAAGCTAATTTAGTTTAGCTTAGGTCTCAAAGCTGATGCAGTTTTACTATCTGAGCTATGTGAGCTAACTAAAATAGGCGGAGCTAAGATAGTTGTGTAGTCCGATGCGCGCTACACGAGCTAAGCTAAGTTAGTTTCGCTTAGGTCGCATCGCTGACGCAGTTTTACTAAGCTATGTAAGCTAACTAAAATAGGCTTAGCTAAGTTAATTTTGAAGTCCGATGCGTGCTACGTGAGCTAAGCTAAGTTAGTTTATATTAGGTCTCATAGATGACGCAGTTTTACTAACTGAGCTATGTGAGCTAACGAAAATAGGCGCAGCTAAGTTAGTTGTGTATGCCGATGAGCGCTACATGAGGTAAGCAAAGTTAGTTTCGCTTAGGTCGCATAGCTGACGCAGTTTTACTATCTGAGCTATGTGAGCTAACTAAAATAGGCGGTACTAAGTTAATTTTTTAGTCCGATGCGCGCTACACGAGCTAAGCTAAGTTAGTTTAGCTTACGTCGCAAATCTGACGCAGTTTTACTAACTGAGCTACGTGAGCTAAATAAAATAGGCTAAGCCAAGTTAGTTGTGTATGCCTTTGCGCGCTACGCCATCTAAGCTAAGTTAGTTTAACTTACGTCGCACAGCTGACGCAGTTTTACTAACTAAGCTACCTGAGCTAACTTAAATAGGCTAAGCCAAGTTAGTTGTGTATGCCTTTGAGCGCTACGCCATCTAAGCTAAGTTAGTTTAGCTTACGTCGCATAGCTGACACAGTTTTACTAACTAAGCTATGTGAGCTAATGAAAATAGTCGCAGCTAAGTTAGTTGTGTATGCCGATGAGCGCTACATGAGGTAAGCAAAGTTAGTTTCGCTTAGGTCGCATAGCTGACGCAGTTTTACTATCTGAGCTATGTGAGCTAACTAAAATAGGCAGTACTAAGTTAATTTTTTAGTCCGATGCGCGCTACACGAGCTAAGCTAAGTTAGTTTAGCTTACGTCGCAAAGCTGACGCAGTTTTACTAACTGAGCTACGTGAACTAACTTAAATAGGCTAAGCCAAGTTAGTTGTGTATGCCTTTGCGCGCTACGCCATCTAAGCTAAGTTAGTTTAACTTACGTCGCACAGCTGACGCAGTTTTACTAACTGAGCTATGTGAGCTAACTTAAATAGGCGAAAGCAAGTTAGTTGTGTATGCCTTTGCGCGCTACGCCAGCTAAGCTAAGTTAGTTTAGCTTACGTCGCACAGCTAACGCAGTTTTACCAACTGAGCTGTGTGAGTTATCTTAAATAGGCGAAGCCAAGTTAGTTGTGTATGCCTATGAGCGCTACACGAGCTAAGCTAAGTTACTTTAGCTTATGTCGCATAGCTGACGCACTTTTACTAACTGAGCTATGTGAGCTGCCGAAAATAGGCGGAGCTACGTTAGTTGTGTAGTCCGAAGCGCGCTACACGAGCTACGCTAAGTTAGTTTCGCTTAGGTCGCATAGCTGACGCAGTTTCACTAAGCTACGTGAGCTAACTAAAATAGGCGGATATAAGTTAATATTGTAGTCCGATGCGCGCTGCACGAGCTAAGCTAAGTTAGTTTAGCTTAGGTCTCATAGCTGACGCTGTTTTACGAAGTGAGCTAACTAAAATAGGCGGAGCTAAGTTAGTTGTGTAGCCCGATGGTATATATATATATACCTGTATAGAGAAGTTTCAAGTGGGGTAAAGTGTACCTTCTCATCTTTGGCTGCAGTTATTATGTTTGAAGTAACATTACTTATTTAATTGCAGTATTTTATAAGGTACATGTTTTCTTCAGTTTCCATTTCGAGTGTTACCCGGTACAAAATATCTCTCATGTGAGATATTACATGTTCATTATTATATACGATATTATATTACATAACTAGCGACCCGCCCCGGCTTCGCACGGGTGCAATTATGGACATCAAAATTTATGTATGTATTATATGTAATATAAACCTTCCTCTCGAATCACTCTATCTACTAAAAAAACCGCGTCAAAATCGGTGCGTAGTTTTAAAGATTTAAGCATACATAGGGACGGACAGAATACAGCGACTTTGTTTTATACTATGTAGTGATAGCAGGCAAATAAATTTTGTCTGCCTTTACCCAACGGGCCAGTAAAAATTGCACCTGTATCCTCTGAATATCCTCCTCCTAGTTCCTATTAGTTGAAACAAGGAAGGAAATAAATCGCTACCGCTTGTGACATAGACACAGGCATCGGGGTTTGTTCTGTACACAACAAGCGGCGCTATTAAAGTGGTGACCTGGACTCTTTTAGTTTCAATTTTCAACCGCATATTGATTAGTTCCGTCGAAATGGTTCGCCTCTATTTGGAGAGCCATTTAATTCTAACGAGGTTTGGGTGGAACTGTCTGCTTGTAAAGGGGTAAACTGGTTTTAAGATCACTTTTTTAGTTTGTTTTGGGTATTTAAAATATCGTACCAATATTTGTAGCTGGTCACGCTGGCAGTTCGGTGTCAAGGTAATGCAGACTGTTATCAAAATTGTTAATTTTAAGAAATCCTGCATGTAATAATAATCATCAAAAATCCTTACTTGTCTGCCTACAAATGTCTATTAAGATATTTTTCAAACAACCAGCTCTGCACCGCTATTTTTTGATCACCAGAATAAAACATTGGGTCGAATATCGTAAATATTTAGTAGAAACTTTCTCATTCAACAATAACAAAGTTATAACAAGTGAATAATTAAAATAAAATTAAGGCCACAATATTACTTACACCGTTCTGTACCAAAATTTTACGAGTTTGATTGATATTTTATTACATAAATGTGATTATACACGACAACAAACCCAACCTTTTCTTCGGGTTATTAAAAAATAATGGCGTCAATTTAAAAAAAAGTTCTGTGTGCCTTGCGGAATAAATGTTTTTTTTTCCTAAATTGGCCAGCCAGGAGCTATTTATACGAGGGAAAATCCGATATTTTCATTATAACCTTGTGTAGCGGCAGGTGTTTACAAACATGTTATTCGCGAACAGAATCTTGTCCGACCCTAAAATTGTACCCGGATCCAGAGGTGGTTCATGCATCAAGACCATCAATGTGGCCATCTGATTTAAATGATTTTAAGACAGACCGATTATGACAAAGGTTTCCTATGGGTAAAAGGCGCCTAAAAGAAATTGACTGGATAGGAAATTAAGCAGAAAGATTATTGTTCCACTACGTTCAGCATAGTAGCCTCAACTCACTCTATGAACTCGGAGGAGGCTCGTCTCGTCGTGCGTACAAACCAATCCGTTAAAAAGTGTTTAAGTGCCAAAACTTCATATAAAATTAGCACAAATTCTTCTATCTTTAATCCTGAAATTGAACTGAGGACACTAGATTCCGTAACCTCTAGACCAGGGGACCAGAAACTTTAACCAGACACTAATCTACAGGTACATACAAATAAATAGAACTGGAGTGTCTGTTTGTAATAATAAAATAACCACTTTTTACTAAATGCGAAACAATTTATTTTTTTAATTTTCGTCTGTCTGTCTGTTTGTTCCGGCTAATCTCTGGACCGGGTGGACCGATTTTGACTTTACTGATAGGTAGCTAATAAACTAAGGAGTAACTTAGGCTAGCTTCGCCCCGCGACGACAATAACCGCGGGTAACATCGCAGGACTCACCTTTTTGAAAATATTTTGCGGTCCAATGATGGGTATTCTGCGGTTCGCCTGCGGCTGACCCTTGCTAAAGACCAGCAAAGCATACAGAATTAGGTGACATGTGGGGAGATTTATTACATATTATAAAAAAAAAAACAAAGTGAGCGGTAGTTTAGCGAGATGCACTAAACTATATCCCGACTTTGGCCTTGAAGACGCCGTAAGTAGATGGGTTTCAAGTGTTATCATGTGCGTCACTGGTGTCTTAGTCCACGGTTGGGCTCCCACGAGGCATACTCCATGTTTTGTCGCAGCCGCTGTCGGCAAGCCATTTGGCTTATTAAGCGGTGCTCTACGGCCTTTGATAACGTTCGCTTAGTGTAGATAAGAAATACATATAATTAATATTTTTTAATATAATATATCTTAAATATCGGAATCGAATGCGAAAAGGTACAAAGCTTTTTGATAATATTTCAGTTTTAATTAATTTTCAACAGGTTATTTCGAAATCAAATTAAACACGCTGAAAAATTGTGGATCGAAAAAATGCAAGGAAGTCGTTAGACTTGATGCTGTGAGTATGGTGGATTTAAAACTTAAGGTACCATTTTTCGGTAAACACAAATAAACAATAGTAATTCTAATAGGCAGTTCCGATTAGGTTAGAACCTGTAAATATGTTGACACATAATAATAGTTGCAACACTTGTGCTTTAGACTATTCTGTATAATTTAAAAAAATGGGGTGCAGCTTATCAACCTTTGAATAATATCATTGTTTTTTTTTATTACACGAGATTTAACTTTAGTTTAGCGTAGAAGTTTTGGTATTTAAACTCAAACTCAAAAGGAACTTTATTTACGTAGCTTTTATCACACAACTATTATAAACCGTCGTATTTAAAATTGCTGTTATCATCTTACGCAAGGGTCCCACGCTAGGTGGTAGAGTTAAACTTTTCCGCTAGTGGTAAACTTTTCCGTATGGTAACGGATTTAGAATACATATCATAGACATGCAATATGTTGACAATATTAAGTCCGACATTAGTTTTAAAACATCAACTAAACGTTGAAAGCGACTTATTTTGACAATACACTTAATCAACGTCAATTTCACAACAAGACAAATCTCAGACCACACAGTCTGGAATAAAGGCAAAAAACTTATCAGTCAAATGGATGCATGAAATGAGTCGTATCCACATGTTTATTACGCGTCATTACACGCGCGGGATCGACGCTCGCTGGCGCTTTTGACAATTGATTTATGTCTGTCAAGTCTCGTCACAGCGGCGACTGCGCATCTGCGCCCGCGCACTGTCGACGAATATTGGACAAAGATGATTGGTGTAGATGTGACGGCTTGTTTAAGGTCCTAGAAGGTTTGTCTGCCTCCGGGGCGCGGAAAAATGGAAATTAGTATCTCGACATACCTACCAAAACCAACGGCGTTCATGGACTGCCCGAACACAGTCATGCTCCGCGTCTTTGGGTTTCTACTAATAACTATAACTGTGAGTTCTTATTTGGTATTTTTTTTTGTTCCTTTTGTTTACTAAGTGTTTATTATTATACTCTTTAAAAACATGTGATGATTTTAGTACAGTGGCGTTACAAACTTCTTTAGCAAAGAGAACGGCGTACCACAAATTTGAGTGCTATCCTAGTGGTTTAAAAAAATAAGTATTGTATTTCCGTTTGCTCATATTCGTGACACATATTGAAAATAAAATATAATTTCACGGAGTATATATGTCATTGAAAAATTAAAAAATATTTACTTAAGCTAAATATAAATATATTCTGTCATTTTTGCAATACAAAAATCAGCGACAAACTTAAATGTAAAATTGAATTAATAAAAGCTTACTTTGAAAACGTATATTATAAAACTTTGTTAGTTTAGATAGATATTCCGACAATGACTTCGTGTATGCCAAGTATATGACATATCTCCATCAGTCCGAGACTTTGATGCTCCTCAATTCCTCCATTCATGCCTATCCCAGCCTCTGCGCCGACTCTAGACCCGCTCTACTCCCGGGAAAGCAGGCAATTCATCATCAAACCAAAATAGTCGGGACGAGTTTGCGGGAGTAGATTTTAGCAAAAAAAACTTAAGTATAGCTACGATTTATTTTAATAATGCGTAGTGTATCGTTAACAGCTGCTGAGAGCAAAAATAAACACGCATTGACAGACATATTGTTTTGTATTTTTGTACAATTTTATCAGGCTGTTATTTCTGATGTGGCTTCGTCAACTATGTTCGATGCCCAATGTGCATATTAATCATTGGGTTCGGATGCGTCTATTTTAAAATCCTGTCTTCATAATATTAAGCACTAAGACTTTTTTTTATGTTTAACTATATTTTAAGTATTTAATACATCTAGATAAGGAAATTTAACCTTAAAAAGGCTAATTCGAATTTTAAATCGCGTTATAAGGGGTCTATTTGTTTAGGAGCTACAAGGACACGGAAATCACTATCACTACTTATTATAAAACAAAGTCGCTGTCGTCTGTCGCGGTTGTATGTATCTATAGGGTACCAAATATAAATAACTTGGAGGATTGTATGATAAAACTAGAACTTCTGCTACGTGGGATATGTAATACCCGTTGCAAGATAGTAATCGCTGGTGATTTTAACATTGATATATTGAAACCTTGTTATCAATCAAGGAATTTTGAATGTCTGCTACTAAGCTTCAATCTTAAATTAGCCATAAAACAACCAACTCGTTTGTCTAGTATGACATGCATTGACAATTTTGCGCATAATTTTAGTAGTTCATGCAAAACTGAGGTAATGGAGTTTGCACTATCTGACCACACATTGCAAATTCTACAATGTCCAGTTGATAAAATATACACATTAAACCACTGGTATATAACCAGAAGGAACTACAGCAGAGAAAACATTGAAAAGTTTCGAGACTGCATAAAAAGTCTATCCTTTTCAGAAATATATGACTCAGACGATGCAAATGTAACTTATAATGTATTTATAGACACATTTAAATTAATGTACGAGCTATGCTTTCCTAAAATTAGAATTAAAAGAAAATTAATAAATAAACCTACATGGCTATCTCGGGGTGTTAAATTATGTAGTAGGAAGAAAAGAATACTACTCTGGCAGTATCGATTAAACCCTAACGGTGAAAATAAAATAAAACTTAAACACTACTCAAAGCTATATAGACACATTATCAACCTCACACAGAAATCACAAAATAACAATAAAATAAAAAGAACTATGAATAAGGCCAAAACTACTTGGCAAATTATTAATCGAACAAAACATAACATGCCTAAACAACATATAAATAAAATTAGAATTAACGACCAAACTGTAACAAATCCCTTAGCAATATCTGAAGCTTTTAATGACTTCTTCATTGACAAAATTCAGCCAAAATTAGATGATACCAGTAAGCTCAAGGCTCCTAACATCCTATCAACACAAAATTCTATGTTCATGGCCCCAAGTACACCGCAAGATATAAAACAGATAATCACGTCACTAAAAAACACAAACAGCGTGGGCTATGATGGCATAGCAACTTCAATTATTAAATCAGTAGCTGATGAAATATGTACTCATCTTAGCCATATAATTAACCTTAGTATTTACTCTGGTCAATATCCGGAAGCGCTAAAAATCTCAATTGTTAAGCCATTATTCAAAAAGGAAAATAGAGAATTGATGGACTATTATAGACCAATATCCCTTATACCCATTTTTTCTAAAATTTTTGAAAAGTATATCTCTAAGGAATTGTTCAAATATTTTGAGAAATATAAAATACTATGCGATGAACAGAAAGGCTTTAGACAACAGAAAACCATCAACATGGCAATTTATGATTTTATTAAAAATATTCTAAAAAATGTTGACAAACGGACGCCCATTTGTGCCATTTTCTGCGATATGACTCAAGCATTTGACTATGTACATTATAATACCCTTCTAAACAAACTTGAGTCATACGGTATCAGGGGTAATGTTCTAGCTCTTATTAAAACATACCTACAGAACAGGAGACAAATTACTGAAATTAGTAGAATCAATATCATGACAAGGAAGGAAGAAATATTTAGATCATCAGAACGTGAACTATTTTATGGTGTTCCACAGGGAAGTGTCCTGGGTCCACTTTTATTTATAATATATTTAAATGACATGCCGAAATCTATTAACAAACCGTTGACCTTATTTGCCGACGATAGCACTGTGACGATACCATTACGTGATGTAGATACATATAATAATGACATTAATAATTCTTTAAAATCTATTGTAAAATGGCTAGATGACAATAATCTTAAAATTAACCTTGAAAAAACAAAAATAATACATTTCAGTCAACGACCCCCGCTGTTAAATGACATATTAATACAATATAATAATTATATAGTTGACAACGTAGAAAGTACAAAATTTTTGGGTCTAGAAATCGATCGAAAATTAAACTGGAAGGCACACGTCGAAAAACTATATACAAAATTAAGTAAATCAGCATATGCACTACATACATTATCCTCATTAGTAGATAAAGATGCATTGCTTACAGCATACTATGGTATAGTTGAGGCTCACCTGCGTTATGGGGTAATATTCTGGGGTAACTCAACCGAAAAAGAAACAGCGTTTAAGGCTCAAAAGAGATGCATAAGATCTATGTTTATGTTAAAAATGACTGACAGCTGTGAACCACTTTTTAAAGAACATAGAATACTTACCCTTCCGTGCATTTATATTCTGGAAGTAGCCGTATTCGTTAAATCTAATCCAACTAGATTTGAACGCTTTGCTGACATAATGCCTCGTAGTAGACGTGACAGTAGCAAACTGTGCCTTCATAGTGCCAAAACAACATTAATGCGCAAGAGTGTCTGCTGTATGGCACCTATTATATACAACAAGCTCCCAAAACACTTGAAAGGTCTGAATACATCTTTATTTAAAAAAAGACTTCGAAGCTTTTTAGCTGACAAAGCTTATTATAATGTATCAGATTTTTTATCAGAACAAAACATTAGCTGAACAAACAAATAATTATGATTACTATTTCTGACTGATAAAATATCTAGACTTCAATACATATACTTAGATGACATATAGTTTTATGATTGACATTTATTCTTATAAACTTAACCTATTATATTTTAATTGTAATAAAAATGATAAATTATTTGACGGTGAATTTACTATACAATTTTATTAATAATGTCATTTTTATGAATTTTAATTATTATTAGCTCATGACATGACTTGTTGTTTATAATTTAATTATGAATTTTTGCATGCTGAACAGCAAAATATGGCTGAACTTTGTCAACTATTTATTAAGACCACACTGTACCCGCACTGTACCCATATTTGCGAAATAAATATCTTGTATCTTGTATCTTGTATCTTGTATCTGTCCGTCCCTATGTATGCTTAAATCTTTAAAAGTACGCAACGGATTTTAATACGGTTTTTTTTTAATAGATAGAGTGATTCAAGGGGAAGGTTTATATGTATAACCCACCCCGCTTTGCACGGGCGAAGCCGGGGCGGGCCACTAGTATATAATATAATACACGTCAAACTTTTAACCCACTCATTTACGTCGGGGGTAAAAATTGATGATCATTCAATCACGCATCCTCTCCTTCCGACGGTTATTTTTTAATATTTTAATTTACTTAGGACGTCCCGTAGTGGTTACATTATCATAAAGAAAACACCAATACAAATGACACCGAGAATTAGAGCAAGTGCCTCTGGTTTAGAAAAAGAAAGTTTCTTTTTTCCCGTCCCCGGAATCGAACCCAGGACCTATTGATCCAAAGGCAGCACATGTAACCCCTAGACCTTGAAAAGCCTTGCTAAATTGTGAGTCGTGGTCCGACAAAAAGAGGCCTTTCGTCACGTGTTATGATGATTTTAGTTACGTAACAATATGGCAGGATACACAGGTTACGGTAGCAGGAAACATCTGTCACAACTTCCAGTCAGCGCAGGGTCCCGCCTCGGAGGATCCCCCCGTGGCATTGGACCGAGCAGACTTGAGCAGCTTACCGATGATGCCCGGAGTACCTCATAACCCGATCAGATCCTAACGGACGGGAAATAGTTATTTGTTATACAAGAGTGCAAAGTTGCTTTTTAACCGCGTGTTCAATTTTGATGACCGAGCAAGCGAAGGATTCTATAATTAGAATCCTGAACGTTAGCGAGGGAATCAAAAGAGCACGAGGTGAAAAATCTTTGCACTCGAGTGCAACACGTAACTTTTCATTCCACCTCAGCGAGGAAATGACTAAATGCAAAAAAAAAAAACGTTTATAATCACAAGATATGTACACTTTTATTTCAGTTTAGGTATTAATTACTACATTATGACAGGTAAGTATTACAGAATAATCTTTACTTTATTCTCTAGCGAATAAAAACGGCTTTTGCACTCAGATATCGAAGAGCAAAAATACTTTATTCTCTAGTGAATAAAAACGGCTTTTGCACTCAGATATCGAAGAGCAAAAATACTCTTTCCGAGATGGGGGGATGAAAATTTATTTATCACACAGACAAATTAAAACACATACACCTTACGAGTATCTTCAAGGTATTTATATTTAAGCTTCGTCTGAAACTTTGCCTTCAGATATATTATTTAAAAGCGCTTAAGCAATCAACATGATTGATTGCTTAAGGTACTAATGAGGTAAATTTATCAAGAAAATAAAACCTAATAGAAAGCACTCCTCGTAACATTTCACTATAACTTCAACTACTACTTCTCAGCCCTTATATGACCCAGTGCTGAGTCGGCTCTCCTCATCACATACTGTGCCACGCTGGCCAGACGAGTTGGCACAGGGTTTCGTATCAAGTTTTCCTTCTCTTGTGGCAAGGCAGATAATAGGTTATTTTCTTTTGTCGGCTCTTAACACCCTCAGGATGGAATGGGATGGTGTCACTATGTTTTCTAAATCCCATGGTGACCACACGGAATGACACGGAATTTCGTGAATTTCGTATTCAATAAAATTAAAGCGTTAGATAAAAGTAACTAAAATGACGGAAAATAGGATTATCTTAAGGTAATCAAAATAAAAAAATAAAAAATCTAGAAATATTCTATATTTTTGTTACTACTACTACTCAGCTCGTCCACAATACCGCAGTGTCTGAAGACAAAAGTCTTCAACCAATGTGTGTTGCCAGTGATGACATATGGAACAGAGACGTGGTCGCTCACTATGGGCTCCATCAGAAGGCTCAAAGTCACCCAAAGGGCAATGGAGAGGGCTATGCTTGGAGTTTCCCTGCGAGATCGAATCAGAAATGAGGAGGTACGCAGGCAAACCAGGGTCACCGACATAGCCCACCGGGTTGCCAAACTTAAGTGGCAGTGGGCAGGGCACATAGCTCACAGGACCGACGCCCGATGGGGCAAAAAAGTCCTCGAGTGGCGACCGCGTTCCGGAAGGCGCAGTGCTGGTAGGCCTCCCACACGGTGGACCGACGACCTGGTTAAGATCGCCGGAAAGCAGTGGATGCGAGCGGCCCAGGACCGGCCTTTGTGGAGATCCTTGGGGGAGGCCAATGTCCAGCAGTGGACGTCTTTTGGCTGAAATGATGATGATGATGATGATGACTACTCAGCCCATAGATGACCTCCTCCAGTTACATGGATGATTATTTGTATGAGGCAACTTATTTATTTCGTTTCTCGTTGACAGTCTATAATCTTCTTCCACAAACACTAAGACCAAGCCCATACAGTCAGGCGTAAGTATAAAAAACAAGACAAAACTAAATTGACTTGTAAAAACGTTGAAAACCATAAATATAAAGGTAAAATCTTGTAATGGCCGTTCTATGTTACGTTACAGTCTAATTAACAAACTGTCTGAGCGGATCGTGGCAGGTAACTGACAGGTGACGCGCGTCAAGTGATGCTGACGTGACGTGACGTTGACGCAATGTGACGTGACGCAGACGATCTCCGCCGTAATGAAATTGTGACATTGACAAGATGGCGCAGCGATAAGCTGCAGCGGACTTAAAAATACATGCTGTATAGGCCCAATAATAATTTTAACTATATACCAACCACATTCCGTGTGATGACGAATTGAGAATACGTAGGGTCACCGCCCCATTCCATACCATAAGGGTATCGTAAGAGCCAACAAAAGTAAATGAGAAGGCCGAAACCAATCCGCAAGAGAAAGAGAACTTGCTACGACACCCTGTACCAAGTCGTTAGGATTGCGTGGTTGGTCACTATAGTCGGCCAAAAGGATCAAAGCCACCCGAAGGCCAATGGAGATACGCAGGCGAACCAGAGCTACCGACTTAACCCACACGATGGACAAACTTAAATCAGAAATATGTAGAGGTAGTAGCTATCTAATAATTATAGCAATATGTTCGGCGGGAAAGCAAAACGCATATTTCCATTAAATATTATATTCCACAACAAGCCTAAAGTCAACACAAAATTATAAACCTGACATAGTACAATCAAAATATAAAATAAGCTGCTGGTCATCACAAGTGGCGAGCGCGTTTCGGAAAGCACAGTGCTGGTAGGTCTCCCATACGGAGGACCGACGACTTGGTTCAGGTCGTCGGAAAATGAATGATGGAAAGGGGAAAGAGGACGTCTTTTGGCTGAAATAATAATGATGATGACATGTGTTGTCATTAGGATGTAGAATCTTTGAACAACTTCAAAAATGTGGTCAGGAAAGTTTTGGAACACCGCTTAAAAACGAAGTGCACGAGTGCCACATGTTTGGAGTTGCTGAAAAATGAGTAGCATTAAGTATTACAATGCAATGTAAACGCTTAGATCTTATCTCTTGTGCGTATCGCTCAAACGGAGCAAAACAGTCGCTCTGTCTCAAAATCGATATTAATTATTTTCACAAGACGCTTGCTTGGCGTATATTAGCTTTCATGTTCAGCCTGTTTTCCTTCAAATCCTCAGGAACAATCAAGAGTATCTCAATCTGTTTTTTTATATTGTTCTAAAGACGTTTGTTTTCATGCTGACCAGGAAAAGAAATGGCAGTAATGTGAAGTTCTGTGCATTATATTTATCAATGTGTTTTTTCAGATTTAAATGTTTTTCTATTATTAGTATTAGTCTGTCAAGAATTATTATATTAATGAATATAATAATTTACATATTATAATTCACTAGCGACCCACCCCGGCTTCGCACGGGTGCAATGATGAACATCTACATTTATCAGTGTTTCTCTACAATTTTATGCATATATTATCCCTATAAACCTTCCTCTTGAATCACTTTATCTATTAAAACAAACCGATTCAAAACCCGTCACGTAGTTTTAAAGATTCAAGCATACATAGAGACGGACAGACGACAGCGACTTTCTTTTAAACTATGTAGTGATTATAGCTGTAAAAGAATACACTATTAAATTAATAAGTAGTATAGAATGAAAAAGTTCCTTCGTTATAATATGAATTAATAGAATTTAAAGTTTGTCGTGCATATATAAATAAAAACATCCTTACAAAATGATTGAATAATCATTTTTGACATTATTTCGTTTAGTCTGACGAGTTTATTATATAAAATACTTTGTGTATAATAAACATAATATTTCCCGAAAATCAATTCAATAGAATAGAAGTTTCGAGAACTACCCCGACATCCATAGAGGAAAAATGGCCATTCCAAAAACGCACAACATTTAATTATTATGCTACACCGCCCACGATCGTTACGCACCACAGCGTAACTGCAAATTCGACAATAAATCAATTTTATACAAAAACTACACGAAATACAATATAACTCCGTGCTTCGGCCGTGAGGATTTGCATTAGTGATTGCATTAATCATTTCTTCATACAATTCGGGGGTAATAAAAGCCATAAAACTTTGTATAGAGAGCCATTAATTGTCATTGACAGCTGACAGGCGCGGGGGTTGATTGACAAATGTCAGGCAGTACAACTCGTGAAAAAGACTACTTTTGTCAACTCCGGCTGTTAAGGTTACTTATTATGTGTTCCTGAACTATGCAGTAGTGATTTTGCAGTTTCCATTGAGGTCTGAGTATGCATGTCTTTTGTAATGCAATTGAATTGATTGTTAATACTTAATTGGTATTTTTTGTATCGATACTTTTTGTGTGGAACTTTTATGTATATTTAAGATACCCTACGATATGCGATAAGCGAAATATTATTTTCACTTCAGTAGCTCAAACATGTAGGTTTTGCTCACTGAAAACAGTGGACAAAATGCGATTTTGCCCACTGAGTGAGACAAAGTAACTTTTTAATTCTAATTCGAAACATTGGCACTATCTCTTTCCCGCCAATAGAAAAGAGAGAGAGACAAAGACCAAGCGGCCAGTACCAACAGCTCCGATTTTTCTTCTTCATTTAGGTTTTGGCTTCCATCGTTATACCGATGATTTTGCCAATGACAAGTGTGTTGTGTTAGAAATTTCGTGTGATTATGAAAGTTAAATTAATTGGTTACAAGTTGCGTTAGAGTTATGAAGTTAAATGTTAGCAGGTAGCGCTATAGAAAACAATACAAAGCATTAAAGTACAGATAATAAATAATAAATTGATAGAGCAATATTATGGGAACAATATTTGATTAAATACAAACTAGACGTACTTTTAACAGTTCGATTGGATGAAAGGAGTTCGTTATGGGGTTACTCCGATTTTTAATTCGACCTCAAAGACAAACACGTTCGGAATTTCGTACTAACTAAAGAAATTTAGCAAAAATGATAATTATATCTTATATTGTAATTCATTGAATTTTAACTTATTGTTGTATTTAAACTAAAATAAGTATTTACTGCTTAAAAAACTGATATTTAACTTAAAAATATTTAATTATAGTTTCAAAAATGTTACGTAGGTAATATTATATTTCATTTCCTATAGTGTTCTCGCTGCTGAAGTGAAAAGTTATGTGTGTTACACGAGAGCAAAATTTTTCGCATCTCGTGCCTTTGAATCCCTCGCAGCACTCAGGAATCAACTTTAGAATCACTCGCTACGCTCGTGATTCAATCATTGATTCCTTCGCTTACTCGGGATTCAATATCAGCACTCGCAGCAAAAAACGACTTTGCTCTCTTGTTGCACAAATAACTATTAAAATACGTTAAAATGATTTTAATTAAGTCTTGCATAAACTAAACTAATAAAATGAAAAAGACAATCATAGGGAATACATACCTATCTACGTCTATCATTTCAATCTATTTTTTCTGTATCTTTAAAGTAAAGTTTTTTAAGCCTTATTTAGCCGCATTTAGACATTCGTTTAGTGAAAGATGCCTATCCACTGTCCAAAAATGGTGGTCCACATTGATGTTTCTTCAATGTTATCACTAAAGTAAATATGTAATTCACCTATTTACGTTACTTTTGTAAAAAAAGTAGCAATATTTAGTGCCAACTGAACTGCAACAACAACAAGTGCCGAAATTTTAGATTTAAAACTAAACGTGCCTTCAACTGACTATTACTACTACTAGTCAGCCCATAAATGACCCACTGCTGAGTCGGTCTCCTACCATTACATGGAGGTAGTTAGCCTACTGTACCACGCTGGCCAGAGTTTCGTTTCAAGCTTTCCTTCTCTTGCAGCTAGGTTTTTGGTCTTGTCATTTCGTTTTGTAGGCTCTTACGACACCCTCAGGATGGAATGGGTTAGTGACACTATTTAAGATTTCCTTTTTCTGCTGCCTTGTTTTCCACCTAACTAGCCACTTTACTTGCTTTTTATAACACTTATGTACCGACTGGAATATGATAATAACTCATCATATCTCTCATTTAATTAAATGAGAGATATGATATAATAATCCACTCCAAAATGTATTAAATTTTGTATAGAGAATTGTTGCTAGATCCTACATCTAAAGTCAAGTAATAATCCAAAAATGACTAATCAATAGGCCCAGAGTTGAATCCTATCTCGTTTCGCGTCGATCAAGCGCCAGAACCGCGTATCTGCGATCGTCGATCGGCGATCCTTCGTCAATTGTCAGTTGCGATGTTATCGGTGACGCGCGTCATTCAAGCCAGATGGAGCATTGAATAAAAATGTCAATTTGTACTTACGTCGTTTTTATGAAGCGTTTAGTTGCCTTTGAAGTATTTTTTTTTAACATTAGTTGGCATAAACCTTGGAGAATGTATTGTGAAATAGTACGAGTGAGAAATTAGTGGTTTACGCGAAGTAGTTTGACGGATGAAAGAAAGGGATTCCTTACAAATAAATAATAATGTTTGATTTTATAAGTTAATGTTTATGTAGCGCTCTGTTTTATCGAAATTCTTTCCTTAGTTACGTTGAAGCTATCCTAGTACCTTCAGTAAGAAGTTCTGCAAACATACAACCACTGGTATGAATACTAAAAAAGTATACATCAGTCCAATTCTAAGTTCTACGAAACCTTGCAATATATTTTTTATATATTTTATTTGTGTTTTTGTAACTGTTTGTCATGACTGTATTTGTTACAAATAAAACCTTATTCTATTCTATTCTTTATTGATCATCGATTCGGAATATTGACCTACATAATAAGAACCGGTAACAAACTCTGTAATTGTTTTATCAAATTCCTACTTATACAGATGTGTTCCTTAGCTTTACGTTAAAACAGATACCCAATCAGATAGAAATGTTTACGCTAATCCAACTAATATTACTTATTAAAAGTGTAAAAGTATCTCTGCCTGTACGTGCCTCTCAACTAAATTTAATAAAAAAGATAAATATGGAATCCGTTCGGAAGTGGTCAAAATCTACACACAGATGAAGCCGCGAGCAGAAACAGATCAAAACAAACTCAGACAAAACACAGTAACACTAAATGACCGACCTAAAAATACGAAACCTTAAGTCCAACGTCAACCTCCTTGCACCCTACAATATTTGGGCCATTACTCCCTGGGCCCATTGATTTATTGTTTATGAATCAACCTGCCCCTACCCACCCATTATGGCCTGATGTATCACCCCGATAATGAATCTAGTTGTATTTTTGCTGGCAACGTATGATGGAAATATGACGGTTTAGGGGTGAATGGGGGTGAGGGGGGTGAATTATGTGTCTGCCTCTGGCGGGTTGGATACGGTGTTATTTAGTGTGTTTTGGGGGGACATGGAGACTTTTTAGGGGCTTTAAGAGGTTTGGGAGGTGGGGTAGTATCATCAAGGTTTGTTCTAAGGTGGTGTAGAGGTGCATTGAGCATTTTTTGCATTTAATGGGTGGGAAAATACATAAATTCTAAAGATTTAGACTACGTGGTAAGGAAAAGTAGTAAGACCTAGATGCAATAGAATGAAACCTTGAGAGGAAACGCTATCGTTTGGCCCGCGTGGCGCATTAGGCTAATTACCCTCCATGTGATGGGAGGAGGCCCGACTCAGTCACTCAGTGGGTCATTTATGGGCTGAGTAGTAGACAAAAATACATTTTCTCAAGCATGAAATCGAACCGAAGACCCCTGTCTCAAGGTAAATTTTAAGATAACGCTTTTTTCCCAAATTAATAAAGATACGATTAAATCTTTGAAATCAAGTACATTTCATTTGTAGTGTAGGACCAATACAATATGATTAAGGAAATAATTGAAATTAGAATCATTGATGAACTAACAATCATATCAAGCAAATACATACAACAAAATGAGAACATAAAATCTAAAGCCAGACACTAAAGCAACACTCTCAAAAACAATGGTTCAATTCAGTAATGTCAATTTTGCCGGCGAATTTTTCAATAACCGGCAAATCATAGGCTGAATGATATTAATTCGGCAATAAAGACCGCATTACACGGACCATTTTTCACCCCCGCCGGGGTTACGGTACAATGTCAACGTGGGACGTCACTGCGTCGATGGGATATTTTGGAAAAGAAATGTAAATCTGGAAATGATTTCATCTATAGTAATCGTAGCCTGCTAAGATAATGCCGAATGCAATTGAACTGCAGGTTAAGCAATGTCAGACACAGCCGATTCTTAGATTGGTGTTTAAGAGACATGGACAAGATCACCTTCGGTAAAAGCCGTGATTGTGAAAATCTTTAAATCTTGCTAATCACTACATAGTATAAAACAAAGTCGCATTTTTCTGTCCGTCCCTATGTATGCATAAATCTTTCAAACTACGCAACGGATTTTGAAGCGGTTTTTTTTGATAGATAGAGTAATTCAAGAGGGAGGTTTATAAGTATAATATAATTGCACCCGTGCGAAGCCGGGGCCGGTCGCTAGTTCAATATAAATTTGACCCTGAATATTATCTATAGTGTACCTATATTCCGGTACGTATGCCACAAGCTTTTAAGACAGGACGTGGCAAGAACTTTTGAATTTATCGGATTAATGTTGAAATTAACACTTTTTAACGGATTTATCGCGTAGATATTTATTAATTCCCGACGTTTCGAATGCTTTGCAGCAGTCGCGGGAGAGACTAGAGGACATCTTCATCAAAAGTACGAAGAAATAGTTAAATCTACCGCCTATAATTTTGTTTTTTGATAACGTTACCTGTGCATGCAGAAATATCTCACAGTATCCAGGTCTTGCAGATGAGAGTTGAGTGTGAGATTGGATCAATTTAATTAATGGATCCCATGCAGGTGGTACCTGCCAACCATCTTCTCCATTAAAATTTGGAGGGTTTTTAATCTCCATAGCCTCGTTTGAATGTGTGCTTACAAACTGTAACTGCGATGAATTAAATAATGTAATATACACACGATAAATCCGTAAAAAAGTATTTATTTTCTATTTTTAATAATAGAAAAATACCTAAAAAATCATTAGATTAATGTCAGCAATTGCATCATGTCTCGCGGAGATGTCAAGATGGCTCGCGGAGGGCAAACGGTAAGAGACCAGAATAAATATCTACAGTCAGCTATTTAAATTATACCGAAGTTGACCCCAATGAAATCGAGAGGCAAGGAAGTGAATAATTCATGTAAGTTCATAAATTTACTAAACAAAACTCGATAAGTAGTATTAGAACGGTAGAAGTACTAATAGTAGAATTCGAGGAAGTTAATAAAATAATATCAAACAATCACTTGATTTATTTAATGCCCCAATAGTTATAACTGCTTATGCAAGGGTTTTATGACATATTTAAACTTTTAGAGATCCTTGGTGGAATTTAACAACCAAATATAATATTTAGTTACTTCTAGAACGGATTAAATATAATTTGTCACCAAAATCGACAAATTAATACTACGTTGATTGTCGAATTTAGGTCTACTGAATTAGCAGGTTTGAGGCTCAGTGCGATTTTTACAGACAGTTGGTGTAATTTGGTATGATATAAACAATGCGTATTTTATGGGCTTCAATTATGGGAAACGGTGTTCAGTGTTAACTTTAGAGTAATACTTGAAGCAAAGACTTTGTAACCGTTTTTACGAAAACTGTGCGGACGGAGGAGTATGAAATTTCTCATACTTTTATATGGAAAAGAGCAGAATCCAATTTTTTTTTAAATATGCACAAAGTTACTTTAAATCAATAATAAACATTACACACTACCATGTATTTTACACATGCACACCAGTATACTCTTTTGTTTATTGTCATAGTCTATGGGCAAATGAGAATAGACCTTTTATATAATAGTTATGGTTGAATTTCGACCGCTGGACGACCAACTAGTTGAAAAATTACTCGCCAAAGGAGTGTTGTTTCGATATGGTGAAGAAACGTAATATTTTATTTATTAAAGCCACTTTTTACTCTTAGATTTAAAGCAAAACCCCGGTGCGTACGGGCCCGCAACCGCCCAGAAAGCCTCGTACTTAACCAATTACCTTCGATTTCCTGATTCCGTTGAAGCATTGATTCAACCTTTTATTGCTTACTTCTTACCGACGAGGTCGTTATACATAATTATTTTGAATGTTCCATGTTTTATGGCAGCGCTGAACCTCATAAATACGGTGTTGTATGGGGTTTATATCGTCAAACGGATTTATAAGTCGTGATAGCTGAAATATCCTTGTGGTGACGGATTTAGAATACAAACTGTCACTACCTCATTCCATCTTGAGGGTGTCATACTTCTTACTTCTCGACCCATAAATGACCAGCTACATTGTTTTTTTTCACGTCGGAATATCTCATCGATACTCGGCTGTTGGGGACTGGCCGGGTTGTGTGGGACTCCGGGGCGCATGGAGATGCTAATTTGCGCCTTAGCCTACCCACTTAAACCGACGGCGATCCTCGACTGCCCCACTCCAGGGCCACGGGGCACTTCTCCCGTTACCGTTCTCCCCGTATGCTCTGATTGTGAGTGATTGTGACGTGACTTTCAATGGCAGACAGCTCTTTTTAACGTTGGAAATAATCGTGGATACCCGACTGCTAAACGCCAGCCGGCTCCGGGGCGCGGAAAGTTGGTAATTGCGCCCTAATATATCCACTATGCATTCATTTATGGGGGGGGTTTGCCATAATCGCCACGCTTGGCAGGCGGGTTGGCGATCGCAGTGATGGATGGTGTGTTTTGAACAGAGCGTCGCTGCTGCCCAACGTCTGTTGTCCCTTCGCTCACTATGGGCTCCATCAGAAGGCTCAAAGTCACCCAAAGGGCAATGGAGAGGGCTATGCTCGGAGTTTCCCTGCGAGATCGAATCAGAAATGAGGAGATACGCAGGAAAACCAGGGTCACCGACATAGCCCACCGGATTGCCAAACTTAAGTGGCAGTGGGCAGGGCACATAGCTCGCAGGACCGACGCCCGATGGGGCAGAAAAGTCCTCGAGTGGCGACCGCGTTCCGGAAGGCGCAGTGCTGGTAGGCCTCCCACACGGTGGACCGACGACCTGGTTAAGATCGCCGGAAAGCAGTGGATGCGGGCGGCCCAGGACCGGCCTTTGTGGAAATCCTTGGGGGAGGCCTATGTCCAGCAGTGGACGTCCTTTGGCTGAAATGATGATGATGATATCCACTAAAACCAACGGTGTCCCTCAACTGCCTGAAATAGGGCCAAGGGTGTCACTGTCCAATGAGGGAGCATGCACCCTGATGCGCCTCTCAGTGGGCCCCACGCTTTGATAGGGAGCTCTGAACGCTTCCAAACCCATCGAGATGCACGTGCCACCGTCAGGCGATCAACGAGGGTCTCAATTGCGGCGGCAGCCCTGGCCCTAACGACAGCCCTGACCTCAGTGCCTGGCCGCCCTGCCACCCCAAGCAACTCTAAGGACAGAGGAGTCCCCAGAGCCAAAACCCACCACGACTCTGAGTGCTCTTTTCGGCTGGCCTCTCCCCTTTGCCACGCGGATGAAGTCGCGCATAACAGGTAGTCGTAAAACAAAGTGTAGCCATTTCAATTCCATTCCATCAAAATGACGTCCGAAATGAAATCAATAACCAAATATCAATTTATACGTTTGAACGATACTCTGTTATTGAATAACTATAATTTTCGTTAAATATACCCCGACATAGTGGCTATTAATCATGTGTCGTGGGTAATTAACGGAATTTATATCCAACATAAATTGTGTGGTCTGTATTATGTTTTACCTACGATTGGGACAAATGAGGTCATTGTTTTAAGGACAAAAAGCGATGTTCTAATTTTCTTATCAACGAGCTTGCGCCGGTGAATTTGCCTGCAATACTCCATACAAATAAGAGGCCCGTCCTGGCTTCGCACGGGTGGACATTTTTTTTTATTGCAATAGCCTATATTGATCACTGATAATGTAGCATTCAAATGGTGATAGAATTTTTAAAATCAGGCCAGTACTTTTTGAGCCAATTCGTTACAAACATACTTACATACAAATCGTTCCTCTTTATAATATTAGTATAGATATAGATGGAAGAAAAATTGTCTGTCTATACCGTAGCACTCAATATTAAGAATAAATATTATCTCTCTATCTAAGACATTATTACCTTTTAATTTTATAGAGATTCTTAATCATTAACCACACATATAACACATTTTAATTAATGAAATATAATATGCGAAGTAGTTTAAAAACTTCAAGTTAATTTGTTCATTAACTTGAAATACAGATAACGTCAAACTTACAACATCCCACAAGACCTAAAGCCGGTCGACGAACGGTTCAACGTCAAGTCAATGCATCATCATCATTTTATTCCCGTCCATTGCTGGAAGCCTCGACCCACCCAGCTACTACTACTACTACTTAGCCCGTAGATGACCCACTGCTGTGTCGGGCCTCCCCCAGTTTCTTGGAGGGTAATAAGCCTACTGTGCTACGCTGGCTAGACGGGTTGCGTATCAAGTTTTCCTTCTCTTGCGGCTAGGTTTTTGGCCTTTCATTTCCTGTTTTCAGCTGTTACGACACTCTGAGTATGGAATGGGGTGGTGACACCATGTAATCTAAATCCGACACCAGGTGGCTATCCAGCTGCTGTCCCCAGCCACTCGCTGAACGGCGCTCCTTCTGAAAGGAGCGTTTTACAATACGATGAAGTCTCGCGATCTCTACTACATAGCTATCCAAAGCCTATCTAAACAAATTTACGACGTTGTTTTTTTTTTTTATATAAGTTTTGCAGTCAAAGGACTTTACACCGGTCTATCATGGAATTCCGTTAGCAGCTCTGTCGTCATATTTCACGGAAACAATAAACAGGCCGTGATTTACTGCCGAATTTGATAATAACTAGCTGAATATCTCAAAATCTGATAACCGTGTATTGATGTCGTAATAATATTAATTTAAATATTGCTTTAGAATCGAATGGGGGAAGGTTTGTTGAGACTACGGTTTTCTCGGGTTCGATTTTTTATGCTACTGGGGCTGGCCTTCATATACAGTGTCACCACCCCATTCTTTCTTAAGGGTGTCATGAGAGGCGACAAAAGGAAACGACATGGCCGAAAACCTAGCCGCAAGAGAAGGAAAATTTGAAAGCGTCCGGTCAGTGTGGCGCAGCAGGCTTATTACCCTCCATGTAATGGGAGGAGGTCATTTATGATTTCTCAGCTCGTAAAAGACCCACTGCTGAGTCGGGCTTCCTCCAATTACTGAAGCCTACTGGTATTTCCGGTAGTCACCTCTTACTACATCCACATGATGGAAAGGTGTTCATCACCACGCAGTATGATGAATCATCATAAGCTAAATCAATAATTACTAAGAATCTTGTTATTTCTAATGGTGTTTTAAGTAGACATCAATTCAAAGTGATTGGATCACGAGCTGTCGATTTCGGCATCAGGCAAAGTGTCTTTGCGTAAACCAGAGGCGCTTGCTCCGAGTAGTCTGGGTGTCATTTGTGTTTGTAAACAGATACAGGTTATACAGTGGTATTGTATCTAAATACAAACTAAAATAGAAATTATAGGAGATACCCGATCTTCTGTGGTCTACAATTTCACAGTTGTTGTGATATCAAAATGATGCGATATATTTTTACTAACTATGCCCAAGGTTCTACAGAAGGACATTCATACACACATCACCCAACACTTTCACCTCACATTAAAAAACTTACCCAACTTACAATACGTAAATCCAAAAATTATCTCTCATGACACACACTCCCCGCGAGATACCCGCTGACATATTTACGACGACGGCTTAGGGCATAAAACTAATCCCTGCGACAGGGCCAGGGGGGATGTGGGGGTAAGGAGGGTCGACTGAGGGACCTTTATTTCTAACATTCGTCACATAGAAGCAGTAAATTATCATACTACGCTATGATATGACGCGGGCCGCCCATTAAAACGCGTTTGATTTAGATGAGACCATAAAATTGATTTATGCTTTCACGCCAACAAAACCCGTAGCACTGAACGCAACTATTATATTAACATTTTCGTGGATAACCTTTTTGGTTCTGTAATGACATAAACACTGAGCCACGCTAGCAATTTTATACTCTATCTTTATAATCATAAGTCTAAAATTCACTTGTACGCGTGAAGGCAAATTAGGGCTTTTGTAATTGAAAAAAAAGTTGTACACTCGTATAGTTGCATGCCTTGAAGTAATATAAAGACTGTGCTTTATTGCAAGAGCGTAAAGTTTATAATGTATTGGATATGTTTCTGATTGGAACATTGTTTTCGGGTATATCAGTTTGGACGTAATTTCATCTGTTTTATGACATTGTTCTTCAATTTATATCGTTGTGTGAAGTAAGTAATATTATATGTTATAGACAACGATTATTGGTAAAAGTGGGTTTCTAAATAGGCAGGAATGTCAAGGATGACCATTGGGGTAACAAAGGTTTTGGCGAGACCTCCATAAATGATGCCCTCCCGATGTGATGGCCTCCCGGCTCGATGAGATCTGTATGAGAAAGTGCATTAAAGTGATTTAACTGAAAGCCTTATGTTTCCCAGTAGGCTTCAATGACTGGTAGGCAGATATTTCTCTCGATAAGGATACACCCCAACGTGTTGCGGACACTTGCACGACGTGTCATCCACCGGACCTATGTAAGATTTAAATGCTACGTATATCTGCTATCGAAATTTACAGCTAACTTAAACTCAAAAGGAACGTTTACGTTTATTTACGTAGGTTTTACGACAAAACTCGTTTAAATCGTCATAGACAAAGTTAGAATTATCATCTTTCAGCCCCTGTCCCACGCTAGGTAGTCTCCATACACTCTTATCGGTAGTCATATCACATCTTTCACATACATTTCCTCACTCTCCCATTCCATCCATCCCTTCCATCCATCTCCCACAACCCCTGCGTCCACCCACATTCATGCTGAAACTACCACAGGTTAGGTATGCTGCTCCACGGACCAAGGAAGTTTTAGTTTATTTTAATAAAGTTGTATTGTTTTAATATTCACGTTCCAGTTGACGCTTTTCAGATCAGATCAGATTCAGATCCAACATCATAATTTCAGCCAAAAGACGTCCACTGCTGGACATAGGCTTCCCCCAAAGATTTCCACCAAAGGCCGGTCCTGGGCCGCCCGCATATATATATTAAATTCTAAATAAGACCGCAAAGTAATAAAAAAGAAAAGAATGACAAGCCCTCTGAGTTTCTTGCCAGTTCTTCGCAGCAGTGGTCGCGTTCCGAACTGGTGGTAGACTATATTACTTAGCTTTGTATAAATTTTATTAATATGTTGACAATTTGTAAGTGTCCATTGTGTCCTATGCAAAATAAATTCTTTGACTTTGACCGAGAAGAGCCAGCGAGAAACTGTGTAGTTGCTGTGTTTTTTCAATTATGGCTCTTGTGTACAAAGATCATTTAACAGCATAGCGAGAGCAAGTTCGCCAGATGAGAGAAACACGCTACACATTTACGTAATAGGTAACGAATCGGCCTTGTTAAAATAATTTGAAGATAGCTTGATACGAAACCCTATTCCATCGCCCCATGTAACTGGAGGAGGCCCAACTCAGCAGTGGGCCATTCATGGGCTGAATGGTAGCAGTAGATGTACTGACAAACACTGAATTGTATACGAAACATCGACTATACACGATGAAGACGTAAATGCATCGTATAATAAAAGTGTCGAAAAAATCCATCCAAGTTTTACAGCGTATAAATTCAAACTCATTATTTATCTATTTTACGATCCACATACACACGGATTGGTAACGCCAACCATTTGGTAAAATACCATAAACCAGCCGTCATCCCATTGGTGGGTCACCACTAAATTTACCACTTTACTGGCCTCCGATTTTATGGGTTTTTGAACCATAAAACTTAGGTGTCAATTGCGGCGGCATAAAAATTTAGGCATATGTTACCAATTAAGTTGACATATCTTCAATTTGACTGCTATAAAATGCGTTATCTTTAAGTTGTAGATAAGCGCTAATGATTTATGTAAATAAATATAAACAGTACGTTTGGTGGTTGAGAGGGAAATGCTTGTATAGGTTTTTTAAATGCCGCCATAACAAAGAAGTCTGTATGGTGATGAATTTAAAATTCATATTGTCACCGCCCCATTCCATCCTGAGGATGTCGTAAGAGCTGACAACAGGAAATGTCGCGGCCGATAACCTAGCTGCAAGAGACGGACAATTGATAAGAAAATTGTGCCCACCTGTGTCCCGCCTCAGCAGTGGGTCATCTTAAGCTGAGTAGTAGTAACCAAGAAGAGCAATGGTCCCATAATATTCTCGAAAAATTACAACGACAATGATAATTATTTGTTTTTATGTGTCGAGGATGGGTCCGTCATATTACAGATTACCGTCTTCGCGCTTCAAAGGGCACGTAAACCAGTTGGTCTCGGCTGCTATTCTCACATCTATGGCAGTCGATACACGAAGTCAGTAGCGCGAAAACGGACAGCTGATGAGATGAGGTATGCCAAATCCATACTGGCGCCAATGCCAATGAAATTTGAGAAAAACCAAGGAAAATGGTGACGTTGGACAATTCATGTCTAACTATTTATTTTATCTTTTATATTTAAAAATAATGCTGCAAAGGCAGCTCTTGCAATCTTTAGACAAATAAAATATTTGTTCATTTTTATTTAAAAAAAAATCTCTTCTTCTTAGGTCCATTCTAGTACATTATTTTTCATTATAACACATTTGTGTGACGTATTCTCGTGAATTGCCGCAGTGCGCGGGGACACTTCGCCAACGCGCGATCTGGCCAGATCCTCTCCGCTCCCTCGAACAACATAAATCAATTTGTCAGTTACAATGTGACGTGCGACTTGCGCGCACACACATGGTTTCTACAAAGTTCTCCAAGGTTTTATTACGTTTTGGCAACTATTGCACTTATCTGAACATGTTCAAAGTTAAACTCTGCTTTAAATTTTACACTAATCAGCCAACATTATTCAGTAAATGAAATGGATTTTTAAGTTAAACAAAAACAATACAAATATTTATTTACGTATTATTTCATTATCGTATGCATTTTTATTATATTTGCTTTAGGCTCTTGAATTGTGTATACAAAGTAACGTGGATATTATCTAAAAATAAATTATAAAAACCTTGATATGATTTTGCACATTGATATCTTTTTTATTATAGCTATATAGTGTAAGATAAAATCTCACACTAAATAGCTTTTTATAATATTTGGTTATTTTTTTATTTAGCACTATTAAATATTTAGTTAGTTTCAAAATCATATGACGTATAATTTATAGCTATTGCATATTGGCCGCAAAACAAAGTATTCCATGTTTGATATAAATAATATTGCTTATAGGAATTTGACACTCTCATATTACAAAATATATATGCCAATATATCTTCTGTTCCCTCGCATCTTTCTAAATGAAACGATCGTGCGATTACGTTACGTGTTTACTCAATAATTCGATGCGACTAACTTAGACCTGCAAGGGACGAGCAAAAAGCGATTTTATTATAAATTTTGATAGCTACCAACTCAGGCATAATTTGGTATTTTATAAAACAGCTGAAATTTTACTGCTGTTATAGTTTTTAATGTGCCTAAGATCAATTTGTTTGTTGTTTTTGTGTATGTGATTGTATTTTATTCCTGAATAAGTATATATTTGGATTCTTATCATATTCACTCTATTTTTTTTTGTTATTTATTCTCATTTAACTCAGATCAAAATTTTTGTTTAATAACACATTTAAAGTAAAGTTAATTGACTATGAGTGGAGTGTGAAAAGTTAATTGGACTATGTGACAACGACTGTATTAGCATTTGGGAGCTATAGAGACTTACAGTTACATAACAAGACATTGTTTATTTACACTAAGCATTTATGGAACAACTTCAGGATATTTTACTGTCTTCTTTCTTTTTACTGCACATTATCATACTTGCACAGCCGGAACTATACTACCAATAATGTAGCAGAACAAAAATAGCCAACAGTATTGACACATAGACGTTGATGTCACGATTAATGACGTCAACTAATCTCTTTTGTTAACAGACGGTATTTAATTTGTCAGAAAACAAGAAAAATATCGCTCGTCGTGCGTATTTCGCATCATCGCCCCAGTATCGCTAGCGATCCGGCCGCGACTCGTCATTTCTCGCATTGTCGTAATCCGCTGATTTACTAGCGACATTAATCAGGTTGACGGCCGATAGGGACTAAATCACAAACATCGTACCACCTGCCAATACCATGAACCTTACATCAAAGAAATAAGTGCTAGTATTCCTTGGCTATTTCTCTTTCTTACGCATCTTACATTAACACTACTGCATGTTATTGCTTGTAATTCTTTTTGCGAATTTTGTGCACATATATTTTTTGTTTCATACGTCATGTTTTATTTGTCTAGGCAGACGCGTTGCCACTGATTTATTCGACGTTTCCTTTTATGTCGGTTTTAGAGGGTTTGACGGGAACGCGTAAATTTTTAAAAATTTTCTACGCGCGTTGAGTTTTGAATGATATATTGTGTTGATTTATTTTGTATTGTTGCTTCATGTTCTGGTTGTGCACTCACAATTGTAGTAAATCTGCGAAGCTTGATAGGCGTGGAAGCAAACAAATTTCCTGCTCGGCAGTGAAGATGGCAAGTATGATATTTAAACCCAGTTTGGTTCTTTTCGATTAAAAATATTTTTCTAAATCTTTCTAGAGAGGCTGTTGTTGTTTTTTTTTGGGAAAAGTTTACGCTTTTGGTCAACGTCATCATTCAGCCAACCTCAGTATATTATTCGTTAGCCTCACCCAAGGATTTCCACAATGGCCCGTTTTAAGCCTCCCACCGTGTATGCTATTGTCCAGTTGGAATAATTTTGTTCTTTAACTACAACTCGTAAAATAATCTTAATGGTATCAAATAGCGACAATGTAATAGAGCAATGCCAAGAAAACAGAAACTAGATTTTTTGCTCTGTTAGGAAATCTCAGGAAGTGAAATACGACAGAATATGTAAGTAACATCGCTAAAACACAAAGCCTAAACACCATAGGCTGAAATATTTAAAGTTGTCAGTTCCGTTTAAACATAACATTATTTAATAAGTTCAAAATAAAGTGTTACTAAGTTTGATCTGAGCCCGCCAAAATCATACAAGTCACGTGATCAAATTTAGTATATAACACAATAAAAAAGAATTTATTAAAAACAGCTATTGCAACACGAGTTTGATTTTTATAGCATTAAAATGCAAAATAGCCCTGCAAGGCAGCACAGACATCGATACAACACGTCCTAATCTCGCCGAACCTAATCAACTTGGCCCGGATCTTGGCGTCGTAAATCGCTATCAAAGTATATTATATTTTTAATTCTTAGCCGACGAGCGCTGCTAATACATCAGCCTGATTTATGTGGTGATCTGGAGCTAAACTTGTGGATTTATGGCTGCGCGGCAACACTGTCTAACAACGCCATCTTGTGATCATGTCTGACAGCTTTGAAGAGGTCACGTGGTTGGAGATCCAACAATGACGACATTGATACTCTTAGGACAAAATTTCGTTTACGAAACCATTTACAAATGAAACAGACTTCAAAAAGGAGGAGGCTCTCAATTCGATTGGTATTTTTCAATTTCAATTCACCACTGTTGGTTAGCAGTTCATGTGTTAGCTACGATGAATACAAAATTATAAGGAAAATGTATCTCATGGTATAGGGGTTGGATGTGCTGCCGTGGTTCAGGGGTCCACGGTTAGATTCCGGGGTAGGACAAGTGTCATTGTGGAAACCAGAAGCACTTACTCAGAGGCTGGTTGAATTCGTGAATTACGAGTACATTTTTGTTGTAAACTATATGGGTTTATAACTATACCAGTTGACCCTGCAAACGTTGTTTTGCCATATAAATATCGCTATTAAAAATAGGGGTTGATGGTAGAGGGGTGAATATTTAGAGTTATATGGAATTTTGTATGTTGCATCATAAAAAAAAACATTTTGGTGTGGACCACCCTTAATATTTAGGGGGATGAAAAAAGAGGTGTTGTCCGATTCGCAGACCTAACCGATATGCACACAAAATTTCACGAAAATTCGGAGGAGTCTAATAACAAACACGAGAATTGTATATATTGGAGATTCTCTAAACATCTCTCAACACAATAATGATTTGGGACTTGGGATAGTAGTTTGCCTGGATATTAAGCCGTTAAAAGATCTTCTTATCCAGAATACCGCAGTGCTCGATATTATGTGATTCCTATGATGACAGAGACGTGGTTGCTTACTATGGGCTCCTATATAAGGCTCAAAGTCACCCTCAAAGCAATGGAGAGGGCTACGCTTGGAGTATCTATGCTAGATCGAATACGCAGGCGAACCATAGTTACCGGCACAGCCCACGGGTTGTTAAACTGAAGTAGCACATAGCTTGCAGGACGGCTGATTGTACAGAAAAGTCCTCGAGGGGCGACCACGTATTGCAAAGTCCAGTACTGGTAGGCTTATCATGCGGTAAGCCAACGAACCGGTTAGGGTCCTGGACTCTAAAGGCCATGGGCGGCTAAGGCATTCTGGCTTTTGTGGAAATCATTTTCGTATTATCTGGAAGTGGACTTCTTTCGGCTCAAATGATGATGATTAGGTTGCCACCGTACGGTGGTGGAATAAGAATACATGGTGTCACCAACCCATTCCATCCCGAGAGTGTCGTGGAGTTAACAGAAAAAAAAACCTAGCTTGAAGAGAAGAAAGAAACCGTTTGCCAACCCGTGTGGGCAGCATGGCACAGCAGGCTTACTCGCTATGTTGTTATTTGAGGTCCAATTCAGAAGTGAGTCATGTGTGGTGCGAGTAAGTAGGTGATGATGGTTAGGTGGTCACAAAGTTTTATAATTAACTATTTTCTTGCGACCGGTATTTTTGCAAATCCTGTTCCATTAGTCATATCATAAAACACTGGTGGGGTTCACTTGGTTAACGACAGTCATCATCATCATCATCATTTCAGCCAAAAGACGTCCACTGCTGGACATAGGCCTCCACCAAAGATTTCCACAAAGGCCGGTCCTGTGCCGCCCGCATCCATCGTTTTCCGGCGACCTTAATCAGGTCATCGGTCCACCGTGTGGGAGGCACACGGTGGACCGACAGTATGAATTTATAATCATCATCATACAAGAATCATCTGGAAGATGATTCAGACAAAGACCTGATTGAGTTGTCTTATGAATTGCAGCTACTTTGTATTTTGTCCTATAACTTCAATATTTCCTAATTCTGCTGTCACTACATGTAAATGTGCGTATATATAAATGTAAAATATTATTAGATGTTAATTAATATTTCTATTTATGCGCTATATTGAGTAAGAGATGATGCCTCTTCGTAAAGTGTAACACCGTACTTGACCTACAAATCTAGAGCCATCCCAGTGCCCCAAAACCATTAACTACTGTAAACCTGAGGAAGGAGTCCCGGAAAAATGAACAAAAACCCTGCTCCTCTGAAATTGTACGAAACAAGGCGTTGAGACTCTTAAGCAAAAAGGTGAAGGTACAAAAGACCCCAAATAATTATTCATTGTGTTTTTAACAGGCGCGGCAGAAGGCGCGGGTTGGCGGGAGCCCACTAGCGCCGCGGCCAGCGCCTCCACTGTGTCATAAAAAAATGTTCTAAAAAACTGTGGAGTCGCGTTTTTCGCCAATGAGGAGATGGATTTTTAAAACACAAAACACTAATTATTATTTACAGATATATTAAAAATAGTTCATAGAGAAAAGATAAAGCGTCTTTATATTAACTGTGACTATATTTAGAATATAGAGACTTTGAAAAGTACTGCAGGATATTCGCGCTACGTTAAAAATATTTTTCCATTATATTGGACGATAACCGTGTGGTGACGAATTAAGAATATATGGTGTGACTATCCCATTACACCCTGAGTGTGTCGTAAGCGCCGACAAAAGAAAACTTGATACGAAACACTGTACCAACCCGCCTGGCCAGCGCAGCGCCGCGGGCTAATTGCCCTCAATGTGACTGAAGGTGGCCTGACTCAGCAGTGGGTCATCTATGGGCTGCGTAGTAGTATTGTTAGGTAGTTTTGGATAACTATTTCATCGATTGAAGCAAGCAGCCTCAGGCAAACTAAAAGTTCCGTTGAAGCGAAGTAACAAGTAACAATATTGTTCAACAATCGCAGACTCCACAACTTTTTTCATCACCACCGTAGCACAACCATCTCTTGACTTGTTAATGCCTCCAGCCTACTATCTTAGCATATTGCAACTCTCTAAATAACGCCATTATTTCTAACATCCGACCGTCCAAATACAGAAACGTTATCACAGGAAAATATTTGATGGGCGCAGACCGTGTGCAAATTGAATTTATTATTAAAGTGTAATCAGAAAGGCGGGTCGCTGGGGCTGCCTGTGGAAAAGAGTTAAGTAGTATTTATATTATTTTTTTTCTGTGCGGGTATACTAGTTGACTTTTTTGTTAATTAGTAGCTATCAAAGTAACGGTGAGTTTGAGGTTTTAGGTTAGACAGAGGGTCACTTTGGGTAATATTGCAATACTCAGGCTAACTATGGAAAAATATACACAATGTATCAGTATTGTAGAATCAATTAAATAGCTCGGGCCTCCATGGTATGGCTTCCGCTTCATGAACTGACTGTTTACAGGAATTAGGTCGTTTGCCGCTTTTAATGACGTTTATTATAGGAGCTTAAAATATAATTTAATTGGAAAATTAATTAACTACATTGGTACATATTACATGATTTCAATATTAATTTATTCTTTATTTGCTGACAACCCTAGCGGTCTATCGGCATGTAGTGTTGCATATTTATGAAAAGTCCATTGACGAATATGAGAGTGGGGTTAAGAAAGTTGTCCGCTACAACAGCCCGGGGAGGCGTTACCGCGGGCCAAATTGAGATCAGTTAAACTGACGGGGTTTATTTTATGCTGTAACTATTTGTTTGTTAAACATGGTACTAGTTTGCACGGAAAATTATAGTAAACCTATCCTAGTTAACAATCGCGTAAGTTCGAACGATTTTAAATACGTAGTGTATTATTAGTCGCCATTTTGTTTTATAAGTTTAGACCTTGTGACGCATTCTTGAATTAGTCAGATCATCTAGGTTTTCAGTAACGAAAAAGGAATTTTGTAGCATCAGCTGTTACGTTTGACATGATTTAGGTAAAAGCTTCTTCATATATGTGCGTAGGTTCATTCAAGATATAACGACGATGATAAAACAACGGGGTGTTTCAAAAACTTTTGATTCAAATCCAAGAAAAAAAAAATGCCAAAAATTGTTAATGTACAAATGAAATAAATTAAGAACAGTTCAACCCGCAAATAGTTTAAAACTTCCATTAAATTAAGGCAACACGGGAACGCCGAGACGAACTCTTAAACGAAAATATTATCACGCGAACTGAATAAGCATCTGCACGGTCTAAAAAAAAAGAGTATACATATAAATTACATACATACAATCCATATAAAAAAGAGTATACTAATTTACAGAAAAAGGTGTTTTAATTTTGTTTTTAAAATAAGTAACAGAATTAACGAAACCGATTCAGCAACATTTTATAAATATGTGACTCACGAACGTAGCCCAGACTCAGAGTAATTATATTTGGCTTAGACATAGACACTTTCCCGATTCCGGAATCGAATAGGGAACCCGTGATCTAAAGGCATAATGGCATATCTAACCAACAAGGGGGTCAATTTCAATGTGTGTACGGACAAATCTGTGTAGGTTTTTGTTACACCGGGAACAATTGTTATGTAACGATGTAATTGTTTGTAAGAAATAAATAACAATAAAATAAAAATTGGAACCTTGATTTGACTACGAGTTGCATGCACCGTCTTGGCCTATTTCGATTTAAGGTCGTCATACATAGTGCGAGGTTGCCTTGAACAAGTAGCAGCGGTAAACATCAAAAAGCAACTCCTTTGCGAGTTATCTCATCGTAGTGCAAACAGCACTAACCTGAAATCTGTATATCCTAGTCAACGAAAACTCACATTTTAACTGAATAAACAGCGTTATCATGACATTTCTACATAAGCATGGCAACGGGGAATAAATTGCTAAACAAATAGCCGCTTAAGGTGCGCGCGCGCAGCTTTGGCGGACAAACATTGCGGCGTCATAGATTAAATGTGGTGCAGAACGGAGTTTTTCAATAGAATATATATTTTTGGGTAACACAAAATAGGTAAATGTAAACATTTTTATACGTTTAGATTGGATTCCATTGCATATAGGATCAATGGAATATTCTGGCGCACACACACACTAGTGCGAGTGACAGAGAAAATAACTTCAAACTCTTTTACAAAACTAGCTGCATATAAAACAAAAATAGTATACATTGCTAACTAAAAAGGCACAGCAGACTCATTTATCTACATCAAACATGAGGAGAGTTATGGCTATAAAATAGGTCATTGATGGCCTATGGATTTAAGACATAATAAAATATATTACTTTTTTAAATAAAATCATAATTTTACAATGAGTACGATTATTAGTGATACAATATTTCAAAAAACCATGGTTTAAGATTGCGATCGTCTAAACTAGTTAAATTTAAATATATAGTTAGATACCAACTAGACGAAATATAATTCAATGTAAATTTTTTATTCTTTGGTCATGTTGACATTAAATGCGCACCAAGCGGTGACTTTTAAAGATTTTCGATGTTTTTCAAGTGGTTACTAGTTTTTTGTAATGTGGGTTTTGTTTGTGTCGGCAGATAGTCCAAAGTTGGCGGCACCCCTTTGTATTGTGATGTGTGCTATATTGATATGATGCAATGCTTTAGGGATGAAAGGTACAAGACAGTAAGCTAGCAGTGATTGCTACGTGATCTTCCAGGCAACCACGTTATGACCATGTGGTAAGGAAGTAGATTCACCTGGAATCCACGGGCTGTCTTGCCAAAATAGCGTAGGCAGACTCTCACACCACGGTGCCTTATAGCGGCCCGTCCCGGCTTCGCTCGGGTAGACATTAATTTTTTATTCTTTTCTTGCAATTAACGTAGGAGTCGGTCGTTCAATCACACTTTTGAGATGACAATTTTGTAGAGATAACTTGACAAGGGATGATAGATAGATAGTTAGTCATTTAGGTATACTGCACCTACCGTGGACGTCTCCCTGAGTATATACTACCCGTACAGCTATAATGCATTATCATGTAAATAGTGAAACGATACATCATGACACATCCGTGACACTTGACGCCCATAGACCTGTCACTGGTATCCGTCATTATTTTGATTTATCTGCGTCGCAGCATCTGCTGCCCACATTACGAGGCCTGCAATTCGTATTATAAACAACTTGTATATTCACGACTCTTAAATTTTCGCGGAGCAGATAGAAGATTCATTCGTCAAAATTTCGACTACTTAACAAATACTTCTAATTGGTAAAAGCGCAGTTACTTGGAAACCATCGTTAATTCAATTAGAGAGCATCATGTTTGACAAATGTAGTAAAAAGAAGTATAACTATAAAAATGACAGTTGCGTTCCTGTATTCTTTATCATCTTACTATCCTGAGGGTGTCGTAAGAGGCGAATAAAGTCGGTGATAAAAAAATAATAATTTAGTGGCAAGAAAAGGAAAGCATGCTACAAACCATGTGCCAACCTGTCTTGCCAGCATGGCACAGTAGGCTAATTTCTCTGAGCTACATTAGGGGGACTCAGCAGTGGGTCATTATGGGCTGAAAATAATGAATGACCACATCTCTGAAGTACCTGTATTACGTCATGACATCATTGGCAACTTCGAAAACAACAAAAAATATAGACGCGTACAAAAAGCGAACATTACAGAATAGCTTACGTTAAAACAACTCAACATACGGTGCGTAACGTTTTAACTAATCAAGTCGAGCATCGAACCCCACTCCATCCATCTGCGCTCGTCACAAATCACTAAGACGCATGCTTTCCGGGACTCGAACCTGGGACTAATGGCGCCGCCCGATTTATTAACTTGGTTCATAAACCAGTTAATGTTGTAACCTTGTTCTGAAAAACAAACGGCTTTTGTTAAACGAAAACGTAACGTGTTTCTGGAAAATGAAAAGATTTTGCTAAAGTTGAGAACAAATTATATTTCTTTAAATAAAGATCATTTTGACTTTGAGAATTCAAAGTCAAAATGATCTTTATTTACCGCGGTTTAGCCACAAAATCCTTATAAATCGTCATATATAAAATAATCTTTCATCCCTCATCCCACGCTAAGTTACAATCTCCATACACTCCTATCAGTCGTCATATCTACCTTTCATACCTATTTCCTCAGACTCACAATCCATCCATCTCTTTTGGTCTCTCACAACCCTTGCGTCCACCACATTCAAACAAACATCGGTTCGGAATGCTGTACTGCAAAGAAGAGCTGAAAAGCAACTCTTTTGATAGATAGATAGATAGATAACACTTTATTGTACATTTGCGACATACACATGGCTTAAAGTATAAATTATATAAAACATACAATTGGCGGCCTTATCACTAAAAAGTAATCTCTTCCAGGCAACCAACACGTTAGTTACAAGAAAATTTGCACAAAATAGTGTTGTTGGGATCGTTTTAAGTTAGCATTAATTAATTAATTAATCCTATATATATATATATATATATATATGATGCATATATTACACACTTATACATATAAATACTATATAATATATAAAACATATAAAAAATATACATAAAATAATAATACAAATTGTTCACAAATTATTGAATTTTCTACAGTAGTTTATAGTAACTTCAACGAAAATTACTGGAAACTTAAGAAATGATTTTTTAACAATTCTTTAAATAGAGGTAGCGATTGGGATTGTCTAATGTGTAAGGGCAGTGCATTCCATAAACGGGCAGAACGGACTACAAATGATTTGTCCATAAATTTTGTGGAATGCACTGGCACACTCAAAATTAAGTTTTCCGATGACCTCAAAAGCCTGTCATGCGTGTCATTAAGGAAGTCAAAACGTTCCGAGAGATACGAAGGGGCTGAAGGATTAAAAATAATATTGTAAAGGAGACCCAACATATGGTGATCCCGGCGACGGCGGATTGGCAACCACTTGAGCTTAATACGAAATTCTGAGACATGATCATATTTGCGCAAACCAAATATGAATCGTATACAAAAGTTCTGAAGTCGCTCAAGCTTATTAAGCTGCTCCTCAGTGACATCGGGGTAGCTGGCGTCAGCATAGTCAAGGATAGGAAGTAGGAGGGATTGAGCAAGCGTAATTTTAGTGGCAATGGGTAAAAAGTTCCTAAGTCGCCGTAGAGAACTAGCAGACGCATAAATCTTACGGCTGATTTCTTGGAGTTGTGGAACCCATGTTAAATTATTATCAATGAAAATTCCAAGATTTTTCACTTTATCACTAAATGGTATAATCGCTCCCTCAAAGCAAATTTGTGGTGTTTGTGCCCAGTTAATTCGGGAAGTCATATTTGGGCTGCCGATGATTATTGCTTGAGTCTTGGACGGATTAATTTTTAGGCCGTAACTTTTACTCCATTGACTTATTCGGGCAAGGTCAGTGTTAGTAGTAGTAATTGCCTCCAATAGTGTGGCAGGAGGAGCATGTGTATATATTTGGAGATCATCTGCATAAAGGTGGTAGGAAGAGTGTAGTCGATGGGATATAGAATTAATAAAAATTGCGAAGAGTAATGGAGATAGCACGCCACCCTGTGGTACGCCTGCACTAATATCACACCACGAAGAAAAGGTATCGTCGATGCGTATACGTTGGCGGCGCCCAAGCAGGTAACTACGAAACCAATCAACAGCCGTTGGAGATATGTTAAGTGAGCAGAGTATGCCGGTTAGTACATCAAAGTCAACGGTGTTAAAGGCATTACTGAAATCTAGTAACGTAAGTAAAGTGAGATTGCCATTTTCCATTGCTAACCTAATGTCATCAGTAATATGCACGAGGGCAGTGACTGTGCTGTGGCCAGGCCGGAAACCAGATTGGTAGGCATTAAGTACACGATTTTTATTGAGGAAAGCGGAGAGTTGATTGCAGGCAAGGCGTTCAAGGACTTTGGACAGGAAAGGAAGAATGGAAATTGGGCGGAGGTCAGAAAAAATCTTTGGATTTGATTTTTTGGGAAGAGGCGTTATTTGTGCTTCCTTCCAGATAGATGGAAAAACACCAAAGGATATGGAATGATTCAGGATGTGAGTGATTGTTGGTAGGATTTCATTTAGGATAGGGAGGATCATATTACGGCTAACACAATCACTGCCAACGGCATTTGATGTAATTGATTCAATGCTCTTCTTAACATCACAATCGGAAAATTGATTAAACACAAAATTGGAAGATCCGGGTGTCGGTAATGATGACAGGTAATTAAGTGTATTACTCTTGGTGGTCCCATCAAAGTTGGACGAAGTTGAGAAATGTTTATTAAGTAAGTCAATATTAATCGTTTTAGGGATTGCATCTTGTTTTAATTTACCGACTCCCATTGAGCGAAGAAATTTCCATACTTTTGATGGGTCTCCGTTTTGAACTGATTCATGGATATGTTGGCGTTGCGCATTTCTACACGCCTTATTGCAGTGATTTCTAATTGCCACGTATTTTTCTCGATTAATACACGTGGGCCTTGCCTTATATTTGCTCTTAAGGGCATTCTTTTTCCCCATCAATTTCTTAATATCATCAGTTAGCCATGGAGCCGGCAAGTGTTTAACCTTTATTGCCCTAATAGGGGCATGCTTATCGTATAATTGAGTTAGAGTTGATGTAAACAAATTAACTTTAAGATCTATGCAATTGGACGATAATACTGGAGTCCAGTCAATGTCAGAAGCATCCCTACGAAGTTCCTCCAATTTCATACCACTAAAATTACGCTGCATAAGGATCTTGGATTTGGCTTTCAGAGGTCGGACTTTATAAGAAAGGAAAATCAAGTCATGGTAAGAGAATGCGTCAGCTGAGCACTGACCATGCTTGGCTACAAAGGAAGGAGAGGAAACAATAATGAGGTCGAGAAGTGAAGGAGTACAGTTAGGGAAGTGATGAGTAGCACCAAGTGGGAGGTCTTTTTTATCCAAAACTAGCGACCCGCCCCGGCTTCGCACGGGTGCAATTATATTATACCTATAAACCTTCCTCTTGAATTACTCTATCTATTAAAAAACCGCTTCAAAATCCGTTGCGTAGTTTTCAAGATTTATGATTAGGATGGACAGAAAAATGCGACTTTGTTTTATACTATGTAGTAATAGTAATAATGTCAAAATTTTAAGAATTGTATCCATAGATCGCAGGACCGATGCCCGATGGGGCAGAAAAGTTCTCAGTGCTGGTAGGCCTCTCATACGGTGGACCGACGACCTGGTTAAGGTCGCCGGAAAGCAATGGATGCACTTGGCCCAGGACCGGCCTTTGTGGAGATCCTTAGGGGAGGCCTATGTACAGCAGTGGACGTCTTTTGGGTGAAAAGATGATTATGACTATAAAGTTTTCTCAGTAGAGCAGCCTCCTGAACACACAGACTACTCTCCATGAAATATTTGAGAATTGACTGGCTGTAAAGACTGACAACATAAGACATTATTATTTTCTTAAATATTTGAATTTGTAACAAAAATTCCACAGCCCCGTAAGGCTGGGTACACACAGACGTTAGCGTCGCAAAACAGTTGGCGCGACATCCAGGCGGTTTAATCCCGCGTGAAGGAAGCAATACATCAAGTGGTTGTTAAGTCGAAAAAACGTCGCCGCGTCGAGTTTGTGCGTGTCGTGCGTCGCCCGTGAATCCGTCTGTTCGGTGCTTTATAAATCATCGGGGATTACAAAATTAGGTGGTCAGGCCGCGCGGCAGATCCGCTGGTTAAACATGCTATAAAAAGGTCGACGAAATGTTAGGGTTTTATATCAAAATTAAGTTTAATCAAGAACTTATAGTGTCGACAGACATACTACTACTTACTACTCGGCCCATAAGTGACCCACTGCTGAGTCGAACCTCCTCCCATTACATGGAGTTGATTAGCATTTTGTGCCAATCTGGCCAGAAAGGTTGGCAGTGTTTCGTATCAAGTTTTCCTTCTTTTGCGGCTAGGTTTTCAGCCAGGCCACTTTCTTCTGTCGACTCTTACGACACTCTTTGGATGGATTGGGGTGGTGACATGGATTCTAAATACGTCATCACATGGACAAGTATCATTAGATGAGATACTAGTTAGTAAACTATAACATTTTTACTACTAGACTTAATAAGATGCCTGTAAGATGATCTTAATAGATACGGTACTTAAAGAGGAGGGCAGCAACGTCTAGCTAGAGGTTGGATGGACGTCCGAAATGTCCATCATTTGTGTCTACATCTGAACTCCTTCGTGCTTCGGAGGGCACGTATAGCAGCCTGTTCCAGCTGCCGGGAGTCTAACGTCATTTTAAAAGTTTTTTTCGCGAACGTTAAGCTTTTTTGTCGAAGTTAAAGTGGTAATGTGAATAATATACAGATTTAAACTTAAAATTGATTATTTTATTTTATCTTGCGTTTGAAAGCCTCTGTATTATATTTTAGTTACATCGAAACTTCATTCGCTTGAAGATAGTCTGTAAATAATGTATAGTGGTGCGCGTATTAGTGACTTGCAACGCCACCTATTGACTTAATCTAAGACTTGAGGGTTGAAGTCAGGGTGCTGCAAACGAGTATTCTCTATACATGTACAATTGTCAACATAAATCAATTGATGAATAAAAAATATATGTAGTAGAATTATGAATAATAGTAATAATATAGTACTTAGAACATACTAAATTTTTAAAAATATGGCTACATGAATATAGCGTCGTAATTAGGAGCGGTAAAAAAAATAAAGCACTTTCCAACTCATTTAATACTTTTAAGACCGGCTTTAATATGGTGATGCCATATTAAAGCCGGTCATACCAGTAAATAAAAAGGAATAATATTGAAATTATTGTATTGCCTGCCAACAGCGCACATAGGTAGCAGAAGTTTTGAGACCTAACTTCCACAACAATATACACTATTTTCAGTCAATACAATTAAACATAAATAGATTCTATACTCTACGAAAGAAAAATTCCCAATTTTTTGTTTAAATTGAAGTTATTTTATCCCAAAACTGCTTGAGTGCAAATTAGTTTGATAGAATAAAAAATATTATCGTCTCATCCTTTATATATCAGACATTTCCAGTTTGAAGCAGAGAAAATGGACTAACTTATACTAGGCTATTTCCCATCAAATAGTACAATACCATTAATCATCAATGGGAACGAAAGAGAGAGATGCACTTATCCTTTACTTCTTTTTTGTTTCTTTACGATTCGTGCTTAAAACTTTTCGTTTCAACAGTACAAGGAGCGATATCAAGAGCCCTGCTTATGCACAGTTTGTGTGCTAAGTGCTCACAGTTATCAGCGCACGTAAAGGCGAAGTTCGGAGTTTATCTGCAGCATAGACGGTGCGTCTAGGTAGCGCGATAGTACGGTAGCCATCGGGTCTGCGTTCGATCAATCTGGAAAGCGCAGATTATAGAAAATGGAACTTCCGTGTATTGAAAGTGTTGAGCTATCTTTAAGACAAAGAGGGTCTGGTCTGTTCTAAGTAAAATAACTCTTGACTGGCTCTATAGTGTGGTGATATAGCTATTTGGAATACCACTACCACCAGTGACGTTTTTCTGAGAAACGCAAGTTTTCTGAGAAACCCTATTATTGGCCAGGGCCTAAAGATAGATTATGTTAATCTCCGGGGCCTATATATAGTAGGCTTTTCATTAACAGCAGTTGGCACGTCAACCTTGTCGTGCCAACTGCTATTCGGATAGCTGCTAAACTCCCGTCGAAAGCAGCTCCCTGGCAAGTGTGGCACAGTGAGCTTATTTATCTTCATCAAACTGGACAAACCAAGATGCTATTGATATACATAGATAATCACACTACTACTACTCAGCCCACAAACGACCCACTGCTGAGGCGGGCCTCCTCCCATTACAGGCCTTGTCATTTCCTTTTGTAAACTCATAAGACACCCTCAGGTTGGAATGGGGTGGTGACGCCATGTATTCTAAATCCATCACCACAAGGACTAATAGATAATCATAGGCAGATTTAAAATATAGTTTGTTACTGGGTGTTGTTACTTGTAGCGTGTATATCGAAATCCAGATGAAAATATGTACTACGTCATCAGATCGAGAAAGCAACGCTGTGTCTATAGGCGGTAAACCTACTTTAGACTTTGTTATTATTCACTGACTTGGTTGGCAAAGTGTTAATTGGAAACCGACTTAACTATTGTTTTGAAACTGGTCTCCCAGAACATGAAAAGTGTAACTCCCTTTTTTAGTCATCAGTTAAGGGGCCGCTGTATCGCCGTTTGGGGACATATTTGTTATAATACGGACAGACGTGCCAGCGTTATTATTAGTTACGGCCAGAGTTGGCCGGCTAATATTGATTGATGCCAAATTGGGTAATAAACGGGTCTCAAATGTATATTTTTATTTAAATTATATTTCGTTCTCGATTTGTATTTTCCATTATTACGCTTTTTGGTTAATGATGGGGTAAGCAGTAGGCAGATCGTGTGGCGGGTGTACAACACATAGTGTCACCACCCCATTCCGTTCTGAGGGTATCGTAAGGCCGACAAAAGGAAATGACAAGGCCGAAAACCTATCCGCTAAAGAAGAAAAACTTATTCTTTTAAAATATCTGTATTTGGACAACAATGGAGGACAAGCGAGCCTGTGGGTGTCCCCGACTCGATGCACTGACCAAATCAAGGATCGACTGAAGGACATGAGGGAACGACTGAAGAGGGAGAGAGAATGCTTTTCGTAGTAGTAGTAGGTAACGTAGGCTATTTCATGACGATTATTTACCCCACTCTATGATGTGAATTTCACTCCATAGTCAATAGACGTCCAATTTTAGATCTTCAAAAATCGGATCACCGCAGAAGCACTTCATCGATTGATCCCCATTGTTTTAACAAAGGCGTCCTCCCTTTTCTAAAGCCGATTTGATCATTCAATTAAACTCGAATGGAAAGAAAAGAGGTTTACAGTCGAAAATCGTAATAAATCAAACCGAATGATAATAATTGCGTCGATTATAAGCGGCGTTTTTCTGATGGCGATTGGTTTTAGTCGATTAATTTTCTATTTTTGAATCGATTACGACGAAGTGTGAATTCGTTTGGAAAAGGTTGGAGCGATTGGTTGTTGTTTTATTCCGATTAATTAACGATTGAAGACGATGTATTATTTTTACTGTTTGACAACAATATTCTGATAAATTAGATACAGTACTAAAAACAGTAAAAAAATTGTGTAGCCAATGAAAATTTCGTTTTACGACTCTAGGCTAACAATGAATATCAAAGAATCAACTGGTATATGAATATTTTTTCCAACAATTCTTTTCTTTTTTAATTTAATATTATGAAATAATTTAACTAAGCCATGACAAGGTCGAATTTTTTTACCCTAATATATTATGATTAATATCTTTCAATGAATTGAATTGACTGAATTGTTTATATCTTTGAAACTATGCATTTTTGAACGACTTAGTATAGGACATTTGGTGTGTTTTGTATTTTTACATTAAAGAATATATATTAAGTATGTATAACCCTAGAGTTGGGGGCTATCAAAATTCACGTTATAGTCTATCTCAACAGTCAAGAGGTATCTCCGAGCCACGCTCGGTAAGTTAGTTATCCAGAGCATATATTATGACTAACTAAACGTCACTTTTTGTGTTCCTCATTGTTATTATAGTTGCTATTAAATTATAGTTTGTAAACACAAACTTAAAAAAGTAGAATTGTATGTTTATCTGACTGTTATTTTTATATTAGACACAATTTTTACTTTCCTGAAAGGAATTCGAAAGTTTCGAAACATAATCGAAACTTAGAAAATTAAAGTTATAGCTAAACGGATTTAAGATTTAAACACACAAACTCTTCGTGAACTTTCATTAGCTGAGAAATCACCAAAACATATCAAAACAGACATCCACCGCCATCTACCAACGCTATCCCTAATTCATTAGGGCGCCGTTTAGTTTACTCTTAATGACGCCCCCCTTGTGGGGGCGCCCTATCGTCCGTTCGGCAATTTTATCGGGTTATAAATTTGAATTTGTATAATGCGGCGGCATTAACGCATGATTTATACAACTTGACTCCGCTAAGATTTCAAAGATGAAAAACAATAAATTTTGTAACCGTAACTATTGCGTTTAATGGTGTTCGGTTGGAATAATATGGATGGGTGGCTCAAATTGCTTCTTTGTTTGTCCTAATACTGAACTCACCAATCACTTTCAAAAAATTGACGCTATTATAATAGAGTAATTGAAAAAATACATCGTATTCGGCTTGAAAAGAGACATGCTGATTGTTCAGAAATGCCTTACGTGTCCCTGCAACTATGCGGCACATAATTATTCGTACCCGCTTATTTGTCATCTATACTAATGTAGGGTCTTATAGTTTAATAAAACCACTTCTTCTCTATTATTTCTTCTTTTATTTAATTTTTCCTTCCCGAGACCCAACCATCCGCCGCCATTTTATTCCCCCGCCCCCCCCCTCTCCCCTCCCACCATACGTCCTTCCCCTTTCACTCCTAAACATTCATTCACCAGCTGCGTTCCGTTATACAAAAATAAAAAATATCCTACAGCTCGGCCATTCTGTAATCAGTCTGTCCTCAGACTGACCCTAAGCGCATTACATAAGTAATAAGTAGGTACAACAGTATCACTTACATAACATACCTAACATTATAACTGAGTACAGGCATAAATAGATAACCGCTCTACTAAATTTCAAACAGCATGACAGCGAGTTACTAAAGAAATGTTAATATAATATTACTAATTACGTATGACAAGTAATTAAGTCTTGGTAAGCATGCCACTTTATGACATAACAACAACAACATTGTCATCCATCCAGATGTACAAACCTACTGTAACCTACTACTACCCCTTTTATATGTTTTCAATTACAGGTAAATAAAATCCTTACGAAATAGCTAAGCCATTTTAACTTATTTATCCTTAAATTCCTATTACATGAGCATTTCTTTTGAAACAAACTTACACAAACATTTGCTCCCATGTACTTGTGCAATAATATTATGTTAATTACCTACACACTCATTTTTTAGAAATATTTACTCTATACTTTATTTAGTAATAAAGTAGGAGGTGGATTAGCTGTTAACTCCCTGATAACAATTTTATAGTTAGTTTTTTTTTTTCTTTTTTTTTTTTTTAGAGTAAGTAAGTATTAATTTTAATTCTAGAGTCTAAACAAAACTTAAATCTTCCTAAGAGTTATAACCTAAATAACATTTCTAATCACTATAGGTGATGTTCAGTTGGGTAAGCATTTGCACAATTAAATTAACAATAAAATTAATAATAATAGAGTGCCTACTCACAATTTAAGGCCACCTCTTCACGAAGTCTACGCCTGTAGTAGTTTTTTTAGGTCCTTCCTTGCCGTTGTCTATTTTTTCCACTTCATACCTATCTCTTCCTATTTCCTTTATTACTTTATATGGTCCAAAAAATTTCTGTTTCAGTTTTAGTGCATTTCCAAATTGGGTCCTTTGTATGGCAACTAGGTCTCCTTCTTTGTAGGTATGTGCTTCCTTTTGACAATATTCTTGAAATTCTGCTCCAGTGAACGCTGTGCCTCGATCTTTTCAATTTTGCTGTCTAATCCTTTAATATAATAATCCTTTTCAATGATGTCTTTTATCTTTTTCTTTCCGAAGTGTCCAACGCCATGTGTTCTTCTAATGATTTCAAGGTCCATCAACTCTGGTAAAACCAACTTCTTTTCCAGCCCTCTGTAAACAATTCCATTTTCCAAATAGTAGTCCTTATATGCCTTCTCCTGTAAAATCTCTCTCAAAATCTTTAATTCTTCGTCTTCTTCTTGTGCTTTCTTAATTCTTGCATGCAGTTCTGGCTACTTTTGCTGACACATCCTTTTTCATCAAAGTCTTTTGGAATGCTTCACAGTCTGTAATAATCTTGAATGGTATTCCTATTAGGTATTTTCTAAATTTGTTAACACCTTCAACCACCGCTAGTGCTTCAAGCTCATAACTGCTACAATTTTGCTGTGCTTCGTTTGTTTTTCTACTCATGTAATGAACTGGATGTAGACTTCCATCATTGGGATCTTTCTGCATTAAAATTGCCGCATATCCATACTTGCACGCGTCTGCGTGCAACTCAGTTTCCATCTGTGGGTCAAATATCTTCAAAACTGGATCACAGCACAATTTTTCCTTCAGCTCCTCGAAAGCTAGTCGTTGTTCCTCTCTTTCAAATTCCTTGGTGTTGGGAACTTCCTCACGGCTTCCGTCTTGTCTGGTGAAGGTCTCACACTGCCATTTGACACAACATGTCCCAAATACTCCACCGATCGTTGCAGTAATTGTGTCTTCTTCCAGTTGATTTCTAGTCCATTATCGGAGGCTACTTTTAACACTTCCTTCAGGCGCGCCAGAGCCTGGTGTTCATCTTCTGCAAGGATAATCACATCATCAATAAATATCAACACTATTCCGCTTGCTATGAGATCTCTAAAAATTATGTTAATATACCTCATAAAGTACTTCGGGCATATAGACAGTCCAAACGGTGCACGTAGGAACTCATACTGTCCCTCAGGGCTGCTGGTTACAAATGCTGTATATCTTATTGACTCTTCTTCAATAGGCAGATGGAAGAACCCATTCTTTAAATCCAGGGTACTGAACACTCTAGCCTTGCACAACTTATCAATGTGATCTTCAATCACTGGAAGGGGATATTCATCCTTGACCATCTTTTGGTTAACTCTCCTATAGTCTATGCACACTCTTGTACTGCCATCTTTCTTCTTAACTAAAACCAACGGGCTTGCATATTCTGAATGACTTGGGCAAATTATTCCATTATCTAACCACTCTTTGATTTGATTCCTTACTACTTCTTCCTCTTTTAAAGCCAATCGGCGCGGTCGTTGAACTACAGGTACATCATCTTTCAACACAATTTTCATCTTGATAGGAGCTTCTTTCACTTTATTCGGCTTATAATTATCTATTAACTGTTGAACTGCTGGTGTCACATCGTTGCATTCGGTATTAGCAGGTAATTGAAAGAATAACGGCCTTATATCGAGGTTGCCTTTATGAATTACAATTGTAGTACTTTCCAAAAATGGTTGCCCAACTGAACACACCTCAAATAACCCTAATCCCGTCAAAGTAGTTTGGTGAGGTTCGTATTTTTTGATGTTTAAGCCGATTTATTTAGCATATAGTCATTGTTTACGTTCAGAATAACGTCATTCTGAGTGAACTGTTCCGGACATTCGTTCTGAGCGAATGAATAGTCTGCAATCTCGTTCCCTCCCTGCCGTGAACGCTGCGAACATCCTGCGCATTCTTGTATGTTAAACTCTTCGTCATTCACTCGGTCGTCGTTCCTCGGATCGTTCACGCTCACTCCCGCAGCGCCCTCTGTAGACTTTTGTACGAACATCGATCGCTGCAACTTCGTGTTGACGCCGCTTGCGCCACGACTTGTAACGTTATGGCACTGAGATCCAATATGGCCGTACGAATTACACCGAAAACATTTAAGTCCATTAACGCATGCACTTGAAACATGACCCTTCTCTCCGCATTTATAACACCTTTGATCGCAATTTTTAATGTACACGTCCGCTGTTTCTTTCTGCCTGATCGGGTTGAGGATTCTAGGCTTCTCTGTGCGCTGTTGCTTGATTTGCTGTTGACTCATTTTACGCTTCATAGCCTCGTAATGCACAAGTTTCTCTTTAAGCGCGCTATATGTGGTTATTCCGTACAAACAGGCTTTATTTACCTCATAGTCTGTGATTCCATCTATTATGTACTGAATCGATATATAATCGGGAAACTTAGCTCGGCGTCCTAGTTCTTTCATAGTTAACATATATTGATAAAATGTTTCATTGGCGCGTTTCTTGCGCGTGCTCATCAATTCGTGCATTTGTTTGCTATTAATCGCATCAGGGAATTCTTTTTGCAATGCAGTTTTTAGCTCTTCATACGTCTTAAATATTTTCTCAGATTTCATCCATAGTTCTGCGGTACCAGATAACGATCTTCTAGTGATGATTAACTTTTGTTGCGGTGTCCAGCCAAATATTTCCGCGTTGTCTTCTATGTCTTGCGCCCACTTAGTAGAAGAGAACGTCATATCGTCGCCGCTAAACTTCTGCACTGTTTCCGTCATGAAAAATGAGTTAGTCGCTGTCGATTGTTGAATTTGTGAAGTTTTATCATCGCTTTGTGCCATCGTTGTATTCTGTACTGTTTCCATCGTGACAGATGAGTTCGTCGCTGTCGATTGTGGATTTTGTGAAATTTTATCGTCGCTTTGTGCCGTCGTTGTATCCTTTTTAGCTTTTCTTGATTCTGCCATACCTACGTATATGCTGCGTCGTTATCGTCGTTTCGTCTTCTGTATAGGTTTGCACGTGTTGCGCAGAGCGCCGCCGCGTCTTCGTTCGTATAGGTTATGTCGTCGCAAGCGCGTGGCCGGTTGCGTAACAAAAACCTTCGTCGTCGTCGTCTTTCGTCGTAATTCTTTTTCGGCTATCCCGGACGAGAGTTGTAGGGTCTTATAGTTTAATAAAACCACTTCTTCTCTATTATTTCTTCTTTTATTTAATTTTTCCTTCCCGAGACCCAACCATCCGCCGCCATTTTATTCCCCCGCCCCCCCCCTCTCCCCTCCCACCATACGTCCTTCCCCTTTCACTCCTAAACATTCATTCACCAGCTGCGTTCCGTTATACAAAAATAAAAAATATCCTACACTAATATATAAAGCTGCAGAGTTTGTTTGTTTGTTTGTTTGTTTGAACGCGCTAATCTCAGGAACTATTTCAAAAATTCTTTCAGTATTAGATAGTCCATTTATCGAGGAAGGTTATAGGCTATATTTTATTTTCAAAGGAATTAGGGATCCGTATGAAAATTGCGATTTTGTAACCCAAGGTGTAAAATCGAAAACCTATTTATGCGTGCGCTGCAAAAACTATTGACAATAGAACAAATTGAAGTACTACGAGTTTGTAGGTCTTATTAAAACTACAAAAAAGTCCGGGAGAGCACATATCTAACTATCATAGTTTAGTCACAATAACCACTTTTATATTCATAAAAAAAAATGCATAGAGATAAGCACGGGTTCGAAGTCCACGCGTGCGAAGCCGCGCCCAAAAGCTAGTATTTGATATGCATGAATGGACCGTCAGAAACAAAAGTCATACAAAACATAGCAAACAATTTGTTGTCGCTACCAGCATCTATGTAGCGATGAAACACAAATGTAATGAGCTTTCATAAATGGTCAATCCAATAGATAGTCATCTTAAATTATATTTTTAACCAGCGGCCCGTCCCAGCTTCGCACGGGTGCGATGTTAACCACGTGTAACGCGAGACTAGTAAAAAAACAGTAGCCTACGTTACTCCTTATATCATCAGCTATCATTGAAAGTCCCTTCAATGTCGGTCCAGCCGTTCCACAGATTAGCCGGAACAAACAGACAGACAGACAGAAAAAAAATTAAAAAATATTTTTTGGGTCTATGTACCTACTGTTTAACCTTACTTACGTAGTTATTTAGTAAAAATAGGTTTTTTTATTGTTACAAACAGACACTCCAATTTTATTTATTTGTTTAGATGTTAAAGATATTAAACATATAAATCCCCTTGTAATTAACTCTTAGAACGAACACTAAGTATTCAACATTGGTCGAAAACAAACAAATCTAATAGTCTTATCCACACTAAGCCAACCGGAGAGTTGACGACTTTTTATTCGGCCGAATTTATGCGATACATTTACAGGGCGCTCCTCGTATACCAGTCAGTTAAATATTCAGCTTTCATCCTAATTTATAAGGTTTATAGTCGAAAAGGCGCAGTTTAGTTCCGCGCCGTAAATGCCTTTGATTGATAAAACTAGTTGACTAAACGGGACATTCTTTTGTTAGCCGTGGAAAATTATTTGTTAGTACACAATGTGCTGTTGACATATTGCTTTTTTATTGAAGGGTACGTACAAGTTTTGGACGAGTTCTTGAATTCAATAATATCAGTACGTTGCGTGAACGTTGATCCTAGCTTTACTGTACATAAGGTATAAAGCTGACAATACCACCCTTCAAATTTACAAACAGTTCAGACATACCACCAGAGGGCTTAAACCCAGAGGGTTTTATTGGAAGTCGCTACGTTGTAATTAAAACCTGATTTTAAAATGTACGTAAAATATGATAAAAAGTGTGTCCATGGAGTTTCTTGCCTGTTCTTCTCCAGAGGATCTACTTTTTGGAACATGCAACTAGATTCCTAACTTCACTTTTGACTTTTCAAAAACACCAGTAAATAGGTTCAATTGAAATAAATGATTTGACATCTGAGTTTGAGTACAAATAGCTGGATATGAAGGAATGAGTTTTTGTCTTGTACCTTCAAAATATTTATGTTTAATTAAGTTACAATTAGTCCGTGTGGATTTAGAATACATAGTGTCACCATCCCATTCCATCCTGAGGGTTTCGTAAGAGCAGACAAAAGGAAATGACGGCTGATAACCTAGGCACAAAAGAAAGAAAACTTGACACGACACCCCGTGATAACCCGTCGGGCCAGCGTGGCACAGTAGGCCACCCTCCATGTAACTGGAGGAGGCCCAATTCAGCAGTGGGTCATGTTACTACAGTAATAGGAGTAGTAGATTATAGTTTCATATACATACCAGCTCTTGCCATCCATTTGTTTTTGTAATGATGTGTTAAATGTACAGCAAGTAACAAAAATGGCATAACGCAAGGATCGAAAGTACTGATGGAGGACATTTTACAAGACAGTGTTATAAGTTTCGGCCAAAAATGAGCACAGAGAATCCAAGGAACATAATGGAACTCAAGATTGCTAAGCTTGTTGGATAAAAATAGTATGTATTCAGTACATTGCACAGAAAGCCAGGGTAAACCTAGACTTGTCACATTATAAATAGTTTTCAAATTTTATCGTCGTTACAGCCCAAAAATGACCCACTACTGGGTCAGGCCTCCTCCAAATTTATGAAGGGAAATTAGCCTACTGTGCCACGCTGGTAAGACGGGTTGGCACAGGGTTTGTAAAAACATAGGAGATCCCGGGTCGGGGTACGGGGATGTCTCGCCCCACACGGGATCTGACGGGAAGCGACGTCCTGCCGGGTGCTCACGGCAGGACGTCGAGTGCTCGTAAGGAGCCTGAGGAGAGGAGGAGGGCCTCCTCGTCTGCGGCGGCGTGGTTCTGCATCAGATCCCACAATGCCGCAACAGGACGCGAGTTGGAGTTGGAGCAGGTTTAGTGGGAAGGCCCCCACTATGGGGGAGAGTCCCACACTCCCCTCGCTGGCCATCCCCGTGGCCGACGAGGAAGTCCATAAAGGATTTTACCCCGGGCAATAAAAAAAAAAAAAAAATAAAGTCTTTCTATCAAGTTTTCCATCTCTTGGGGCTAGCTGATCTACCTCTTGCGTTCCTTTAGTCGCCTCTTACGACCCTAAAGACGGTATGGGTTGGTGACATTGTGTATTTTAAATTCGTCACGACACGAACACATAAAATTTTATATTAAAAGTGAATCAAGAAAGTTCAATTAAAACAAAATGGGTTCCAAAATCAAATCATACCAATATAACTAACCTTCCCCATCACTCCTACACTCACGTCCAATCGAATAACGAACGGCTATAAAATATAACAATTTCTACAATAATGACTCATACGCATGACGGATAAAGAACTCTTCTAGAAATGACGCGATCGATGTATAGACAGAAAAGTGTTCTTTTGATATATTTATTGAGCATTTTTTGACCGAACCGACGTTTACGGCCGAATAAACATGACTATTTAGTGGCTTTTATAAGGCTGAGCTTTTTATAATTTGTGGTGTTAGGGTGGAAACGGACTTTGTGTATTAATTTCATGGGATTTAAAAAATTTTTTTTTTCATAATTATATTATGTAACTAATTAGTCTTGCGTACATATAATAGGTATACCGTAAATTCAAGATTGTGACAAGCAACACTCGAAAGTAGTGAATTTAGAATACATGGTGTCACTAACCTCTTTAATTCTGTGGCGTAAAAGCCATCTAAAAGACCTAATAAGGCTGATAACCTAGCTGCTAGGCAAATTTCCCTCCCAGTAATTGGAGGAGGCCCAACTCAGCAGTGGGTATTCTCTGGGTTGCTTTATATTAGGGGTGAAAGAGGCAATAAATATGTTGGCACCCGTTCGTCTAATCGGATCATTTTTGGGCTAAAACACAGTTGTTAATTGAACTAACACCTTCTAAACTTCTAGGTGTTGAACACCTAATGTTTTTCGTCTATTGTAGTTGATTTCCTAGTTAACAGAACCCTAAACATAGATTAAAGTTGGTAACTATGTCAATAAAATCTGTCACCATATTATAGAAACTTGCAACTGCTTTTACTGTTTAGTTCATGTATGTATCTTAATCGTTATAAATAATACAATGCAGTTGGCTATAATACTCATTATATGTATAAAGAATCCTCATCCATATTTTGTAAACCCATCCCAGGTATCCGTTCATATAACTTGTACCATATTTTCAATATAAAATTTACACGCAATAGAAGATTTTATGACATTCCTTTTTAACGCTAAGGTAGCCTCAATAACTTTTCGAGTTATCGCAATTTTATACATCGGAGGCAGCTGACTTTATAAGATTTTGCGCACTAAGTAAGACTTATGAATAATAAGTTTTAAGCGAACAAAATGTTACATGATGATGTTGGATAACTAAATTGAATGGCAATTCGAAGAAGTTTGTTAATTAAATTTGAACCTAAAGGACTGAGTGCCGTTCTTCTTCTTCTTTGCCATTTTCTCTATCGTCAGATTTTGCTAATTACCAGTCTACACGGAGCTATTGCCGTCTGCCGTCCGCGACTCCTTGGGTGGAAAGTGGTAATAATTTGTTTAAAGCAGCGGTCAGCTTAACGACTGCCATAGATGATAGAATCACAGCTGGGATTAACGGCTTTACGTGCCTTCTGAAGCACGGAGGAGTTTAGCTGATACAAACGATGGTCACCCATCCAAAATCCGACAGAGCCCGCCGTTGCTTAAATTGCAGATCAATTATTGCGTTTCACACTAAACTTGCCCAGGCATAAACAAAGAACAAACTTTAAACTATATTATTATTAGTTGGTTTGTCTGGAGTCAAAACAGAATAGAATATTTGGGAAATTTTTAATGCTATCTTCAGATAAGTCATCCTGAGAAATCGAATGATATAACTGCTCTCAGGACGTCCATATACTCTGGTATAGGTACATATTCTTCTTCTTCTATTTCTGTAGGGTAATTTCACCCCATCTGAAGAGGGCTCTCAATAAGTTGCTAATGTCGTATAGAATTAAAGTTTAACTGATTTCAAAAGGAAAATAATCTGATATTATGTTTTAGAGATATTAAAAAGGCTCCACACAAATTCTCATTGGTACAGGTCACGACGACACTGCCCCAAGTTGAAGGCTATTGTGATTCCTCAGCCCATAGATGACCCACTGTTGAGTCGGGCCTCCTCCAGTTACATGGAGGGTAATTAGCCAACTGTGTCACACTGGCACAAGGTTTCATCTAGTTTTCCTTCTCTAGATTTTAGGCCTTGTCATTTTCTTTTGTCGGCTCTTACGACACCCTTAGAATGGAATGGGTTGGTGACACTATGTATTCTAAATCCATTCTAAATACATGCAGTAAAATATATTTCATGTCAAATAAAATAAAAAATATTGGTAACAAGAACTTAACCTTAAAATATATCACACACGTTTTAAAAGCGAAATTTTCTGTCATCTTTCATTGGACGCGCCCACGTTATTTTGAACGGCGACCGCCATTTGAATTAGTTCCGTGGGTACGTGGACGAAGACAAACATACACGTACGTGGGATTGATGGCGGCCCCGTCTGCTGCGAGTGATGTATGAACGTCATTTCGACGAAGTATATTGAACGATAAAATTAGACGTACAGACAGATAGACGGCTGGAAACGACGTAAACTTAGATAGGTTTGGAGAAGCCGGTATCGATTTAAATAAATAACTGACCTGATGTAGTTATTCTATGCGCCATGTTTGTGAACAGGTGTCGTTGCTGAGGGTCGGCTGGCTTGGCATTAAAATGTTTCTCATAATCACTAGATGTCATAAATGTTTGGCGCTTTGCGACTATTGCGCGAGTTTGCTCATCCAAATGCGACAAAAAACCAACCGCAGAGTTTCTTGCCGGATTATTTCTATAGAATTGCATTCCGAACCAGTGATTAATAGTAAATTTTAAAAGTTCAACTTTTATACTTGTCATATTATGTAACATTTTGTCCGCGTGGTGACGAATTTAGAATACATAGTGTCACCAACTCATTGCATCGTGAGGGTGTCATAAGAGCTGTCGTAAAAGGAAATGACAAGGCCGAAAACCTAGCCAAAAGAGAAGAGATACCTTATACAAAACCCTTTTTTTGTTGTTGTTAATTTCCTAACAATAATTTTCATTTCCTAACTTAATAGAACATGAATTCTATTCATACCGCCTTCTTTCTATTCAGTGTCGCCACGTCTAGTCAATATATCTCGCACACTTCAAATTAAGTTGCAATAACAGATGACGCTTTTATCAATTTAAGCCCCAAACAACTAAAATTGAAGATTTATATGAGCCTTCTTTCCATTCTTTAAAAATAAAGTATATACGTGCGGCAAAAAGGGTATATATATACACCTACAGATCAATAAAACAAAATTGCATTTCGTAATGTGCGCAAGGCTACGACTTCCCATCAAATATTACTAAAATATTTCAGCCACGCATTAAATAACCACCGCTTATAATGTATGATATAATGAGATTACGCCTGTTATTACAAACATTATTTACATAAAACGACTTATCCCAAAATAACACGCTTAAAGTTATTCAAACTTAAAATGGCTAACTTAAAATCCAAAATTGCATAATGGAATGCGCGTGGCTTGAGCGGTTATTACTGAACAGAGGTTATTTATTGTTAATTGTGTATTATGGAGTAGCTGGATGCAATTAACTAGTAGGTGATGGCTGCCAATGGCCGGCCACGGGTGTCCGGAGCTGTTTTATATGATTGGGTACTGCCCTCTAATATAATGTAGACTTGTAAGCCCTTACTCCAATTGCACTTGATCAGAGAGCTGTGTTAAGTGAATGAAAAGCTATCAACCCATACCTATGCTATTAATTTTTAACAACATTCAAACAGGAGGAGTTTCCATGTTCGACTGTTTAAACTCTCTACTCATCAATTGTGGGCCGAATTCGATAAGTCTTTTTTGTGTTGCCTGTCATGCCCTTTGAGATTGTCCCATAAAATTTGCTCGAAATCGTTTCAGTTGAAAGTTTCAAAATTAAACTCCATGTGATTTCCATGGCTCAGGACCGGCCTTCATGGAAATCTTTGGTGGAGGTTTATATCCAGCCGTGGACGTCTTCTGCCTAAATGATGTCGATGACCCTAATAGGATGGTATTTAATTACATGTTTTGCTTTCAATGATATCTATAGGTGAGAGTATTTACATATAGAAGACAAAAATGAATTTGTTTACCACCAGACTCATATCCTGATGGTGGTTCCAGAAGAATTTGATTTAGTGTTTCTTTTTTTTCATTTACACGAAAATTCGTATTGTAATATGTGAAAGTGTCATCATATTTCATTTTGTGCCGGATCACTTAGCTTGGGCCTGTTTCCATTGTCTTATTGGAGAAATCGCCTGACTTATATTCTAGTTAACGATATATAGAGTTTTCCAGTTAACAATAAACAACAACATATAAATTAGGACCTAATAGTAATTAAAGTAATATTCAAAAGTATCTGATATTTAATTTTATCCTGCCCCGTAAACTAACGAACAAATCAAAAATTTTAGAAATCGCAACCTTAATTCGCGCGGTTATTGTATAAAAAATACAATAAAATAAATAAATAAATATCCTTGGACATTTCACACAACGCCATCTCGTCCCAAGCTAAGCAACTTAATGCTTGTGTTATGGTAACGAGATGGATGATACACTACTTATATACATTTTTTTTTGTAAATACATACATATTATAGATAGAAATGACACTCAGACTCCAAGCCAGTGCCTCTGATTTAGACAAAGACACTCGCCCGACCCCGGAATCGAACCCGAGACCCGTTGATCCAAAGGCGGCACATCTAACCACTAGACCAACGAGGCAGTCACAAAAATCTGTTATATTTGGACATACTACTACTCAGCCCATAATGACCCCTTGATGACCTTGCTGAGCCGGGCCTCCCCCATCACAGGGAGGGTAATAGAGTTAGACATATATCTTTATAAATTACAGTCTATATGTTATTCTGTTGTCTATATGTTATTAGTCCGTGTGGTGACGGATTTAGAATACACGGTGTCACCAACCCATACCGTCCCAAGGGTGTCGTAAGAGGCGACTAAGGGAACGCAATAGGCAGATCACGTAGCCGCAAGAGAAGGAAAACTTGATACAAACCCTGTGCCAACCCGTCTTGCCAGCGTGTCACAGTAGGCTAATTTCCCTCCATGAATTTGGAGGAGGCCCGACTCAGTAGTGGGTCACTCATGGGCGACGATGTTATTCTGATGTAAACGCTATCATTATTGTAAAGTTTCATCAAAATCCATTCATTTTTGCGTGAAAGAGTAGCAAACATACATTGTTACAAACATTCACGTTTATAATATTTGCAGGAAAGCAAAAGACATGTGCAAAGTACTTTCGAAATCGATAAGAATTAATTACTTCGAATTGATTCTACCTTATTTAGCTCTACGTACCGTGGTACCATGGACACTGTCTCAACACTAGTGGCCAGTGTCCGGCCTGCAGTGTCCAGATAGTGGGCAATGATTTAACGCTCAACTTTTGACACAACTAAGCTTTTTGGACACAGCCGCCTTTTGCCTATAAATAACGTCTTACGTAGACTCGAGGAGTTGCCTTGATGTACAAGAGAAAGCCTGGAGAAGGATAATAATAAAGGGATTTTGACGCAACCTACTTAAAAATCTATTTAAAAAAAGGAGGCAAACATGCATTTGGGTCACCCGATGATAAATGATCACGCCTGCAACACCAGAGTAGTAGTATGTGCATTGCTGGCCTTAAATAATAAAAAAATAAGTTAAAAATTAAAAAAAACCCTGACACAATAAAATTCACTCTGCAACAAAAACTTAGTTCTCTTTAAAAAGTAAAAAATTAAAAAATACATTGCGTTGGGGGACCGCTCCTACTTATTTATTACTTTTTATAGGTACACACTTATTATAATGTAGATTTTGTTAAGTTGTTAATTCTTGTCGTATCCTCATTTTCACGCCACCACATATATTTTACACATATATTTGCAGATATTGGGTATTTTCCCACTTTTACCTCCAGAGTTTTTTCAGGGCTCAACCGATTTTCATTGAACATATTATTTTTTAATGTGCACGTGACGCGCTTTCATTTGAGACCTCACTCGATTATAGTTATTTGCAGACATTCGGTTATTCTTCCCCACTTTTACCCCAAATAACTTTTAAACGACTGAACCGATTTTCATCAAACATGTCTAAGAACACTCGCCCATAACTCACCTTTCATACAAAAAACTGTATTGAATTCGCTTCATCCGTTCTCGAGCTACAGAGCCACAGACAGACAGACAAACAGACACGTCAAACTTATAACACCCCTTTTTTGCGTCGAGGGTTAAATATAGAAAGGAAATCATGACGATGGCATGTGGGCGCTTGCTCAGTCAGGCAACTCCAGTTCCAGTGGTTATCCGCTGTCCTATAAATATATTAGGCACTTATTATTTGTCGGTAACGTCACAGTTTGATGATGGATGTTTTAAGGAATATATTATCTAGTGGTTAGATGTGCCGCCTTTGGATCAACGGGTTCCGGGTTCGATTCCGGGGTCGGGCAAGTGTCTTTGTTTAAACCAGAGGCACTGGCTCGGAGTCTGGGTGTCGATTTCTATCTATAATATGTATGTATTTACAAAAAAAATGTATCTAAGTAGTTCATCATCCATCTCGTTACCATAACACAAGCATTAAGTTGCTTAGCTTGGGACGAGATGGCGTTGTGTGAAATGTCCAAGGATATTTATTTATTTATTTATTATTACAAGATTAAAAATATTAACCACCACTGCTGCTGCTTAGTCGGGCAAGCTCCAGTTACGTGAAGCGTTATGAGTCTACTATGCCACGGTGGCCAGACGGAATGGCACAGGGTGTTGTATCAAGTTTTCCTTCACTTACAGCTAAGTTATCGGCCTTGTCATTTCCTTTTGTCAGCTCTTACGATACCCTCATGGAATGGTGTGGTGACAGTATGTATTCTAAATGCGTCACCACACGGAAAAATATTGACGAATATTCCTTACCTAAATAATTTCCGGAAGGCGCAGTGCTTGTAGGCCTCCCACACGGTGGACCGACGACCTGGTTAAGGTCGCCGGAAAGCGGGCGGCCCAGGACCGGCCTTTGTGAAAATCCTTGGGGGAGGCCGATGTCCAGCAGTGGACGTCTTTTGGCTGAAATGATGATGATGATGATGATGAAATAATTTCGCTAATATTTCCTAACTTAATACTGTTACTTGTACCACAATACTATGTTTTGGGCGTCCGTGATAACAGCCCCGAGTTCATATTTCACACATTTGTTTGAGGGCACTCCTCATGATTTGTTGTACACTGACAATTGTGGAACCCTTTTTGTGTGTGATGTGTAATGATGTGTAAAAATGTTTATTTAACCATCATATTAGTATATATTTATCTGACAGCAAGTATATCTTAAATTTTGGTATGGTTTAAATAGTTTATACTTATTTTCAAAGTAATTAATTATACATGATTATCTAGCAAGCAAGCAAGAGTGTCTGGTACTCGCAATATATAATATTATAACTTAACTTAGACTAAATTTACTTTAAACTAAATTACGTCGAGAAATTGCCAACTGAAAACCAGCGTTTAGTGTTCTATACATAGCTAATGTTGAGGTGGCGACCTCTTTTGGCGTAAGATGCAGAAAATTTTTACTGTTTCTTTCTGCTTTTCTTTTTTGTGTTGCTTTACATCTGTAGCCCATACATGACTCAAAAACTTCGCAACTCGTAGTAAAGTGTACGTAAATATAATACTGTAAATTGTAATCTCTCATCTGAACTATTCAATTAATAAATAATGTCCAACATTATACATATAAAAAACAAAATATAAAAAAAATACATTTATAAAAAAAATATATTAATATATTATCTAGCATACTGTTACTAAGAATGTGAAAATGTAACAACCTTTATTTCGATTGGTCATTCTGTAAGATGGGACAATTGAATTGTGCATTAAGTCTGTTTAGTCTTAGTTTTTGTTTAGTTTAACATATATTATAAAGGGCTACGCTCTGTCTTTTACCCCACAGCCAACCGAAACCCTATAGAGCTAATCAACAGAAACAGTTTCATAGATAAAATGTTTTTCCATCTGGAATCATGAGTGAGATATTTAAATTTATTGGAACCAAATTTTTATTACAAAAATGGCTTCTAACGACAAACTACCTATCATTATTATTATCCTACAAAGTTAGTAATCTCAGTTCCAGAATCTCCAGAAATTAAAAAAAAACAAAACACTTTTTTTTTATGGCGGTGTCTATGAGTAGTACTAACAATCTTTCCGTGATGGATATAAGATTTATGTTACAACACATAATTTTTCTAGTGTGATCTCAAAACTATTATCTTGGTGTACCAGTTTATTATTTTGCTTATGTCAAGCTGTAACCACAATCCATGATTAAACTTTGATTGATCTAAAAAACTCGTAATAACAGCGGTTTTTGTTATTTTTAAACAGCAGTTTTTTTATACTTTGACTAAATATTAATGTTTGATAAATTTCTATTAGGACACCTTTCCAACGAAAATATCTCGCATTCATTCACCAGACACAGATATTCAGACCGACATTTTAAACTTTCGTAACTAGAATTTTAAAAATAGCCAAAATACGTTTAAAAATTAAAGTTACTGGAAATTTATAATGATAACATTGTTGAATGTCATATTACGCATTGTAGAACCTGAACGCGACTTTGGCCAGAAAATTCTTAAATGTATCAAGAATAAAAGAACAAACGCTTCTCAAAATACACCTATCATCCTCCAGATAAGCTTTAATAAAAAATCAGAACCTCATTGAAGGAAAGAAACTATGTTATTTCATCCAAAAAGCGACGTTTGATCTTATCGAGGTCTTTGGCCACCCTTCACGCGCTGATGAGCACTTTAGAAACGATAAGAACATATATTATTGTAATAAAAACACAATAAATTTAATAAATTCGGACATCGCTGACTTCGTAGTGTTGAACACGCTGTGTATAAACATTTACGATGGACATATCGTAGGCAAAGAGGCGACATCGAAAAATAATTCAATGTAATATTTTGGCATAAACGAAATAAAGTTATTCTACTATTTGTAGCGCTTTTACGCCTCAATCAATCAACTAATTTGATTTGATAAGTCATTGTTTAAAAAAATACATTAGACATTGGAGTACGTTGTCACCAACATTTAATGTGTACGTCACACATCACTAGTGATGAGATAAGTTAAGTTGATATTACATCCGGGCATATTAGTACATAACAAATAACTTTAAACAAATAAATTTTCCGTGAGGCAACGGATTTAGTATACATAGTGTCACCCCATTGCATCCTGAGGGTGTCGTAAGTGTGGACAAACTGCAGAAGGAAAACTTGAAAGAAATGAAACTCTGTGCCAACCCATCTGCCTAGCGTGGCACAATATTACCCCCTCTGTGATGGGAGGAGGTCTTTTATGGGCTGAGGAGGAAAAATTATAAATTATTAAGTTTTTTTATGAATCCCTTATGCGTGGTGCGTATGTTACTATAGCCAGCTATTCTGCTCAGCTTACCACATAATATTTTTCATCAATTTGGAAAATACACAGGCCCAGGTGCGCGTTGGGTCATTTAGAAGACAATTTATTGCCTCTTGGGCTAAATGATAGTGGATCGTTGATAATGATTCCTGGACTGGATTTTTGGAGGTCAGCACATACGTTGATGATTTGAAAACTTGTTAATGCCGTAAAAATCCCAAAGTACTTTTGGTTCTTTGAAGCCGTCAGCCAACGCGCTAAAGTGTATTGAAGCCTGGGAATATTCGGTAAGTTTTATCGTCACTGAATCTTATGGATTCGTCAAATCGCTAAAAGATTTTATTACGATTACGTTTCGATTCTCAAAACGTTTTTGAATACTTGTTTAACATGAGTTTTCTGGGAAATAACGCTCCAGTGTTATTTTTTTTAAAGTAAGTAAACAAAACAATTGTGCACTTTGAGACAGTATCAGCAGACATGGCCCATCATCATCACTACATAGTATAAAACAAAGTCGCTGCCGTCTGTCCGTCCCTATGTATGCTTAAATCTTTAAAACTACGCAACGGATTTTGAACCGGTTTCTTTTAATAGAAAGTGATTCAAGAGGAAGGTTTTTAAGTACAATACATGCCTAATATTGTAGATAAACACTGATAATTTTAGATGTTCATCATTGCACCCGTGCGAAGCCGGGGCGGGTCACTAGTAGCTATATATATTTTGGCAGAAATGATAATGATTATGCTGACCCAAATGTTATATAACATTCTATGTGAAGGCCAATGTAATTAAAATCTTTTTTTGAATAAACTAAACCCCTAACCTGAGTATAACCTGTATCGCGCTAGCAGTTTACAGACATGTAATCCACGAACACAAATGACACCCAGATTCAGAGCAAATGCCTCTGGTTTAGACAAAGTCTTGCCCGATCCCGGAATCTAACCCGGGACCCGTTGATCCAAAGGCGACGAGGCAGTCCAATCTTCTTTCATTTATCACCCAATTTAAAGAGCATCATTGTATTACTTTACTCTTATTAAACAATAACTATACGACCTAGTTAACAAATTATTACTAAAATTTAGACTTCATATTATATTTAGTATTTACTACATGAAGTACAATTTAAAAATATTTAAAATTAAGGTTAATTGTGCTGATATGCAAGAAACTTATGCAAATAGTATTGATTTTAAATATCCAACCGTTATGTGATTTAACTGCAGTTCTACATCCGTGTGTTGAGCTCAGTTAATAACAGATCCTGGTAGGTTTTTTATTAGTTATTATCAGTTTTCCAAAGGTTATAAATGCGTTACAAACATCTTGACCCAAATTTAATCGCAATTGTTTATTTTTAGATCTCCTTGGTGGTAATTAGCGGAGGCGTAAGCGTCGATTGGTTGAGTTCAAGATGTTTTTAAGCAACTATAATAATTATAGTCCTTTATTTTAATAAAAATAAAGTAGTTTTAAATAGAGATTAATATTAAATTCTATGCGTCTTGTTTACCTATCAGGTTCTTCAACGCCTTTTATTTATTAGGACAATGAAGTTGAAAAAACACAGTAAGGTTTAATATAATGTAAATTTGGTTGTATGGGATAATCTAGCCGCCAGTAATTTCCTTTTGTTGGCTCTTACGACATCCTCAGGATGGAATGGGATGGTGACACTATCTATTCTAAATCCGTCCCAATGGGTTATTTTATATTAAAGCGCCCATTGCCAGCCTTCCAAAATATAATCTGCTAAATTCAATAGTTACCGCCACGCTCTTGAGTCAGAAGCGTGTGGCATACGTCGCGAAGTGACAGTATTTTAGGCGCAAAGGGATAATCATCCAGTCAGACGAGGTGGTATGTCTGGCAGGGGACCGCGGCGCCTATCCCCCTATAACTGTAGTCGTTGATAATATTAACTGGGCGATTTTTTCTATAACCTTCGCTATCGCGGTGAGGCCTTTTTGGCAATTCTCGCATTTATACGCGATATTTCTTGATGTTATTAGTTCAGTTTTTTTAGGTAAATTATGTAATGGATGTAGCATGCTGGTCAAGAACAGAACAGAACTGGAAAAAACAGTCAGAATCGACAATCAATGTGTAGTGTGATTTGTCATGGTCACTTATTTTAGTGGAGCAATTTGAAGAGATGTGTGTCGGGTCAAACATTTCCCTTTGATATGGTTGAGGAGATCGATGGTTGCTACACGCGATATGCTTTGAGCAGGTGTCGCTGTTTGGGGTCGGCTCACCGGTTTCAAGAATTATTTATATATAATCCATTTTTATTTCTTTTATTCCTTTATAATATAATAACATTCATATTTCAGTTGCGCGCTTTTTGGAACCTAAGGAAACCAGTTACTTATATGTTATTCTAATATGGCATTTAAAAAAAGACAAGCCCTCTGAGTTTCTTCTGCCAGGTTCGGTTAGAACCTCGTTCATCATGCATTCGTCGACTATTGGGAACCATGCGCGCCATACGCAAGAGTACCACCGCAGTGATAAAAAGGAGTATCACCTAATGATGCGAAACTTTCGCCAATAAACCGTTATAGATTGAAATTAACATTAAATTAATCCATCCATCATTACCGCTAAGACTATTAATGATAGCCAGAATAATCCATCAATTTACAACCCATCCTCAAATCATATTAAGCCGGTAAACATGTCAGTTTGATCGACCAACTATCTGAAGCGGAACGCATAGTATCAGGCGCGATTTACGGATGCAATTCACAGCCGCAACTTAAGGAGGTATCTGTGTATGGTCGGTACATTATACTGGGCAAACTGTCAGGCTTAAGGTGATTGCTCCAGGGTAGCCCGCGAAATTCAAATTTTCTTATGTTTTTTGCAATTTGCAGGTCAGTGCTAGGTTTTATGTTGATTAAAATGTTATTCGCGGCTGTAAGACGTATGTAGTTATAGAATTATAATCATCAAAATCATCAATACAACCCTCCAAGCTCATAAAGGTGCAAGAAAAACTTTTTCAACGTCAAAGTCATTCTTGCACCTTTATGAGCTTGGAGGGTTGTATTGATGATTTTGATGATTATAATTCTATAACTACATACGTCTTACAGCCGCGAATAACATTTTAATCAACATAAAACCTAGCACTGCCCTGCAAATTGCAAAAAACGTAAGAAAATTTGAATTTCGCGGGCTACCCTGGAGCATCCACCTTAAGTCGCAATGTGTTTCTGATTGCGCCTGTGCAGACTTTTAAGTGAAGTCCATTGGTTGTGTCCGTAAGCCGCGTCCGATAGTTAGACTTCTGCTTATTAAAGGAACGACGGCGATAAAACGAGATAAAACACTATTTTTTGTCTGTCTCCCTCTGACAGGTGACAGGTGATTGTATATGGGAGATGAGGCGTTATCGTTGTTTGTGGCTATGTCGCCATTGTAAATATTGTCTCGATCCCACCTGCTAAGCTGATGTGTATATCTATGAAAATAGTCCTTGACTGACTTGGATCTAACCCTTGTAACCAATGTATATTATGAAAAAATAAATATTTTCAACAATTAATTCAAAACCCATTAGCTTTTCTGATAATGCTCTCACGTACTGTATTCTTGACCAGTGACTTCCCAAACTAATAACTTGCTTAGCCTAAGGATTGCAAGTGTTTCCTTTGGATTAAGAGTGTTTCGATTCCAGGATCGACAAGTGTCTTTGTGTGAGAAGCAAACTACAGCAGCAGGGTGATTTGTGGTATTGTATTCATGAAATATTGTCAACAAGTAACTATAATTCAACCCTATGGCAACCCACCAGCGTGTTAAAGTAGGATAATTACCCTCCATGTAACTGGAGGTTGGTCGACTCGGCAGTGGGTCAACTATGAGCTGAGTAGAATAAATATATATATATAAATATCCTTGGACATTTCACACAACGCCATCTCGTCCCAAGCTAAGCAACTAAATGCTTGTGTTATGGTAACGAGATGGATGATAAACTACTTAAATACATTTTTTTTTTGTAAATACATACTTATTATAGATAGAAATGACACCCAGACTCCGAGCCAGTGCCTCTGGTTTAGACAAAGACACTTGCCCGACCCCGGAATCGAACCCGGGACCCGTTGATCCAAAGGCGGCACATCTAACCACTAGACCAACGAGGCAGTCAAGTAGTATGTATTACAAGTCAAGTCAAGAGAATAGTATGTATTACAATAGAATTAATATAGTATGTCTGTGTATTTCTTGTTTTTACATATAGTAATTTAAAAAAATAAGTAGACAAATATTTTCGAAATGAGATCCTGTTATCTAAGCCTAAGCTACCAACGATTTAGGCTCCAGAATGAGGAATACTCCTCTCGATCCTTGCCGAATCCCGGAAGAGTTTCTTGGGATGTTGGTCGAAACTTTTCATGATAAGATTCTTTACTGAAACGACTATCGGCCCCATGATTGTTGAATCAACATGACTCTCATAGCGGTAATCTCGTGATCCAAATAAAACTATAACTAATTTTGTAAAGAGTCATTGAGGTACATGATGAGGTAGGTATGTACTCCAATAGATGTTTTATCAAATCTTTCAAACATTATCCTTGTATTCGATTAATGATACTGACATGTCAGCAGAGAGTGGCACATCGGGTTTTTTTAATTTAAATTGGGACATATTTACGTTTATGGCATTTTGATTATTTCCCCAAAAAGTGTCAGTTTTTACGATTTTCCCGATGCTGATGCAGTTAACTGGCGGACGTAAATTTTAATTTAGAAATGACGGTGTATGTCCATCCTCGGATCAAATTTGCGTCGGAATAACACGGTTCAAAGTAATATTTGTATTAAATTACCATTTTTTATTGATTTAAGTGTATTTTTTTGCAATACTAACCTTTTGTTTTATTGTTGTCCGAATAAATTTGGAGTTCAACTGTTCTTAATTTGACTCTAAAGATGGGTTACCTTATACAGCTTTCATTGATTTTAAAAATGAATCAAATATTCAGTAATGTATCTTGACAGTACAAATTGAATTTAAAAAAGACATCTGTAAGAGCAAGCTCGGGAGTAAATAAAACGCGAGTAAGTAAAACCTACAACAAATGTCCCTCATTAATAGTTATTGACAGATCTCCTCCAATTTGATGTTTTGATATTGGTGTACGGAACGCAGGCCAAATGAGTGGTATTCTTTTTTTCTAGTATTATTTTTCCACAGTCAGGTTTTGTACAACATATGTATTTCAAATGTGTCACCAGATGGAATATTCCTTGGAAGAAACTTTATTGCATCCTTTGTATCAACGGGTCTCCGGTTCAATTCCGGGGTTGGGCAAGTGTCTTTGTGTAAACCAGACGCACTTGCTCCGGGTCTGAGTGTAATTTGTGTCGGTTAATTATATGTTTGTAAAAAGCCCCCACAACATAAGTGTGCGTAGAACAGGGGTATAATAACTATTTACCTATTAATAATAAATATCCTTGGACATTTCACACAACGCCATCTCGTCCCAAGCTAAGCAACTTAATGCTTGTGTTATGGTAAGGAGATGGATGATAAACTACTTAGACCTACAAGTATTTGTTCCGTGCGGGAATCGAACCCGCGACATGCTGCGCAGCAGTCGATAGCTCAACCACTGCGCCAACCGTGTCGTATTATAAAAATATAATACAATATAAAAATAATATATTCCGTTTAGAGCACAATCGAAACTCGATCCGATTTCCAGAACGCCTTTTGTCGAAACCCGTGCACAAACGCCATGTAGCTGGACTCTTTGCTGATCGGTTGTGAATATATCTTTGTAAATTTATGATTAATAAAATTTTAATCGGTAGCAATGTATGAATAAGGATTCGGGGATCGATGGTCAAGGAATACAAACTAATTGTGGTAGTGGACTTGCGTTATGTAAAATACAACTTATGATATAGGGTAAATGTCTGTGAAATTTCGACTACAAACTACTAAAATAGTACAATGCAAAGAAACTACTACTCAGCCCATAAATAACCCATTGCGGACTCGGACCTCCTCTCATTATACAAACAGGGTAAATAGCTTACTGTGCCAAGCTGGCCAGACGGGTTGGCAAAAGGTTTCGTATCAAGTTTTCCTTCTCCTGCAGCTAGGCTAGGCTCTGTCATTTCTTTTCGGCTCTTGCGACACCCTTAGGACGGAATTGAACTTAAAACACAGCTACTCTGTACAGCTTCTCTATGTAGAGCTTCAATGCAGCCTTCCAAACTGGCAAATGAGTTAATAAAAGATATTTGATCAAAATTTATTTTCTACTAGCTGCGCCCCGCGGTTTCACCCGCGCTTACTTATTGCCGTACAGCGGGTGACGCCGCGGGGCAAAGCTAGTCTAAAAAAAGTAGCCTAAGTTACTCCTTATATAATTAGCTACCTATCAGTGAAAGTCCCGTCAAAATCGGTCCAGTCGTTCCAGAGATTAGCCGGAACAAACAGACAGACAGACAGACAGACAAAAAAGAATTAAAATGTTGTTTTGGTCTACGTACTGTGTATACATACTTACGCATTTAGTAAAAAGTGGTTATTTTATTATTACAAACAGACACTCCAATTTTATTTATTTGTATTGTAGTATTGTATAGAAGATTGACAATAATAATTGATTTTACAAACTAATTTTTTTTTATACGGAATCATACTCCAATCTTGGAATTAAGCTTGGATATCCCAACATCTCAGATTTTGATACATTTTGCTTTAAATTACGTTTTTATATTACCAAGAGTGTGCTTAAATTTGGTCGACCTTTTGATAAGTTAAGTGGTTGGCACCCCGTTGGACTTATTAACAAGGTTCCAAGTAAACATGATGGTGACGAATTTAAAAATCAATCCAACCCATTCTATCGGACTAGTATTGTAATAAACATATATCACTATCACTACATAGTATAAAACAAAGTCGCTATCGTCTGTCCGTCAAGGCATAGAGGATCCAGCTTATTCCTTTATCAATCCGTCCATAATGGATTCATCACGTGGTGGAAATATCTATTTTTGTATGAATGAAATATGAAGTTATATGAAATGACAACTTTGCCAAAATATTTGGCAATAAAAGATGTTGCATTCATTTCCTACCTATTTCACACGACCCCCATACCAGCCATTAGCGATATGGCCAAATAATATTAATATCGCAATCATTAAACAACGTTACTTAAAACAATGACTTCGATATAATTAAATCCTTCGTAGAAACGTCCCTCTCACTTTAGGCGCCGTCATTATACAAGTAACTTAAGCGCGATAGTTTTTTATTAAGCAAGGGTTCTCTACGTTAAAAAAGTCATATGCAACATAGGCTTTAGCTCTCTGTCAGAAATTGGCTTTTAACTTAATCGTTTCAAGTAATAGTTAGGTACTACAAAATATCAGAAAGGATATTCGATTGAAACAAAAAATAAAGCTTCTCCCTACCCATTGAAACTCCCCTGTGTTCCGACTCGCTACTGCTCGCAGCGCTGCGGGAATTAATAAAGTCCACTGGGCTGCAGGTGTACTCGGGGGAACTCCCTGCCTACCGAACACAAATGACACCCATACGCGAAGCAAGTGCCTCTGGATTTCACAAACACTTGCCTGACCTCGGAATCAAACCTGGGACTCCTGATCTATAGGCGGACATCCAGACCCACAAGGCAGTCTAATTGGACTTAGCTTATTCCTCAATTAATTATAAATAATATAAAGGAGATCTGTGAATGCGATACATGAAGATCACGACTGATAAACATCGCTGATATATAGAAATTATAGTAAAACATAATTTACTAGCGACACCCCCGGCTTCGCACGGGTGCAATTATGCATGTATTATACATATAAAACTTCCACTTGAATCACTCTATCTATTAAAAAAAACGTTTCAAAATCCGTTGCGTAGTTTTAAAGATTTAAGCATACATAGGGACGGACAGACGACATCGACTTTGTTTTATACTATTTAGTGAAGTGACACAATCATCCAAATAAGCAAGAACAATATTGGCACTTTTTTTACAGCTACATCTTACAGCTGACAGAACCCCAAAATATTATGTGTTGCTAAAATGTGCGTTTACTCAGATTTCCTTTCACACCGCGCTGAGTGTCGTTTTAAAACGAATGTGTCGCAATTCTTACGATATTTGATGCGCATACGGCTATTAGTTGCATGTAGTATGTGTCCATTGTATGTCATGTTACGACAAATGTAGTGTAGTATGCTCATGTTTCTTTATTGACTGCCTTGTTGGTCTAGAGGTTAGAGGTGCTGCCTTTGGATCACGGCTCACTGGCGCGATTCCGGGGTCGGCCAAGTGTTTTTATTTAAACCAGAGGCACTTGCTCCGAGTCTGGGTGTTGTGATTTGTGGTCGTGAATTTCATGTTTATAAATTGCCCCGGCGATACAGGTTATTCCTAGTGCAGAGAATTTGTATTATCAACAAACTAAAAAAAAATAGGTTGGTGGAAGCTGATGGAAAGCGGCTACCATCGCCTATGTTTGCAACGCTGGCTGCTATTCAGTTGTTTTTTTTTTAGCGTCATTAACAGCTGGCAACCCAACTGTTATTAAAAGTGTTAAAACCTATACCTAAACAGTAGTCAACCATGTCAGACAAGGACGCAAGATATCATACCAATTTCTCTTCTCTTCGTTCTTTAGCCGTCTTATAGAATTCGTTTGAATGGAATGAGCTGGTAACAAAAATATGTGTTCTGAACGTGAAGCGGTTTAACAAGGTTATAATGTGCAATGGAAATGCACAGAAATCAATTTAATACGGACCGTGTCAAAAGTCGAAAGGTGCCTCTTGATACCGATTTAAATATCGTAAAATTTTTATTGCCACAAAAATACCATTAGTAAACAATGTTTTGAAATGCGATGCATAAAACTTACACGCTAACGACTACGTTGTTTAATCGGTACCCGATTATTCGATATTACACCGATTACTACCGATGCAGAATCGATATCTCGCCACTCGTTATAATTTGGGTTAGTTACCGGCCGTGGTAAAATTAAATTGAAATTATAATAATGTAACACGAGTAGCCAAAAGTTCTTTTTTTTAATTGCACCATTCACATTTCGTTTTCCCGTGGTTGTAAGATGAATATGATAAAACATTAGAGAGATATAACCATTTGAAGTAGGTGCCTTGGGCATAACTATTTCCTTTTGTCGGCTCTTGCGACAGGCTGGAATGGGTTGGTGATACCATGTATACTAAATCCGTCACCAGACGGACAACTATTTCCCCTTAATCCACGATTCCTAATGTTTTGAAGATCTCGTCTTTTCGATGTCGGCTCGAATCATGGTATCTACGCAGCTACAAACTACATAAGTCGGCCATCATCAAGCTGCCAGCTTTCTACAATATATCATGTTGGAGGCGTTCAAATTGAGGAATATCTCTATTGTTGTAAGAAATATAGCCTCTTATAATGAAAGATAGATAACGAAGTCTATGGCAAGAGAAGAACGATTCTTTCGTAAGAATCGTGAAACGTTCAAATAGATTTTGTTGACGTGTTCTATAATTTATGGTCATAGGACGTTGATTGACTGCCATGTTGGTCTGGTGGTTGGATATCCCGCCTTTGGATCAACGGATACCCGTTTCTATTCCGGGTTCGAGCAAGTGTCTTTGACTAAACTCTACTAACTAAACTAGACTAAAGGATTTAAATAGTGCATTTCGTTTTTTACAAAAAGAAAAGTAATACTGCTGCATAGCATTTGTAACATAGGTAATTGTATTATGCAATAAACACACATAATAAAAAGCGGATTTATAATACGCAATGTCACCAACCCACACCATCCTGAGGGTGTCGTATGAGGCGACTAAAGGAACTCAAGTGTCAAGTGAGTAGAAAAAAATCCGGCGAAAAAATAAAATACTTCTTATGATTACAACAAGGGTGCTGTGCATGTAGCCCTCTTACACGGTGGACCAAGGACCTGGTTAAGATCGCCGGAAAACGATGGATGCGGGCGGACCAGGACCGGCCTTTGCGGATATCCTTGGGGGAGGCCTATGTCCAGCAATGGATGTCTTTTGGCTGAAATGATGATTATCACAATTTTCCATCACCACAGCACGCGAATGAAACCGGGGGGCATAGCCAGTATGTAAATATTTCGTTACTCTATTACGAATCTATGAACCATAAATATGGTCCAGTTGGCACATGACCCTATAAATCGTGACTCGTTTAGGTGATGATGTGAACTCTAACTGCAGATAATAACCAACCGTTAAACCGATAATTTTCGCTTGATTTATACGATGCGGCTTAGATGAATAGACATTAAAGTTATTATTAACTGACTTAGTCAATACTAATAAATGTTTAAATCGTGTAATAGCTTTTATTTGGATTTTCAACTGTCTTCAAAAAGTTGTTTGTTTTTATACGTTTGTCACCGCACAAATCCGTCATTTGTAAACGGATCCATCATTCATCATGTGTCAACTTCGCTATCGCGGTGTAGGACTTTTTGGCAATTCTCGCATTTGTAGGCGATATTTCTTGATGTTGATAGTTTAGATATTTCGGGTAAATTGTGTAAAGTATGTAGCATGCTTTACTTTTTAGTGCTACAGGCACTAAAAAGCAAAAAATGACGTCAATTAACTATTTTGTTTTTACGTTTTTGTTTTTCGTTCATAGGATACTCCCAGGATGACGGCTGGTGACCGTCTCAGCCAAAACAAACATGTTACTATGTAAAATGTGTGCGCTTGTTTCGGTATTTGTAATAGATTTTTTATCGCACTCAAACACAGACTACATACCTATTCATCATATGCCAAGATATAACATCACGCCTTTAGAAACCAGACGTTTAAAAAAAAAGATTAATAATTTTGGGAGTTTATATCAATTTTAGTACCTAGTTCAGCACTCTACTGCTTATGAGATAGAGTTTAAAATATCCTGAGAATAACTTCACAGTAAAATTAACTTTATAGTTCCCTTTTTTGTTACAGACTTTTATATTATGAGCCTTATGACATTTGAAAATAAGGTACAAAATATGTAAGTACATATTTACACACAAATTTATTATAAACAATTTGAACTGCGCACTCCAATTCGAATCTTAACTCTTAGTGAAACAATTGAAAATCACCACCGCTATATCATGCAACTTACTTGTAGAGTAATATAGGATGATAGAACGCATCTTGGAGTGAAATTTAAATCGTATTTTAAGGCAATAGGGTCTAAATTTGCTGTCCCTTTTAATATGTGCAGGATGAACATAAATAGCATCAATCACAAATCAACCTCGACGGGTCCAGCCCAATACGTATAGAGTTAATTGTTCGAGGCGCATTATCATTAGTTCGCTGTTGCGCGAGCGCATCCCATCGAGATTTTATCTTGGGATTGTAAATTTAAGATGGCTAGTTATCTGGTCATTAAGATGAATATATTTTTAACTATGTATATATGGTGGCAAATTATGGTTAACTAAATTATCTTATCATATACAAATGATAATAACGGAAGATGAAAAGAGAATAAATAAAAATATCCTTGGACATTTCACACAACGCCATCTCGTCCCAAGTTAAGCAACTAAATGCTTGTGTTATGGTAACGAGATGGATGATAAACTACTTATATACATTTTTTTTTTGTAAATACATACATATTATAGATAGAAAATGACACCCAGACTCCGAGCCAGTGCCTCTGGTTTAGACAAAGACACTGGCCCGACCCCGGAATCGAACCCGGGACCCGTTGATCCAAAGGCGGCACATCTGACCACTAGACCAACGAGGCAGAATATGTCCTTGGCGAAGGACACAGTATATTTGTCCTTTGACAAAGCTTTCATATCCTTTTCGGTGACAAATAAATAAGATAGTGGCTTAAAAAAGTTAGATATTCACGCATTTGAAGACCATAGCTGTTTAATATTATTAAATTACACTGTAACTTCATAATGGCTGTGTCCGTTATTTGTATGCAGTATTTCTGTATGGCAGCTTTTTTGTGTGACTTTTAGTTTTTGACAAATATTCCAACCACACATTATATCTATACCCTATGGTTCTTCTACCTATACTCTATACTTCATATACTCTACGGTACTTACATGGCTCTATACAAATAACGAAGTGAAGTTCTACAAATAAAAGTTGAGTTACATGTTGTAATTTGTATTATATAAATACTAAACAGCCCTTTTTGTTTTTAAAATAGAAATCTTACAATATTATAAATAGTCATTTTCAGTTTACTGCCTTAGTTTCGTATCTATCATTTAACTCTTGTTAATGTAATACTTATGTACCTTTTTTTAATAATTACCATAGATTTTACATTCAAAGACTAATAACGACGGTGTTTGTAAATGAATTTAAAATCCAATCATTTTTACTTCCTTACAAAACCAGACACGAATAATAGCAACAGAAGAGATAAAGATAATAAGCCATAAATACTCTGCCTAACCCACTAGAGATTACAGTCTTGATAATACTAATAAATATATTAGAAACCAGTTGGTATCCTTCGTCCATCCGTCAGCTTGCGTTGGCATATGGCGCGCGTCTTGCCTACATGAATTTTGATCAGACCTGCATTGGCATAAATATTGGTGAATGATTTATTTGGACGACATACTTATGTTTCCTACGCAATGTTTTCAAGTTTATTTTTGATTTATTACCCTCTGATGAAAAAATGTGGAAAGGAAAATGGTGTTATACGTTTGAGGAATCTGTCAGTGGCATCCGAGGTCCATAACGGATGGACTGATTTTGATAGTTTATTTTGTGATACGTGGCTAGTTTAATACACCTTTTGGTTAGGGGGATGTTACTAGAGTATAACTACTCATGTAGGTATGAACAATTTGGAAACATATTTTCGAGGGAAATCGTGAGCTGGTTCATGTGGGACTCCGCGGCGCGTAGATATTGGTCGCCCCCCGACCTGCTCAATAAAACCCACGGCGTTCTTTACCCGCACCAAGGCTACCAAGGCGGCATGGCCCGTAAAAAAATTGGCACCTATGTGGGGTAGATATCTATCTATCTATCCGTCATAATAAGTAAGCCTTGCAGTAGTCATAAGAAAAGTTTGCTAAAAACTATTGATTATTTCAGCACTGTACAACGTCTATTAGATACCTTACACTATGTAATGATATATGATAGGGTAGGTAGGGAAAAGAGTAATATTTTTATATATTTGTTTTGTATGACTTTAACACATTTAAAATTGAGTATGAAAGATAAATCGTAATTTTTCTACAAGATATATTTGTTGATTGACTGCAAAATCTTTCAGTAAATCGCGGATTAAAATACAAATGTGTTTTTTATCGTAAAGAGCGAAAATCCGAATAAAGATCAAATTCTATGTGCTAATGATTTTATTCTAATAAGCAGTCCAACGCAGCACAGTACTGCTGGGTCTTTGATGCAACGTATTACAATAATTAATTTCCAGCAGGTTCCCATAGCCACCCATCCATCCGTCATACCTCGCCTGAGGTAACACAAACCTTTTGCGAGGCCGGAATCGATGCTGCGCCTTATTGGAGGTGGGACTCAGACTCGATACGATATCAACTGATATAGGACTAGCTTATGATATATCACGATCGACCGTCATTGATACTCGGAAAAAATACACTACCGATGTGTCTTATTCTTCTTATAGTGATTAAATAACTCTGCCAATGTCGAGTGTTGAAGATACACGATGGAGAGGTCAGAAAGATCCTGAAACAGGGTTTAACAAATTAATACTGAAATAAGATAAGAGAAGGAAATCATAGCTTTACTTAGCTGTTTAGAACAAATTTTTAAACAATTTCAACGGTAGAAGAATTTATCAGTATGAGGAGGGATTTGAAGTTGATAGGAAGAAGGATATCAGGAGGGAGGAATTCAAGCAGGGAAGATTAAATTTCATGTCGTCATACATTGCGAGATACCAGCGTTTAAGTAACTATTTTAATAGCCCCTCTATAGAAATATTGTTAAAAAAATATAAACCAACTCAGATTTGATGTGATTTGAGATGTTTTATAGTTTTCTACATATCTAGTTACTTAGTCTGGGTCTCAAATCGAAGATACTCTTGTGTACTACTATTTATATAGCATGTATGAGCTCTGTTATAACTTTCTAAAAACATTCAATATGTGACTTTCATGTTAATGACATTCTAAGATTAATTTTGATAGTAGAAGTATTTTACGACTTAATATAAATTATTCATTCATAAGGGACGCAATAGGAGTTGAGATGAGTACGGGTTCAAATATGATGAAAAAAAAGCTGCAGCTTATGAATTTTGACAATTCTCACAAGTATCAAAATCATTCTGTCCCGATTTGTTGGGCAGACGGCACAGTGCACTCGTATTACTACAAATCATTCAACCGGAGCCATACCTGAAATGTTTCCATTCTTTTATTGATTTATTCAGTTTTGTTATTAATTTTTACAATAAAAGTAAAAGCTCAGCGCGGTTCCATTATTTATTGAAACGTTAAACCCGCCCAATCTGATAAGTGTTCATATTTATTACGTTTTTTATTTTAGTTTTTCTTCAACGTCATTCGTTCAAGGTTCGAGTTTTTGTCGTTTGATTAGTGGTAGAAGGGTTTGAAATATAAAAAGGAACAACAGACGTGTTGAAAAAATGTTGATTGTTGACTCGATTCAGTTTCACTAATTTCTAGAACATATAGATTCTATGATCTATGATCGAATGCAAATGTTTTTATCGATAAATTTATAACATTTAATTTCAGCCTGTATTTCATTCCAGTCTCTACTAAATGTAGGCCTCCATAAAACGTTACAAAGCAGAGTTCTGATTTCCTACTCTAGCGCTCACTCCTAGCAAGTATAGTGGTCAAGCAATTGAGTCTAATTGTCTCTGACTCTAGGCTTGCGTGATGGAAAGCAACCAGGGTCTAAGATGGACCAGGCAATTCAAGGAAATTCCCTGTCGGGCACCGGCTCTCGCATACACACGACGAAAAACAGTAAAACTGCTTGGCGCCGGATTTAGATGTGAGGGTGGTAGCTAGCCGGGCGGATTAGATCCTACCACCTGATCTGATCTGATGAAAGATCGTGAAAACCTAAGATATCATTAGCATGCTGGGTTTTGTTGACTCTTACAACCCGCGTTTTTTCCCAGCGTGCGGTGTGTAATATTCTGCCTAATGTGATGTGTGTAACTCTATCAATATTACAGCTTATGTGGCCTATGCAAAATTAGTGGTTGAGACTAGGAGGAGACTGAAGGAACGCGGGAAGCAGATCATCAAACTGCAAGAGAAAGTTTTTATTTTATTTTTTTATTTTTTATTTTTATTTTATTCGGAAAACTTACAGCTAGTACAATGATTATGACTTAATACTATGCGACAGAAGGCCATTTACAAGTTTTCACAACTAAACTCTAAATTACATTGAAAAAAAGAGGTCGATAAATACGCAATGAAAAATACATAATAATATATGCGAGGGCAAACAAAATTGACTGTACTTATTAATTTTCCGAAAAGAAACTTTTAGTGATCAAGCGCTTAAGCTGGGAAACACTGGTATTAAATACGTCTATATCGAACTCCCGCGAAAGTTTATTGAAATGTCTGCATGCTCGTAATAAATAAGAATTTTGCCTATATGTGCATCTTGTGGGGGGGACATGTAGTAAGTTAGGTTTGCGCAATATTCTGGAGTGTGTAACAAACCCTAAACAACCTAGCAGCTCAGGACAATCAATAGAACCGTTTGCGATTTTTAAGAGGTATGTAAGATCTGCAACTCTTCTGCATTCATACAGAGGTAAGATGTGAAACCTCTTACAACGCACAATGTAGATAGGAGTATATTTGCGGGTTTTATATTGCAAGAACCGCAGAAATCGCTTTTGAATGCGCTCAATTCTATCAGTGTAGATAGCATAATTTGGATTCCATATTTGCGACGCGTACTCTAAATGACTCCGAACGAACGCACAATACAGAACTTTAAAAGTTTTTACATTTTTAAAATCAGCTGATAATCTAAGTATGAAACCGAGAGCTTTGGAAGCTTTGCTAACAATATTTTCAATGTGGGCATCAAATAGCAGTTTCGAATCAAACGTGACACCTAAATCCCTGATGGCACTTGTTCTGTTGATTACACTATCATTTAACGTATACTGAAAGGTAATGGGTTGGGGTTTGCGAGTGTAGCTATTCACGAAGCACTTAGCCACATTCAGTTCAAGCTTGTTAAGGTAGCAATAATTTTGAAGTTTATCTAGGTCTTGTTGCAGTAAGACACAATCACTTGGTTTAAATATAGGACATAAAATTTTCATGTCATCAGCGTAAAGTAATATTTTAGAATGAGTAAAACACGAGCCAATGTCATTAATAAAAATTATAAAGAGTAGTGGACCCAAAAGGGATCCTTGGGGTATTCCTGAGGGTATTAAAACAGGTACAGAGCTGTAACCATTTAGGACTACCGTTTGACATCGATTTTCTATATAAGAACTGAACCATCTGAATAGGTCACCCCTAATACCTACTTCGATTAATTTACGCAAAAGGACAATGTGGTCTATACGATCGAAGGCTTTACTATAGTCCGTATAGACCACATCAACCTGAGCGGGTGTAGATATATAATGAGTCAAATAGTCAGAACAGACAAGCAGGTTGGAAGCAATGGATCTGTTTTTAAGGAAACCATGTTGATGCTCATTTAAAGATTGTTTGATAGCATGATAAATTGGAGAATAAACAATTTTTTCTAAAACCTTGGCAAATATACATAATTTGGATATCGGCCTATAGTTTTCGATGCGGTCTTTTGGTCCTTTCTTGTGTACCGGGGTAACAAGAGCTGTCTTCCAAATACTTGGTACCACTCCTTCACGGAGGGAGCGCTGATATATCAAGGTAAGGGGTAGAGAAAGACTTCTTGCAAGTTACAAATACAAACCCTGTGCCAACCCGTCTTTCTAGCGTGGCACAGTAGGCTATTTTCCCTCCGTGAATTTGGAGGAGGCCTGACTTATTATTGGGATGAAATGGTGGAATTTCGCAAGGTATATAATTTAAGTGCGACTTGTGAATAGAATTTTGAGGATACAACGATTTAAATGTATTTTATTTTTAATTAACCGGTTACTTCCTGTTTTTGAGATTTAATTTATTTCAGTTGATGTAAGTTTTCCAAAATGTATCGCACAGGATGTTGTCAAAAGACTCCATTCGCGTTCTCTCCGTAAATAATGTATTCGATACCGGTAAGACAATTTTCGCAGAGCACCTCACTATACAGAGATCACACGCCACCGAATAAAACACGCTTCTAAACAATATGTAGCTGTCACCGGTTGATAGGACCTGTCTTTCAAACTATCTGCCATACATTGCATGTAAATCAGACACTTTGACCTTTATCATATATTCAAAAATGCATCTCAATCGTTTTGTTATAAAGCCGTTTTTTCTGTGTAATCGGCGCACGACTTGTGTCACTACACCAGTGTACATCGACGCCAATGTATCCCGATATTGCCAATCAATGTAGTTAATAATTTAAACGATATACATTGCCGTTTCGGATCACAAAGCCGCAAACTATTTCAAACAAAATGTTCAATGTATGGGCAAAACAGGGAAGCGTCAATGTTGACTTTTCTTCGTTGTGCTAATACAGTTTTGGTTTGACGTCTCCAGGGAGACAGGAGCTAGGTGTTGAGGTGATCCTGGGCTGGGATAGATCAATGATATGTCAAAATCGTGTTATACTTGTGGGATTTATGCAGACTAGTTTCGGTAAGCAATCAGGACAGTGATAGATTCGCACTGAGGTGTGGAAATGGCGGGAACATTTCCCTGGCGGATGCATTGGTTTAGTTTTGACGTCTCGTTACTGCATATCTGGGAATATGTCGTGAAGGAATAAGGTGTATGTTTATTATGTACTAGCGACCCGCCCCGGCTTCGCACGAGTGCAATGATGAACCTCTAAATTTATCAGTGTTTCCCAACAATATTTATGGATGTATTATACTTAAAAACCTTCCTCTTGAATGACTCTATATATTATAAAAACCGCTTCAATATCCGTTGCGTACTTTTAAAGATCTAAGCATACACTGGGATGGACAGACGACAGCGACTTTACAGCATTTTATAATAAGTAGTGATGATGATAATGATAATGATAGAACGCCTGGATCTGCTTGATGCTGCATGGATGTCGATTATTTGTAACACGTGATATCCGATATCCGTCTTCGGAGGGAACGTAAAGCCTTTCGTTATGTGCTTGTGTCAAAAGCGTGGGGTACATCCCGGACTGACACTAATATTAGTAACTTGCCAAAACTGTCCAAACAACAGTAGCTTGATTGTGGATTTTGACTATATTGATCTATCGAATCTCTATCTGGTTAGATTGGTGCCGAGCCCAATGAGATTGGAAAAGAAAAATATAGACGATGACACGAACTGGATCCCACAATAATATTTCCTTAAAGTAAAGGATTTGAATACCAATACAAATCCAGTTTGATATTAATTTTGAAACGCGTGTCGTATGTATTCAAATATTTCTTATACATATCATGTATTCGAGATCATCAATTACTTCACAAGTACGCCCGCGTACGCCGTCAGAGCTCTCAAAACACCATTAAATTAACTCTTATTGTCTCAAAACTTCTATCGAACTGGGATCGGATCGCACAAAACATCGTACCTGAATAACCCAATAATTGTGTACATAAATCATTTGAACGACTTCTGATAATTCGCCCTCCGTCGCAAATGTAGGCTTTGAGTCATAAGACGTAGGAGAATATAGAAGAAAGGGTTGCAAATAAAAAAATAAGAAAACTGCCTCACGTGACATGCAAATAGATACGTAGGTACACTGGAGATTTTAAAATCAAAATCTGCAGTGTACCTACTCTTTGCTACGTGTAACTAAAACATTTTTTCAGAAATGTTTGGACGAAATCAAGCTAATAATATAGTTAGTAATATAACTCTTCTTCACGTCAATCATTAAAAGAAACCACCAAATAAATTGACATGTTTATCTTGAATAGCAAACTATAATATTAGGCAGCTTACTCTGTCCAACAGTGGACTGTTATGCTGGCAATAATGTAAGTTCTCAATGTTCGTGGCAATCATATATAAGTTATTAATCCCCTGTTTGTATTAAATTTATTTATTAAAAAAACCTCTTCAACCTTTGCGTATTTTTAAAGATTTAAGCAAACATAGGGATGGACAGACGACGGCGACTTTGTTTTATAATATGTAACAATGATAATGATGATGATAAACTTACTAATTATACCTTTAACTTTATTGTAATCTATGCGCATCTTAACTTAACCACGGGGATATTCACCCCAAAATAAAGTACATTTTAGCTGTACATAAGCACAGCAAAAGGTTCATTTTAGGTTGACTAAATATAGTTTTGTAAGCCATATGTTCTTTTTCTATGTTTGACGTTTATTTGCACCCTCGAATCTCGAAAATCGTATTATAAATACTCAAAATAATTCACCCACATGACTGACAATACAAAATCGCTGTTTTCTTAAGACTTGCGTATCAATATAATTCTCCCTCCAAACGTAAGGGTTTGAGCAGACCGGCGATAACGCGATACGTGCGAAATGCGACTTTTCAACCTTTTGTGGGCCACGAGACGCGATAATGTCTAATGTATGCGCTTTGTTGCTATATTTTTGCGTTTGTCAGTATTATTAGATGTTGCGGGCGTAAATATCAGTACTGTGAAGCGTGCTTATCTCACGTCGGGCTTTGTTAGTTGTGTTATGAAGATGGCATTTAATTGGCGTTGGACGTGGAGGCGGCATTGTTTAATAGACGTACTTACAATGCTGACTGAAGATAGAAATGTTCTTACCTTTTTAGTTAAATATATTTTAAACAGCCAATCTTATCATAACGAGACTTTGTCCGCGTGGTATTTAACGATGTGGAAAACTTAGCTCCTGAAAAGCGGGGGAAAATAAAAGTAGCAGTAACGTAAGCCACTCCTTGTTACATCAGATATCTGCCAGTGAAAGTCTTGCCATTTTAGAGATTAGCCCAAACAGACAGACGGACAAAATTTAAAAAAAATGTTGTTTTGGTCAACTACCGTGTATGGTCACTTAGTGAAATGCGGTTATTTTAATATTACCTACGAACAGACACTCCAATTTTATTTTATTGTATTTATAAATGTTTATTTCTTTCTTAACTTAGCACCCGATTTAGGTTAAAGCGAAGTGAAATATCCGAACGTTACTATGATGGCCAATTTATGGTGTCATACGAGGCGACTAAAGAATTCGATGAGAAAATATGGAAACAAAACCTTGTTATAAAATCGTGTTCGATTTAGAAGTGGATCATGAGGTTAATGAATTAAATCTTTGGTTACCATTATACTTTTACCAACAACGGCAACGTCAGCACCTGTGGAGCCTTGATTTGCTAAGCTGGCTTTTGGTTTTGATTTGATGATTGAGATACATTGAAAAGTTTACCAAATTATACCAAATAGATGCCTTGACATGCCTTGTTAGTCTTGGGGTTGGATGTGCCGCCTTTAGATCACGGGTCCTCGGTTCGATTCCGGGGTCGGGCAAGTGTCTTTGTGTAAACCCTTAACTTACTCTGAGTCTGGGTTTCATTTGTGTTCGTGAAATAAATGTTTGTAAACTACTCCCGCAATATAGGTC